>CM037589.1:69555567-70755567 GCA_021018995.1 Chloranthus sessilifolius | reverse complement strand
TAAGGTGCAGATTCCATTTCCGATTCTTTTTCACGTCCTTGTTGGACGGTTGAAGGAAACTCTTCCTCTATTACTTTTTCTTTTCCTTTCTCTCTTCCTTGCTCTTGCACTTTTCTTATCTCTGGCTCTTTGTCTCTTTCTTTCTCTTTTCCTTTTCCTTTCTCTTTTCCTTTTCCTTTCTCCTTTCTTTTCTCTGATTCTTTTTCCTCTACTGCTTCTCTTTCTTCATCAGCTTCTACAGGCATTTCCACTTGATTATCAACCTCTCGTCCACTTCTCAGCACCGTAACAGCTTTCAACTGTTGACTATTCGATGGTCCTGCTTCAGATGGTGCTTGGCCTCGAGGATTATTGATGGGTTGGGGAGCCTACCTTCCTCTCGCTGACTCAGTTGATTGGCCAATTGACTGACTTGGTCCATTATCATCTGCTGAAAAGATTGCATGCTTCGCATAAGCTTTTCTTCCAGATCAGAATCTTTCGAAGTACTGGCATGAGATTGATTAAGATTCTGATTGAAATTCTGATTTTTTCGGTAGTCAGAATTTGGATGATAATACGGAGCATTCTGTTGGAAATTGGAATTACTGGAAATTAGAATTCTGCGGAAATTTGTTGTGACGAAAATTTTGTTGAAAATTTGGTTGAAAAGGTTGTTGTCCACCCATTGTGTTGGCTCTATGTTGCTGGTTTACCTGGCCAGTTTGGTTCGATTCACCCCATCCTAAGTTGGGGTGATTTTTCCATTCCGGATTGTAGGTATTGGAGTACATGTTTCTACCGATAAGATTGAGTCACATTTACCGCTCTTGAGGATTAGGTTCATCGGGGAAGAATGACAAGGTAGTAGGGCACTCATTAGCCATATGACAGGTGGTCACAAATTGAACACTGCTTGTGGGGTGTGAGAGCTTTAGCTTGCTTGGTAGCACTAACAACATGTTCATCTGTTGAAGACATGTCAACCTTTGTTGAGAGATCGAGGCATTATTGTTGACATCGTACAATCCGCCTTTTGTCAACACATGAGATTTAGGTGCAGGTTCAAGTTGGTTATTGATGTCTCACTTTGTATCGAAGTTTGATATAACTTTTCAAACAATGCCCACAATTCGACTTCTTTCGTGGCACAAGATCCACCACAAGATGCATCAACCATGCGTCTCTCTTGAGAATCGATCCATTGTAAAACTTTGGACTTGTTGCCACCTTGGAACTTGATGATTTGGGCAACTTCGATCAATTCCTTAAAACGTTCCCAACATTCATGGAATATTTCGTAGGTTGTTGGGAAAAGAAGATCTTCGGCGCAATTCAATGGCCTTAGTCATGGGAAAATATTTTTAAGGCGATGCGCAACTCTCTGAATAGATTGTGGTTCTAAGGAATAGAACCATGTTTTTGCCTTATCTCTTAAAAGAGAACGGAAGAGTCGAAGCTTAGCTATCTCATCGGTGACATTGTGGACTCTGAACATTTTGCATACCCAATTCATTTAAGTGAGCGTGTGGATTTTCATTTTATAACCCATGGAAAATTGGTAGCATTTGAATCATTCTTGATTTGAATTCATAGTGGTTCCTGGAATGGGAGCATGCATAATACATTCCCGATCCTCGTAAAAACCAGGATCGTTATAATACTCCAGTTTTCTAGGGCCCTCATCAAAATTATTGTTCCTATTATTTCCATTATTGACATTCCCATTGTTGTTATTCTCATCTCTCTCTTGCCTTTGGTCTGCCATGGTCTCAGTTTGTTGATATTGATTCCTCTGGACTCTTCGATTCTCTCTACAAGCTCTTTCGATCTCAAGATTAAACGGTAGCAGATGTGGGTGATGAGAACGAGTAAAGCTCATACACCAACACTCACAAACAGGGTTGAAGAATCCACAACAAACCCACAAAATTCTGCTTCAAACGATTTAAACAAAGATGATAAACAGTAGCCAATATCAGCAGGAAAGATTTCTTCTTTTTTTTTTTTTAATTAAAATTCGAATTTAAATTAAATTTTTTTTTTTTTTTTTTTTTATATTCAAATTAAAATTCAAATTCAAATTAAAATTAATTAATTAATTAAATTTTTTTTTTTTTTAAATTCAAATTAAAATTAAAATTCGAATTTAAATTAATTAAATTTTTTTTTTTTTTTTTAAAATTCAAATTAAAATTAAAATTCGAATTAAAATTAATTAAATTTTTTTTTTTTTTTTTTTTTTAAATTCGAATTAAATTTTTTTTTTTAATTTTTTAATTTTTTTTTTATTTTTTTAAATTAAATTAAAAAATTAAAAATTAAAATTGAAAATCCTATAAAATCTTTCCTAAAAGAGAAAAATAAGGAGAAGAATGAAAGATTCCTAAAAATCCTAAAACAAAAGTCCCACAAAAGTTAATGACTAAATTTAGAAAATCCTAAAAATATCTAAAAGAGGAAGATAAGGAAAAAGAGTCCTACCAAATCTAAAATAAGAAGTCCTAAAAATCTCTACTTCCTAAATTTTCTAAGGAAGGTATCCTAAAAATCTAAACTTCCTAAAAAGACTCCACAAAATCTTATCAAAGAGAGAAAAATAAGGGAAATAATAATAATAATAATAATAATAATAATTATTATTTTTTTAAACACTCAAAACAGAAAAATCCCTATCCGAATTAATCAAAATTTCACCGATTTCCCCGGCAACGGCGCCAAAAACTTGGTCGATTTAGAATGTAACCCTTGCAAGTGCACAAGATCTATTGTAGTATGGCAAGAACATGGGTGTCGAACCCACAGGGAAACGTAAATTTTTAATTAATTCTTTTAGAGATTTTAAAAACGTCCCTAAGAAAGTACCAAAGGGCAGATTCAATTTTACCAAAAACTTAACACACTTTTCCTAAATGCAGAAAAATAAATTAATCTAAATAATTAATTACTGATAAATCTACGAACAATATTAAAATGAGATCAAGGAATATCTTCTACCGATTAAACTTTTTCTATCATTCATCTAAAACCACGGTTTCATTAAATCATCATTCACCGTCATTCATCTAGAAAAATGACTTGAAATAAAATATGATCATCAATCAGCGTACCCTATCTAAAAACAATGACTCGACATTTAACATTGCGGTATGAGTCATATAAAAGCATAAGCGTATCTCATGATATTTAGATCCGACAATCGACGTATAATCGCTCTACTGACTAGATCACTGCGGTCCGGATCTAGCGATTACGGCCGTTGATACGCGCAATCAACGGTCATAACAAAGCATTCAAAATATTTTCAATCACACAAACTTTGAGCAAAACGATTCCATGATAACAATAATAGACTGCGGTATTAATCATAAACATGGGTACTTATCTGGGGATCGCATCTTCCCCGATCTACTGATTTAGCCGCTCATCTTTGGTGTTTGATCTCCTTTTTCTTTCAAAGTCATTCCTCTTTATTTCTTCCAAAGATATTTGCAATTGTTTTCCTAAATACAATCTATGTTTCTCGAGAAAAATAATGCAAATCCACAATCTAATCTACCCTGAATAAACCCTAGAAGAAGGAGAGAAGAAGACTTGAAAAGATGAAGAAAATATTCCCCCAAAGTGAAGAGCCCTAAAAACTAAAAATAAAGAATGAATAATATTCTAATTGCCAAAAATCCTCTTAAGAAACTCGTGGCTTCCCTTTTTATAATAGCCTAACCCTAATACCTCTCTCGATTGACATCTAAGAGTAATTTTCGTGAATTCCCGCCTAGCTTTGCATCAGATATTGCCTCGGTATTTTGCTCATAATTTTCTGTACCGAACTCGGATTGAGGTGATTCTTGAGGCGTTGGAAAGCTGACGACGAGCTCTACAACTTTTATGTTTTAGCCATTTCCTGAATCTGACGTCTTGAAGGTCCAAATTGAGCTGTAAGTTGCACTAAGTTCTGGGCCCTTATACAAGTGCAGAAGCTAGTTCAGATGTCTAAAAGCCTTTTTACATACGAGATATCTGGGCCCTTATTAGATGATGAGTACAAGGAGATAGAAACTTATGTGAAGAGTTTTGAGGAAGTATAGGATGAGAGAGGTTGCACAATTATGTGCGATGGATGGACCGATCCCACAAGGAAGAGTTTGATCAACTTTTTAATCTATAATGATGTCGGAACAGTATTTTTAAAATCAGTTGATGCTTTTAAATATACGAAGACGACTGATTACCTCTTCCAACTAATGGATAAGGTAGTTAAAGATATTGGAGAGCACCGAATTGTGCAGGTGGTAACAGACAATACTGCCAATTATAAAGCCGCATGAAGACAATTAATATTGAAGAGACGAGATTTGTACTGTACTCCGTGTGCCTCTCATTGCATGGACCTCATTCTTGAGGATTTGAAAAAGAAAGCAAAGTACATGCAACTATTCAAAAGGGAATAACGATTAATTCCTACCTATGCAACAGTGATAAATTAGTGAATTTGATGAGAGACTTCACCAAAAACGAGTTGCTCTGACCTACGATTACACAATTTACGATACAATTTCTAGTCTTATAGAGCTTGACTAGATATAGGTGTTAGCTGAAAAGTATGGTCAATTCCGAACAATGGACAAAACATGAGTTAGAACTGTCACGAGCAAAGAGACCTTCTTGCAATAAAGTTGTTGAGATGATCTACATTCCTCAATTTTGGGCAGATGTTGACCACTTGATCGCCGTCACTATCCCGTTGGTGCAAGTGTTGAGGTTGGTAGATAGTGATGAGAAACCAACGATGGGGTATATTTACGAGTCGATGGATAAAAAAAAGTTAACTATTAAAACCAAGTGCCCTATAAAATATAAATGATATTGGGCGATCATTGACAAGAGGTGGGATGCATAATTCCACCAGTATTTGTATGTCGCAGGTATAACATGTTAAACTGCTTATGTAGTGATATTTATTTATTTATTATTTTTCATATTATTCATTATTTTCATATATTGATGAGATTGCTCATATTTGATATATAACACACTACTTGAATCCAGCCTTCCAGTATACGCGATGCTTCAAGTTGAGTGAGGCCGATGAAGTGTACAATGGTTTGCTCAATGTGATCGAACGAATATTCCATGAGTTGGCAGAGTAAGGTCCAGTCATAAGAGATGTGAGTAATCATACCTTATAACTAATAAGTTAAGTGTCATATGATCTGTTTATTGATATATGAGTTATTATATTCCATTTTTATAGATTGACATATTTCGTAAGAGACATGGGCCATTTGAGACATCGTTGGCGCAATCCCAAATCAAGTACGATAAATCCACTGATTAGTGGATGGATTATGGAGGTAATGGCCCGATACTAAGGAGAGTTGTAGTGAGAGTTTTATCGCAAACGTGTTCATCGTCCAACTATGAGCGAAATTGGAGCACCTTCTCTCTCATTCACACGAAGATAAAGAAAACGCTAACTATGGAACGATTGAAAAAGTTAGTCTATTGTCACTATAACATGCGATTAAGGGTCAAAAATATGCAGAGGACTAACCGTAGCAAGTAATTATATGAAGTTTTAGTTCATATAATTTTATTTGATCTAATTGATAAGACATATACTAATTCATCTATCATATTCTATTTTACAGATAGTGAATATTTTGATCTCATCTAGTTAGATTATATACTAACGGAGGATGATCCTTTGAATCAGTGGATCGAAGAGAGAGAAGAGCCAGTGTTGGATACTGAGGGCATCGCATGACTGGATAATGCTGAAAGAGTAGCGGAGGAGTAAGTTTCTAAACCACCGAGACGAAAAAAAAGATTGAATCTTCATTCAATGATTGGATCTGATGATGAAATGCAGCCCGGTAGTAATAATGACGATGATGGGGGTGATGATGGAGGCGATGAAACCCATGCTGACACTAGTGGTGGAGTGGGTGATGTTGATCTTTATTCTTATAAAGGTATTAGCGCATGAGACGATGAGCCAGTAATAATATATGACACTCCTACATTTAGAGGTGGAGAGATTGAAGGAAGAGAAGCGTCAGAATCTTACCAACCACCACCACAAGGTACACAAGATGATGTGGGTTATATGACTTCTAACTTCGAGGAATTTAGTTTACAAAACACTGAATATTCAATAACTAGCAACCCATATATCGGCCTTAACCAACCTATCTTGGGCCATATGACTTCATTGGTCAAATTTTTGGAGGACCAACCTTCACCTATTATACTGAGTCATATTTGTAGCTAATGCCTCAGTTTCACGGGAGAATATATGATCATGGGTACCAATATGACTAACATTATAGGGAAAACTCGCACACCGATGATGATGATCACAAGGGCCAAGAACCATCACAAAATTTAATGTGACTTTAAAGTAAGTTTTTCATGTACAATATATCTTTTAATTTTGATCATGAGTCATGTACAATAAAATTTAGGTTATACGTTGATAAAATTATAAAATATGCATCAAATAAGTTTTAAATAAATTAAAATAAATGAAAAATTATTAAATTTATTTGTTTTATTTAAGAAAAAAAAAAAATTTTGAATGCATCGGCCGATACCTGGTACGTATCGTCTTGAAGGTCAGGACGATGCATGCCGGAAAACCAGTATTTTAATCCATTGATTAGGGTATTAGGAAGGGTTGGGTCTCACTTGTTTAATGGGCCGGGGTATGGTAGTACAAGTTTTTTGGGCTGGGGCAGATTTATCAGGTAGTGGATTAATGGGTTGGTGTATAATTGGATTGGCGGGTTGGGCTGATTTGGATTTGTTAGATGTTGGGTTAATGGGTGGGCTAATTTTAAAGAGAGATTTTGTGAGAGGAATTTTTAATTGGGTCGGTTGGGCCAATTTTACTGACCCATCGATACCCATGATGTGGCGATGGCGATGATGAAAGCGACTTTGAGCCGTGCTCTAGTGCAGTTTTACCTGCTAGCCTGTCGGCTTAGGCAGGCTGACGACTCGGCCCTGGTCGAAATTGATACGGCAAAGGAGCGGTTTTCTATGAAACAGAGTCAGATACTGAAGCCAAAAATTATGGGGACTTCAAACTGGTCCCTGATCACCTAAAACTCGTCCCCACTGTTGATTATGGTACGTATGTTGGAGACTGGCCGTTGCTTTTGGTGCAGTACACGGTATTTAAGTGTGGAGGAGCCTGCTTGGGCTTGGCTGTGAACCACATGATCTCTGATGGGGTCGCATCTCTAGACTTCGTTTCGACTTGGGCCAAGATAGCCCGAGGCGAGCATTAAGATGACAAACCGTTTCTGGACCGGACGGTTCTAAATTGTAGAGAACCGGGGACCGTCAGTTTCGAGCACGGGGAGTATGAAGAGCCGCCGGTTCTAATGCGTAGCACCGTGAGAATGAACTGTCCAAGGAGACCACAATGGGCATGTTGAAGCTGACTAAAGACCAAGTTTGGTCCCTAAATATTATTTATTATTTGAAAAATGATCAAAATTAAAAAGAAATTCGTTAATTTGGTCGGGAATAAAGCAATTTTGGCAAAATCACTAAAATTTCACCCAAAGGTTCATCCAATCCTATTTCGTTGAATTTCGGCAAAATTATTATTGCCAAAATTTGTCACTATAATCATGCCATGTGACCATGGTATCAAGTATCGGCTGATACGAATCGAGAATTGACATATACAAATCGGGTATCTGTCGATACCTCCTTTATTTGATTTTTTTTTTTTTAAATAAAGGTGTCGCCCAATACATATCCATCCTCCATGGACCAACACCGGATACCTTACACGTGACATGTGAAAATGCACCCAATTGGAGAGATGGATACTCCTCATCAAGGTAATAAAATCGGCATCGAGTATCAATCCATGGAGGACCGATACGAATCGGCTGATACGTATTAGACGACACGACATCGAGTATCGGTCCATGGAGGACCGATACGAATCGGCCGATACGTATCGCCCTATTGCTAAAAAAAATATATATATAGGTATTGGCCGATACCCGATACATATCGCCGATACGGGCTCGTATTGGCCGATACCGATACCTAATACATATCGCCGATACGGGCCCGTATCGACCGATACTGATATTGAGTTAGATATTGATACGTATCGGTTTGCCCATATCAGCCGATACCAATACTTATTGATTTTTTGAAAAATCGATACATATAGTTATCGGCTAATATTTGATACCTCGCTCCTCATTCTCAATTTTATTATTTAGAGAGCCGACAACTACACTGCACTGACGTAGCAGATGCACATTTGTGGAGGCCCCCACACAGCCACACTTCAACGCTGCCTCATTATTCTACTTTATCCGGACTCTTCTAAAATAGGATAGGATACGGACCGCAGCAAGGAAAGGATGAAAAAATCGAATTTAGTTTCGGTTTTAGTGGGGACTGAAACCGAAATTTGGAACTGAAATATTTCCCATAGTACAAAAAAATCAAAATTTTTAGTTTTCATTTCGATTTCAGTGGGGACCAAAACCGAAACATTTTGATCGAAATCTTTAGATTTCAGCCAAAATTTTGAACCATGCAGTAAGGTATTAAATCGGGAATCCGTATCAAGTATCGGTTTTTCGATGACCGATATAGGCATCCCTCAAAATTCGACGTTCACTCTAAGATTTAAAAAAAAAGGAGTTGAGCTGCACTCTAGGTCTGGCTCTTAGAATTGCAGACTCTTCTCTAAAAATTTTAAGGGTAATCGAGCGCAATGGGGCTGACTCTCACTTGCTCTGATTCTTAAGAGAGAAAAATTTAGCCTTAGACCCTACCCTTAGAAAATCTCTGCCAAAATTCTTAGCCTAGAGCTAATTAGGTCCCTAACCTTCCTCAATATTTACAAAACTGTTATTGTCTCAACCGATTTGTTCAAGGGAGCTAACGGAGGGTACCTAGGAACGGGGTCAATCTTTCCAAGCATAACGGGTCACAATCCCCTTTTTTTAGTTAGATCCAATTAAGAATAAAAGTCTAAACTAATTAAACCTTGGGCAACTCATAGCTGTTACAGTTGGCAAGCCGACGTTTAGCATAGGAGTCCAACCCACAACAGCTTATCCTTGCGATCAATCAATGGCATTTAGCATAGGAGTCCAATCCACAAAACCCCGCTTAGCATTGGAGTCCAACCCACTGGTATATTTAGATTCGATTGCAACTAACTATTTTCTCCAAGTGCATCTAAAAATATTTTCTCAGTTTTTATTGCATTATTACTTTTCGCCTGTCCCACCAAACAGAGTCCATAGTGATAGACTTGGACCACTTTCCGGCACTCGAAAAGGACCTAGAAAAGTATGTATCAACTACCTTGCATACTACTATAGATATTTATTAAATGAAAATTTAGCATAATAACTCTTTTATGGAAAAATAATGTCAATTTTATACCCATTTCAAAAAAATTACTAGAGTGAAATTTTATAAAATATTTACCTAAACGGCTCTCCATCTTATTTAGAAAATGACCAAACTATCCTTCTTTTAAAAGCTTAATAATATGTAAATCATGGAAAAGAATGTAATTTTCTAATAGGAAGTATGTTTTTGAGATATTTATTTTAATAATTTTTTTCGATAAAACCCTGTGCGGTTATTATTTTTTAAATGGCTTAAAATGATTATTATATTATCTATTGGTTCCCGGTTTCGTCAATTGCCCTTTTATTAATTGATGGCACTATTTGCAAGTGAAAATTTTTTGGACGCAACTAAGGGCACATTTGTTTCGTTGTAATATGGACCCTGTAAAATGGAGAATGCATGTAATTTTTTGATAACTAGATTACATGCATTATTCACTTTGCATGTAATATTTGGGTGTAAAATGATTGTTCTTTTTGGTGTAAAATTTCCTTGTAAAATTCCCTTTTTGATGTTGCTTTAACATTACACCAAAAAGAGCAACTTGTCTAATATATTTAAATTCATGTGCAAAATGGACATTCCCCATTTATTGTTGCTAGTATTTGACTTCATCGGGCATCATCGGCAGTGATGCAGCCATGACTTTCCTGATAGTGGCTCTCATGAAGATAGATTCGGCCCAACTGGTCAGTCCTAAAAGTACCTTAAAGATTTTTATTTAATGATGGAGGGTCCTGGATCCCATCATTAAATAATGTGGCTCTACTACTGATGATGGACATGTCCGATGTAACATGAAATCATGGTGATATAATCTTCTACAGCATTAAATGACACTATAAAGTTCATTTCTATCGCCCTTACTCGCAAGTCATTAACGACAATTTGGAATCATATAATGTAAATAAATTTTTTTTATCAAATCTTATGTATCATAAATCCTTCGATCACGATCTTCAAATCACCCCCACAAATTTAATGCAATTTAATGCCACGTGTACAGAAAATGACTCATTTTCCAAATCAATTGAAGAACGGGTCACGTACCTAATTTATCTTTGTCCTCTCTCTCTACCTCTTTGATTAACCATCTTATCTCTCTCTCTCTCTTTTCTTCTCAATCAATTTTTTTTTTTTTTTTTTTTACTTTTTTTCTTGTGGGTGAGGTGATTATGATGAAGGTAAAGAAAATAGTTTCGATGGATCCTTCTCCTTCTTATGCTCTTGATGAGGATGTCAAGACCAGATTGAAGCATCAGAATCTCATGCAAGATTACCATGAGTTGTAGAAGGTAAGATCTAGGGTTTACAATGAGTCAACCCTTTTTAGTTTCTTCAAGATCTAGGGTTTCATCATATCCCTTTTATTTTACCAATTTTTCATTTTTTTTTTCATTTTTAGGTTTCTCTGAGAACCCATAAAGATTTTTTGTTTTTTTCCCTTATATGAAATTATGTTGCTCCTTCCATTGGTTTCCTCTTCAACCCCTTTTAATGGAAAAATCTGGAGTTCTTTGCTTGGTTCTGTGAAACCCTTTTGTTTTTCAGATCTTCTCATGGGTATCGTTTTGTAAAACTTTTAATTGCCACAGCAAGATGGGTGGGACTGTGTAATAAAAGTAGCCATTGAAGTCTCGTTGGTATTAACTCCTGTAAAAAATTTGCGTTACGAGGTAGGAGGCTCGTAAGTCAAAATTATTACCTGCAAAATGAACAATGCTTTACACAGATGCAATACACTGAACCGAACGATCGGAGCTCGTAATAGATGCTACCATTGGAGCAAAAAAACACATTTCACGTGTAAAATATAATGAATACACCCAACCAAACGTGTTGTCAAGATTTCCCAATTATTTGTTGCCTTCAATTAGATGGAGATTGTTCTTCGCCCCAAGTTTTGCACAAAAAATCTTGAGATTATGGCCCACCCATTATACGGTCAGATGTTGATTACATAGGTCAAACATCCATATCACGATTTAGCATGAGAAGGTTCTTTGGTAACTTATGGGGATGTGTATCACGTGGATTTAATATTTGACCGTCTGATAGGTGGTCCGTTCCGTGATCTCATGATATTGTATGTGAAATATTAGGACAGAAAATGATCTTCATGATAGTCGACATATATATATATATATATATATATATATATATATATATATATATATATATATATATATATATTGATAGCTAAAGGAAATTTATTAAGAAAAAACAAATAGGGAGCCATTACTTGCACACGTTTTTCAAGTGATTGCAGTGAATTTAAAGAAAGACTTGATATTTTAGGGACATGTGTTATTTAAAAATGCAATATGTAAAGTTCATGATCAATAGATCTCTAGTACATAAAATTGGAGCAAAACACGATACTTGTCATATGATTTATTGTAGTCAATTGTTGAATTATATAATAGCCTTTGACTCCATTTAATCAATTGATGAAAATTATATTTTGTTCTAATCTTTTGCAATTGATATCTTTATATTATAGCGTTCAAATCAAAACGATTTAGATGGTATTTTCACATAGTATAGGTCGCCAAACTTATAAGTCTTTTATTTAAATTTGGTGCAATCCGGTGCAATCACTAGAAAAGAGTGTACAAGTAATGGCTCCAAAATAAATTATACGGCAAGATATAAAAGTTTATGGAGACAAGGACCAGACGTCCCACACTCCCACCTATAATTTTTAAAGCGGTGGAAGTCACACGTGGTCAAAGTTAAATAATCCAAATCGTTAACTTAGAGAGATGACGAAAAACTAATTGTGATCAAACTAGAAGTGTGGTAATCTTAACCATTAGATTTTTGATGGACAAATTTCTAACTTAATTGGCTAACCTATTTAAAAGAATGACGAGTCTCTCTTTCTACACACAATCTATGTATTAATTGAATTAGAAGATTTTAAGGGAAACTCATCTTCTCTGGTGTGCAAAGAAAGAGAAGGATCTCCATCAAATTATCGATTACCAGATTATTACTCGGATTGCTGCTAAATCCTCACGTGAAAAATCTTATAGTGTAGAATATAATAAAATTTAATTTAATTTAACTTTTGATTGCTGAAAGATATTAATAATTTAACATGGGGCCCTAGCACTGCGCCATAAAAGCCAACTGCAAAATTAATAAATCCGTCCACACTCCGCATTATTATAATAGAGAGAAAAGGCATTGTTCCGGTTCACAGAGCAGCCATAGAAGATCAATGGGTAGCTAATATGGTGGGCATCAAGAGTTCTTGCACCATCAAACCGGCCGAGACGACCCCAAACCATCGGCTCTGGGTCTCCGATATCGATCTGATTGAGCCTATAACTCACTCATCAACGGTCTACTTTTACCGACCCATCGACACGCACGCCGTGGCAATCACGACGATGAAAGCGGCTTTGAGCCGTGCAGTGGCCAAGTTTTACCCGCTAGCCTGCCGGCTTAGGCCGGCTGATGACTCGGGCTGGCTCGAAATTGATTGCAACGGTGAAGGAGCGGTCTTCTATGAAGCAGAGTCAGATATTGAAGCCAAAGATTATAGTGACTTCAAATCGGTCCCTAATACCCGAAAACTAGTCCCCACCATTGATTATGATACGTATGTTGGAGACTGGCCGCTGCTTTTGGTGCAGTACACGGTGTTTAAGTGTGGTGGGGCCTGTTTGGGCTTGGCTGTGAATCACACGATATCTGATGGGGGCACACCGATCCTATTTGAGCTTCCCTGCAATCATTAAAATTTCAGCGGTGTTACAAGGGCCCGAGATCTCCGACTCTTCACTATATTTTTCTTTATTTTTTCTTTATGAAAAAATAGAGGGGATAGTCGGAGTTCTCGAACCCTTATAACACCATCGCAGATCTTCGCTTTAATGCTAACTCCGGTCAGCTTCCGAAGACAAATGGGTCAGAGATGAGTTTTTAGCTTGTCGTGGCTTGGAAAATGGTATTGAGGGAAATAAGGAGTTAAGGGATGAACTTGGGTTTCAAGACCGAAAAGGTTCTAGCTTTGAGACGGTGGGAGTATTCTCTGTTTGAAAAATATCTCTCTGGCTTTTATTTCTTTCTAGAATTATTTCTATGTTTTAAGTTGGCATCTCTCTGCATATTTTTTGAATAAAAAATCTGGTCCTTTAAGTGAAGGGTGGGGGCCTTTATTTATAGAGTTGGAGGGTGATAAGTGAAGGGTTAAATCATAAATTGGGTTAGAAATTAGATAATAGACAATCTAAGATTTTCTAGATTTTCTAAGGCTTGAAAAAAGATGAAAATGAGTTTTAATGGTGGATGATGGGGATAACCACCATTGAATTCTGAATCCGCCATTCTGGTTGCATTCTGAACACGATTTTGCATTCTAAACCCTATTTACGATCGTTCGTGCATTCCGAGCCCTGTTTGCAATCGTTCCTGATTTACGATTTTGCGTTCTGAATTCCAGCATTTCTGCGCATTTTTTAATTCTCCATAACTTTGATGTACAACTCAGAATCAGACGATTCTTGGCTCGTTGGAAAGCTGTGAACCTCTACTTTCCAATGGTATAGGTCTCATATTGGACATATATCTATATAAATATTGATAATCCTCTTTTCATCTGCTATTTATAATCGTATTTACGATTATAATAAATTCCTGTATTTTTGTGCATTCTTAATTTCGCCGTAACTTTTAATGTACAATTCTGAATTAGACGATTCTTGACTCGTTGGAAAGCTGAGAAGTTCTACTTTCCAATGATATAAGTCTTAAGTTGGGCAACTATCTATGCAAACACTCCTTTTTTTATCAGCTGTTTTGTTTGATTCGAAACAGGTTCTATGGGTCTGCTTTAAGCTTTCTAAGGGTTTGAGTTGACTTTTAAGAGTTTGGGTTAAGTTCTAAAGGTTTGGAAAGGATATGGGAGATGCTATCGGAAACTCGAATCTACACTGTCCTCAAAGTATGTATCGATCGAGCTTTGGGTCAAATTTGGGTGTTTATAAATACTCTATAAAAGTAACCAAAGACCACTAAGAATATTCAAATTATTAGCATTTATCAATATTCCTTATAGGGTCAGCGAAAAAAACTTATAAATTAAGTAATTTTTTTCAAAAATTGCCCTCTGTGTCTTTTTCTTTTCTTTCAAGGATTTGCATAAAAACATTGTACTATATCTAGTTAATATAACTAATTTTGACATTATGAAAAAAATCGACCAAATTGTTAGACCATCAATAGCCAAGTGGTGCTCCACGTAAAAGCTTGAAGGAGAAACACCTTTTTCATATATACCTTTTTAAAAAAAATTTATTTTTTAAAAATTAATAATAATACAAGAAGATATAGTGCAGGTTTGATTTCATGTCGTCAGAAAAACGTTTGATGTGCCTCTCTGTAATGGGTAGTTATAAAAACGTTTTTCTCTGTAACGAGAAAAACGTTTGGCGTGCAATGTGGTTGCAACGCAATAAAAGCTGTCTGCAAATATGGGTCAACCAACTAAACCTGTCCCCACTCCACACTATTATAATAGAGATTAGAGATAAAAGGCATGGTTCCGGTTCTAGAGCAATCATAGAAGATAAGTGGGGTTAGCTAATATGGTGAGCATCAAGAGTTCTTGCATCATCAAGCCGGGCGAGCCGACCCCGAACCGTCGGCTCTGGGTCTCTGACATCGATCTGATTGTGCCTTTAACTCACACATCAACGGCCTACTTTTACCGACCCATCGACACCCACGGTGTGGCCATTGCGACGATGAAAGCGGCTTTGAGCCGTGTTCTGGTGCAATTTTACCCGCTAGCCGGTAGGCTCAGGCCGGCTCGAAATTGATTGCAACGGCGAAGGAGCAGTCTTCTATGAAGCAGAGTCAGATACTGAAGCCAAAGATTATAGTGACTTCAAACCGGTCCCTGATCTCCGAAAACTCGTCCCCACCGTTGATTATGATACGTATGTTGGAGAATGGCCATTGCTTTTGGTGCAGTACACGGTGTTAAAGTGTGGTGGAGCCTGCTTGGGCTTGGCTGTGAACCACACGATCTCTGATGGGGTCGCATCTCTAGACTTCGTTTCTACTTGGGCCAAGATAGCCCGAGGCGAGCTAATTGATGACAAACCGTTTCTGGACCGGACGGTTCTAAAGGGTAGAGAACAGCCGACCGTCAGTTTCAAGCACGAGGAGTTCGAGGAGCCGCCGGTTCTGATGGGTAGCACCGTGGAGAATGAGCGGGCCAAGGAGACCACAATGGGCATGTTGAAGCTGACCAAGGACCAAGTTTGGTCCCTAAAGCAAGCCGCTAATGAGGGCCGAACTGCTGATGATGAACCGGCTTATAGCCGGTTCGAGTCTGTTACCGCACATGTGTGGAGGTGCGCTTGTAAGGCACGTGGGCTAAACGAGGAGCAAGAGAGCTTCCTTCGGATTGTGGTTGATGGTAGAACCCGGTTGAGTCCCCCTCTCCCGAAACGGTTTTTCGGGAACTCGGTGTTTGTCGGGAACATTAGACTCCATAGTGGTGAGATCTTAGGAAATCCTTTGAGTTTCACGGCGGGGAAGATAAGACGAGCGATAAAGATGAGGACGGATGAGTATTTGAGATCGGCCCTTGATTTCTTGAAAGGTCAAGATGATCTCAGTAAGGTTAGGGTTGGATCGTACTACGGGTGTCCTAATTTTGGGGTCACCAGTTGGCTTACCATGCCAGTTTTTTATGCGGATTTTGGGTGGGGTGCACCTTATGACATGCGCCCCACTGAGATTGGATCTGAAGGTAAGGGCTACCTCCTCCCTGCTCCAGAGGGAGACGGTAGCCTAGTTCTAATTTTTCGTCTAAATGTCGAGCACATGGAAGCTTTTAAGCAAATCTTTTATCAAGGTCTCTAAGTTTGTGTTTGGGATGACACTTTGGAGCCAAAGAGCTCTTTCGTCTCGCATAAAGCACTTTAGTGTAAAAGCTGAATTTGTCTCTCTTCAAAAGAATAATTTGAACTTGCTCTTTTAAGTGGATTGTGTTAGATCAAATAAATATTAGGCAATCAATTTTCAATCAAGATTAGAGGCATACCTCGTAGATGAGAATGATCGTAGAGAATCCGATGAGAATAGTCTGATTTCGATAGGCGCCATTCGCCAATAGCTTGAGGACAATACTACCTTGCTTTTATCTTCCTCTATATGATGGGCATAATTTCATTGAGTGGAGATGAAGAGGGGATGTTGTCCTCTTTTATAGCATGCCCTTGAATCCTAACCCATCAAGGATTCAAGGGAGAGGTGTATCATTAGAAGATAGAGATTGACTTACTACAAACCAATAAAGTTGAAACTAACTCCTTAAGTTGCGTGGAGTGGAATCACGTAACAAGGAAATCTCAAAGTCTTTAGTTAATCATGTTTTAATTAAAATAGGAAAATAATAAAGTTATTGTGTGGGTCACAAATACCCAACAATCTTCCACTTAAACCACACAATAACTTTAATAATAATATATATATATTTTTTATAACACAAAAGAAAAATAATGAAAAATGTCATGATTGACTTAGTTCAAAAATGGATGGCCATTCTTTAAAGTTTTGTAAAAATATTGACTTTCAAGATTTCAATGTAATACACATTCTCCCAAGTTCAAAAACAATCTTAATGTCGGATCATGAATGCTAATAATGTATCATATCTTCATATCTCATTATGACAGTTTCATGGTCAAGACACTAATATCATCAATAAATTGGAGAGCTCATTGTGGTTTTAGTGATACCAGGAAATATACACTTTAATGCAACTTCTAGTGTATATCCCCTCACTCGTCCTGCTTCATGCCCTAAGGTATGTTGTCCTGATATATTATGGCATACGCCATATAAAAATCATCACCCATCTATCATGACAAAAGCTATACAAATCGTGGTACCTAATCACGATAGCTCAAGTAACCTTATGTGAGCACTTATGCTCCCAGACAATAACATTGCATATGCACAAATAATAATAATAATGATAGTACAAAAATAAAAGCATCAATAAAATGAAGCATAATATATGCAATAAATATATTATAAAATAAGATAAAACATTGTGAAAACAGAAGCTCCCACTCAGATAAAGTCCTCAAAAGACTCTAATATCCTCAATCTGATCACCTCAATTTAATTGAATATACTCATCATTAGTGAATTTGATATTGTCCTTTATTCCTGATTCTTACCGAATGTCTCATTTTTAAGAAAGTTGATATAATTAGTTTCAACGACTGTAATTAAAATAAATTATTTACTAGAGAACCATATCCAACACTAATAGAATCTAAAATAATAGTCAAACTATTACCTAGAGGAGTAAAACTATAAATCACTCTAATAAGTCTAACATTAGTAATAAAATATGTCATCAATAAATAGAATTTGTCCACAATTTCTCCTCATTGCCAAATAATAGCTTTTCATTCAACCTGTGGCTCCTCCTGCTGATTATCCCTTCTTGGTGCTTCTTCTTTATAATATTTTTCCATAAGTAATAATCTTTCTTGATATGACCTTTCTTCTTGCAAAAGTGACAGCCATCATCATCGTTGACCTTAACTGCTTTGAGCTTGGAGTCTTTCTTAATTCTTTTACCATTGCGAAAGTTTTGGTTATGACCTTGTTCTTGAAATTCTTCTTGTAAGTTGGCTTATAAGTCGGATTATAGAGAGGATTGTGGCCAAAATTAGCAGACTCAACTTTATTTCCACGAAGCCTCTTTTCTTCGATTACGCATATGGAGATCAATTGATTCAAGTCCCATTTATCCTTTTAAGCGTTGTAATTAACTTTAAAGGTATCAAATTGCTTAGGAAGAAAAGCAACAACTAGATACACTACGGCATCTTCTTCGATTGTAATTCCTTATTTTTTAAGTTTCATAGCCAACATAGGCATTTTAAGAATAAATTCTCACATACTCCCGTTTCTATCATATCGCATATTGATCAATTGCACTAAGTAGCCATATTGTAAGGACTTTACTGTTCCAACGAACTAGTCTTGGATGATCTTCAACAATTCTTTGGTTGTTTTGATAGTTTTAATATCACCTCTAATGGGTTCAGTAATAGAAGCGCGTATGATCATCATTGTCATACGATTTGCCTTATCCCAACGTGCGTATTGTGTCTTTTGAATTTCAGTGGCATTGGACGGTAAAATTGGCTTATCCTCTGAGAGAACAAAGTCATAGTCCATATATCCAAGGGTCAAATCAAGACCCATTTGCCAGGTGTTATAATTGGTGCCATTAAGTTTTTCAATACTGGTCATCTGTTGGTGTAAGACTAATCCGTCCATAGCTGATATGATAAATAATGACTATCAGCATATTGTTCAATTAGAACTTTATAAAATAAAAATTCATACTCGGGGTTGAGGTTGAATTAATCAGAGTGTAAACAAGCATGTGCAAAGGAACATTCACTCTGAGGGACAGACTTCACTCATTGTCTCAGCATCACCTTTGGGCAGAAGCTTTGACTTATCGTAAGTCTTCCTAAGTTGTGTTTAGGAACACACATAGACCTAGTCAAATGTATTTTCGGTTTAGGCCAGAAGTGTCGCTTTTCTCTCACCTAGACACACATTACTATTCTACTAATTCTATCTACATGAATTTTCTAAATCAGCTTAGACCAGAAGTGTCGTTCTTCTCTCACCTAGACACACATTACTATTCTACTCATTCTATCAACATGAATTTTTTAAATCAGCTTTGGCCAGAAATAGTAGTTCACATAGACGAATGCACATGCAATCTTAATGAAATTAGATTTCAAAATTTAAGGATAGCGTGTCCTCCATAGATCGGTCACCTTTGGGCAGACTACAAAACTACTTTGGCTAGGTATCCCAAAACGATTGCTTTACCGTTCTACCTAAACCCCTTTATAAATAGAACTAAAGCTCTTAGGCATTTTATCATGTCATTAGTTAAATATTTCATACCCTAAATACATTCACATACCAAGTTTAGAGAAAAAAGAGTCATAAAGTGAAGATGCACATACAGTAATTATGAATAATGACATGATAGTATAAGAGTATTCATACAGAATATTCAAAAAGGGGTAAATTTTTTTTTTTTTTTGTAAAATAAAACAAATTTATGACCTTTAAGTAGCATTTTTAAGTCTAAAACAGTGTCAAAACGTCTCATGAACTAGTCGAAAGTGTAAATCTCGTCGAGTAGACTAAAATCGATAGGTCATATGCGCGAAACAGAGTTGTATAGCTCAAGATATCGCGTTTTAAAGTTTGAGTCCCAAATTGTCATAACCCCAAATTTTTGGGAACCGTGCACGTCACATACCATGCATGTGTGTTTGTGGTTCACAAGGAAACCAAAAATTACATATATACATTATGTGTGTATATGTGAAACATTTTAACTTTTACTATATAAGTGAAAGTGGAGAGGAGAGTCTCTCCTACGTAACCTAATTTAACCTAGATAGAGAGAAGGTAAAATAGAGAGAAAGAGGAGAGGGTTTTGTAAAATAGGAGAGAAGGTAAAATAGAGAGAAAGAGGAGAGGGTTTGTAAAAGAGGAGGAGAGGTTCGTTGGTTTTAAGCAGTAGAGAACTTTGAAAATTTCTGCATTTAGTCGGAGCTTGAATCAAATTATATGAGATCTATCGATTAAGGTATGGTTTTAGATGCTTATGTATGCTTTAAGTAGAGTATAAACTACTAGACGAATGACTTTTGACATTAATAAACCTTACATGAAGAAGGAAATAGTCCTCAAACAGATCGAACAGTTATATTTTTACGTGGTTTGCTCGAGCGAGGACAAGATAAATAATCTGAGCATAAACTGCGTTTTGGGCTCGCTCGAGCGAGACCCATAGTGAAGGAGAAGCTCGCTCGAGCGAGGCATCGCGTAAAGCTCCAGGTACCTTGATATAATCGCTCGAGCGATGAATAGTAATCGCGCGCTTGATGAATAGTGCTCGCTCGCGCAAGGGCTGAATGCCTCGTGGTGACCGCTCGAGCGATGAATAATAACCGCTCGAGCAATGAATAATAATCGCTCGAGCGATGAATAGTTCTCGCTCACGCAAGGGTTTAGTACCTCGTTCTTATCGCTCGAGCGAGGTCAAGTGCTCGCTAGAGTGAGGCTAAGTGATCGCTCAAGCGAGGAATAGTTCCCGCTCGCGTGAGGAATTACCCGATTTTCTCATTTCTTTTAGTGTAATTTATGAGAGCTGTGTTCCCAAGGGTTCTAGAGACCATTCTAAGTAAATTCGTAACACATGCAATGTAGGTTTGACGTGAGTTGCTACACGTAAACCTCTACGAGAAAGGAGCGCGTTGGATTTTACTTTGAGGTAGGGAATATCTTGAAACATGTACTTTAATTCGTCAAAATCATGTATGTAGAGTATTTTAAATATGTAGAGTATCTCAAGAAAATAGTCATGTATTAAATGTGTTTTCAAAACGTGTGTGTGTGTGTGTGTGTGAATTCAAATGAAACCATAAAGTCCCCAGGGGACGCAGAAATGTAACAATGGGCATCTGAATGATGCATTAAACCAGTAGCATCCCAGGGAAGGAGATGAAACCAAATGGTGAAACAAAAGAAGAGCGATAAGGCCTAATGTAATAAAATTAGCACAACCACGGTGAATAACTATATGTAAAGCACATTCGATATTTTCGTTATTTAAGGTTTGAGTAGAATACCCTACCGACGTGGCGGGATACCCATGACTGACTCGGTAGGATATCCGTGACCGGTACGGCGGACAAATCGTACACCTATAGTACATCCCAGGGATGTTGAATTGAGAATAGACCCCGCCGCCTAAGAGAAAGGGGCCTGAGTGGTATTGAATTTTAACATATAACAAGTGTCTATTTAGACGACGATAGTGGGTATTCCATCAGGGCTCGATGCTATATTGCTCGGGGACTACTTAAGTTAAGATTTAAGTGATTAGGCCGATTCCGTTACTATACTAGTAAGATGAGAATAAATAAAGTCATGCAAAGTAACAGTTGTATCTATTATTTTATTTTCGATTATTTCAATTGTCTTTCAGCAGTTCTATCAGATAAATTGTGCCTTTAAACTGTTTTAACATATATGTGAGAGCTTAATTTATATGTTCACTGTGTTTCCCTATTGAGCTAGGATGTAGCTCACCCCTTAGACTATACGTCGCAGGTCCAGTACTAGCGACAGCAGAGATTTCTGGAGACGTTGATCTGGGGGATTCAGATTACGTGCCTATAGAAGAGTTAGAGCCTCCTCCTGAGGAATTCGTCTAGGAGACCCATTGCGTACTTTGAGAGTGAGTTGAGAGTATTAGGTACGGCTTGGTATGTCAAGTCTCTTTTTTTGAATGTAATTAAATACCTTGATTCTTTTGGTAAACCATCTGGGGTGAACAGTTATCACTGATGGTTCGGGTTAGTTCTTATGCCCATGAATTGGCATGGGACTAGAATTGTCTTTAGAGTTTCTTTTTCTTTTAAATGCATGAAAACTTGTTTAGAGTAGATGCATGTGCTCTACTTGTAGTCTTTGGCTCGTATATACCAATGCTTCGTACAGAATCACAGGGCACGACCTTGAAAGTCGTGCTGATGGCACGGGTTTCGGGGTGCCAAAATTCGGGCTATCACAATTGGTATCAAAGCCTTTCTTTTAGAATTTTGACAATCATTCCTTTTGTCAGAGCATAGGGACTTCTGCTAACGAAATCGTAGTTTCTCATGCAGACCGTTATGTTTCCTAGGGGAAGAGGCTGACCCAGGGGTGGTCATGATAGGAATTTGCGCAGTAGAGATGAGTTCATCTCGCCTACGAACAGAGTACCATTGGGAAATGGGGAGGTTCCCGAGGGTAGTGGCCAAGAAGAGAACCAAAATCAAACAGAAAATCAGGATCGAGACTGTCAGAATCGAGATCAGAGAGAACAAGATAGAGTGAGAGAAAGAAATGAAGAGAGAGGAGCGTCAGAGGATGATGCATGCTATGGAAACCATGACAACTGCCATGGCACAACAGGCAGCATCCTTGGCAGCTCATGCTGCCCCAGAGCAACATCAGACACCCACGCCTCCAATAAAGCCTACACTACTAGTAGCTTCAGCATTTACCGAATTCAGGAGGATGAAACCTCCTAGCTTTTCAGGGCAGGCAGACACCATGGCAGCCGAAAATTGGCTGAGTGAAATGGAGAAGGTATTTAGTGTACTGACATGCACAGAGGATGAGAGCGTCCGTTGGCCAGCTTACATGCTAGATGAGGAAGCTGGACCTTGGTGGAATTCTGTTTCACGGACTAGGGCTCAGGAAACTCCAGATATGCCCTGGACGTGGGATGAATTCATTAAAGAGTTCAACAAACAGTACTTTCTAGAAGTTGTGAGGAATTAAATGGAGACCCAATTTTTACAACTCATGCAAGGAAAGATGGCCGTAAGAGAGTAAGGAGTAGAATTTATGAGACTTACTCGTTTCGCTCCAGACTACGTGATTTCTGATGTGATGAAAGCGAAGAGGTTCCAACAGGGCCTAAGGCCGGACATCAGAGAAGGAGTTGCACCATTTCAGCTAAAGACCTATGGAGAGGTCATGAGTAAGGCATTAGTGGTTGAAGAAGAAAATAATAACCAATACCGTCAAAGGGAACAACAGGGAAGAGGAAGCGTAAATCAAGGCAGGGCTGGGAGTTATGAACCGATGAATAAGAAGTCGAGGTTCGTAGCACCGAATCAGAGACAACCGTTCCAAACAGGGTATCGGAGAGCAACACAACATACCACTCATCAAAGATTCCCATTGCTGGCGTCAGAGAGACCGATGAGGTATGAGAGTCCTACTATTTCCACTGGAGCCACAGTTACACAAGATTTTTCACAAGCTGCTTCTTCAACACCAAGAGAGACTTGTGTCAAGTGTGGCAAGTCCCACAAAACGGCGAATTGTAGGCAAGGAATGCGAGACTGTTTTAAATGTGGCAAGATGGGCCACGTAATTGGAGATTGCCCTGAGGCGAACAAGGAGAAGATGGAGGAGAAGATGGCTTCAGCTTCCATGCCACGACCTATTCAATCACGGAAACCAATTATTCAAGGGAGAGCCTATGCAGTCACCGCCCAAGAAACATGGAGCGAACATGATGTCATCCAAGGTGAGATTTCTTTTAAATAAAGAATTTCAATTTAAATACAATTTTAGATAGAGCAGGTGCATTCGCTAGAACAACGTGTAGACTCGTTTTTGTACGTTAGAAATTCTAAATAAAGTATGTACTATATATGTATATGTATGTGTTATAGGTACTTTATTAGTCTATGAAAAAGGATGCTATGTAGCACGTGACGCACGAGTGTTGATAGACTCAGGGTCTACCCACTCCTTTATCACTCCTAGATTTGCAAAGAAAATAAAGATTGTTCCCGAGACACTGAACTTTGTTTTATCAGTGTCTATCCCAACGGGAGAATTAGTGGACACAGAGTTAGTCTGTAAATCAGTAGTAGTGGGCGTTCGGATGGCGACGTCTATGAATTAGACGCGCAATTAATATTGTTGGACATGCAAGGATTTGATGTGATCCTTGGCATGGATTGGCTGTCTCATCATTGTGCGACAGTGGATTACAAGAACAAGGTTGTCATTTTCCGACCTAACACAAGGAGATCATTTCAATTTCGAGGAGAGAGATCGACGCAGGTGCCACTCATCTCTGCAGTCAGAGCCGAACGCTTGATCAAAAAGGGGTGTAGCGGTTATTTGGCATTCCTGAAGGGAGATAAAGAAGAAAAGAATGTTATTTCTGAGATAGCAGTAGTGCGAGAATTCGAAGACGTATTTTCAGAGGAATTGTCGGAATTACCTCCAGAGAGAGAAGTGGAATTCGCTATCGACTTAGTACCAGGAATGAAACCTGTTTCGAAAGCACCATACAGGATGGCTCTCGCTGAGTTGAAGGAGTTGAAAGAGCAGTTGCAAGAGCTTATGGATAAAGGGTTTGTAAGACCGAGCGTGTCTCCATGGGGAGCACCGATTTTGTTTGTGAAAAAGAAAGATGGGTCGATGCGGTTGTGCATTAACTATCGGCAATTGAACAAACTCACTGTAAAGAATCGATACCCTTTGCCAAGAATAGATGACTTGTTCGATCAGTTGCAAGGGGCGAAGTATTTTTCCAAGATCGATCTGAGATCTGGATATCATCAGTTGAGAGTCAAGGCCGAAGACATTCAGAAAACTGCATTCAGAACACGGTATAGACACTATGAATTTTTAGTGATGCCGTTTGGGTTGACGAATGCACCGGTGTCATTTATGGATTTAATGAATCGGGTGTTTAAACCACACCTGGACTCCTGCGTCGTCGTGTTTGTTGACGACATTCTGATATACTCTAAATCGAAGACGGAGCATGAAGAACACTTACGAGTCTCTCTGTAAACCTTGCGTGAACACCAATTGTACGCCAAACTCAGCAAATGTGAATTTTGGTTAGAAGAGGTCAGCTTTTTGGGACATGTCGTCTCAAAGCATGGTGTCATAGTAGATCCCGCTAAGATCGAGGCAGTAGTAAACTGGGAGCAACCAAAGACCGTGGCCGATGTCCGAAGTTTTCTTGGACTAGCAGGTTATTATCGATGTTTCGTTGAGGGGTTTTCAAAGGTATCGGGACCTCTTACAAGGCTTACAAGAAAGGATTCAAGATTTGGGTGGAGTGAAGCGTGCAAGAAGAGTTTTCAAGAACTCAAGAAGAGACTCACTTCAGCTCTAGTTTTAGCAATTCCTTTAGGCAGTGGAGGATTTGCAGTCTACAGTGATGCTTCGTATAACGGTTTGGGTTGTGTGCTCAACCAACACAAAAAGGTGATAGCTTACGGGTCAAGACAGTTGAAAGAGCATGAGAAGAACTATCCGACGCATGATTTGGAACTAGTAGCGGTTATTTTTGCGTTGAAGATTTGGCGACATTATTTATACGGGGAGAGTTTTGAAATCTTCACCGACCATAAGAGCCTCAGATACTTGTTTACGCAGAAGGAACTTAACATGAGGCAGTGCAAATGGACGGAGTTCCTCAAGGACTATGACTGTTCCATACAGTACCATCCAGGCAAGGCTAATGTGGTAGTCGATGCCTTGAGTCTGAAGAATTTAGCACAGTTGGCTAGTTTGATTTTGGGTATGCACCGATGGAAGTTATTTGAAGATCTGGCACTATATGGTGCAAACATCAAGTCACAAGCTACAGGAGCCTTTTTAGCTAACATATCAGTGAGACCGATGATATTCGAACACCTACGCGAACTACAGATGAAAGACCTGGTACTAACCAAGATCCGTCAAGACATAACGGAAGGCATCAGATCAGAATTCTCAATCAAGGAGGATGGTTCCTTATTGTTCAAGGGTCGACTTTGTATTCCGAACAATGTCGATCTGCGACGAATCATTCTCGATGAGACTCACAAATCAAATTACGCTATCCACCCCGGCAGCACGAAGATGTACCAAGATTTAAAAAAGTATTACTGGTGGAGAGGTCTGAAGTAAGACATGGCAGAGTACGTCTCACGGTGCTTGACGTGTCAGCAAGTGAAAATTGATCATGGACACCCTGCGGGGTTATTACAACCTCTGTCAATATTGGAGTGGAAATGAGAATCAATCTCTATGGATTTCATCGTTGGACTGCCGCGCACTGCAAAGAGATATAATGCCATTTGGGTAATCGTGGACCGATTGACCAAGTCAGCACACTTTCTACCTTACAATACGGTGTACACGGTAGGAAAACTCGTAGAATTATATATCAAGGAGATAGTCGCCTACACGGAATTCCAAGCAGTATCGTTTCTGATCGTGATCCACTATACACGTCAAAATTTTGGAAGAAATTTTAAAAAGGAATGGGAACACGACTGGACTTCAGTTCAGCTTTCCATCTGCAAACAGATGGGCAAATAGAGTGAGTAAATCAAGTAATGGAAGACATGCTCAGAGCGTGTATGTTAGAGCTACAAGGATCGTGGGATCAGCACCTACTGTTGATCGAGTTTGTGTACAACAACAGTTTTCAGACGAGCATTAGAATGGCACCGTATGATGCCTTGTACAGAAGGCGATGTAAATCACCCATCAATTGAGAAGAAACTGGCGAAAAATTTGTTTTGAGACCCGAGTTGCTTGAAGATAACGCCGCCGTTGTCCGTATGAACAGAGAAAGACTAAAGACGGCTCAAAGCAGATAGAAAAGCTACGCCGATATCAAGCAGACTAGTGTGAACTATAAGGTGGGTGAACACGTGTTTGTAAAGGTGTTGCCTATGAAAGGCTTGATGAGATTTGGGAAGAGAGGGAAACTAAGTCCCGTTATCTCGGACCCTTCGAGATTTTGGGTTGGGTGGGCGAAGTCGCATATCGCATTGGATTACCACCAGTGTTCAATCGAGTACATAATGTTTTCCACATTTCTATACTCAGAAAGTATGTGGGTGACCCTTCCGACATTTTGAAAGGTCAACCATTGGAGCTGCACGAGGATATAAGCATGATAGAAGAACCGGCGGATATATTGGATAGAAAGGAACAAGTACTACGCACTAAAGTTATTCCCCTAGTGCTTGTCCGATGGAAGAATCATCCGGTCGAGGAAGCAACGTGGGAATGTGAGGCAGATGTCAGAGAATAATATCCCAATCTGTTCGGGAATGCTAACTAATTAGTTTTATTTAAAATGACAATATGTAATAGTTTAGCAGTATAAAAATTTCTATTTTTAAATGAATGAGTGAATTTTATTGAAAATTTTAGCATATTAACTTCAAATTATGTTAGAACCAACATTTTGTGTGAAAAATTCCAGAGGTACAGCATAGGAAACTAGATGTGAGAGATGTCCTAAATGTTAAAACGGGCTAGTGACAGATACGAGCTTAAGAGCACTAGAAAAACGTTTCTGGGCTCGCTTGAGCGACAGCTTATGCTCGCTGATGAGTACTGAAAAATGAGGATATTTCACCCCTAAATACCTATATTTAGCTATCCAATGAGATTGATTAGATTTGAAGTGTTTCAGGTAAATACAAGCCAAGTATAGAAAACAGTACAAGAATTCTGAATATAATGCCAAAGCACTGCAACTTCGGGTAATCAAGAACTTGGTGCGACTTGCGGCTAACTTTGGACCTTCAAGACGGCCGAATTACAAAATTGTCAAAACATAAAAGTTGTAGATCTTTTCGTCAGCTTTCCAACGGCGCATGAATCGTCTCAATCCGAATTCGGGACAGAAAGTTATGGCCGAAATACTGAAGTAGTGTCTGAACCACAAGAAGTGCTGAATTTCACGGATTTCTGGGGTCGATGCATCGACCCTACAGATCGATTAATCGAGCCAGAGTTTCGATCGACACGAATCGACCTTTGGAAACGTGATTTTTGGAGCTCTTTGTACCGATGCATCGATACAGGTCGATTAATCGACCCTAAAAAGTCGAATTGGGAGACCTTTGCGCGACGGATTCTATTTAAAGACTCAAACACTTATGAAAAAGAGGAGAGATCTTTTTCAGCATTAGAATTACGTAGGAATTAAATTTAGGAGAGAGTTTTAGTTTTTAGTGTTCTTAGTTTTTAGCCATTATTTTTCATAGTTAGACATAGAAATAGGAAGTTTTATTATTTCTTTTTGAGAGCTTTGTTCTTTAATTTTTCAGTATTCAGTTCATAAATTTTGTTGAAAGTTTATTTCTGCATTTATTTCGTTTCTGAAGACTATCATCCGTGTGGATCAACGTAATTTATTTTGAAGTTTGAGGCAATTTTAATTAATGTTATTTTCCCGTCTTTATTTATTTATGTCAATTCCTTACAATATGTGTGGCTAAATTTATAGAGATGGGGATCTAATGATTCCCATCCGAGGGATGTACTTTCAATAATATAAATTTAGGATTAAAATATGAGATTTTATCTTTATGGTTGTTGTGCTATCATGAATGGATGAAATCCCCGCCACTCACCGGGATCGCGTGTGCCGAGTCATGCCCAGGATCTCAGATCTGTGACGGTAATTTTACCCTATCATTGTTATGGTCTTTGTATTTTCGTTGTGTAGATTTAATTACGATTATGTTTTGGGATCGAGTGTGCCGAGCCATGCCCTGGATCTTGGTTCTGTAATGGTAATTTTATCTTAAATAATCCCTAATCTGAATAAAGTGTGCCGAGCCATGCCCTTGATTTCAGATTTGTAAGTGGTATTCTTGTTAGAATTTTCACCCACCTTGGGGATGATTTTTATTTGAACCTGAGATCATGTGTGTCTAGCCGTACCCTTGATCCCAGATCTAGATATATGAAAATCATCTAAGTCCTGATTGCAGGGATGCAACGTGGAACCTATTAGGGTGTTGACCATTGATCTTCCATAAAAGATGTTTGTTACCAATGAAATATCTCATAATTTAATCCTTAGATTTATATTATAGGAAGAACGGACCAAAGATGGGAGGATTTAGTATCTTCATCTTTATCATCATCTTCACTTTTATTTTTGAATTATCAATTGAATTTTAGTTTGTAGTCATTAATCACCATCAACCACTTAAATCATAAAACTGGTAGAATACTGTTAGATCTTAATAGATTTCTAGAATTGCTTGTCTCTTTTAGATGTTTCAACATTAATCCTCGTAGGAACGATCTCGTACTTCGCACCCACTATATACAAACCGATTCGTGCACTTGCGAGTAAAACATTACATTAAAATACCACATCACTCGCTCGAGCGAGCCACATAAAATTATAAACAGAAGACGTTCTTGGCTCGCTCGAGCGAGGATTATTGCTCGCTCGAGCAAGGCCTATTGATCGCTCGAGCGAGGATTAACAACCGCTTGAGCGAGGTCAGAGTAAATAAAGTGAACGGATTACTGTTCATTTATTTCTTCTTCACGCGAAGGGAGTTGCCAAGTGAGGGTTTAGGGTTTTCTTTTCAATCTTCAAGGTCTTCCGTCCAATTCGAGCCGGATTCAGACGATCCGATCCGTCAAGAATATTTCAAAAGGTGAAATCTACCCTATTTCTACCTTATTTCATTCAAAAAATTTCTTTGGATATCAAATGGCTTCTCCAAGCCCTAACCCCCAACGTAGAAAATGAGTGGCGATTCGATCGACATCATCGTGCAACCAAACGCTGCAGGCACCACAACCACCCCCATCCCCACCTCCTACCCTAATCCAATTAAATGATTGGTGGGGAGTGAAAATTTTTGAGACCGAATGGGATATCCATCCCTCTTGTTTTGGGAATCCGACGTCCACCCAATGAACTTCGAATTTTCTCATGAACAATCACCTGCGACCATTGTTGACACCTTTTGGAGCTCGGTACTATCCGAGACTCGTAAAACTGTTTTACCAAACTCTTAAAACAAATATGAGTGAGGACACTATCCTCGTCACAATTGACGGAAAGGAACTTGTTTTCGGCAGTGCCGATGTCTCCACTGTCATACAGTGCCCAAATACATACACCCCAAGCCCACTTTCTCTATCACCTTTTTCTGGGAACGTAGGCTTCCCGACCATCATTGTCGATATTACTGGTGGCGCCACCGCATCAGGCCAATCGATCACCCGATCCCAACTACCGCCACACATGTAGTTTTTAGACATTGTTTTTAAGAAAAATTTACACCCGACCAGCCATGACCAAGAGCGCCACGAGACAATTTTGAGGGCTCTGCACTTCGCCTTCCACAATAGGTGGTTTAGTGCTTTGATGGTAGTCATTAAAGGCATGACACATGCCCATAAAAGAAACCTAAGGGGTGTTATTCCTCCACCCATCAATCGACTACCTTATGCTCGTTTGATTTTCCGACTCCTTGATTCACGGAATGGGAAGGAGGGATTTCAGATCAGGACGAAGGAGCTCATACTCACCGATAATGTCGTTCCGTTCCTCGCCCAAGACTTGAGCCGAAACCTGAAGAGCCTCCAAAATAGCTGAACAGGAAGCGGGATCGTCAGATTTCCAGGCAAGCGACGCAACCACCACCGACGAGACCGACTGCGCCCTCCACTTTGTCTTCACAGCCCTTACCTGCCACCGATAGCAGTATGATGCAGGAGATCCTCCTATAAGGGTGGGAGATCAGATTACATCAGCGGTTCCAGGAGTCGCTCCTCATAGAACTCATGGGCCATGCGTATCCACAAACGTACAAGGAGCGCATTGGTGCTATTTTTGGCGCGTCTAGTTCTGGTCCTGCTACCAGGACCACTACAGCTGGTGCCACTGCTGCCAGGGAGGACGACGACGATGATTATGATGATGAGAAGTATGAGCAGGATGACGATTAGGCCGTCATCTATCAATTGAATTTTATTTTTTTTTGAAAATTGAAATGAAATATTTGATTTTGTGATGTAATAATTTAGCATTTTGGTTTGGCTACAATCGTGACATGAGTGTCACAAAATTTTCGTGGTTAACTTTATATAGCATCTGCATATATTATATCATGTGGTTAACTTTATATCACATATTATATCATTGATATTATGACTATGGAAATACCTGATGGTATATATATTTTTATCATTGATTTTCTTGACTGTTTAGGTTGACTACGAGGAGTGTATGGTTAAGTCGTACTATAACGTGTGGATTATAATTGCTTAATGCAGGTTGACTTCGGGTCATTGGACCATATGTTAATTACCTGACTATGTAAGAGTTAGCCTATTCGACGTTTTTTCTAGTCGTACTCGACTTCCTAGGGTATTGTCGATTTTCGAGGACGAAAATCTTATAAGGTGGGGTGAATGTCATAGCCCCAGATTTTGGAGAATCGTGCATGTCACATACCATGCACATGTATATTTGTGGTTCACAAGGAAACCAAAAATTACATATATACACGAGTCATGGGCCGAGTCATTGGGCCGGATCACTGGGCCGGGTACAGACCCGATTCAGGTGGGTCGAGTACTGGACCGAGGTCGGTCGGATTACCCGAGTTAGGTGGGCCGGAAACGGACCCGACCCGGTCCGAGAATCCCTACACCTAACCCCAATTTACTGTTCTTCTTAAAAAAAAAAGAAAAAAAATTTTGTTTTATTTTTTTAAAGCAGTTGCAGGAAGCAACAGTAGCCGCCCCCATGGGGCTTAACCGCGCCCCCTCATCGGTCACCTTGGCCAAGGTCAGTCGTCCAGGTCGGCCGATTTATTATTTTTATTTTTTATTATTTTTAATTTGCAAGAACTGCAACAGTAGCTGCCCCCAGCAATAACCGGAATCCGATTCTTTGACTTTTCTGATGTAGAAACCAAACTAGGATCTATTCTCTCTTGTTTGGGAAGAGGGGTTGGGTTCAGCCCTGCAAGATTCCCATTATTATCATTCAGTTTAAAGATCTCAAGGCCATTCAATATTGCATCATAAATTTGGGAGCCCTTAGAACCATTTCCTGTGCTCGAATGTAATGCAACCCAAAGATCCGAAGAGACTTCAGAACTCGTAGAAAAAAATATATATATTAGGCAATCAATTTTCAATCAAGATTAGAGGCATACCTCGTAGATGAGAATGATCGTGGTGAATCCGATGAGAATTGTCTGATTTTGATAGGCGTCGTTCGCCTATAGCTTGAGGATAATACTACCTCGCTTCTATCTCCCTTTATATGATGGGCGTAATTTTATTGAGTGGAGATGAAGAGGGGGCATTGTCCTCTTTTATAGCATGCCCTTGAATCCTAACCCATCAAGGATTCAAGGGAGAGGTGTATCACTAGAAGATAGAGATTGGCTTACTACAAACTAATAAAGTTGAAATCAACTCTTTAAGTTGCGTGGAGTGGAATCACGTAACAAGGAAATCCCAAAGTCTTTAGTCAATTATGTTTTAATTAAAATAGGAAAAGGGTAAAGTTATTGTGTGGGTCACAAATACCCAACAGATTGCTCTTTGCCTCCTAAGAACAATCGCAAACACAGCCTAAGTCTCACGAGACCTAAGTTTTTAGCTTCATATCCCCTTAATCCTATGGTCATGAATTGATAATCAACTCAAGCTAATCATCAAAAGAAAGGGTTGATGGGGAGGATCGACGAGGAAAGCGCTAGGTGGACGTCTGCTGACCCAACTTCTCTCTATTAGAGAAATTGTAATATTAGGTGGATGCGGTAAAGATTAAGATCGTAAAATTAGTTTTATTTTTATCTGCAGTTATTTTTATCAGTTGTTTAAATGTGGTGAAAAACTTTACTTATAGACTCAAAAGGTTAATAAAGAAATATGAAGATCTTCCACAATGTGGTCTATCTCTCGTCTTCTCTCTACACCGTTCTTTCTCTTCCTCTCCTCTATGTTGCGATTTTATAAAATTTTGCCTCTATACCTAAGGTGCAACCACCAAGGTCATTAATCATCATTTTAAAAAAAATAAGTAAAATATCATTTTTTTTTCTATTTCGGATAATCACTTGAAAAGCGTTTGCAAGTAATTGCTCCCTTAAAAATATTATGGTTAATGCCAATTGGAAGTGTTGTGATTGCTAGAAATTTTTTAAGATCTAGGCTCAAATCACACGATCAAAAATATACCTTTGCAAGAACACGCGTACCTTGTATTTATTATCAGGTCGTCACGTCAGGGATCTCCTTAATGAAACCAATGATCTCCACCAAAAAATCCGAAATCACGTTACCTCTCGTCTTCTCTAAGTTTAACCCTTAGATGAAAATGTGCTAGGGTTAGAGGAAGAGGGGACGGTGGTCTCCTTATATAGCCACCTCTCTTTCCTAATCCATAAAAGAAAGAGAGTAGAGACATATCACTTATATTAGGAAACTATTTTCTATCACCTCGAGATACGTGTGGTTAAAGGTTCAACCCGATTTTTAATGGAAACCCAAAGATGGGTTAAGGTGTTGACCACAAAAATTCAACATTCTTCCACTTGGTCTACACCTTAACTCATCTAAACATAATTTTTAAAAAAATGACTCTCTGGATTGACAAATTATGAAAAGCGAATGACCATCCATTTTATATTTTGAAAAATTATTAACCCCCACTACCTCAATGTTTCATAACAACCACCCAAATTCAATAACAATACCGGTAAAGGATCATAGTGCATACAGTATATATTCCATCTTACAAGTCGACACTGGGCAATCCATGGTCACAAAAATAGCATCATTAATGGACTTAAGTCTTTACTTAGTGATATCAGGCAGCGCACACATATGTCGTTTCTATATTTGTCTAACTTTATACCACAAGGTATGTCTTTTTGATATCTTACTGGCTCCCCGCCTGTGATTCACGTCACCAATCTAATAAAAAGAAAGCTTACTGATGTAGTGCCTAATCACATCTAGCCCAAGCATATCAGGTAAAATGAGATCTAACTGCACCACTCTGCCATGTGATACAATCCTCATACAGATGGTCATAGTACAATCATATGTACCTTTATTAACATGTGTACAGTTTCATATGATGAGTCAGCCATAGTATATAAATAATAAAAAATACATCAATCCAAGCGAGTTATCTCTCACTGATTTGGCCATTTATAATAGCAATTGATGAATAACAAGATTAACTTAATATAAACTATTTATAATTATTTAATTAAATTTATGCAAACTAAGTCTATCAAAATAAATGTCAAAATACTAACTAATGTCTTGCAAAATAAATAAATAAATAAATGACAGAAGTGTGATTTCAGTTTTGGGACTTCTAGGGTTGAGATGTTCCTCCTTTGACCTACTTCAACAAATCTTTAAATATATAGCAATCCCTCCGAAGATGTCCCTTTTCCTTCCAGTGCTAATATTCTAAATTTTCAGGTTTGACTTTCTTATTGAATTCTCTGCTCCAACTTGCTTTTGATTGAAGTTCTGACTATGATTCTTTTTAAAAATCTTCCGACTTGACCCACTCACCGCCAGATGTGCAAACTCAACTTTAGTCGCTTTCAAACGCTCCTTCTTGATCACACATAGGAAAATTAATTGGTTAAGGTCTCACTTTGTCTCTTGAGCATTATAGTTCACTTTAAAAGTATCAAATGAAGGCGGAAGCGAATAGAAAACTAGGTGAACAACTAGATCATCACCAAAAGTAGTCTCTTATTCCCTGAGCCCTATAGCACACTTTGACATCTTTAAAATGTGCTCTCGCACATTTTCATTTCCATCATATCTCATGTTAACTAATTGTGTAAGATAAGAGTACTCTAGAGGCTTTCGTGTACTCACAAATTGATCTTTAATATTTTTTAAGAGTCCTTTTGCCGTAGCTATAGGATTTAACCTACCTTTAAGAGTCTGATTAATTGATGAACGGATCATCATCATGGCCATATGATTAGTTTTTTCTTATTTAGTAAAATAATTCTTCTCTAATTTCATAGAACTCGTTGTGGGTGTGGGAGGTTTATCCTCAGTAAGGATAAAATCATATTCCATATATCCTAATGATATATCAATGGCCATACGCCACGATGAATTGTTGGAGCCATCCGGAGGCTCAACACTTGCTAGTTGCTTATGAATAATAAATCCGTCCATGTCTCCATATAGAAACAAAACATTACATATCACTAGCGAAATCAAGAAATATGTCGATTATGTATATAAATCTTTATTACTCACTTTAGCCATATATCACTAACGATTTAATTAGAATATGTCATGGTCATATATCCTCGAAGATTACGTTATGACCATATATCACTAAATGTTCACCGTGAATTATGACCATATGTTACTAACTATTGTTCGAAGATTTAAATTATGATTAAGGGTCAAATCCGAATTAATTGAAGTGTCAGCTAGGAGCAACTTTCACTCTTTGGGACAATCAGTTGTCATGTCTTAGCATCACCTTTCGACAGAAACTTTAACATGCAGTTTATTTTCCAAGACCGTATTTGAGGAAACACGCATAGACCTAATTACTTGTGTCGTATGTTTGATCTAGACTCTCCATTAGCTTTGGCCAGAAAGATTGTTCTTCTCTCCCTTACTCATTTATGACCATTCTATTCACCCTACTTACATAAAATTGTTAAATCAGCTTTGGCCAGTAATTAGAAACTTCATAGAAGCATGTGCCAACCCGATCTCAATGAAACACAAGTATCAAGATCCAAAATTCATGTAACCTATATAGGTGGTCACCTTTGGGCATACCTCGGCCTATTTCAGCTACGTACTCTCGAACGATCATTTTACCAGTCCACATTGATCCCTAAGGTACGTCCTAAATTTTATTCAACTATATCAAGTCTGATTCAAGGTTTCAAAAACTCATTTCCAGATATATGCACATCTTGCTAACTAGTCTACTTTTGAAAGATAAATCAATGCCACACATTACAATTTATAAACAAATTAATCAAAATGAAATAGTCATAAGATACATATGGGTTTTTGGCATATAACCCCCCGTGTTATACTAATATTATAAGAAAGCCCCTGAGTTATGGGTATTTATTCTGTAGCCCCTATTTTGTGTTTTTGTTTCATATAACCCCCTGCCGTTAACTAGCCGTGAGTTTATGGACGGAAAGCCTATTTTGCCCTTAATGAAATCAATATTTTAAACATACCACCATTCTAAAAGGCCCTTCATTCATCTATATTTACAAGTCATGCCATTAAAGTTTATCACCATTCTAAAAGGCCCTTCATTCACCTTTATTTACAAGTCATGCCATTATAATTTACCACTATTCTAAAAGGAGTACCTTTAAATCCACCCCCAAAATCTTTGAGTTCACCCACGCTAAAACACATCGACTGCATTGAATCAAACGATGGAGATTTTTTATCATCCCAATCTTTCATGAGATCGATCTTTAGATCATGGGTGTACCATCATACGGTCGACTTTTTATTTCATGTGGTACACACCCCTAAAAGTGACCTTAATATCAATTTTAAGCATGCACATGATGTTATGGTCACTTTTCTGAGATGTGTGCCACGTGAAATAAAACACTGACCGTCTGATGGTACGATCATGATCTCAAGATCCATCCTGTGAAAGATTGGGAGGATAAATGATCCCCATCGTTCAATTCAATTCAATCAACGTGTTTCAGCGTGGGTGAACTTAAAGATTCAATGGATGGATTTAAAGGCTCTCTTCTAAAAGGCCCTTTATTCACCCATCAGATTTAAGACTCATCAGATGAGTGATTCCCCCATTAAAGCATGCCAACGTTTGGACGAATACTCAACCAATGGAGGATTTGTGACAAACGATGCAATTATTCTTGAAAAGAAAAAATTCAATCTACGTGTTCTACTCAAAATACTCGTCCCTCCAATTTCCTATATGATTCAAGACCCATTTTTAGGAATTGGATTGCCTAATCGTGTCTGCTTCCATCCACCAAATCTTTGAGTTCACCCACGCTAAAACACACTGATTGCATTGAATAAGATGATGAAGATCGTTTAGGCATACCATTAGACGATTAGTGTTTTATTTCGTGGCACACATCTCATAAAAGTGACCTTAACATCACGTATACAGTTAAAATTAATTTTAAGGTCATTTTTTTAGGTGACAAAAAATCAACCATCTGATGGTGCCACCATGATCTCAAGATCCATTGTGTGAAAGGTTGGGACGATAAACAATCTCCATCGTCCGATTCAATGCAATCAACCGTCTGATGGTACCATCATGATCTCAAGATCCATCGTGTGAATGGTTGGGACGATAAACGACCTCCATCGTCCAATTCAATGTAGTCAACTGTCTGATGGTGCCACCATGATCTCAAGATACATCGTGTGAAAGGTTGGGATGATAAATGATCTCCATCTTCCGATTCAATGCAGTCAACCATCTAATAGTGCCACCATGATCTCAAGATCCATCGTGTGAAAGGTTGGGACGATAAACGGTCTCCATCGTCCGATTCAATGCAGTCAATGTTTTTCAGCGTGGGTGAACTCAAATATTTGGTGGGTGGATTTAAAACTATTCTTTTTTGTAAGTGGAGGGATGGATTTAAAATTACTCTTGTAGAGGGTGGAAATTTAGTAATTTAATTTTAAAAAGGATAAATATGGTATTTAGGCTATTTTTTAGTGGCTGATTAACCATTTAAAGTAGCATCTGTTAAAGAGGGTGTTTTATAAACACCAAAATGCCAACTCAAGGGGTTTAAAGCAAATAGCTATAACTGGGGGGGTTATTTGTAATATCAACATAACTCAGGAGGGTATTTGCAAAAAACCTGATACATATGCATTAAGTGAACAAATTATCTATAATCATCAAACTATAATTGTGTGAAATTTCAGAATAATTATCGATCCATCTATATATATAGAATATAAACAATTAAGAAAACTAATCACATCCACACAAATAACACACAAGAATTTTTACGTGGAACCCTATCATTGGTAAAAATCACGGGATCTATCTTAGATCCAAACTAAGTAATTTACTATGAAAAATAAACCTTACAGTGCTTTCAGAATGATATGTTCTATCACTCACTACCAACAATCGCATCCTACGATCATCCAATCCATAGTGAACTTCTTTCACTTCAAATCTCGAGTCACACGAGATACCGATCTAAGCCTTTAGATCACAATCGTAACGGAGTAAATCCTTAGAAATTTCTTCAAATTAGAATCGGATAAGTTAATCTCAAAGACCAAGAGAACTCAGACTCTCTTTTTCGGATAGAGTTCTTAAATTAAAGACCCTATAGGCACGACTGTTTAAAGAGTAACCAATAAAAACACCAGTATCAGTTTTTGAATCAAATTTACCAAGAGATTCTCTATCCCTTAAAATATGACATATACTACCAAATACTCGAAAGTAACTAACTTTAGGTCTTTTGCCATACCATATTTCTTAGGGAATTTTACAAGTGTTAGGCCTACGGTACGCACGATTAGATATATAACAAGCTGTACTTATAGCCTCTGCCCATAAATGATTGGCAACACTTGTAGAATTAATCATTATACGAGCCATTTCTTGAAGAACTCGATTTTTTCTTTCAACTACACCATTTTGTTGAGGTGTATGAGGAGATGAAAACTCATGTTTTATTCCACTAGAAGAACAATATTGAGAAAATAATGCATTTTCAAATTCTCTCCCATGATCGCTACAGATTCGAACAATAGATAAATCTTTTTCAGTTTGAGTTCTTTTAACAATAACCATAAATTCATCAAAGGTTTGAGATTTTTCTCTTAAAAATACAACCCATGTATTTCTAGAAAAATCATCTACCATCACAAGAACATATTTTTTACCTCCTAAACTACTTATTCTCATAGGACCAACAAGATCAAAATACAATGATTCAAGAATCCTAGACGAAGTAGACACATTTACTTTCTTGTGAGGAACATGAGTCTGTTTACCCATTTGACAAGCACCACATATAGACCCGTTAAGTTTACTCAATTTTGATAAACACCTAACAAGTTGGTTAGAAGCCAATTTATAAAGATCATTTTTATTCATATGACCTAACCTTTGATGCCATATATCAAGTTTATTAATTCTAGTTGTTAAACACATGGTTGAGACTGGATCAGTGAATGTATAACAATTATCTGAAGATCTAGTCCCTTCAAGTACAACATTTCCACAAGAATTAATAATAGTGTACAAATTTTTTGAAAAATTAATATTCATTCCATCATCGCGTAAATGACTAATACTGATAAAATTAGTCTTAAGTCCTTCAACATTAAGAATATCTTTTAATTTAGGATAGCCAGGAGCATCTACAGTTCCTTTACCTGCAATTTTACATGTGCTCCCGTTCCCAAAAATAATATTTCCTTCAGCACAAGGATTAAGGTCAGAAAAAAATGATTTCTCACCAGTCATATGACGAGAACAACTACTATCAAGGAACCAGTTAGATGATTCACTAGCTTTTAGAGAAATATGGGCAACTTGAGCCAATAAATCAGATTTTCTGACCCAAACACGTTTATATTTAGGTTTCAATGGTTGTTGACTTACTTGTGTTGGAATACTATTAGTTGGAACTTGACTGTTATTTTGAACATTGTTATGTTTATTCCATTTTCTAAATGTTAGACTAGAATAGTTTCTAAAAGAGAATGAAAATGGACAGTATACATAGGTGTGTCCTTTCCAACCACAGGTATAATAAATTGGAATTCTTTTTCCAGTGATTATGTGACTAGTTGACTTAGTATTTCTTAATTTATTATTATTAGAAATTTCTTGAAAAGTTTTAGTTTCTTTAACAAATTGTGGTGCATTTTTAGTTTTTGGCTAAGTTTTTTGATTTGAAACATAAGAGTATCCAATGCCAGACTTATCATTAGTTCGTTGACCGGTATTTAAAATTTTTTCAAGTTTATCATTAGCATTACTAAATTTAGAATACTTGTCATTGATGGAACTAAGTTCACCTTTTAGATTATTATTGATGAAAGTTAGAGATTTAACTTTATTTTCTTGTATCACAATTTCAGAATTTAGAAATTTTATTTTCTCCTCAAAAGATATAAAGCAATTCTCAAAAGAAAGTTTCTCTTGAATGTGAGTTTCAATTTTCAGATTAAGATAAGATATTATGTTTTGTAACTCATAATTTTCTTTACTCAATTTTAGTTTGTCTTTAGTAAGTTCTAAAAACTTTTGATACAATTCTTGATAGGCATTAGTCATATCAAGATTTTCATCATCATTTTCATATTCAGATGATGAATAATAAACAGAATAATCATTAGTGTGATGAGTAACAGACTCATCAATAGTAGACACAAAAGCTCTAAACCCATGCGTAGCTTGACTAGATTCATCCGAAGATGACTCATCATAAGTTTCAGCCTCATTTGTTGCATTCAATGCTTTTGACTTACCTTTTTCATTTTTTCGATCTGGACATTCAGCAGCATAATGTCCATATCCACGACATTTAAAATATTGTATTTCAGAGGAATCATTTTTAGGCCTTTTCTCAAATGTTTTAAATTGAAATTTTCTTGATTTTTCGGTTCTTTGAAAGGGTTGTTTCTTATTCTTATAGAACTTTTTAAATTTTTTAACAAAAAGTCCAAGTTCGTCAGATTGATCAGAATCACTACTAGATTCATAATCATTCTTAAAAGATTTAAAAGCCACACTTTTACTATCATGAGTATCTTGTATTTTATACTCATACGTCTGTAAAGAACCAACTAATTCATCCAAATTTAAGTTATCCACATCTTTGGATTAAACAATTGCATCAACTTTAGATCTGAATCTTTTAGGTAGAGATCTTAAGATTTTTCTAACAATTTTAGTATTTGAAATTGGTTCACCAAGATTAAAAGAACCATTAACTATATCATTCAGACAAATATAGAAATAAAAAAAAAATTTCATCCTCTTCCATGTGAAGATTTTCAAACTGAGAAGTAAGCATTTGAAGCTTAGAAATCTTCCCTATGAAGATTTTCCATACATCCTTTGCAATAGTGCAAGTACTGATCCTACAAAATTTCGAAGCAGTCACTGCTCCAAATAACGCATTTAGAGCCTTAGAATTATAACCAAGATTATCATACTCTTGATCAGTCCACAATGATCTAAGTTTGATTGTGGTATTAGGTATATTATCGATTACGGAGGTTGTGGTAGGTGTGACTATCCATCTTTAATAGCATGCCATATATGTGATGTAATAGCCCGAAAAATCACGCAAAACTATGACCTCGGGATCCGTGCCCGATTGGTCACAAGTTTGACCAATCAGGAGATCAAGAGTTAGCATAGGATGTGGTGAACGGACGAGATGTGATAGCTTGAGTGATTTCGTGGTGTGTGTTGTAAATATGAAGTCGCATATACCTATTGAGGTGCATGTGCTCAACACACAAACTAAGAGAGGGATAAAAGGGTTTAATAACCCTAGATGGGTATTTTGGGTTGTTGAAGGAGAGTAAAGAAGAGAGAGAGAGAGTAAAAAGAGTGATTAATGCAAGGAGTAAAGGCTAGCTGAGGAAGGAAGGATCCAAGTATTAAAGAGGCTGATTCAACGCAAGGGATCCGCTGAAAAAGCTAAGTTGGAACCCTAGCCTTCCAACCCTAGATTTGAAATCAACTTGAGATCTATCCAAGGTAAATTTTTGTAAATAAGATGCATAGATCATAGGGGTTAAGTTGTGGTTAAATGTGGGTTAGATCATAGGATAATGGCTTAGAAAAAATAGAGGAAAAAGTATGGGAAAAGATTGGGAAGAACAGCTCGAAAATTTGAATCGACAATTTCGATTAATCGAAATTGGGTTTGATTAATCGAAATTGGCGAGAAGTTGAAAGGTCGAAGACCACGACTTGATTAATCGAATTGGATTTCGATTAATCGAATTTGAATTCGATTAATCGATTTGAGAATCGATTAATCGGATCGAACTCTCAGTGGACCCCAAGGTTGGAGGAAATGATTTAAGGAAAAATCGACTAATCGAAATGGGATTTGATTAATCGATTTGAGTTTTCGATTAATCGATTTGGGATCGATTAATCGACTTATAATCAAGCTGTTGAGCGGTAGGTGTACCTTGCGAAAGAAGAAATTGATTAATGGCTGGATTCGATTAATCGAATGAAAACTCAAGCTGACCGAGCGAGGTGTACTTTTTGCGGAAGAAGAATTTCGATTAATCGAAATTGGATTCGATTAATCGAGCGGAAACTCATTGATTGAAACGGTGAGTTTACTGCGAAAAGAAGAATTTCGATTAATCGGCAGATTCGATTAATCGAATGACAATTATGATTCGAGCGAGAATGGACTTTTGAAAAGGAGAATTTCGATTAATCGAAATTACTTGATTAATCGATATTGACCTTCGATTAATCGATTTTGGAAATCGATTAATCGAACCAAGTTCGATTAATGTCGATTACGGATTTGATTAATCGGTAGGATAAATTTTGTTGACTTTTAGGTTTGACTTTAAGATTCTTGGAGGATCTTATACCTTCTTTATTGCATCCCTTGTGATGTGTTTTACATTGTGTGGTACCATAGGTGGTGCGTGTGAGCTAGTGCCGAGGAGCCACGTGGGACCTTGATGCATTGAACAAGTGAAGACTTGAGGTAGGGAACACCTTGAACATGTACTTTATTTTACAAGAGCATGTATGGTGATATAAATTTCAATTCAATTATTTTCTTTGCTCGAAGAATTGTGAAAAGTGTGTGTGTGTGACATTCATAAGAGAAAAGCAGATGAGCCATCCCGAGGATGAAGAAGTAAAGAGATAAGAGCATCAGGTGTGATGCAAGTTAATGGATACGTCCCAGGGATGTATCCACAGATTGAATCATGTTTGATAGGGCCTAAGCGATATAAGATAGCACACTTACGGTGAATAACTATATGTAAGGCAAATATTTTTGTTATTTGAGGTTCCTTAGGTTACCCCACCGGCGTGGCGGGATATCCACGACGACACGGCGGGATATCCAGTGGCCGTCTGGGTGAAACCGTAGGCGGTCACGGAGGCTTATCCGTACATAGTAAGCACACCCGGGGGTGTTGATTGAGACAAGTGAAACGCCACCAATCCCGAGGAAAGGGGCTTGGGTACTATATGGTATTCGGGGAATACATTAAAGCTGTCTATATAGATGACGATGAAGGGTAGCGCATCGGGGCCCGATGCTATATTGCTCGGGGATTACTTAAGTTGAAAGTTTAAGTTTTGCTTTAGGCCTTTTCAGCATTTTTCATGAGTAAATGAAGACATAAGAAATCAACGATGTGAATGCTTTTAACTGTTTTATCAACAAGCATAGTTACATCATGCATGGTATATCATAGAATATATGTGAGTTATAACTTATATGTTCGATGTTTGTTCCTATTGGGCTAGGATGTAGCTCACCCTATAGACTATCGTCAGGTCCATTAGTAGCTGCCGAGGTTTGGGGACGCCGATCCCATGAGTCGGACTTCTTTGCGGCGAGGAGTTGGAGCCACCTCCAGAGGACTTCTTCTAGAGGACTCCGTTGTGCTACTTTGAGGAGTTTTGAGTAGAGATTGTACGGCTTGGTATGTCAAGCCTTTATTTTGTGAAAACATGTATATGTATAGAGTTTGGATTATTCCTTTGGGGCGAACCATCTGTGATGATTTATATCATCGATGGTTCGGATCGGTTCTCCCTTCATGCAGAGGCATGAGGGTAGAACTGTCCTTTGAAAAGTATTTCTAATTAGATTTAAATTCCGCAAGTTGTTCTTATTTCTTTTTATGCTTGATATACCAGTGTTCCGTGCATAGTTAAGGGGCACGGTCAAGATGATCGTGCTGATGGCACGGGTTTCGGGGTGCCGAAATCCGGGCTGTCACATGTGAATTCATAGAACTGAAAAAGGCTCTCATCCTTGCTTTCCAGTAAGGATAATTAGAGCTATCAAATAAAAGTGGTTTAGCAGTAGACGCGCCTTCTCTTGGAAGATCAAGATATCCCGAATTAGACATTACACTAAATTGGTAAGAATTAATCAAGTGTCCTAGCTCTGATACCAATTGAAATTTTAGAATAATTATCGATCTATCTATATATATATATATAGAATATAAATAATTAAGAAAACTAATCACATCCATACAAATAACACACAAGAATTTTTATGTGGAAAACCCTATCACAGGTAAAAACCAAGGGAACTCAGACTCTCCTTTTTGAATACAGGAAAAAATTTCACTCAAGAGATAACCACCCGAACTAATTTTGTATTTAAATACTGTCAGTTCACGGACGTCCGTGATTCACTCACGGCCGCCCGTGACGACGGATGTCTATGAGGGTCATCACAGACGTCCGTAGATTTGATAGTGTAAAACACAAATCACCACCTTTTACTTGGTAATTAGGGAGCAATATTTTTAAATTAAATCATAATTATGACAATAAATTTTACAATGTGGGCATGCATGTCACATCTAGTCAACAGCGATAATAGTGCATTGAAAAGCACACATGATATTTACCTTAAATCAGATATGATATATTGAGAGCAATCAAATAAAAATAAATCTCATTTATAAAAATCACGAAACTAGGAAAAATCATTACCGTTGGACAGAAGAATCCTTCCAAGTAGCCAAATCTAACTAATGTGGTGGGTAAGTACTAGCATTGGTGCTAAAGCACAACTTTCAATACCCAAACCTATATTTTCTCATAAAACCTAATTTTAATTAAAAGCACTTAAATACACAATAATTATCCGATTAAAAATTATCAAAAAGACGTTAGGTCATGAAAAAAATTATAACAGAAAGCTCCTTTTAAAAAATAAACCTCAAAAACAAATCTGAAATGCTCGAAAAAGTCAAAATCCTTATATAATGTCTGAAAATCGAACCTATAAATAGCCTAGAAATTATCCGAAAAGAATAAGGAATAATACGGGTCAAAATGGGCTGAATCTGGGTCATATACCATGGGCCGGGAATGGACTTGATCGGACCATGGGCTGGATCGGGTCATGACTCGAGTCCGGTTGTCGATCGGGCCGGATCACAGACTGGATTGGGTCACAAGCCGGGTTGGGTCATGAGCTTATGGGTCCATGGGTCGGGTAGGGCATGTAGACAGGTCGGTTTGGGTCGAACCGGGTCAAGTCATATAGAGTTAGGGAAGCACCAACTTTGGCGCTTCCACTACACATGCAATAATAGCCCTAGTCACAAAATCTCCGAATAATTGAATAATTCACGATTTTTTTGAGAGATAAATATAACACGAATTATTTACGAATTTTTGAAAAAATCACGAGCATCACCGAATTTCATGAATTTTTTGAATTATTCGCGAAGTTTGCGAACATCACCGAAGTCGGCTCCTTACATGCTTACACGCTAAGTTACCTTAGTGGTAGCTTAAAAGTTAAAAATACATTTTTATATTTTATTATCCTTACTACTATATAAAAGCACGAATGATACTTTTTATTTCTGTCAATTTTGGTGTTTTCATACTTTTAGGAACAAAATATCCCTTGGAACAAAATACCCCTAAGCTTCTCTATCTACCCTCAAGTTCTTCTCTATCCCTATATTTTTTAATTAACAGAATTCTCGGAACTCTTCCAGCTAAATAAACAAAATCTAATTAAACTATACATTTAAAGCTGGGCGCTTCTAATTAAAGTAGGAACTGGCACCTCTAATTAAAGTGGGAAATTAGCAGAGTTCTCGGAACTCTTCTAGCTAATTAAACAAAATCTAATTAAAGTAGACAATTGAAGTGAGCACTTCTAATTAAAGTAGGAACTGGGCACTTCAAATTAAGTAGGAAATCTAACTAAACTTACTACACTTCTAATTAAAACTCTTCCAGCTAATTAAACAAAATCTAATTAAACTATACATTTGAACTGGGCACTTCTAATTAAAGTAGGAAATTAACAGAGTTCTCGGAACTCTTCCAGCTAATTAAACAAAATCTAATTAAAGTAGATATTTGAACTGAGCACTTCTAATTAAAGTAGGAACTGGGCACTTCAAATTAAGTAGGAAATCTAACTAAACTTACTACACTTCTAATTAAACTAGGAAATCTTACCTCTTTTGATATTAGTACTTTTAGTAGTAGTAAAAGACTCAAATCTCCTTTTCCTATTTCCTCTTTCACCATCTTCACTAAAACTTGTAATTCATATGAAATTAGTAGAAATTGAGATTCTTTAAGAGCCGACAAGCAATTCGAGAGTTGGAATTTCGTCAAAGGAGCTACTGAAATTGAGATTCTTTAAGAGCCCACAAGCAATTCGAGAGTTGGGACTTCGTCAAAAGAGCTGCTGCAAAAAGGTAAATCAATTATTATATAAAAGCACGAATGATACTTTTTATTTCTGTCAATTTTGGTGTTTTCATACTTTTAGGAACAAAATATCCCTTGGAACAAAATACCCCTAAGCTTCTCTATCTACCCTCAAGTTCTTCCTTCTCTATCCCTATTATTTTTAATTAACATAATTCTCAGAACTCTTCCAGCTAAATAAACAAAATCTAATTAAACTATACATTTGAAGCTGGGCACTTCTAATTAAAGTAGGAACTGGCACTTCTAATTAAAGTAGGAAATTAACAAAGTTCTCGGAAGTTCTCGGAACTCTTCCAGCTAATTAAACAAAATCTAATTAAAGTAGACAATTGAACTGAGCACTTCTAATTAAAGTAGGAACTGGGCACTTCAAATTAAGTAGGAAATCTAATTAAACTTACTACACTTCTAATTAAAACTCTTCCAGCTAATTAAAAAAAATCTAATTAAACTATACATTTGAACTGGGCACTTCTAATTAAAGTAGGAACTGGCACTTCTAATTAAAGTAGGAAATTAAAGTAGATAATAGCTAGAGGTATTATCTAATTAAGGGACAACTCCTTTAAAAAAAAATAACCGTCTACTTTTCTACAACCAATAAAACAAGAAACACCTTTTAATAAGGGATAATTAGAGAAACATGCTTCAAAAACAAACTTTTTAGCAAAAAAGACCCGATTTCAAACGTTTTAGAAAAACAATGCTTTCACGGATTTTGGAATTTTAAAAAATCGTGAAAGCACCTTTTTTTTAATTTTAATTTTAAAAAAAGGTGCTTTCACAATTTTCTAAAATTCTAAAATCCGTGAAAGCATTGTTTTTCTAAAACGTTTGAAGCCGGATCTTTTTTGCTAAAAAGTTTGTTTGTGAGGCATTGTTTTTTAAAGTGCCCTTTTATTAAAGCAACTCTTTAACCGCTAAAATAATCAACACCTTTTTAATAAAGCAACTTTTTATTTAAATGTACTATTATGGTTAACATCCTCCTCAAGGGATCTCCCATTGCTAACCTCCAAGACACTCGAGGATGAGGACCTAAGCAGTATAAAAGGAACCCTCAAACACGAAGCTCAATCCGTTAAAGCACCATCAAATATTCCTCGGATGGTGTTTAAAAATCGAAGGCCCATCCAATTGGATGGTTCTTGGATCTCCACCTGGTTGGATGCTTGGTTTGATTACTTAAATCCCTATATAACTAATAAGTAACCCCCAATTGACTAAAGACAACTAATTAGGAAACGGAATAACTTACAGCTGCAAGATCGATTCTTTAATTGAGTATTTGGGGTTTCGTTTGGCGACAAGGCCTTGAGCATTTGGGGTTTCGTTTTGTGGTGATTAAAATCCGGGCCCATCATAAAAATCATAAACATAGATGATGACGAGGTATCTCATGCTCTGTACATTATCTTGTATTTATTTACCCAAAAAAAAATATTCCATTAGAGGGATCGGCATCAAGATTTCTTCATATGGATTGATCGTGAGATCAAGTCAACTGCTTTGATACCAATTGTTAGAATTTTTTTAAAATTTATGCTCGAATTACATGATCAAAAATATATCTTTGCAAGAACACGCGTATCTTGTATTTATTATCGGGCCTTCGCGTTAATGAAACTAATGATCTCTGCCAAAGAATCCGAAATCACGTTACCTCTCGTCTTCTCTAAATTTAGCCTCTAGAGGTAATGCTTTAGGGTTAGAGGAAGAGGGGAGTACAGCCACCTCTCTTTCCTAATCTATCAAGGAAATAGAGTGGAGACATATCACTTATATTAGGAAACTACCTCCTATCGTCTCGAGATACGTGTGGTCAAAGGTCCAACCCAATTTTTAATGCAAACCCAAAGATGGGTTAAGGTGTTAACCCAAAAATCCAACAGTGATCTATACAGCCTAATAGACAGAGAGTTGAGTGTTTCTCCTTTGCCCCCTCATGACGTAAATTAAAGGAATAATGTTTAAACTAAATTTAGTTAAGAGTACTTTATTTACAACTCAAATATTTACTTCACCACTTGTGTTTTCACGTGCTTAATCTATCGACTTCTTTGGATCACTTTTCAAGACATTTCAATATCTCTGTCGTGTGGAATGAAAATCCAACGATTTGATGGTAGGACCATAACCTGATCAAGATCTATTTTGTGGAATATTAGGCCGAAGAAATCATCTCCATCTTCTTATTCAAATAATTCAACGGTTGAGCCATATAATTATAAATTTTAAACTATCACGTGGGATTATGAAAGAGGAAAAAAATGAGTCATTGGTTCAAATCCAATAGTAGGTAAAACTTATTAGATACCGGAGTCAATGGTATCTAATAAGTTTTTCTACCCACCTTCTTTTTTTTATTGATTTTGTATCTTTTCTCCTTTCACTACTCTACTCATATTTTTTTTGTTCAGTGCGTCAGGTTACAATTGATTGTATCTAATTGGCAGAATCAAAATATGATATGGTGTATAAACAGAACTTCTTTTGATTATTCTGATGCATCGACTACTACGAAATAACATTGATAGCCTCTACTCGTGTCCTAGCTCGTCTGAGAGCTAGATTCGCCTCAATTGCTTGTCTCTTGCCTTCAGCTCGACTCAAGTTAGCTTCCGCTATTTCAAGCGTTTGCTGAGCTTCTTGCGGATCAATGTCACTGCCCTTCTCCGCATCATTTACTAAAATGGTGATCTCATTATTGCCTATTCTAGCAAAACCACCCATTAGAGCCATCGTTAACCATTGGCCGTTAAGGCGTATTCTCAATATATATCTACAGCTGTGGCAGTAGGGGCGTGGTTTGGCAATACGCCAATTTGGCCACTATTAGTAGATAAAATGATTTCTTTCACTTCTGAATCCCAAATAATTCGATTAGGAGTCAGCACACAAAGGTTTAAGGTCATTTCTTCAATTTACTCTCCACTTCTAAGTTCATAGCCTTCGCGGTAGCTTCATCGATGTTACCTACCAAATAAAAGGCCTGCTCGGGAAGACCATCTAATTCTCCGGAAGGGTTGTGATAATAACGCTCAATTTTTCGTGCTCTTCATACTGTTAAACGATCCTCTTCGAATAATTCGTCCAACCCAAGGATAGCTATAATGTCCTGAAGTTCTTTGTAGCGTTATGAAGTTTGCTTAACTCTTTGCGCAGTTTCATAATGTTCCTCGCCAACGATCCTAGGTTGGAGCATAGTTGGCATTGAATCTAAAGGATCTACTGCTGGATAGATACCTTTGGCAACCAATCCCCTTGATAGTATGGTAGTAGCATCTAAATGAGCAAATGTGAACCGAGGAGAGAGGGGGGCTCAGCGGGAAGAGGATTGTACCATAAGAGAAGCAAGGGGGTCAACCTGTTTCAAATATACAACATGGATTCTGGCAATGCAATGTAGTTGGACCCTCATGTCGATCCGAATGAATCAGTCTTTCCACGGAGGTAAATCTTTGCCTGCTAGGCAAGAAGATAGCAAGTTCAAAATTCTGTCTCGGTAGGACGTGTATTTTTATTACTATTCAATTCAATTCATAAATGAAGTAGTTAATGGTGGGGTTACCATTATCCTTTTTGTAGTGATGAATCTTGTATGTGTTCCTAAGAAAAGGAATTTGTCCATTTTTCGAGGTCTCAAAAGGGCGTGGAAACACATAAGAACTCTTGAATGGAAATTGAAAAGAGATGTAGCTCCAGCTTGGTAGTTTCCACCGCCTGTCCAGGGTTGAGCCCTGTGATTTGACGGCGAACTTGAAAAGCCACCTATAGACGCTTTACGCCCAATCGTTCATAATAACACTTGCATGTTGTCTTACTTCAGCTGCTGACACAGAGTTAGTCGATGCTTATTCCTCAGATACCGTCATTGCTTCTTCTCTGGGAAAAGAAGTTCATGACCCGTGGGCCTTCTACTTCCCCGCGGCATTGCTCCGTCAGGCTTTCGCCCATTGCGAAAAACTCTCCACTACTGCCACCCGTAGGAGTCTGGGTCGTGTCTCAGTCCCAGTGTGGCTGATCATCTTCTTGGACCAGCTATTGATCATCACCCTGGTAAGCTATTGTTTCACCAACTAGCTAATTAGACACGAGCCCCTCCTTGGGTGGATTCCTCCTTTTGCTCCTTAGCCTACGGGGTATTAGCAGCTGTTTCCAGTTGTTGTTCCCCTCCCAAAGGCAGGTTCTTACCCATTACTCACCCATCTGCACAACCAATATCTATTTGAAACACCTTTACTTGCAGACGTACGTCTTGGATCTGTCGATTATGTTATGGTCTGAGTCCCACTCATGGGGATCTGGTCGAATTGGGAGAAGCAGTAGACATTATTGCGGGTTATGAATTGATTAACAAGTCTAATATCAATATATTGATTTCTAGCGGCAATGCATCATGGTCCCATATATCGTATGCTAATATACGACCAATTAGTGTTTGGATAAAGATTCTTTCCGCCACCCCATTTTAAGGACTCACGAAAATACCTCGGATAGTACCACAATCTGTTCTACATACAACAATGTGTTGAACTACTTTAACAAGTCTACGCGTGAGGTATCCAGCATCTGATGCTCGTACAGCAGTATCCACAACTCCTTTGCTGGCTCCGTAGTAGGAAATAGTAAATTAACAAAAAGATTGATACATAAGATAAATACAAGAAGAGATAAGAAGAAATTCGTCCGCCACCCACATATTTGATTCCTTCTCCTACAAAGAAACTTACAACACCAACCCCATTCGTAATTCCATCAATCACTCGTCTATCAAAAAAGTGAGTTAACTGGGCTAATCCCCTTATACCCCTAATTAAGGCTGTTGCATAAAAAACATCTATGTAACCACGATTATATGACCAATTATATATCACATTTTTGATTCGGTCCAAAAAAATTTTATTAGGACCCGTTTTAACAAATAAATTGATTAAGTCCAAATTCTGGAAAGATGAATAAACAGACCCATATAAAAGAGATGCTATGATAATTCCGAAATAGGATATACTAACTGAAAAAATTGCATTTATCAAAAATTCATACCAATCCGGGGAATAGCCCAAATTTTGATGCAAAAGGTTTATCGATGGGGTTAACCATTTCGATAATATATCAAAATCCATATCCATTACTCCTGAAATTCCGATGGATCCAACGAACAAAGTAAATAGGACCAATACAAGGAGAGGAAATAACATAGTATTGTCCGATTCTTGAGGATACACGGAAGTTTCTTTATTGTAAAAATGAGTACTAAAGGATCGCATCAGGTTTCTTACATTCCCATCAATTTGATATGTCTTCTTCAAAAAAAAGGAAACCTTTTCATTATTATTCATTATTGATAAAACGAAATTTCTTTTAACGGGTTTCGGTCCTTATATCATTAATTTCTTCATGCTCGTTCCAAGTTCGAAGTACCATTTGTACAAATAAGAATCCCCTTACATGATTTCCTCTTCATATAGATAGATATAGGATCTATGGGGCAATTACTTAGAAATACATTTTGTGCAACAACCATTTCTATCTGATAGAAAAGGATCCCATGATCCTGAACCGATCTTACCTGAGATCGCAAATCTCAAGTTTGTCTATGAAGAGCTGATCTAATTGTATTAGTGTCTATAATGGATTTCTTCTGTGTAATACTAATTGCTAGGGCCTCATTGTTAAGTGCTACAAGATCTCATGCATTGGAACCCATGGTTATGGACCCGAATCCGGTAGTATGGAACATTTTCTTTTCCAAGTGAAATCCCCTAATATATGAAAGAATTAAAAAGTGCTTTCGTTGCTGTGCAATAAGAAGCCTTCGTATCTTAATGCGTGTATTTAATTTATTCGGAACCATTAGAGCGGGATCCACCTTTTGGGGAAGATGAGTCGAAGCAATAACAAGAATATTTTTAGTGATACATATTTCACAATTCCTGGAGAGATGGTTCACTAATAGACCGAGGGATAAGTAATTCGGCTCATTCATATATAGATCATGAATGTTTGGAATCCATATTATGCGAAGAAGGCCACCTTCCGAGGGGGGCCAAGCCATCAGTGAGATACCACTCTGGAAGAGCTAACATTCTAACCTTGTGTCAAGACCTACGGGCCAAGGGACTGTCTCAGGCAGACAGTTTCTATGGGCCATAGGTCTACCAAAAGGTAACGAAGGCATGCAAAGGTTTCCTCGGGCCGGACAGAAATTGGCCCTCGAGTGCAAAGGCAGAAGGGAGCTTGACTGCAAGACTTGTTAGTATATTACACAAAGATTGACAAAAAATAGACCGGAAAATTGCTTCAAGGCGCGATTAGATCGCTGTCTTTAAGACAATATTTGCCCCCTATATGCAACGGGATATCGGCAAATTCGCCTCCAGGATACAATGAAGCCTCGGTGAAGAACCGATCTGTCACACACTACGTTGCACTGTAGTGTGCGACCCAACGAAATGAAGACGCAGAATACTCTGGTTTGCACACGAATTCTAAGGGCTCAGATGTAGGATTCGGAAATTGCAAGTGTTTTAGAATCCCTCCTCTAGCCTCTATTTATAACTTTCGGAGCACCTTTTCAGGGACGGTTGTGCCTGTCGGTTGCTTGCAATCGAGGGCCTTGATCGATCCGATCAACGGTTGCAAGGATCCAACGGTTCACATCCGAACAGTTACATCTTATGGTCAACTGATTTGTCTGAATTCGAAATCCTAACTGTTTGTTCGAATTCGAAATCCGACCGTTTCCTTGAACGGTCGGAAACTGCTTGATGCACACATGCGGTGCACACGTGCGAAGTGCAAAGTGTGCCTTAAAAGCGCCAATTGCGCCATTCGCACATCGCACACGCGCGCGCATGCGCGGCGGCGAACTGCCGCTATGAGCTGTGTTCTTCTTATCAAGCCAAACAATATGGAATGTAAGTTTCCATATATAAGCCATGAATATTTCTTGTAAAATAGTGAGATGGGACAAAATATTTACAACACTTTTAAACTCATGGTGGGAAAAGTTTTCCTCCAATATTAATTCAAAATTCAAGTAATTTTGACTTGAAGGTTAAAAGCATCATTTTAATATGGAACCAATCACTTTAAGGAACCATTTAAAAATAAATAAACATTATTAAATTAATAATAGATAAATATTATTAAAGTAATAAATATTTATTTGATAAATATCCAACATTCCTCCCCTATTTATAAAATAAATATCCATCCTCCCCTATTTTGGAAATAAAGAAACTGAGAGTCATTCTTAAATCTGATAACCAAAAACAGTATATATATGTACCAAAGAAATTTGAGCATTTCTTGACTACTGTATGCATAAATGAAGGTGTCCTAATGAATTGAACCTTCACTTAGTGAGAATACATCAAAGTTGATAAAAAACTTTAGTGATCTAATTTCTTGAACTAATTTTCTTGTATAATCAATCGGATATTTCGCACACATAAGTAATCTAAGTTTCATTTCATTTTAACAGCCAGCACGTTTTATGGCCTTATGCTTATACCCCGGTATTCATGAGTTGTATTTAAGAAAAGCCTTTATCTTTCTTCGAAGCGGCCACACTTCGTAACTCATATAGGTCAGTTCTATCATAAATGCCCTTGTAACTTAGACATTTCAACATTATATGTTATAGACTGATTAAGAAAAATACCTCAACATCTTCCTTACGTTACAAGTTCCACATTATTACTTAAGATGGTTGGAGTTGTAAACTCGCACTTTTAATAATGTGCAATCACTACATATGATTTATTTTCCCATTGAACCTTTAGTTTCTGGACTTTAGAAAATAGGTCGAGTTACCATCATATGTGATGTAATCTATTAGGCTTTAAACCCATCCCTTCTGATGTTTTAATAACTACATCTCCTGCAAGACCTTTTGTAAATGGATCCGCTAAATTTGCAAAGGTCCGTATTTAATTGATAGTAATTACTTCTTCACGGAGTAATTGACTAACATAACTGTGTCTTAAACTTATATATCTAGACTTTTCATTATAAATTTTGCTATAAGCTTTAGATAGCGCAACTTCACTATCACAGAATAAAGAGATTGGTGGCATAGGCTTTGGCCAAATAGGAATTTCTAATAGTAAATTCCTTAGCCACTCTGCTTCTTTGCTCCCTGCCGCAAGAGCAATAAATTCTGATTCCATAGTTGCATGTGTTATGCATGTTTGTTTCTTTGATCCCCAAGAAACTGCGGCACCTCCAAGTGTAAATACCCATCCACTAGTAGACCTCATCTCGTATCATTGTTCCAACTAGCATCATGTATCCCTCAAGCATGTGAGGATAACCAACATAATGTAAAGCATAATCCTTAGTTTTATTAAGATAACTTAATACTCTACTAATTGCTTTCTAATGTTCATGACTAGGATTACTAGTATATCTACTTAATTTTCCTACCGCATAAGCAATATAAGGTCTAGTGCAATGAGTAGCATACATCAAACTACCAATTACTCTAGAAAAGTCTAATTGAGATACACTTCTACTATCGTTGGGTTTTAATTTTATACTTGGATCAAAAGGTGTTGGGGCTAATTTTTCATTATGTTTAAATTTCTTTAGCACTTTTTCTATATAGTGTGACTGAGATAAAATAATATTATTATCTTGCTTAAATAATTTTATTCCAAGAATTACATCGGCTTCACCCATGTCTTTCATATCAAATTTTAAAGCCAAAAAACTTTTCGTATATATAATACTTTCTAAGTCTGTACCAAAAATTAAGAGGTCATCCACATAGAGACAAATAATTATTCCTTTACCCTTTGATATCTTACTATAAATGCATATATCTGATTCATTAATCTTGAATCCATATGATAAAATAATACTATCAAATTTTTCATGCCACAGTTTAGGAGCCTGTTTTAAACCATATAGGGACCTAATAAGTTTACAAACTTTTTTTTCATGTTCTTGCATGATAAAACCCTCTGATTGATCCATATATACTTCTTCTTCAAGTTCACCATTTAAAAAGATGGTCTTAACATCCATTTGATGAACTTGAAGTTTATATATAGAAGCAAGAGCAAATAAGATCCTTATGGAAGAAATCCTAGCCACTGGAGCATAGGTATCAAAATAATCAATACCATGCTTTTGTCTAAAACCTTTGGCAACATGTCTAGCCTTAAACTTATTTATAGTGCCATTAGGATTAAGTTTTCTTTTAAATATCCACTTACAACCTATAGGTTTAGATCCCTATGGTAAGTCTACTAATTCCCAAGTATTATTGGACATGATAGAATCCATTTCATCATTTATAGCTTCTTTCCAAAATGCAGAATCAATAGACTTAACAGCTTCATCAAAAGTTTGAGGATCTTTATCAATATTAAAAATAAATTTCATTTTCTTAGTTTTCTCATTTCTGATTCCTTCTACAAGATACACATAAAAATCTGACCCAAAATCGGTGGCTTTCCTAGGTCTCTTACTTCTTCTAGGTTCCATCATTTCATCTTCACTACTAGAGAGATGAAGAGAATCAGAAAATTCATCTAAGTTAGAGGATGCAAGAGGTTTAGAAATAGTAGAGAAAGTATTCTCATAAAATACTGCATCTCTAGATTCAAAAATTGAATCCTTTTCAAAAATATTATTATGCTCACATACTAAAAATCTGTATATAGGACTATTAATAGAATATCTCACAAAAATACATTCAATGGCTTTAGGACCTAATTTTGTACGTTTATAATCGGGTACCCTAACTAATGCTCTACAACCCCATACTTTTAAATAGTGTAATTTGGGAGGTTTGTTCTTCCAAATTTTATATGGAGTTTTAGAAGACTTTTTAAAAGGTATCCGATTTAAAATATAACATGCAGTAAGCAATGCTTCTCCCCATAAATTTGAATTCAAACCAGAATTTGTTAACATAGAATTTACCATTTCTACTAGAGTCCGATTTTTCCTTTCGACAATTCCATTTGATTGAGGAGAATATGGAGCGGTGACTTCATGAATAATTTCATACTTGTCACAAAATTCAGAAAATTCATGTGACATGTATTCACCTCCCCTATCCGATCGTAATGCCTTAATTTTAAAATCTAATTGATTTTCCACTAAGGCCTTATAAGAGATAAATTTACTAAATGCTTCATCTTTTAATTGAAAAAGAAAAACATATGTAAATCGAGAACAATCATCAATAAAAGTGATGAAATATATTTTCCCTCCTCTAGTAGTAATATTATTTAAACTACACAAATCAGTATGAATTAAATCTAATAGTTTAGATTGTCTTTCAACACTTTAAAATGGTTTTTTAGTCATTTTAGATTGGACGCATATGCTACATCTATCTTTACCATAATTTATATGTATTTTAGGAAAAAGTTCTAATTTAAGCATATTATCCATAGAACGTAAATTTAAATGCCCTAATCTATTATGCCATAAATAAATTGAGTCACACATATAAACCGAAGAAGCAGATTTTTCATTAATATTGAACTTAAACATTCCACAAGAGGCATACCCCTTGCCTACAAACATCCCTTTCTTAGAAAGTACAATGAAATTGGATTCGATCATAATTTTGAATCCATGTTTGTTCAGAATACAAGCTAATACAAATTTTTTTCGAATTTCAGGAACATGAAGGACATCATTCAGGGTAACAGATTTTCCCGAAGTAAAGTGTAGAACAACTTTACCTTGGCCTACCACTTTGGCAGTAGTGGAATTTCCCATGAACAATTCATGTCCATCATGAGCCTCCTCATAGGATACAAAATTATTCCTATCAGAAGTAACATGCCTAGTAGCTCCAGAATCGAGCCACCATTCATTTCCACCATCTACCATATTGACTTCGGAGATCACCGCAACGAGATCTTCTTCACCCACAATGTTTGCCTGATTTTTATTTTTCAAAAATTCTCGACAATCACGTTTGAAATGGTCGGGTTTCTTGCAATAAAAACAAGTACCCTTCTTTGCTTTTTCCTTGTATTGTCCTCTCTTGAAATCTTTTTTATTCGGCTTCAGTTTGAAGTTCTTCCCTTTGTTCTTCTTCTTTGATGTTGATGCATTTTCAACAATGTGAGCATTGGAGACAAGTTCAGTTTTCTCCTCCTCCTTGTCACGTAGAGTCTCTTCTTCTATGCGAAGATGAGTCAAGAGTTCCTCCATAGTACGATCTTCCTTCATATGTTTCAAACTCTTACGGTAATCTTTTCATCCCAACAGTAATTTTGCAATAACCGCAGAGACTTGAAAACTTTCGTCTATTGTGCTTCCTTCCGTCACAAGATTGTTGAAGATAATCTGCATCTGATGCACTTGCTCTAAAATAGGTTTAGAATCATGCATCTTAAAATTAAATAACTCACTTACTAAGTATGTGCGCACGCCGGCCTCTTCTACTTTGTACTTTCGTTCAAGAGCCTCCCATATCTCCTTTGCAGTTTTATAAATTTGATAGACGTCAAAAAGAGAATCAGCAAGAGCGTTGGGAATATAGCCTTTGCATGTGTAATTGTCGCTTTCCCATTTCATACGGATTCTACCTTCTTCAAGCGTTTCATCTTCTTTCTCCAATGATGGTGAGTCCATAGTGAGAACGCATGCGACTTTCAAAGTTGTGAGTATGAAATGTACTTTTGATTGCCATCGTTTGAAATTGGTGCTATTAAAGCACTCGAGTTTCGTGATCTTCGTGTTGGAGAGTTTCATCATCTTTTGTGCCATAGAAATATTGTCTTAAAATTGTTAGTATATTGCACAAAGATTGACAGAAAATAGACTGGAAAATTGCTTCAAGGCGCGATTAGATTGCTGTCTTTAAGATAATATTTGCCCCCTATATGCAACGGGATATCGGCAAATTCGCCTCCAGGATACAATGAAGCCTTGGTGAAGAACCGATCTGTCACACATTACGTTGCACTGTAGTGTGCGACCCAACGAAACGAAGAATGCTCTGGTTTACACACGAATTCTGAGGGCTCAGATGTAGGATTCGGAAATTGCAAGTGTTTTAGAATCCCTCCTCTAGCCTCTATTTATAACTTTCGGAGCACCTTTTCAGGAGCGGTTGTGTCTGTGTGCGAAGTGCAAAGCGCGCTTTAAAAGCGCCATTATTTATCATGCTGGCGTAGCGGCATGAACCTTGTTATGAAATGTCAGGTTCTTCTTATCAAGCCAAACAATATGGAATGTAAGTTTCCATATATAAGTCATGAATATTTCTTGTAAAACAGTGAGGTGGGACAAAACATTTACAATACTTTTAAACTCATGGTGGAAAAAGTTTTCCTCCAATATTAATTCAAAATTCAAGTAATTTTGACTTGAAGGTTAAAAACATCCTTTTAATATGGAACCAATCACTTTAAGGAACCATTTAAAAATAAATAAACATTATTAAATTAATAATAGATAAATATTATTAAAGTAATAAATATTTATTTGAAAAATATCCAACAAGATTCACCCGTCAAGTTTAAAATTCTTGTATAATGGTTTGATATTAAGAATGATTTAAATCTTAGAAAGCGAAGATATATAGATAGGTATAACATAAAAAATTCTTGCATCTCCGTGATAGTGTAATATGCTTTGGGATGAAAAAATATTTAAAACATTAATTTAATTAAATATATAATATTAAATAAATAAGTAATTAGTTAAAATTTTATTTAAATTAAAAATTTTAAACGAAATATTTTAAAAACACGTAAAATGAAAAATTGGACAAAAAATCTAAAAAAGGAGCCATTATTTGTACACGCTTTTCAACTGATTGCACCGAATTTAAAAGAAAAATTTACAAGTTTGGCGACCTCTATTATGTGAAAACACCATCTAAGCCATTTGATTTCAAGGCCATAATTTAAAGATATCAATTGCAAAAGATTAGAACAAAATATAATTTTCACCATTTGATTAAATAGAGTCAAAGGCTATTATATAATTCACCAGTTGACTACAAAAGATCATAATTCAACAGTTGACTACAAAAGATCATATGACAAGTATCGTGTTTTACTCCAATTTTATGTACCAGAGATTTATTGGCCGATACGTATCGGTTTGGCCGACAACCGTTTCGTATCGCCGATATGTATTAGTATCACCCAATTTTTTATTCCTTGGATCAGATCGTGTCAAACCACTAACAATGTGTTAAAAAAAAATGCATACTTGGAGATGATGGTCGATGGCAATGAAAATAAAAGATCTTCTCGTATTAGATTGGCAATGAGCGGTCGTTGAAGAGTGTCGAACATGTGGCAGAGTGAAATGTTGACAATAGCGGAACCATGGTTACCGACATCTCGTCCCTTTATTGAAAAAAACTCGTTTTAAAATGTGATTTAATTTTTCACTCGTGACGAGGGGACACCCATCATAGACTAACTCTTTATAAAAATGCATATACTTTAGAGACAGATATAGGTTGCTTATAGCTGACCCATGCACATACTTTAGAGAGAGATATAAGTTGCTTATAACAGTTGATTAAGGAAGCTAATCGTTGCACACCAGATTTTTACCCTGGCACATGGGTTAAAAAGAAAGACTTGACATTTTTGGAATGTATGCCACCAGCAACACCATCTAATAACCTGTCTAATAATGAAATATTTAATGCTAAAGATTGGTATGAAACATAATCAATCTCATCTAATTCAACACAGTCAACCACTGAATCAGATGATACGTTTGATTGTGTTGAAACATATGATAGAAATCATGTTTCAACTTCCATGCCAATCTATGACGTGAAATGGTGGCCTTCAAAGACAGATCTAGATGGTTCTCCATGCGGCATAGGTCTCAAAAATGCCAAGTATTCTTTTTAAACCCATGTGTCACTATACAAATCTCATGTGTAGAGTTTTAGATCGGGTTGATAAAATATAGGGAATCATTATTTGCACACAAAACGTTTCCCATCCACAATGTACTAGATATTCTTGAATTTGTTAAGTTTTAAATTCCCAAATTTTTTTAAGGATAAGATGTACAAGGTATCCCTGGTGTGTATATATATATATTAAAAAGTTATTCTTATATTATTAGTTATATTTTGTGGAATAAAGTATTTCTATCACCTCATTCAAAAATTTCACATCTTATTATGATAATTTAGAACATAAAATATATACAACCCGTTTTTTAACATTTATCTTGTATAAATATTATATATGAGATATTCGTAATTAATATATTTTACGTTTATTTGTGTTTCAGAAAAGTCCAGATTGACATCTTCTTACTTATTACACACATTTTGTGTGTGCTTCTAAACTTTCAATACAAAGTTCTTCATAATTGCAAATTGAGAAAATAAATTTACCATTCTACATACATGTGTCAACCCATATTTAATGTACTTACAAATTCATTATTATTATATTTTGAGTTTACGAAATAAATCTCTTAAAAAGGGATTCACATAATTAAGAATTTTTTTTATCTACACTTTTATATTACTTAAAATAATGGTGCAGCATGGTTTCTACCATTCGATTGCAATATCCCAATATTCGAGGGTATGGACAAATGGAGAGAACTCCATATATGTACCTAATCTATATTTACTATAACAACTTATTTTGATCGATTTTTTTACATATCTTTAATAGGTTTGACGGGGCAGTATCTAATTTCTACCTTACGTGAACAAATTTATTTGCATCTTGATTGTGCATATTTATTTATATTTATAGGTTTATATTCATGTTGCACCGGCTATATATATGAATTTAGGATCTGTATAATCTATATCGTTAAATTGCCAACATTTTAGCATATATATAATCTATACCGTTTAAGTGATAGATCATGCATAGCATGGAAGTAGGTCCAAAAATGGTCTTTTAATTTAGGAAGATTTGGATAATCAGATCTGTCCACTCTAATAGCAGCCATTGTTTTTTATTTTGACAGCTGAAATTAATATTCATAAATCGAAATGGTCACATTGATTTATGGGCATGTTTCTTTGGATTGTGACATATTCTAATAAAAGACTGTCACTTGTGTTATTTAGATCGATCATAAATATGTGTCACATAGGATAATGATAAATCACACTTTAACGGTGCGAGATGAAAATTTTAATTTTAATGGTGTAAGATCATTTAATATCATGTTCGTATTTAAATGACGGGTATACAAAATGAGTGTTGCCAATTTTTCAAAAATAAATGTTTTGTCGGTATGAGAGTCATTTCATATATCCATTATAGTAGTGATATGTCAATGTACCGATTAAGTGATATTTGTGGGGTTCTAATACGATGTACATAGTACAGTATGGTGCATTTATGTAGCACTATTTTTTATGTTTTCTATTCCCGTATGGGAAATTTACCTGACCGGCCCTGTCAGATACGCCTTTTACGTCAGAAGCCCTATAGTTTCACTTTTACCCAGACAAACCAGCTCCAAGCCTAGCCGACCCTAAGGAGAGTAAAAGGTCCAAATTACCCCCTTCTAAGACCTTCTTTAACAAACAAAGCATCGTCTTCTTCCTCATTTTAACCTGCAAAAAAGTTAGAGGTGTAAAACCCTAGACGGAGTGTCCTTACTTAGTCTGATCTGCTCCGATCTGCTCCGATCTGCTATTTCGAAGAATAAAACAGAGGCTTGGAAGAAGAAGGCCCTGAACTTTGTCCTTGCGACTAGAGGTATCCTACTTAACCCCATTTTCAGTTTATTAGTGTTATGTAGTGATGCAGTATCTCTTAGAAGAAGAGGGCCCTGCATTTCGTCATCGGCTCCATATACATCCGATATCGATATCACATACAATCGATATCGATTGTGTATAGAGTCGATTACGACTCTATTTGAAATCGATATCGATTATATATACAATCGATGACGATTGTATATAGAGTCGATATCGATTGTTTATACAATCGATATCGATTTCAAATAGATTCGACGCCGATTGTATATACAATCGATATCGATTGTATAGACAATCGATATCGATTTCAAATAGAGTCGATATCGATTGTATTTGCAATCGACTAAGAGTTATAGTCGTTTTTTCTCTTTTATTTCATCAGTCTTATGTCCCTTCCTTCTCATTCTTAAACAGAGAGTGTCGGACGTGAAGATTCCTCTTCTTTGTCACTATGATGGCCTTCTTGTAAACGATGATGGCTTGTATGAAGGTGGCCGGCGGAGGCTTATTAACATTTCAATTGAAATTTCTTATGAACAATTCATAAGGCGAATGTCTGCTGTCAGTTTTGCGAAGACGGATGAAACAGTTTCAACAAAGTTTCATATGAAGATAGTGAATACGCCTGTAGTTGCCGACATTTTGGACTCTGATGATTTGGCTACATTATTTAGTTTTTATAAATCCGGAGTGGACGTTATAAAAGTATTCATCATTAAGGAACCGTCATCCTTCCCAGTTGAAGCTGAACAAGTAAATCTCGGCGGGACTGATTTTGTGTCTCATTCATTTCAGCCATGTAAGTTTGAGGATGAAATTGTATACGATACCGTCCCGTTAGGCGATGACGGTTATATTGTGGCGAACGATGGCAGAGGGAAAGCAACATTTGATTTAAACGATGCTCCGATTGAATCGTATGATGACCCAGTAAAATACATGCATGGGTCACAACAATGTAGTCAATGGTTAGACTATACTTCAGAGAGGGTGGTGGATACCAATGATTTCAGTCATATCTTCCCCGGTGGATGGACAACTTGGTTTACTCAAAACTTATGTTCTACCATGCCATCGATGGAAATTACCGGAGTAACTCAACCCCATGTCCATACATATGATCACCTTCTACGGTGAAGGGCCTAGCCAACCACGCCATTATCCATTCGTGAAGGATCCGATCAATCACATCGTAACCCTTCGGTGAAGGATCTAGTCAACCACCCGAGAACACCGCCATGAATGAAGATACCTTAGAAGAAGAATATGAAGCGAACCAAATGGGTTTATCAAAGAGGACCGAAAATTTTGTGAGAGATATTGACAATCCCTAGTAGAGCGGAGATTACGAAATGTCGAGACATCGCCGATTCCTCAGCGAAGAGGTGAAGCGAATATCGGAATTGGACGTTTAAAATTGGAGAGATCTTCCGAGACAAACAAACATTTCAAAGAGCATTGAAAGAACACGCGGTTGAGAAAAACTTTCAAATTCGGCCTTTGAGGACCGCTAGTTATCGAGTGACAGCCGGATGCTACGAACCCGATTGTTCGTGGCGAATACATGCTTCTAAATTGACTGGGCTCGATTCTTTCCAAATCAAGACATTCAATAGTACTCACACATGCGGAGCCGCTAAGATCGGACCGCACGGTCACCGTAATGCAACAATCTCCTTCGTAGCGAATTATGTACGGGATAAACTTATGGAAGGATTCGACTACACACCGGCGTCGATAATGTTTGATATTGCAAAAGCTTATAATGCAAATCTCATATGCAAAAGCTTGAGGGAAAAGAGCTTGCCCTTAATGATATTAGAGGAAGTTGGGAAGGACAATTTGTTGATCTACCGTCAAGGAGATGAAGAGGGTAGATCCTAATGTAAACATCCTTTCAACTTACTCTTGGTAAGTTTCAAAGATTTTTTGGAGTTTTGGCCCATGCATCGAAGCTACCGCAATATACTTCAGCATATTGCTTGTAGCGGCACACACCTACGAGGGCGTTTGAAGGATCCTCCTTATCGCCTCTCACGCAAGACGGTAATGGTCATATATTACCGTTAGCATATGCCGTGGTCGAGTTAGAAGAAGAGGATACGTGGATGTGGTTTCTTGAGCGGGTAGGTGCGTTCATTGATCGGTGGGTTTAACGAGGATCTCGTAATTATCACAGACAGTCAAGGGTTTAATAAATGCGGTGAAACGATCTTCCTAACGCATATCACAACTACATGTGGCATATGACACAAAATTTGCGGACAAGTATCCCAGAACAATGTGAAGGGTCTATGGTGAGGGGCATATTCGAAGAGAAATTTGATTATTTTATCAACGAAATGAAGAAAGATCCTGCTGATTCTCGGGCCGTAGAATATATTTTAAAAATAGATCCAAAGCATTGAGCGCAGCACATATGGAAGGAAGGCGATCTGAGTCCACGACTACGAATATTGCCGAAAGTTTAAACAGCGTAGCTTCGAGAGAGACCAATTATTGACTTAATCGGAACTACTAGAGAGAAAGTCGATCATTTTCAAAAACGCAGAGATATCGATAAATGGACCACCCTTCTACTGCCCGGCGGATGCTCACATGAAGAAAGTGTTGCAATGGGCGGTAGAAAGAGAGCTCAACCATACGGTAGCGATCAATTCCAAGTCAATTCAAAATTACATTCATCACGCCGACTTGGAATACAAGACTCAGAGTTCTTGCCGTTGGCACATTCATGGCTTGCCTTGCTCCCATGCCGCGGCCATCAATCAAGAAGTTACGACTACCATAAATTTTGTGAGAACCGGTTTTCACCGCTTGCTTTAGACAAACATATGACGAGCAATGGGTTCCCACCGATAAAGTCAATGGGAGTTCCAAGCAGAGCAACTCCCTGAAAATATGAAAGTGAGACCACCCTATTATTGCCGAAAGCAAGCCGGCCGTCCGAGGAAGAGAAGGATAAGGTCTAAGGGCGAGGTTAGGGTACTACAGTGTAGCAGGTGCAACGAATATGGTCACAACCACAGGAGCTGCAAGGCAGTGGGACCGATGGGCTAACTAATAATGATAGATTGAATGTAAATGAGAAATTCAGAATCCATATTTTTTTACACTCTATTATAGTCGTTACTGATGTATCATAGAGTCGTCATCGATTGTATAACTAATCGATATCGATTCTATATAGAGTCGCCATCGACTATGTATAACGTCGATATCGATTCATTTAAGAATCAAGATCGATTATGAATATCGTCAATAATGACGACATATATAATCGATATCGATTATTTATACAATCGATGACGATTACATCTGATCGAAAGCGATTACATGAGTCGTCATAGATTATTTATATAGTCGATGACGACTATATATGTAGTCGCTAATGGATGCTATTCTACTTTTTAACTACAAGTACATAAAAATAGTGCCATTATATTCAAAATAATTCAATTTTCAATTACAAAAATATTCGAATGCAACCACACTATTACAAAAATATTCAAATACAACCACACTACTGCTGCTCCCCCTCCTTTTTGTCTTCCTTCGCCAGTACTCCGCCATCGCCTGTGTATGTAGCCAGTGTATGGCCAATTTCTGCCCTGATCCTCTCTATATCTGATTGCGCGAAGTCAAATTTCTTCCCCATCATAAAGTATTCGACATACTTCACAACAAATATTCCGCAATCACAGGAGTTGGTCTGTCGGGGGACGGCTTTGATCCGGCAGTCAATAGATGGCCAAGGATAGTTCTTCTTTATTAGCGCAGAGGAGTCACCATACAAATATAAGATCACGGGAAGGTATTGTGTCTGTTTCGAAATAATAGAGAGGAGTGTCAGATATGTTAAGCTAACAATGATAAAAGATATGCTAAGCAAAATATCTTACCAATACCGCAATTGGGCCACATATCTTTCCTTAGAGGGCCTATTAAATATAGAATTCGACGATCATTATCGATCGTTCGACTACCTTTTACGATCGCAGCGCCCGAGTGGTTGTTCGTAATGTATTGGCATAAATATCTACAAAAAGTAATATAATCTCAAAGGGTAGGATAGAAAAATTAAAAGAATAATTATAAAGAGGATAAAAGCATACTATGTTGCATTAAGTGAGCCCACAGATCCCGAAGCTCATTAGAAGAAAGTTTCCATCGACCTCTTCCCCGGTCTCTCTTTGTTTATAGGCAGCCCATGAACTTGAACCTCGATCATTGGTCGTACAATTTTTAAAAGCAAAAACTTGTTGAAATCTCTCTATTCATAGCCCATTTACGCCAAGATCGCAGGTCCATTAGGAAGTTTTGACATTTTTCGGGATGAATTTTATCATCAATAACTTCCAAATGTCTCATGTAAGCGCCCATAACACAAACCAATGCGTTAGATTAAAATATGCGGAAGAGTTTAATACATAATCGTTAGCGACTCATACATCATCGATATCGATTCCTTTTAGAGTCGGTAACGATTATTTAAGTCGTCGAAATAGTTGTCGACTCTCTAATGAATCGATATCGATGATGTACAGAGTCGCTAACGATTACATAAGCCATCGCTAGCGACTCTACAAGCCATCGATACCGATTCCATGAGCCATCGATAACGATTACATAAGCCATCGATACCGATTTTGCCTACAGTATATTAAAATATACACTTACAAAGTTATCCAGGAACTGGGTTTCCGCCAGACATCTGAAGGATTGCACCACCAGCTTGTACTTGCCGACAGTGCTAACATATTCTCTGCATAAAAAATGACCAACTTAACTAATCTTCACGATAAATATATAATAATAAAGTTAAGTATTCAGGGTAATTCTACTTACTCGTCCTCCTTCACAGGCTTGTTCCATATGTCTAGCATATATTTTTTCTCCGCTGTTAGCTCAGCAGGAGCATCTTCATCAGTAGACCCAGGACCAGCGGTAATGATTGCCACCGATCCAGGCTCAGCAGTTGGTCCTTCGCTGGCCTTCGCGGTGGGCTTCTTTTCAACCGCTACCCTTGGGCGTTAGGTTTGATGGAAATTATTTTTGGCTTTGCTTGCCTAGGTCTTAAGCGAACCTCAGCTTGTTGGTGAGGCAATTGGGAAGAGGTTTCCTCTTCACCACCAGGACCTTATCGATTGGGTCTCGGTCGCTCAATCGTGCCTTCACCTCATCAACGGAGGAGGAGGAGGAACTTTGATGAGGAGCCAATGGTTCCTTATTGAAGGCTGTGTCGCACACCTTCGATATCAGCTCCTCCATAGCCACATCCTGTACATCGAAATAATGGTGTAAAATAAGAATTAATTTTTGGTCCACATTTTAAAATGTCCAAATCGATTTTAAATATAATATATCGATTATATATATAGTACTATCGATTATATATATATCGCGATCGATCATATATATAGTCATTATCAATTATATATATAGTAGCTATCTATTTTATATATGGTTATCGATTATATAGATAAATTGAATATTAAAACTAGATTTCAACATATACCTTAGGTCTCGCCTCCAATAAATTTTCAAGGAGATCTTTTATTTGATCGGCCCTTTCACTAAAGAGTTGTAGTGATTTAACCGCCACTCCGCATCCCTTGAATTGACCTCTCATTGAAGGAGTTGCAGAGTTTCTCTAAAGAAGCGCAACGTTTAGCCAGGGCCTTATTCTCTCCCTCCAAATCGCTCACTCTTTGGGTGAGCTTCAAGTTATCCAGCGTCAAATGATCGACCCTCCTCAACAAAGAATCATTGGAGGTGGGCCTTGTACCGGCTATCTTTCCGCCAGGCTCTCCTTGGCGGCCCCCCTAGTTCTTGGCCGACCCTCTCCCACTAGCACGGGGCCCTTTTTCGAGAGGGGTTCTTCTTCAGACGTCGATGCGTCATCCCATTCTTCCTCTCCCTCTCCAAGATTATCGACCGGAATGTAATTTCTTTTCTTCTTCGGCCGAATCTCTTCCACAGCTTTCTTGATCGGTTCTTTCCTCTTCCCCCCAACCTGCTTTTGAACCGTAGATATTCTCTTACCACGGGTATCTCTAATTCAAAGCCACGAGGCATGAGTGGAGAGCGAACCTTTTGAAAGAAAATGAAACAACAGAATAAAATGATCGTTATATATATAATAAATCACTCTCGATTGTGTAAAGAATCGCTATCGATTCCTTACCTTAACAAATCACTATCGATTAGATAATGAATCGTTATCGATTACTTATTAAGTCGTTATCGACTCTGTAATCGCTATCGATTAAATAAATGAATCGGTAGCGATTCTGTAATGAATCGGTATCGATTCTAGAATGAATCGGTAAGTTGCTTTTTTTTTTTTAATAGACCTCATACCTTGCTGTCTAACATCTGCCCGCGAGTGTAACCTTTGATCTGGATCATACCGTCCACCATTTCAAAGAAATGGGAAAGGGTCCTTGAGGCCTAGGGATGGCGATATATCGGCGAGATCTCATAAGCCCACCATTGAAGTACACATATGCATCCATATGTGTTGTATCTTCGGGGCTTTATCTATCTCGGCAGTTTTCTATTCGCGCCCTTTATTATATACTCCATCAAGTCACGGTAGACGAGACCCCAGCGGTTGACTATCATCGATGGTCGATGTGGTCTTGAAATTTGATGGTGGGAATCGGGAAGAGAAATATGCACAACACAAAACGAAGGACAACTTTAAGAAGTCCTCATCACTTTCCGCTCTATAAATTGCGACATCTATATGAGACCGAGAATTTTTCCGGAGGCGTTCCACAAAGTATTTGTTTCTAATGGTTTGTTCTACCGATGGTTTCTGGGATGGGGTATCCTTTTACGGGCCAACTACGGCAAGGCCCGATGTCAATGCAATGTCTATCTTAGAAGATAGACATCAGTCTTCCCAATTCGGAAATGGTTTTATCAACCCAAAATGTCACCAGAATCCACGACATCGAAGAAATCCCACACCCTTCGGATTTGAAATATTCCACCAAAACCGAATCTCGGTAACTTCTTCCGATCTGAGTAGCACTTTCGTAGAGATTGACGCACCGGAGAACACTTGGCAACAGCTCGGTGTACAACCATCTTGACAGTCTTTTGAAATGAACTGTAATAAAAACGAAACGACTCAACACCATACTAACAAGGATAGTTAAAAATATTGATGAAATGTATATATAAAACCCGTATCGATTACATCTAGAGTCGGTATCGATTACATAGGTAATCGATACCGACTCTAGATGTAATCGAGATAGAGTCTATATATAATCGAAACCGACTCTATATGTAATCGATATCGAGTCTATATGTAATCGATATAGACTCAAAAGATTTCATGAAGTCGCCATTGAATCAAAATGTTTCATTTACTTGCAAAATTTTCAATTACATTCATAATAGTTCAATTAAAATTAAAAGTAAAAGGAAAATCTTGCAAGTCTACATATAATCGATAACGATTACATATGTAAGCGCTAACGACTCTATATGTAATCGATATCGATTACCGATGAAATCGCCAACGACTCAATATATATTCGCAATGACCTCAAAATGTTTATTTATATAGAAATTACTTGATTTACTGACTCTTAAGTTTCTTTTTCTTTCTTTTGTTCTATTTCTTTTCTTCCTTCTTCTTTACCTACATCGATTATCTCTATAATCGATATCGTTCCTATATATAATCGCTACCGACTCTCAACGTAATCGATCTTGATTACTTATGAAATCGCTATCAATTAAATATAAATCTACATGGATCTCAAAATGTTTAATTTACCTGTCAGGTAAATTTCTCTTATTTACATAGAAAATATTTAATTTACGGACTCAAAAGAATTCATGAAGTCGCCATTGCATCAAAAAGTTGTTTCATTTACTTCAAAATATTTGAATTACATTCAAATTTTTTCATTTATAATTTTAAAAAAAAAAAAAAAGTTAGGAAGAAGGATGAAGAGCAGGTGGTGGATGGGGTGGAGAGCCGGGTGGTTCCGGCTTCAGTTTCTTTTTCTTTTTCTTTTCTTCCTTCTTCTTTTTCTTTTCTTCCTTCCTCTTCTTCTTCTTTTCTTCCTTCGCCAAAATCTCCATTTCTTCATCGTACTCGTCCCACAGGAACTGCAGAGGATCTGGTTCTAGTGGTGGTGGTGGGTCCTCCCATACAGGATAGAACTTTATTGGGTTATAGAAGGTTTTTTCTTCGTCGTCAGACATTGGGAAAAATATGGGCTGCTAGGGATGATAGGTGGTTTGCTAAGGTCGAACTAAACCTGTATTTAAAGCTCCTAGATTGTGGAATACGAATCGTTGTATTAAATTTTCTCATTCTTCCAACCTAACTTGCCATAATGGTTTTACAAAAGGGTAGTTGGCAATAAATTGAACGTCGGCTGAGATAAATATAAAACCTCGTATGATTTATTATGGCATCGAGGGTAATAACTATAGGGAAATTATTTCAAATGATGGGTATTAATTATATTCATAGAGAGTCGATATCGATTTGTTATAAATTATCATCCACAGCTTTATATAGTCGACATTTACGACTACATATATAATCTTTATCGACTCTAAAGGTAATCGACGTTTTCCATATGTAATCGGTAGCGATTACATATATATCGATATCGACTACATATGTAGTCGTAATCGATTACATATGTAATCGTTATGTCAAAATATGCAACAAAGAGAGGAGAAATAAAAAATCTATAGCGATGGAAGCTAATTTTAATTCTAACTTACAGATTTGGTAGCTTGAAGGTTATAGTTTTGAACGCGATCGTCCACGAAGCGTCAACGACTCTCCACCGACTTCGAACGAAAAAGTAAATTCAAAAAAAAAGTAAATTCAAAACAAGAATGATTCTATTTATTGTGGGGTAGTTTGGTATTTCCTAGCGTTCTCAACAAGTTTGTCTAAAAGTGAAACTGGTAGTGAACTATAGGCGATTCGAATGGTAGCCGGTCGTAAATTTCCCTTCCCGTATACAAACAGAAGTTTTTAGGGAAATTTACCTGACCGGCCCTGTCAGATACGCCTTTTACGTTAGAAGCCCTATAGTTTCACTTTTACCCAAACCAACCAGCTCCAAGCCTAGCCGACCCTTAGGTTAGCAAAATGCCCAAATTACCCCCTTTCTTTAACGCACAAAAACATCATCTTCTTCTTCATTTTTGTCTGGTACATTTTTTAAAAGTCAGAGGTGGCAAAGGTAATGGCGTCTTCTCCTCAATCCAAACTATTCCGATCTGCTATTTGGATCGACCCAGATATATCATTTTCGTCAGAGACTGTAGCAGATTAGAATAAGGAAGAAGATGATACACCTATATAATTTAAAATTTTAAATATTTGCATTTTTCTATGTTTATGCGATGTGAAACGGGATTTATTCCGATCCAAACTATTCTGAGTTGCTATTTGGATCGACCCAAATACGCCGTCTGATTTGAAGGCGACAATATAAAATCGATAGTTCCAAAGATAGATATGAGAAAAATGCGATATCGACTTTGTACACAGTCGATATCGATTATGTACATAGTCGGTACCGATCATTTTAAGAGTTGTCATCGACTCTGTACAGAGTCGCCATCGACTATATACAGAGTCGCCATCGATTATATAAAAAATAAAAAAATAATAATAAAAAATAAAAATTATGTAATCGATGACGATTCTGTACCGAGTCGATCCCAATTCTGTACTGAGTCGTCATCGATTACATATTAAAAAAAAAAAAAAAAAAAAAAAAAAAAAAAAATTTTTTTTTTTTTTTATATGTAATCGATGACGACTCAGTACAGAATCGGGATCGACTCGGTACAGAATCGGGATCGATTACATAAAAAAAAATAATAATAAATTTTTTTTTTTTTATGTAATCGATAACGACTCAGTACAGAATCGGGATCGACTCGGTACAGAATCGGGATCGATTACATAAAAAAAAAAAAAAAAAAATTTTTTTTATGTAATCGATAACGACTCAGTACAGAATCGACTCGGTACAGAATCGTTATCGATTATATAAATTTTTTTTTTTTTTTAATATAATTGATGGCGACTCTGTATGTAATCGATGACGGCGACTCTTAAAATGATCGGTACCGATCGTATGCAGTCGATATCCCCTTTTTCTCATATCTATCTTTAGAATTATCGATTTTATATTGTAGTCTTCAAATCTGACGACATAGATCTCGTTTCACATCGCGTAAATATAGAAAAATGTAAATATTTAAAATTTTAAATTATATAGGTGTATCCTCTTCTTCCTCATTCTAATCTGCTACAGTCTCTAATGAAAAAGGTGTATCTGGGTCGATCCAAATAGCAGATCGGAATAGTTTGGATTGAGGAGAAGACGCAGTCACCTTCGCCACCTCTGACTTTTAAAAGCTGTACCAGATTAAAATGAGGAAGAAGATGATGTTTTTGTGCGTTAAAGAAAGGGGGTAATTTAGACTTTTTGCTATCCTTAGAGTCGCTTAGGCTTGGAGCTGGTTGGTTTGGGTAAAGGTGAAACTACAGGGCCTCTGACGTGAAAGCTGTATCTGACAGGGCCGGTCAAGTAAATTTCCCAAGTTTTTATGCTCTTGGGGAAACATGTGAACAATAACTTGTAATCATTACTAAATTGATGAAAATGATAGAGTTTGTGAGACTCCCATTCATTACACGTTTTTTTTTTTTTTTTTTTTTTTTTGTTCTTGGAAAATTTACCTGATGACCCTCTCAGATATTTTTACCTTTACTCAAACCGATCAGCTCCAAACCTAGCAAGTTCAAACTACCATAAAAAGTCTTAAATACCGCTTCTTACACTTTTTATGATTCTACATACTTTAAAATTTTAAAATTTTCAATTTTTTATAGAGTACTTTTAAATCCGCCTATCGAATCTTTGAGTTCACCCACATTGAAATTCATTGACTGCTTTGAATCCGACAATGCAGATTATTTTTCATCCCAATCTTTCATATGATGCATTTTGAGATCTTGCTCTTATCATCTACCGTTAGTGTTTGATTTCACATGGTATCCATTCTAAAAAAGTGTCTTAACATCGTATGAAACTCATCAAACTGAAATAAGGTCACTTTTGGAATGTTTACCACACGAAATCAAAAACTTATCGCTTGATGGCACGCTTATGATCTCAAGATCAATTATGTGAAAGATTGAAATGAAAAATGATTTGGACCATCAGATTCAAATCAGTCAATGGGTGTCAATGTGGGTGAATGGAGGCCACAATATAAAAATCGATGGTGCCAAATATTAACCCGAAATATGGCGATAGCACCTATTATTAAGCAATTTTTTATAACAACTTCTCAATGGACAGTTCATCGACGAGATAAGATACCTGAAGAAGAAGAAGAAGAAGAGTCAAAGATGGAGAAGATATGACTTCTCTCCCTCTATCTATCTATCTAAGGTAGGCGTGTCTCTCTCTCTCTCAAAGATAGAGAAGATAGATGTCTCTCTCCTTCTCTCCATCTCTTTCTCTCTCTCTCTCTCTAGAAACCCAAATATTTAAGTTTTTTTGGTTTGTTGTTCAGAACATGGAACAAATGAAGAAACATTGCGATCCAAATTCGACAAGCAAATGAATGTCATTTAAGGAAATTCATTTTTAGAGTTTTTTTTGTTGTTGTTGGCTATTTAGTTAGTCAATAAGGAAGATTTCATAGCGGAATTCAAAAACCTTGGTCATTGACCTTTCCCAACTTATTGTTGGACAATTCCATCGAAATTTTTAATTTAAGTTTTTCCAAACCCAAAAAACACACCCTAACTAATCTCCCGCCATTGCACATATTCTCAAACCCTAACTAAGAAGAGAGCCATTAGGGCTCAACATTTTGAGAATCTCACCAAAGACCAAGAGTCATTCATGGGAATTAAGGTTAGAAAGAAAGCTTCCTTGTACAAAGATTTTGTAAATGTTTCTTCATATCAAATTTGCTAACCTTTTGAAATGATGCGAATAATTTGTGAATTTTTGAAAAAAATGAATAAAATCAGAATAATTCCCAAATTTCCAAATAAAATTTGAATTTTCCAAATTATATATGAATTTTATGACTTTTCTCGAATTTGGTCTAAAAGCTTTTTTTTTCATTTTCAGAAATTTTAGTTAATATGATTTTGATGAGATTTTTAGTTAATTTGATAGAATTTCAAGAGAATTTCCAAATTATACTTTATAATTTATCTTTTTTACTTTTTCCAAATTTTGACCGTAATTTTTTGAATTTGACAGTAGCTTGGTATCATATGACACGCACCACAAGGATCGGGTGCTAAGACAATTTGGATAAGATCGATCAAGTGTCATCTAAAATTTTTGGACATGATCCGATACATATCCACAGTTTAAAGTGTGGACGAAGAGGCCTTAATTCAATGAACCAATATATATTGTGAAACGTTTGGTAACTTTGATTCATCAAATGACAACCAAAAGAGTTCAAAAATTAAGGTTTTTTTTTTTTTTTTTTTTTTTTAAAATTATTTTAAATCACATGCCTCGTGGCTCATCAACCAAAAATGGGTGTCGTTTTGGATTTGATTATGCCCATAGAGATAAATTTCGTTTTGGCAATGTCTCGGTAGAGGGTCAATCGGTTCTTTTGTAATAATTTTCAGATTTTTTTTTAAAAAAATTTTTGAAATTTATTCGGGGATTACAAAGATATATAAGAAATTTATATTTAGTATTTATATAATTTTTTTTATTGGTATATACATATTATTTTCTACAATTATTATTTATTATTTGAAAAATGATCAAAATTAAAAAGGAATTCATTAATTTGGCCGGGAATAAAGAAATTTTGACATAATCACTAAAATTTCGCCAAAAGGTTTGTCCGATCCCTATTTCGGTGAATTTTAGCGAAATTATTGTTCCCGAAATTTGTCACTATGATCAAGTATCATCTAATATGTATAAGTTATCGGCATATAAGGATCGGGTATATGCCGATACCTCCTTTGTTTGATTTTTTTTTTTAAATAAAGGTGTCGCTCAATATGTATCGGTCCTCCATGGACTGATACTGGATACCTTACACGTGACATGTGAAGTTGCACCCAGTTGGAGGGATGGATGCTCCTCATCGAGTGTAACAAAATCGGTATCGGTCCTTGGAGGACTGATACGTATTGGCCTATTTAAAATATATAAATAATAAAATATAGATATCAGCTGATACTGGATGCATATCGGCCGATACCGATACTGAGTTAGATATCGATACGTATCAGTTTGCTGAAAAACTGATACGTATTGGTTTCAGCCAATATTTGATATCTTGGTCCTCATTCTCAATTTTATTATTTAGAGAACCCACAAGTACACTGATGTAGCAGTTGCACATTTGTAGAGCCCCATATCTTTCGTATCGGCCGATGCCGATACCGATACCGATACCAAGTTAGATGACGATTGTGTTAGCGCCGATATATATCAGTTTTCTGAAAAATCAATATGCATAGGTATCGGCCGCTACTTGATACCTTACTCTTCATTCTCAATTTTATTATTGAGAGAACCCATAAATACGCTGATGTAGTAGTTGCACATTTGTAATGCTGCACACGGCCACATATTACTGCTGTCTCATTATTTTACTTTATATGGACTCTTCCGATCCACTATAGGATTAGGGAAATTTACGTGATCGATCCTATCAGATACATTTTTTTACGTCAGAGGCCTTATATTTTCACCTTTACCGAAAGGGAAATTTACCTGATTGATCCTGTTAGATATAGCTTTTACGTCAGAGGCCCTGTATTTTCACCTTTACCTAAATCAACCAGCTTTTAGCCAAGCCATTTTCGGCTAGCACAAAAAGTCCAAAATACCCTTTCTTACACTTTTTTTTGTTCTATATAATTTAAAATTTTAAATATTTATATTTTTCTATATTTACGCGATGTGAAACCGAATTTATGCCGTTTGATTTGAAGGCCACATAATAAAATGGATGGCGCCAAAGATAGACACGAAAAAAAGGCGCTATCGCCTCTTTAAAAAAAACAAAAAAATTTTAACAATCAATGTCGACTTTTAATACAATCGATACCGACTATTTTAAGAGTCGTCATCGACTCTGTACAGACTTGCCATCGATTGTATAAAAAAAAAAAAATTATAAAATCGATGACGACTCTATACAGAGTTGTCATCGACTCTATACAAAGTCGCAAAAAAAATAAAAAATAAATAAAATCGATGACGACTCTGTACAGAGTCACAGAGTCGCAAGAAAAAAAAATAATTATAAAATCGATGACGAGGCAATTTTTTTTTTTTTTTTTTTAATATCAAATCGATGGCGACTCTATATAGAGTTGATGACGACTGTGTATAGAGTCGCCATCGACTGTGATTTTTTTTATTTTATACAATCGATGGCGACTCTGTAAACAGTCGTTGACGACTCTTAAAATTGTCGGTACCAACTGTGTACAAAGTCGATATCATCTGTATAAAGAGTCAATATCATCTTTTTTTCATATATATTTTTAACTATCAATTTTATATTGTGGCCTTCAAATCAGATGGCATAGATCTCGTTTCACATCGCGTAAATATTGAAAAATACAAATATTTAAAAATTTAAATTATATAGGTGTATCCTTTTCTTTCTCATTCTAATCTGCTATAGTCTCTGACGAAAAAGGTATATTTGGGTCGATCCAAATAACAAATTGGAGTAGATTGGATTGAGGAGAAGACGCCGTCACTTTCGCCACCTTTGACTTTTAGAAACTGCAGTAAATTAAAATGAGGAAGAAAATGATGTTTTTATGCGTTAAAGAAAGAGGGTAATTTAGACTTTTTGTTATCCTTAGGGTCTACTAGGCTCCCAACTGGTCGATTTGGGTAAGGAAAATTTACTTGATCGACCCTATCAGATACACCTTTTACGTTAGAGGCCCTATATTTTCACCTTTATCCAAACGGACCAGCTTTTAGCCAAGCTATTTACAACTAGCACAAAAAGCTAGAAATACCCCCTTTTAACACTTTTTTCGTTCTATATAATTCCATATTTTAAATATTTATATTTTTATACATTTATACGATGTGAAACATGATCTATACCGTCTTATTTGAAGGCAACAATATAAAATCGATGGTGCTAAAGATAGACACGAAAAAAATGTGATATTACCTTTTAAAAAAAATAAAAAATAAAAAAATAAAATTTTAAACAGTCGATGCCGACTCTTAACACAGTCGATGCTGACTCTTAAAATAGTTGATGGCGACTCTTAACATAGTCGATACCAATTATTTTAACAGTCGACATCGACTGAATAATAAAAAAAAAAAAAATCTTTTACAGTCGCTATTGACTACATAAAAAAATTTTTTTTTTTTTTTTTTTGTATAGTCAATGACGACTGTATAAACAGTCGCCATCAATTATATAAACAATCGATGTCGACTGTTAAAACAGTTGGCACCGACTATGTTAAGAGTCGTCATTAATTATTTTAAGAGTCGACATCGCCTGTGTTAAGAATTGGGATCAATTAATTATTTTATTTTTTTATTTTTTTAAAAAAGAGATATTATCTTTTTTTTTTTTATCTATTTTCGTGACTATCGATTTTATATTATGGCCTTCAAATCAGACGGCATAAATATCGTTTTCTAACTTTTTGTGTCAGTTAAAAATAACTTTACTAAAAGTTGGTCGATTTAGGTAAAAGTAAAAATATAAGATCTAGGATCTTTGACGTAAAAGGTGCATCCGACGGGATCAGGTAAGTTTCCTTCGGATTATGCATCGAAAGGTGCGAGAAAAAGGATTAATGAACGGGTATGCCGTACGCCTATTTCCAACCCGTTTCGGAGAGACGACGACAGTGCAACGTATTAAATAAGGAATCGGTAGCAGTATAACAGTTTTAACAGGCTGGATGGCACTAATGAAACTTTTATTATTTTATGCCACGTCACCACATCCACATCCAAGAGTCTGTGGAATAAAATATGAAGAGTAGACTCATGTTCTAGAGCTTATGAAAATCGTTGAATGTGTGATCAGATGATCGAGGTTGTGTTTTTCCTTATGTTTTATAAAATAGATCTTAAGATCACAGCCTACAAATTAGACGGTTATTTTTTAATTTCACGTATAAAATATTTTCAAAAAATGACTTTAAAATCACGTTTGAGTTTGATGTGTGCTATATTATATATGGGTCATATTTTGTGGATCTTTGACACATAAAATCGAAAATTGACTGTCTAATAGGTGAGTCATAATCTTAAGATCTATTGTGTAAAAGATTGGCTCGAAATATAACCTTCATTATAGGTGGGGGCCAAAAGAGGTACCTTATCTTATCTTTTGTTTTCATGTTTCAATAAAATACTTGGGAACTGTGGCTTCAATAAAATGCGTGGGACTGTTGCCTCTGCGTCTGATATTTATCAGGCCTATACGTATTGGTTGGTCATGAAATCGATATGTATCAATATCAGCCGATATTTAATTTCTTGCCACATAGCTTCTCATGGACGAAAATCATTGACTCATTGGAATTAGACACATCGATTTCATTTTTTTGCCTCTAAGCTAGTTACTGATTGATTTAAATCAAACTACGGAGATTATTTTTGTCTCTATATAAGCTAGTCGGTGACTAATTTGAGTAAGATGATGGAGATTATTTTTATCTCTAGGTTAGTCACCGGTTCTAGTCCGTGAAAAATTGTGTGGTGTGGTTCTTACTCCAAAAACGGATGAGAATAGTCATATCCAAATGAATATTTCTCTTTTTATAATAAAAAATTATTAACGGTAGACAATTTTTGATAGATAATTTTGTGCAACTTATGTAGCGCGGTGTAATTAACTGCATTACTTGGGTCCCACTACTCGAACAGTGTGCCACATTTTCTATTAAAAACTGTCTACCTTATAACAATGTCCTTTTATAATATGGGGTTGAGAGTGATTAAATCATGATTTAAATTCTCAATTGCAACATCAGCTAATCTACATTTATTTTTGCCAAACTGATACCCGATCAAACTTACACTTCGTCTAATCCCTAAGGTTGTCCTAGCCTCCTCCATATAACGAGTATTTCACGATTTACACACCCTATCGGGCATCCTATTATCGCATAAGAGAGATAACAAATTTGATCTCATGACCTATTGGTAACAAGCCCCCAGTCAAAGATTGTTAGTATCGGTAATATATGAAACTCGGCAGATTTGAATCTAAGATCAGGCAGATAATTTAATTGATATGAATTTGGTAATCGCTGATTCAGCCAATCCCAGCGTGTGTTGCACCATATGAAATAAAGTGTAGTTCCGTAGCTGGAATAACGCTCCAAAATTATTGATTGCTTCACATCAGATGATGGAGATTGTTTTTCACTATGATCTTTAACACAAGATCTTAAAATCATGGAGCACTGAGCAGAAAGTCAGTTTTATATTTTACATGACACATTATCGAGAAAGTACCATAAAATCTCATGGCGCAAATCACACTCATACATGACTTTAGGGTTAAGTTTTTGAGATTTGTGTCACGTGTGATAGAAAAATGACCGTTTGATAGGTGCGTTGTGATCTCCAGATGAATCTCCATCATCAGGTCCCACGCAATCAGTGATTTTGTGGTATGCCCTTGAAGATAAAATCTAATCGGCAGATGATGACATGGCACAATTTAACCATAGGTGAATTTCACCTAACACGCCGTCTGTTATATTTACATTTTATAATAATAACCTCAAAATTTTTGGATTAGTTAGGTGGCTTCTCTATTACAAATAGAGAGCAAAGGCATTAGCAGCCATAGAAGAAGATAGGCGGGTAGCTAATATGGCCCCCATCAAGACTTCTTGCACCATCAAACCGGCCGAGCCGACCCCGAACCACCGGATCTGGGTCTCCGACGTCGATATCATCATGCCGCCGACACACTCAACGACGGTCTACTTTTACCAACCCATCGACACCCACGGCGCGGCGATTGAGACCCTGAAGGAGGCTCTGAGCCAAACTCTGGTGCAGTTTTACCCACTAGCCGGCCGGCTGAAGCCGACTGACAACTGCAACGGTCGGCTCGAGCTTGTGTGCAACGGAGAAGGGGCCGTCTTCTATGAAGCAGAGTCAGATACTGAGGTCAAAGACTATGGTGACTTCAAGCCGGCCCCTGAGCTCCGAAAACTCGTCCCGACCGTTGATTATGATACGGATGTTGGAGAGTGGCCGTTGCTTTTGGTGCAGTACACGATTTTTAAGTGTGGTGGTGCCTGCTTGGGCTTGGCTGTGAACCACACGATCTCTGATGGGGTCGCATCTCTAGACTTCGTTTCTACTTGGGCCAAGATAGCCCGAGGCGAGCTAATCGATGACAAACCGTATCTGGACCGGACGGTTCTGAAGGGTAGAGAGCCGCCGACCGTTATTTTCAAGCACGAGGAGTTCGACGACCCGCCGGCTCGGATCGGTAGCAGCCCGGAAAAGGAGAGGGCCAAAGAGAGCACAGTGGCCATGTTGAAGCTGACCAAGGACCAAGTTTGGGCCCTTAAGCTTGCTGCTAACGAAGGCCGAACCGCTGCTGATGGACCGGCTTACAGCCGGTTCGAGGCTGTTTCTGCGCACGTGTGGAGGTCGGCCAGTAAAGCACGTGAACTAAACGAGGATCAATTGACCCGGCTAGGCATGGCGGTTGATGCTAGAACCCGGTTGATACCACCTCTCCCGAACCGGTTTTTTGGGAACTCCGTGTTTACCGGGACCACTGTGGTCCGTAGTGGTGAGATCGTGTCAAATCCGTTGAGTTTCACGGCGGGCAAGGTAAGAGGAGCGATCCAGATGAACACGGATGAGTATTTGAGATCGGCCCTTGATTTCTTGAAAAGTCACGATGATCTCAGCAAGTTGAGGGTTGGGTCGCACACCCTAGGGTGCGGTCGGGTTACGTACTACGGGTGCCCTAATTTTGGGATCACCAGTTGGCTTAGCATGCCGATTTTCGACGCGGATTTTGGGTGGGGTGCACCCTATCACATGGGCCCCACTGGATTGGGATCAGACGGTAAGGGCTACCTCCTCCCTACTCCTCAGAGAGATGGTAGCCTTGTTCTTGCTTTGCGCCTACATGTTGAGCACATGGAAGCTTTTAAGGAAATTTTTTACCAAGGTCTCTAGAGTAAATTGATAATCAGAAGGATCTAACCGTCCATAGCATGCCATGTGGATCTCTTTTGACCCACTTGCTCTCTCTTTTCAATGGAAACGATAAGGCCGCTAGCCAATGTCACCATCAGTGCATGTGTCTTTAAGGGGTGCATTTTTCAAGGGTTTGTGATCGAGTACCTTTCTTTATTTTTGTCCAAATTCGAAGTGTCACTATTATATTATAGCTAATTGAGATGTGGGATTTTGATTGAAAAGGCACCATGTGATGTTGATCTGAAGAATCTTTATGACTTTTTTGCAACGGGAATATTTTATATCATATACAGTTTTGTATGGTTTTAGTTTTGTATAGTTTTTGTCGTTGTCCCAAACATGGATCAAGCTGTTCTCACGAAATCTCAATTTATGATCAGCAAGATTTTGGTTCCGGCCAGTTAGGGCTACTGACCGGAATCTCAATTTATCAGTCTAAGGGCTTCTTCACGTGTTTCTTGGGGTTTTTTTTTTTTTTTTTTTGATAAAAGCTCAGATTTTTTTAAACTCATATTCCTAACTTTTCTCGTGTCTTTAAGGGCTCGTTTGGGTGTTTTTTAAGCTTTTTTCCGAAAAGCTCTAAATTCTGATAACTCCTACTGAGCCTTATTATAGTTTAATTTCTGGCTTTTCTCATATCTCTTCTTAAGTTATCTTAATTCTTGGCTTTTCTCAAAAAAGTTAATTTCTCAATTATTTCAGAGTTATTTTTTGAAAAGCTCATAATCGGTTGAATTTGCGGTTGTACTAATGTTAATCATCGGATTACGTACTCGAATTTGGCTAAATTTTTTTTGACAATTATTCCATGTGAGGTTGGAGTTATGTGACGGATTTATTTTTTAATATAATTTCTCGAAATATATTTATAATGCCAAAAATATTTTTTTGATATATATATATATATATATAGTAAAAAATAATTATAAACCCATGAAAGTGTCCGAATTGATATCGTTAATAGCAAATGATGAGGTTCATTAGCTCAATATATTCAAAACCGGCTCAATCTATTACTTCAATCCTTCATCTAGTTGGAGGTGCAGACAACGAAGCTGATGACTGAAAAATAGGCGAAGCGATTGAAGAAATGATTTAGGGCCTGTTTTGCAATGCTCTTTGTTTGCTCCAGTTGCTCTTACTGCACGCGCCCAAGTAAAATACATTTAGTTCGTGCGGAAAGAGCTGATGGGGAGTAGAATAATTCAAGAATTAAGGTTCTACGAACTTGAATTATTCGTAATTTTAAAAAAAAATTGCGTGTTAGAAATTTTTTTAAATAATTCACGAATTTTTCAAAAAAATGTGATTGTTAATTTTTTTGAATTATTTTATAATTTTGAATCTTAATTTTTATATTTTTTCTCTGATTTTTCCTTCAAATATTTTTCCGTACTTGTCGAATTTTTTTGACTTGTAAACTCGTAAAATTATTGTCAAACTTAGATACGGTGACTATGGTCTTAAGGCAAAACACAACCTTAGATAAGAGGATCAGTGCAAATTTTCAGGTATTCTCCATCCCACAATTTATCAATCATTGAGCCTTTTTAATCAAATAATACCATTTACAATTCAACGGTAGAGAAAGAAAGCCCACCCTTTTGACTACTTTGGAAAGCACCATATTATTTCTGTCCTAGCTTAGCTTAAATCTCACAGCTGTGAATGATTGGCTAGTCCCTGTAGATTTCCAAATCCAGTGGCCTCATAATATGTCCCGAAATTTCTTTGAACCTTCTAGAAATCAGATAAAAAGAGAAAAATTGGAACCAAAACACCCCTCGGCATCTGTAAAAGCCCCATTTGAAAATCATAAAAACCTTCTTCGCCTTATCTTCTTCCATATTCTCACGCCATCCATCTTTCGTCATGACCCTCTGGTTTCTTAGCCCCTTTTTGATGGATTTCAGTTTTTTGGTAGAACTCGGTTCCAAAGCATCTATAGACTTTGTGGGTTTATCTTTGATTTCACTAAGGATGTGTTTGGGAATGTGGATTTGGATTTGAATTTCAAATTTAGGCATTTCAAATTGAGAATTTGAAATATTTGAATTTATAAATCTCTTATTTTTATGTTTAAGCATTGCCTTAATATTTGGCCTAAGGATTAATAGATACTTCACTTGACTAATTTTTTTTTATAAAAAGAATATATATTTCATTGGTTTCCTTCATTCGATGTAGGTAGGGATGCAAGTTCGGTATACCAAACTGAGCCGAATCCAATTTTTTCGGTTGTCGATTCAGTACACCACAAACCGAAATTGAATCGAAATATATCGGTATCAGTTTTGATACACCAAATTCCTCTAACATAGAAACTGTTTTAGAACCGTAATCGAATTTTTCGGTGTTTGTTTCGGTTTGGGTTCAGAGGGGGAAAAAAAGTCGAAAATTAGTATAACCAATAATTTCCTGGTTGCACCCAAAGTACACTATACAAAAGTGGGCTGCAAAAATAAAAATAATTTAAAAATATAAAAAAATAAAAAATGAGTGCAACCAGTAATTTCCTAGTTGCACTCAAGATGTATTGTACAAAGGTATCTGTAAAAAATTGAAAATGAGTGCAACAAGCAATTTTTGATTGCACTTAAGGTACACTATACAAAGGTGGGCTGTAAAAATTAAAATAAAATAATTAAAAAAAATCGAAAATGGGTGTAACCAATAATTTTCTTGTTGCACCCAAGGTGCAATGTACAAAGGCAGGCTACGAAAACAAAAAACAAAAAAAATGAAAAAAAATCGATAATGGGTCCGACCATTAATTTCTTGGTTACACTCAAGCTGCATTATATAAAGGTGGTTTACAAAAACAAAAACAAAAAAATTGAAAAAAATAATAATAATGGGTGCAACCAGCAATTTCCTGATTGCGCCCCAGGTGCATTGTACAAAGGTGGGCTGTAAAAATAAAATTGGAAAAAATGAAAAAAAAATAAAAATTCGTGCAACCAACAGTTTCTTGGTTGCACCCAAGGTACTGTACAAAGGTGGGATGCAATGGCCATAAACTGGTCGTTGCAGCCCAATGACTAGTTTCTAGCCGTTGCAGTAACTAATTAATCTTTAGGTTCAGGTTGGGTCTGATTTGGTCCGGTACCTGTTCAATCTGGTCTATTTACCATCAGTTCAACTCAATTCGGTTCGATTTAATTTAGGTTGGATACCACCGGTTCGAGTCAATTTGGGCATCAGTCGAACCCTATCAATGATAACACTGGATAATACATTTTTTATTCACTAAACATAACCAATTATATATTGGTGTAAGATTTGGATTCTCAAATAACGCTTAGGAGGTGTTATTTACAAATCCACGTTTTTACATTATATCCATGAATTTCTAAATTCCGGTGGATTTACTAAATCCAAATTCAAACACAAAAACTTGGAACCTAATGGTAGATTTGGATTTAGGAGATCCAAATCTAAATCCACGTTTCCAAACACAGTTTAACAGATATGTTGTTCTTGAGTTTTTCTATGATTTTTGTTTTATTACTTCGATAGATCATCTTCTGATACATGGAAGAGACGGACATCTCATATAGAGAAGATCAATGAGAGTTTTTCTATAATTTCTATTTTATAGCCGTTGTAACGGTACAAACTAAAGTTACAAACCAGTGTATAGTCCTCAAAGAACTATACACAACACACCTCAATTCCTTAGCTTTCCTGAAGAAAAAGCCCATAAAAGCAAACGCTGCATTAAGCATAAAATGGCCTCAAAGCTTAGAAATTGAGCCAAACTCCCGAACAGCGGAAAGGGGGATTCTGAGTTCAAATTTTATACTTTGTAAGGAGTAAATTCAGAATCTGAACTTTCCCCAGCTCTTGAACGAGGCCTAAGTCACTCTAATTCCTTATTTTTTCCCAAATAACTCAGAATCGTGTAGTTCTTAAGTTCATATCAGAACTGTCCAGAATTGGAAGACTTGTTAGTTGGGCTTGCACCGTAGACACAATTATGAATGATTGGTATATGAGACAAACTACGATTTTGTTGAAATTTTATAAGATGTCCATCCATGCGATGCTAAACATATTTGATTCATAATACGACTCTTATAAAGACAATACCAAAAGACTCATATACATATATATGATACGACTATCAACCCATGACGATGGATAAAGCGGAGCACAATAAAAGCCTTCTGAACATTTTTTTATTAATATATAAGCAAAAAAATACATATTCAATTAGACCATAATAACAAAATTAGTTGCCCACTTGATAAAGCTATATAAGTTGTTGTATCTCAAGTGAGTGCAATGAACCTAGCGAAGGACTTTGAGCTTCAATTGCATTCCAAGTGATACTTGAGAGAAGCAATGTGTTGTCGCTCCGACAACATACGTACTTTGTGTTATATTTTCCATCAACACATGTGTAGGCCCACAATGCCCATATTTTGTCTATCATCTTTTCTTCAACCTCCATCATTAATAATTTGAACATCCATATCTCTTAAAACATGCATATGTAAGGAGCTACAAATTCATATATGTTGCACATCATCTCTTCAACATGCATCTTTAATAGATACGAATGTGTTCTTTTTATTCAATTTTTTCTTCATATTGACCAGATCAATATCGGTTAATTAAGTACCAATCCATGAAATAAATAATAATCAGGAATAAAATTTATATGATTATTTAACTTAGTTGTAAAAATGATATGCTTTATTAACCAAGCTGTAATTAGCCTGCCAACTGCCTTCGTCCTAAAGATCTGATAAACCCCATGTTACAACGTGCAGTGATCAAGTATAATACATTTTAATAGCCGTTAGAAAGTAGCTGTTGCGCTAAGTTTTAATCTACTGTTCTTCGTAAGGAAAAGTATAATGGCAAGAGGGCTTTCGGAGCTCAAATTCTTAGCCTTTCTGACCAAATTGCCCTGAAGCTAAATTTGGCTATAAATTTGCCGAAGTTTTGACCAAGGTCTAGGTTTTTCTCAATTTCAGTCATGATCGAAATCGAGGCCAAAATCGAGATTTTGATCTTTGGTCCCAAATGCAAAGATTTGACCAGACTCCACAGTCAGCGAAGTTGAGTATACTCGGGGACTTTTAAGAAAATTGACTCAATCAATTAAGTTAAATTTTATATATATATATATATATATACACACATATATGGAAAAGGCCTCCGTCCTCCAGGGAAGGACGGTCACCATCCTCCAACCTTCCACGTGGAGCTCCACGAGGCACCCAAAATACTTTTTGGGTGCCATGTGGACCTTGGGTGCATTGCTTAGATCATCTTTGAAAAAAATAATAATTAAAGACTCATCTCCAACGTGTATATTTTGAACCGTTAAATGTGGGTCAATGAAAATCGTCACCTAAATTGTCTACTTGTGCTCCACGTGGATCTTGGAGGACGGTCACCATCCTCCATTGGAAGATCTAACCGGCCCTAGATCTTGAAGGGCGGTCACTATCCTCCATTGGAAGATCTACCCGGCCCTATATATATATATATATACATTCTATGCATGTGAGTAGGGAAAAGAGTGAATGCGGAAGTCGGAGAGAATTTTTGGATTGGGTGCCTTTATTTACAATCCAAAATTCTTCCCTCTCAACTTGCATTTCACATGCATAAATCGTGACTGACTGTTTTGAATCAGAAAATGGAGATCATTGTTCACTCCAATCCTCCACATAATGAAAATGGAGATCACGGTCCTATGATCAAATGGTCATATTTTGATTCCACATGGAACACATCCCAAGAACCACATTTGATATCCGCATATGGTCATGTTTGGTTTTGAGGATGTGTGTGATGTAGAACAAAAAACTGTCCTTTCAATTGTAAGCTCATGATCTCTAGATCCTTTGTGTGCAATATTAAGGCGAAAAATGATATCCATCATTTGACTAAAAATAGTCAACGATGTAAGCACGTCAAATGCAAGATGAGAGAGGGAAATATTGGGTTGTAAATGAAGGTGCCCTTTGCGATCGAGCACTTATATTTTTAACCCAAGATTTGTCCTTCTCAAATCAGGTTTAGCTTGCTTAAATAGTTGACTACTTTGAATGAAATAATGGAGATTGCTTTTAAATTCTCATACAAATCGAAGATTTGTCCTTCTCAAATCAGGTTTAGCTTGCTTAAATAGTTGACTACTTTGAATGAAATAATGGAGATTGCTTTTAAATTCTCATACAAATCTTTGACAATAGATATTGAGATCAAGGGTCAAAATACCGGTTTTCCGGTACGTATCGTCCGGATCTCTCGGACGATACGTACCGGGTATCGTCCGATACATTCAATGTATCGGCGATACATTGAATGTATCGGTTTGATACATTGAAAAAATCGTTTTTTTTTTTTAAATCCCAAAAAAATCCCAAAAAATCTGAAAAAATTATATTTATTTATTTTGTATTTATTTCAACTATTTTTGCTTTTATTTTTGACATATTTGATGCATTATTTAGATGAATATATAAGTAAGATGCCTATTTTATAACTTAACCCAAGTCACATGCCTAATTTGTAACTTATTTTTGTCTTAAGATCACATTTTTGACTTAATGTAATAGATCTTCTAACATTATGTTCGATCAGCTGATCACATGCCTATTTTATTAACAATATTTCATAATTTGATCGACGCAGACACGCATAAAGTAAATTACAATATATATTGACAAAAATAAATTATATATTGTCAAAAATAATAGCTATGTTGATAAAAATAAGTTTAATTGTACATAAAAAACTTACTTTAGAGCCACATTGAATTTCGTGGTGGTTCTTGGCCCTCATGATCATCGTCATCATCGGTCATGCGAGCTTTCCGCCTTTGCCTATAATGTTGCCCATATTGATACCCATGATTATATGTGCCCCTTGAAACCGAGGCTCGTAGTACGAAAGGCCGGTCCTCCAAAAATCGACCAACGAAGTCATATGGCACGAATAGGTTTGTTGTGGTAGTATGGGTTACTAGTTGTCAATCTTGTATTTTGCAAACCGAATCCCCGGCTAGAAGTCATATAACTCATATCCGTATAATCTTGTGGTGGTGGTAGTGGTGGTGTTTGATATGAACCCGACGCTCCTTTTCCTTCAACCCCTCCCATTCAATGTAGGAGTGTCGAGCTGTGTTAACGGTCATCATCGTCCCATGCCGCCATATCTCTATAAGGATCGAGGTACCGGCTTCCTCCCTCCACCACTAGTGCCAACATCCCTCCACCATCATCCTCACCACTCCCATCATCACTCACTAAGTGCGTTTCGTCATCAGATCCAACCACTGAATGACGATTCAATCTTCTTTTCCGCCTCGGTGATTGGGAAGCCTGCTGCTTCACTACTCTTTCAGCATTGTCCAGCCATTCAGTGCTCTCACTATCCAAGACTGGCTCTTCTCTCTCTTCGATCCATTCATTCAAAGGGTCATCCTCCTCGAATATATAATCCAACTGGATGGGATCAAAATAATCACCGTCTGCAAGGTAGAATATGATAGATGAATTAGTATAATATGTAAGTAAGACTTCATATAATTGAGGATCTAAGACTTCATGTAATTGCTTACCACGGTTGGTCCTCTGTATATTCCTGACCCTTAATCGCATGTTGTAGTGGCAGTAGACTAACTTTTCCAATCGGTCCATAGTTAGTCTATTCCTTGTCTTAGTATGAATCAGAGAGAAAGTGCTCCAATTCCGCTCGCAGTTGGACGAGGAACACGTTTGCGACAATACCCTCATTGCTACCCGCCTCAATATCGGACCATCACCTCCATAATGCATCCACCAATCAGCGGGTTTGTCGTGTTTAATTTGGGATTGCGCCAACGGGGTCCCAAATGACCCATGTCTCTTGCGAAACATGTCAATATATAAAGATGAAACACAGTAAGGCACATATCAATAAATAGATGATAATATCACATGACATTTGACTTATTAATTATAAGGTATGATACTATGATCACTCACATCTCTTATGGCTTGGCCTTGGTCCGCCAACTCAGGGAGCATTCTTTGGATTACATTGAGCAAACCGGTATACACTTCATCAAGTCGCCAACTCAAGCGTCAGCAGATATCGGAAGGTCGGATTCAAGTAGTGTGCTACATCAAATATGAGCAATTTCATCAGCATATAAAAATAATGAATAAATAAATAAAAATCAGTACATAATTGTGTAACATGTTATACCTGCTGCATGCAAGTACTGGTAAAATTGTGCATCCCACCTCTTGTCGATAATCGCGATGATCGTTTATATTTTGTAGGGCATTTGGTTTTATAGCCAATTTTGCCTTATCCATTGACTCATAAGCGTACCCATTGTTGGTTTGTCATCACCATCAACCAATCTCAAGTGGTCGACATCGCCCAAAATGCTGCGTCTTTGTAGATCAAGAACTTCAAGGTAAGCTAGTCTCTTCGCTCGTGGAGTCCTATTTCATGTTGATTCCATTCTTACGACACCATGCTTTTCAGCTCACGCCTATATCTAGCCAAACTCTGTAGGGCTAAGAACTGTATTGCAAAACGTGTAATCGCAGGTCGGAGCAACTCATTGTTCGTGAAGGCTCTCATTAAATTGACCAGCTTGTCACTGTTGTACAAGTAGGAAGTAATCGTTCTTCCCTTTTGAATAGTTGCCTGTGCCTTGCTTCTCTTTCCTAAATCCTCAAGAATGAGGTCCACGCAATACGTCTCTTCGCCATTAGTTTTAATCCAGCGGCTTTGTAGTTTGCCGCATTGTCTGTTACCACCTGCACAACCCGCTGCTCTCCAACCTCATTAACTACCATATCCATTAGTTTAAAGAGGTAGTCAGCAGTCTTTACGTGTCTAGAAGCATCAACTGATTTCAAAAATACTGTCCCGGCATCGCTGTAAACCAAAAAGTTTATCAAGCTCTTCTTTGTGGGACCAGTCCATCCATCGCACATAATTGTGCAACCTCTCTCATCCCATACATCCTCAAAGCTCTGTACATAGGCAGTTATCTCATCGTACTCATCTGTTAGTAAGGGCCCAGATATCTCATATGGAGAAGGCTTTTAACTCTGGACCAACGCACTTGTATCAATCATGCTTTTGAAATGGCTGATACGCTACTTGGCTCGGAATGTGGTTGTATATAAAAAACTTGGCAATGGATTTTCCAAGCTTCTTTCCCATTTTTGCAAGTGAGATTGCACTCAATTTGGTTTGTTTGGAGCTTTCAGTGCGATACATGAATGGATCCATGGGGGCTGTAGTACGGCCTCTAGTAGACGGCCTATAATCCCTCCCAGATGCTGCCCTACGCAACCCGACAGTCTGCTCAACATCCTCATCAACATTAACAACATGTGACCTATGACTAGATCCACCACCGGTAGCAGGCATGGATGGACCCCTCAACCTGGACCGAAACCGATAATCGGCTTCTTCCTGATCTCGACGCTGTTGTGCTTCCCTAGCACTCTCTCTCATAGCTCTCGCTATCTGCTCATCCTCATCCTCATCCTCATCATCCTTAGGTGCATCTGATGTAAACTGTGGATCTGGCCTCCTGATTCTCTCATACATTTCCCTATCACGATCGACTTTTTCTTTCCTTTACAACGTATGTGACCGAAATTAGAACACGTGCTTTGCTTTGATCCGCGTGCGTAGCGAAGCAGGGTTAATTTAAAAACTTTAAGGTTATATTAATTTAAATAATGTGGCACCGTGATGAGATGAGATCACGTGTGAAATTTCGTTTAGATCTGAGACGCGTAGAGGGTAGATGGAACACGTTGCGCAGAAGCAACTGTGTTCATACTTCACACCGGAATAGACACCAAGGGCAAAATAGAAATTTTGCTTGAGAGAAGTAGCTTATAGAGGAAGGATGGGGAGACAAGAGAAGAGACTTCATTCCTTCTTCTCCTTCATCACCTTGCCTGTGTGCTCCATAGATTGGAGATTGATGCTAAGAAGTGTGAAAGAAATCATTGAGAGAGAGAAGAAGAAGGGTTAGAGAGAAGAGGAGAGATTCTAAGCCAGAGGAGCTAGACCTAAGGGTTTGAGTTACCTAGGGTTTGAGATTGTTGTGAGAGACCACGATCTGTTGAACGAGCCGAGGAATTCTCGCCGAATCCGCATCGAAGAGGAGCTCAGATCTAGGTTTGGAAACCCTCTTTTGGTCATTCTTGGAACCCCAAGAAACCCACGAACAAGGTGAGTTGTGTGTTAAATAAGGTTAAATGAGTAGTTTAAAGGGTAGGTTTATGATGTATTAATGGTGATTGCACAACCATTAATGGAGAGAGAGCAAAATGGAAGGAAAGGTGAACTCCATTAACGGCTTTCTTGTCATTGGTGATCGATCACCAAGGTGGTGATCGATCTACTGATCAGTTAGTGATCGATCACCAAGAGTGGTGATCGATCAATGTATAAGTTTATAGGAGAGAGTTGAAGTTGAGGCTCGAGGTGGTGATCGATCACCAAGGTGGTGATCGATCTACAATGAGTTCAGTGATCGATCACCAAGGTGGTGATCGATCTACAAAAGCAGGTGATCGATCACCAAGGTGGTGATCGATCAATTTATATAAAATTTATGTGACAGAGAGAGGAGTTTTGAAGCTTCTTGTGGTGATCGATCACGGTGGTGATCGATCTACAAAAGCTGATCGATCTACAAAGTGGTGATCGATCTACAAAGGGTGATCGATCTACAAAGTGGTGATCGATCTACAAAGTCGGTGATCGATCTACAAAGGTGGTGATCGATCTACGGGTGGTGTGATCGATCACTCACCTGCTTTTGACTATCTTGAATTCATGAAGTAGACACCGGATATTGTCTTGGTAGTTCTCGACATTCCTAACACTTAATGTCTTTGTGCATATGGTATAAACCCTGACACGTCGAAAAAGCTTTGGATTTGCTTAGAAGATAAACTGATCTGAGGTAGGGGAAAATTCAACTTAAAGTGTATCTAAATTTAATTGCATGATATCTTAACATTGTATTCTATTTCTGATTTTCGAAAGCATGCGCATATGCATTAAACTCGATTCCGTATTCGATATACATTTTTCTTGATATGCTCGATAATCGCCCGATAATCTGATTCATGAGTTAATAAGTATGTATTTGATTTGAGGTTTAATATTAGACGATCCCCACCGACTTCGGTATACGTTCTTGCACAATGTGCGCTTGCTTGAAAATCCTCGGCAAAAATATGCACTCCATGTGGGGCATTATTGCATTCACGAAAATTGTTCATTGAGCGACGATTGGTTGGGGTTTCCTATCGGCACAAATCGCTACCACGTGATATATATACGGGAGTTACTTAAGTTAGAGATATGCATGATTTAAGTCATTTAAATATAATAAGCATAGCATTTTGCTAATTAGAAGTTACATTTACTTTTGCCGACTTATGCATTACGATTTCTGTATGTTTGAGCATCAATCTATATCTCATTGATTTCGTTTCACTTATCGATCTAAGATATGTTCGCAATCATGTTTAATAATTTAGATGTAAATTAATTGAAATTCTTCTCTTGAGCTAGGATGTAGCTCACCACCTTTCTGAAATCTTTTAGGTTACGAGCGATGCGACGCGGCAAAGTGACCCGGATTATGGATCCGAGGCCGGCGGAAGAGGCGAGGAGGCAGACGTCGGTGACGAGTTTTATCCGTAGCACAGGTATTGATGCGACATTTTGTGCCTTTGATCTTTTGGATTACTGTGTGCCTGGTGGCCACCTTTGTATAAACATATATAGTTCTACATTTACTTATTTTATGTTAGTCCACATTCCATTTCGGAACCACTATCGGGAACCATTGTTTGGGTGATGTACGTCCATCACCGATGGTTCTTCCTGGTTCCTTTTTGGGAATGTGTATGTTTTTCTTTACATTAAATATAGGTTGACGTGTATTTAGTGTAGAAATTGTTTGACTCAGACTACCGCTGCTCGGATGTGTCCACCTAGCTTCCGCTATATGCGCGGACACGTGTGATCGATCCGGGATCATCCAGAGTATGATCCTAACGGTACGGGTTTCTGGAAACGGAAATCCGGGCTGTTACAGCTTGTAAACTAGCTCTGATATTTTCTTTTACCTCTCTGGGTACACTAGGACACCCTCTTGTCTCTCCCTTTACATGAGCCAGATGCTCCTTTAATCGTGTGATACCTCCTCCCAGCAGTTTTTTTTCACAAAGATTACATTGAATCTGGAGTCTATTACCATCTATTGCTGTACCATATTGCCACGTTGGATCTGTCGAACGTACCATATTTATTTATTTCACCTGCATGAATGAGCAAACGATTGCATTAAAGTAAACATCTAATTTACACTTGAAAATAAAATTTATTTTTTAATTATTGCTATTTTAAAAATATCAGATTATATTTTATCAAATTTATTTGATATTATTATAATTTTTGAATATTTATTTGATATTATTATAATTTATGAATGTTTATTTGATATTATTTTAATTTATGAATATTTATTTGATATTATTATAATATATAAATATTTATTTGATATTATTTTAATTTATGAATATTTATTTGATATTATTATAATTTATTAATGTTTATTTGATATTATTATAATTTTTTAATGTTTATTTCATATTATTTTAATTTTTGAATATTTATTTGATATTATTTTAATTTATGAATATTTATTTGATATTATTTTAATTTATTAATATTTATTTGATATTATTTTAATTTATGAATATTTATTTCATATTATTTTAATTTATGAATATTTATTTGATATTATTTTAATTTTTAAATATTTATTTGAAATTTATTCCATATTATTCTAAAATTTTATAGGACATATCCCATAATATAAATTATTTTAATTATATGTGACAGTCACATATAATCAATATGGGTCACATATAATTAAATTTATTATTAAAATTAATATGTGACCCATATTAATTTTAATAATAAATTTAATTATATGTGACTCATATTGACCTTATTATTTTATTAATTATATGTGACCCATATGATATGTGACCCATATTATATGTGGCCCATATTGATTACATGTGACCCATATTATATGTGGCCCATATTGATTACATGTGACCCTTAATTATAATTATTTATATTATTTTTTACCTATCAATTTAAATTTTTTAAATGGGGTCACATATAATTATTTTTGACCCATCATATTATTTTTGACCAATTATTTATATTATTTTTAATTAATTTAAATATTTTAAATAATTTAAATAATTATTTATATTATTTTTAAATTATTTTAAATAATATTAATTATTTTAAATAATATTAATTATTTTAAATAATTTAAATAATTAATATTATAGGTAAATGATAAATTTACCTGTAATATTAATTAATATTAAGGGTAGATCTATACTAATTAGTGTAGATCTACCCTTATTTAGGATAGATCTACACTATTTAAGTGTAGATCTACACTAATTAAGTGTAGATCTACCTTATTTAGTGTAGATCTACACTTATTTAGTGTAGATCTACACTAAATTAGTGTAGATCTACCTTATTTTAGGAAATAAAATGAAATACACGTACCTTCCACGTCGATCCCGTGATATTTTGTGCGATTTGGCGCCGATTTATGGTGTAAATAATCAAAAAATAAGTGAGGAAGAATAGAGGAGGAAGAAGAGAGGAATAGGGGAAGGAGAGGGGTAGTACCCGACTTTTAAGTCGGGTTTATGGTGGGGCCCACCTCCATATTCAAATTATCGGACGATAATTTGAAATTATCGTCCGATACGAACGATAATTTCAAATTATCGTTCGTATCGGCCGATAATTTGATTTCTTTATCATTTTTACAGGTTTACACTAATTATCGGACGATAATTTCAAATTATCGTCCGATAATTTGAAATTATCGTCCGATACGAATGATACGGACGATATTTTGTCCGTATCGGCCGATAATTTACTCCTTTTACTGATGGTACGATACATAGAGTATGTATCGTACCGGTGAGGTCCAAAACCGATACGTATCGTCCGATACGTATCGGTATCGGACGATATTTTGACCCATGATTGAGATAATGATTCTAACATCACAGTCATTTTTTTTTTTCAGGGTGCACGCATGTTCAACTTTTTAGATAGTGGTTCTAACACCATCATGTTCAACTTCTTTTATATCGCGACACTTGGAATCAAAATTTCACAATTTGTGGCAGACGCATGATCTCAAGGTACACTATGATTTTGACAGATGATTCTAAGTGCAATTGAGACCCCCAATTTTAGATCGGTTGATAGGATCCATAGCTTTAGTTACCTGACATGTTCCCCTGAGTCGCCCTTTTAGACGGCTCAATTTTATGCCGCTAAACTAGTCAAAAGTATATCTTCACAGATTTGTAGGCCATCTAAACCTCTCCTTGACCACTGATACAGGTTTGTGAATAGATGAGAATCTTGACCTCTACAGTTTCTAATTTTCTAAGTCTCTCATATCCAATGTTTAATCATGTAGGGTAAAGGTAAGGATTAGGTAACTTACTTGACCTCAAATTAAATTACGATCACATGGTATTCGATCATATATAAAATAAATAAGAGCGACTCGATCATAATTATTCGATCATAATTATTATTACAAAAATTAATTAGAATAAAATAAATAAAATTGCATAATTAATGGTGTCACCTGTGGTGAGTAATAAATGGTAAAACTAAATAGTATTTTATCATTCATGTTAGGTGCAAGACTCTTTTAATGAGATGATTTTATATTTTAATTTTTTCACAAAAATAATTGTGATCATTAAGCGGCTCCTATCCATTGCTTTGGATCATGTGATTTGTGATTAGGTTTCATGTGATTGTAAATTAGTATAAAAACAGATAAGTTGCCTGTTCTATGGCACCAAACTACCTTTACATATTAAATAAACTTTTAAAAAGAATATAAAGATCAGCTGCTTCACAAGATATTTTTCTTATCTTTCTGTACTCAAGTTAGACTTTTAGGCCTTGTTTCGCAACACGAACCCAAATTTAGTTTTATTGATTTTGATATTTTTGGCTGTTTGGGAACACGGTGGAAAAAAAGTGAAGGTAGTCGGGATAAAAGTTTTAGGGATACCAAGGCACTCTTTTCTTGTACCAATTGAAAAATTAGTTTATGCAGCTGGAGGTTTATATCATTAAAAATATTAATTGTCTTGAAATAGATAATGGAGATCATTTTTTATCCCTTCTTCAGCGTAATAAATCTAGAGATCATAACTCACTTATCAGACGGCCATATGTGGATTCCATGTGACACACATCCCTAAAATTGACAGTGAATTTGATGTAACATGTTTCGACAACTATTACGTGTGAAGTTAGCGCTTGCACATAATTTTAAAAAAATGAATTGGCATTTGAAACTTGTGCCATGTTAAGACTCCGTCTCAACCATTTGATTTAAAGCTCATGATCTAAAGATCTTAGGTGAAAAAGATTGACACCAAACATTATTTTCATTATATTATTCAATATACTCAAAAACCATTATTTAATTAAACGCTTGATTATCTTGACTCATAGGACAGAGATTGAGTTTTATTCCGCTCTTTTTCGTAGTGGATCTTTAGATCATAACCTTCAAATCAAACGACTTAAATGTAACCCAACCATCTAAGTCGCTTAATTTGAAGGCCATGATCTAAAAATCATAAGTGAAAAGATTGACACCAAACATGATTGTTATCATATGACTCAATGCACTCCAAAGCTATTTTTCGATTCAACAGTTGATTGTATCGAATCATATATATAGATTAGATTTTGCACCACTCTCTTGTGTAATAGATCTGTAGATTATGGCCTTTATATAAAATGACTTAGATGTAACTTTCCCTCATAATCATACCATTTATTTACACTGAAAAATCATAACCTCGCCCCATCTCCTCTAGCCAACATGTATTGACCTCTTTAAATTTGATAGAGGATATTGTTTTTTATCCCAATCTTCCACATGCATGATGCATCTTGAGATCATGGGTATATCATCAAACAATTTTTTTTATTTTTCATGTGGAACCCATTCTAAAAAATGACCCCTGATTTATATTTGAGCTTAATGTATGTCTCACGAGTTTTGAGTTACTGTTTGGGATGTGTATCGCGCAGAATAAAAAATTAACTATTTGAGGGTATGCCCATGATCTCAAGACCCATCTTGTAAAAAATTGGGACAAAAAATAATTTTCATGTTCTAATTCAAAGAAATTAATAAATTTTGGCCCGAGGTGATGAGGTGAGGTTACAGATTCACATGGTGTGAATAATGTGTGGATTGCTTTAATGTACATGGTTGGTGGACTCCATTGTAGACTAAGGTTGTGTTTGGATTAGCTCTTATAAGAGCAGAAGCATTTCATTCTTTCTACTTTGGATAGAGTAGGCATAAGACAATTTTATCGCTTAAAATAACTTCTCGCCAGAGCAAATGAGGTGAGGAGTTGTGTTACCAAATGTAAAAGTAGTTCTCCGTTATAGTCAAAAAGTGAAAAAATTACTCGTTGCCCCAAAAGAGCTAACCCAAATGCAGCCTAACTCTTTATAGAGGGCAATGGTCAAGTCCAACCAGGTTGAATTGCTTTTCAAATTCAACCCCCTCTATTTGCCCTTAGAAATAGAAAATTCTTGACTGCACGTCATTCTATAAAACTTGAAATCTAATGAATCAGGTGGTGGTCAAGAGTAAGTAAATCTATTGAATATATATATTTGGAAATGATTATATGACTTGATTCATGAGACATGAGCTCCTAACTCTAGCTTATATTTGGTACATGTCACATTAGATAGCTTAAAAAGTCAACTTAATGTGACATGCAACCAATAATAATTTAAATCATGACATTATTTCACATACCTATATGTACTATTGGGTGTATATTGCCTTAGGTGACTTAAAAAATGTGCATGTGATTCTAGTTAAATAAGTTTTTTATTTCTTTTTTGCCCCAAATAATCCACGCTCGAACCTAGGATCGTGAGGTTGCAATAATGTTTGATACTAACATCATAAAAATATAAGTTTTGCATTTATCGAAAATTTGGCATTTATACATTTAGGGATAATGGCCCTGGTCGACATTTAAACACCAGAGTGGTATTTAAGTTTATTTTTTTTCAAAAGAATATTTAAGTGATCCTATACCATTAAAGTTAGGCTTTTAATCTCACACCATTGAATAATTTTCACTATTTCATGTGGTGAACATTAGTGATCAATCTAAAACGTTCTGAGTAACAATCTATCAGTGGAACATATCTCCACCCAAAGAAGCATGCCTATAAATAGATGTGCACTGTCCGATTGTTGAACTCTAACATTAGCCATTAAAATTGAAAACAATGGTTGATTTCAAAATCTATAGATTGGATGGTTTCCCCAAAATATTATTTTTGGGCTTGTTACAACTCAGCCTATGATCTATCACTTTGACCATATGGATCACTCACATCTTAAATCATTGATGGTGTAAAATCATTTAAACATCTCATGGGGTTAAATTGTATTAAGTGCACCAAACCGAAGCTTTGTGCGGGTCAATCCTCCTGTGCGAAATGGAACAGATCTGATGTAATTCACAATTATTTTATGGTAGCTCTGTACGCACCCACACGTTCTCTGAATGCGCTCACTTGTGCAACCCTTTAAAAATCGTTGACTCCTTCGGATCTGATGTTTGAGATCATGTTTCCGCCTGATCTTCCATACAATGGATCTTGAGATCATGTCCCACCTATCAGATGACCAATTTTTGATTCCACATCTCATAGATCCCCAAAAAATACTCTTTGTGTGCAATGGCAAACATCATGCTCAAAAGTGGTTTTAAGGCCATAGTTTAGGGATTTGTGAGATGTGGAATAAAAAAATGATTGTCTAATAGGTGTGATGTGATCTCAAGATCCTTTGTGTGGAAGATCTCGGTGAAACACGATCTCCATCATATGATCCAATGCAATCAATAGTTTTAAAAAGGTTTCGAGGTAGGTGCTTTCAGAGAACGCGTGAGCGCGTTTAGAGCTATCTGCGGAGGTGTGTTTTTTACTATATTAGAGAAAGGAGATTGACCCGCTCACTGTTAGGGTCGTGCATGTAGAGTTGAGGTTAGAGGACCTAAGGCTGTCAATAGGGTCGGGCTAGCCCATCAACCCGCCTGCCCCAGCTGGCCCTAAAATCCTTGGGTTAGGGCTTAAAAATGAGTTAGGAGGGCAGGACTGGGGCTTCGAAATCAAAAGTCCGCTATTCATCGGGCCAGATAAGGGCTTAATAAATTAAAGCCTGTAAGCCCGGCATGACCCATGCATTACTTTTAGTTATATATTAAACCAATTAAAATAAGTATATACAGTATAGCATGTTATTTACAATCAAATTATAAAAATAACACTCAATGTTGCCCGTTAGATTTATCAAATGGATACTTGTTAGGATATTTTAGTAATTTAAATATTTGTAAATGGAGCTCATAAGTTTTTTTTTCCTTCAGTCAAAATATTTTTCTTTAGGTTTAATGTAAATAAAAATTTACAAGGGAAACTATTTTATAAGAAATTTAAACAAAACATCAATTACCAATGAATCCTCGAAGCCTTACCCAAGGCCCTCACCTACATAAGTTTGGGCTAAGGTTGGAAATATCAACGCCTGCCGAAATCAGGACGCTGACTGGGCCTAGACTTGGTCCCTAGGCTGGGGTAAATTTTAAGGAGGCCCAACCAAAATATCAACTTGAGTACCAGTATTGGATATCGGTCCATGGAGGACCGATATGAATCGGCTGACACGTATCGACCAATAATGAGTTGGATCGATGGATTTAAAAAAAGACTGGGAGATATCAGCTCCATATCGGCCGATACTTAAGTTGATATCTGATATGTATTGGTTTGCCGAAAAATTGATACCTATCGGCGATATATATCCGTGTTAGGCCGATATTTTATACTTTGGGCCCAGCCTTAACCCAGCCCATTGACAGCCCTAAGAGGACCCACTTACCAGCAGTGGGAATTATAAAACACAAAGGAGGAGGGCTTGGTCTTCAAACTTTAATTTATTGCAAAACCAACACCATAATCCCTTGTTGCCACGACACCATGGTCGGCAAAAGATTGACCCTAGATCACGCGCCGAAAAGCCTTTTATAACCGTTGGACGGCCATGACGACCGTTTTTTTGGCTATGACTAAAAAGTAAGGAGAGTGGGCTTTGCAACCAAAGATTCTTCCAACACAACCAATGGTTCCATTACCGTTCACACAGTTGGCTAGCTTGAATAAGATGATAGAAGTCAGATTTTGCCCTCATCTGTCATATATTATAGTTTAGAGATTATGCCCAGGTATTAGACTTTGAGATGTTGATTTCACATGACATACATACATTCATGATTAGAGTGTACCATAGTATCCCATGATCACAGTCACTTTCGGGATGTGATCCACGTGTAATCAACATATACCATCTGATATGTGAGTCATGATCTCAGTGACTGAGAAAACTACCTTTATCATCTTATTCAAGTAAGTAATCAGTGTGAATGATGGATACATCGGTTGCGCTAGAAGAATTTTTGGTTGCAAAACACGTTACCCAAAAGTAAATCATTAAATATAGAGTTGTGGTTGAATAAATCATCAAGAGGAAAATTAGGTAAAAATCGAGAAGTACAGAAAAAAGGCGAAAAAAAAAAATAGAAATTAGTACTATTATTAGGTATTTAGGTTATATAAAAAAGTAAAAATATTAAAATATTTATAATTTATTGAAAAATTATGAATGAATATGATTCGATTACAAAATTTGTTCTTTTTTAATAAGTCGTGTTTTTTTTAATGATTAACTATTAAATCACAATTTATTTGATAAAAAAAAAAAGTAATTTAATTGCAACTTTTCGAAAAGTTAGCAGCTGCACCAGATGACAAAGAATGAGAACCAAAGAAATTGTAGCTTACAATAAAAAAAGTGGCAAGTGTATCTGAAAGGATTAGCTCATATGACTTCTGCTAAGGTGAGGCATTGAAAAATAACCAAAAAGGAACGGGCAATGTCATAGAAAATATCTCATGTTTCACAAAGGAGCCAAAATTTTCTTCTTAGGAGAATAAGTTATGTTTAGTAATTATATATATATATATATATAATTTTTTTTTTGATAGGTCCAAACTCCAACTTCGAACCTTCTATTATATAATATGTTACAGGCTCAAGCCCAGTAATTATATATTATTGTTAGAGAAGTAGCACTACTTCATCACTTATTTGAATGTGTAACACGTAGAATTAAGATGCATAAGTTTGTCATGATCTAAAGATCTTTAGCATAAAAAATTGGTATGAAAAAGATAATAGAGATCGCTTTCATTCTAATCTTTTATAAAATAAATCTTGAGATCATGAGTCAAATCACATAGATCACATGATGATGCATTGCTGATTTTCTTCAAAGATCCAACTCAGCTCTCAGATAAAGATGGGCTGATTTCTATTTTGTTCTAATGAACTTTAGTCCCACATCGAGTATTTGTAGCCTTGTCTCTCCTCTTATAAGATCCTTTACTCATAGCTCATTGGTTTGAGACCGATGCCCAAATATATCATGATATCAGTTCGATAATAAATTATATACTTTGCATTTGTATTTAATTTTTTTTTTATCTTCAAAAAATGGTGAGAACTCATACAATTCCTCAAGCTTAATTATCAAATAAATAAATAGAGAATTATATGATAGCTCTTCATTTTTCAGTGGATGATGTTAATTATATGATAGCTCGTCATTTGAAAAAGTTTAGAAATTAAATATTTTCTTCCTAATTTATTTATTTTTCTCAAATTTCCCCCTTTTTTTCTCGTACTTTCAAATTTTTGTCCTTTTTTTATCTTTTCTAATTTTTCCCTTGCCAAATTAATCTCATGCTTCTTCTTTGTGACGAGGCTTATTTCCATCAAAAGCTGAACTGCGTGGGTTTCATAAGCCCTAAATATATGTGAAGTAAGCTTTGAACCAGATCAACGGGTAAGTAAAAGCGTGGGATCAAGTATCGGTTGATACCGATACGTATCTGAATCTGCCAATACGGCACCATATCTGAATCGGCCAATACGGCACTGTATCGGAATCGGACAATGCAGGCCCGTATCGGGTATTGATCGATCCCTCCTTTATTTGATTTTTTTTTTTTTTAAGGTGTACCATATTGGTATCGGCGAATATGTATTGGTCCTTCATCAACCGATAACCCTTTAGGCAATTTATAGTGTGTCTAATCTCATCATGCCGTTAAGAAAAGTAGAGTATTGCCAAAAATAAGCTAGCCACTCTGTAAAAATAAGAGATATTCTGTTTGGTAGCCCTGAGAAATTTGTCTTTTAACGTTGAGATTCGCTAAATATCAGATGCTTGCGGTTTTTTTTTTTTTTTTGGGCTAAAAGTTGCTTTAAGGCAACTCTCTGATCAAGTGGGGAAAGTGAAAGAAAAATGAGAAAAGTAAAAAGACATGGGGCCCTCGTTGTTTGGAAATCATAGGGTTTTGGAAGTGGAATTTAGTATTTACTACATAATGCTTTAGTTATAAAATATATTATCTGATATATTAGTTATTATTATTAGGATGAATAATGAAAAATTATAAACAGTAGACAATCCTTAGTAGATAATTGTTTAGGCAGCTTATGTGACGTGACATGCATAGCCGGCTGTAGTGCTTGGGTCTCACTATATGTGCAGCCAATCATATAATGTCTCATAAGCTGCCTGCAAAATTGTCTATCGTATAATATTGCTCATGGTGAAAAGGGTTAAAATAATTTACTTTTTACTGATCATGGATCAAAGAAATCATTATTTCTCTAAGAGGATTTAGATCCTTCACTTTTCGAAAAGAACTTGTAGATGCATTAATGGTGAAAATATTCTTTAATTTAAAGCATTAGCACATATTTTTAAGTGAGATCGCGACTGATTGGATCTCGTATGAGATTGGGATTGATAAATCAGTTTTGAACAAGATTGATCAGTCTTATACAAGACTGCGAAGTCTCGTACGAGACCACGACTGATTATAAGACAAATCGTTCAGATCGTAATCTTACGTGCTTGAAGTTTAAGTGATAAAACTCATGTGCACATCTTAGAAAAAAATTTAAGAATCTCAACCCTTTTATGCGATAGAAGATGGGTGGGACCTACTCAAGTAAATATGTTAAAGAGGGACCCTCTCTAAGGAAAAAAATTCTAATTTATTTTGTAGCGATGGATACAGGCAATATACTTTATAACGAAGCATTCTTTTGTAAAACTCCCATTTTTCGTAAGTCCCTCTCTTTTAATTGGCTTCTTCTGTTTTTCTTGCTTCAAAACCGTTTGTAAGCAAATTTAAGAAGCAAGTTTTCTGAAATACTCTCAAATTTGGATTATTTTTTAGTATCAACAGATTCTTATTATCTTCCACCAATTGATTCAAGTTCTCTGACACGCTACTGGGTAAGGACGAGCATTCCTTCTTTCTCTACCTTTTTTTTATTTTTTATTTTTGCAGTTTAACGGTTGGTGCAGAGTTTCTATTTGTTCTTGTTGATGTTTATTTATTATGGGTTTTTTAATGTTTATTTATAGTGGGTTTCTGGTTCTTGATCAAGGTGTAAATTTTCGATAGCTGAGATTAGTTACAAGGTATGAAGCCATGAATTTGGAATCCTTCTGCGAGCCAGGGAAGAGTAAGTTCAGGGTATTTTATTCGAAAGCTGAGATTGGTTCCTGGTTATAGACTTCTTTTTAATTTCATATTAGAACTTCTTTAGGCGTTTTGATTAGATATTTTGAGATTCTGGGTATCCTGTAGAAAACAAAAAGGAGGTCCATTTCCCCTAGTTTCAGGTTATCTCCTTATTTCTTCTTCTTCTTCTTCATCATTATTATTATTCTATATTTTGCATCCTTAGTTGTTGTGTTTTCAGCAATTTTATAATTAATAAATGTAGTTAAGTGTTTATTGGGTAGTTTCAGCTGAGCAATTAAATTGTGTTTGTTTTTTACTTTAACGAATTTGGGGAATGAGATGGATGTTTTGCAGCTGAAGATGGTTTTTCACTATGTATTCGATTCATACTTGTAAATTGTACATTTGTAATGGGTTCTATTTGGGGGGATGTTAAATCCACAGCAGTTGTGATTTTTTCAATTTTTTTAAGAATTATGTATGGGAAATTAAATGGGTATATATTTTTATTCAGGTTTACAGATCCAAATTAATTATAGTTCATCCAGAGAACATAAATCTCATCACTCTAATTAGTGGGTATTGAATGGCTAAAACTGAAGTCGCCACTTTAAAAGAAGCTCTTCTCGCCCAACATCAAATGATGCGGAAACTCCACATTGATCTAGACAAGGAAAGAGAAGCTTCGGCGACTGCTGTGAATGAAGCTTTATCTATGATTTTGCGTCTACAGGGCGAAAAGGCCACAGAGAAGATGGAAGCACATCAATACAAGAGAATGGTAGAGGAGAAAATGCATCATGCCGAAGAATCTTTGGTGGTTTTGGAAGAACTAGTGTACTATAAAGAAATGGAGATTGCTTCTCTCGAGTTCCAAGTTCAGGCTTATAGGCATAAATTGCTGAGTTTGGGTTCCTCTGATTTATGTATTGGGGAAATGGAATTTTCAAAGAATCTGTCATTCCATGGAAATGTTTCTCCCATTGATGATGTGGGTATTCACAAAACCGTGAGAAGAAATATCTCACTGCCTGCAGTTCGATTTGAAAGCTCGTATTCTGAGGAGGGTAATGATAAAAGAGAGGGGCCTGCTTTTCTACTGAGACCACTGGATATGAAGAAATATAAAAATGGGGATTATGAATTTGATGTGCACTACAGAAGGGGATCCACAAATCAGCTGAACAAAACCGGTAATCAGAAAAATACCTGTGGGATAGATGATAAGATGCAGGGCATATCAGAGGAATCCAAAGCCAAAGGTTGCAAGTCTTACTTGGACCAAAATGAACAAACGGATAAAGGAGAGTTATATGATCGTAAGAACAAATGTGAAGGAATTGAATTGGAATGGATTCCAGAAAACAGGGAGGTTGGATCAAGAACAAAACCAGACTTTGAAGGTAAAATCTCTTGTTCAAGTAGTTCAGAAGCCGAAGATTCAGAGAATTTATCAGAATCCAGTACATATAGTATTCATTATTCGGAAACCGAAATACTCCGAAACACATTGAATTCCAAGAGTGTCCATGATATATTTGAAATCCAACAAAATCATGATAATTTCGGGCACTGTGAGCCACCGAAGCAAGCATTACAGAAGCCGGGATTGGAAGATGAGAACAGACTCGGAAAGCCAGATTCAGTGCCACAAGGAATTGCCGAGTACCATTTCAAAGATGAAATGGAATTGATAAAAAAGGCGTTGCTGTATACTAACAATGAGAAATTGTGTGCGCCGAGGAAAGATATTCCTGTTGAGTGTGCTTGGGCTTTCGTAGATCCTAAAATTGGTTTTCCTTTGACTCAAGCTGAGATTAAACAGCTGAGTACACGATTGCAGCTAATTGAGGATGATAGAAGGATTATGAAACAGGAGCTTGCTAACGACAGGAAAGAGGAATTGAAGATGTTAAGGGATATATGTGAGCAGCTTGAAACGATAAAGTCACAGATAAATAATCCTAAACCTGAAAAGTGCCCTCCACCGGATGATTCTGAACTAGTCTCGTTAATGGAGGTATGTCTCCACTCCATTGTGACATGAATGGTAATGACACAATTTTTCTTTCATGTTCTAACCCTATGTTACTTAATTCGAAATTCGTTTGATTCGAATTCGAGTTCTGAATTCGCTACTTCTATGCGAATCCGATTTGCTAGGGGTGGGATGATATTTTAATTTTAATTAATTTATTTATTTTTGGTAAGCTTTTAAGAAGTAGATATATAAGTATTAAATTTTATACTTAATACTTGCTAAGGCAATATGAAATTTGAGTGTAGGATTTTGAAAACTCTCCCCATCCATAGGCATTTTTATGACTTGCAGGCATTTTTGGTAACTTAACTATAATTCGCCCTCTGAATCACACTGAATCGAATGGCGAACTGTTCGTTGTGAGCCAATTTTCCATGGTTTTAGTACCGAATTAAGTAATGTAGAACCTAACCCATGCTACAGTATTTTCCCATATTTAATTTAGTATCTTAGGTCCAAGCGCTTGTTTCTTCGCTCGCTTCTTTGCCCTCTGCACATCTTTGTCAATGGCATCTTTGTCTCTCGACCCCTTTATTAGTTGTATGGTACATTAACTTGGATGAGTTCTTTTAACAGAATATGGAGAAACCTCAAAGGGTTTGGCGCGTTGACCAGGTACTTGCCTCAGGAAACAGGAGACCTGAGTTCGAATCACCCCCCTTGAGGCCACCCGAGGGATTTATACCGTGCTGACCGACACATGCTAACTTGGTGCGCTCACGTGCCCCTGGTATTAGTAGGGTTCTCTAAGAGGCCCAAACCCCAGGATATCAAAAAATGATAATAATAATAATATGGAGATTCCTTTGTAAATGAATGAATCTCTTGTGGTCACCATAAAAATTTAAGTTTGTTGTGAGTTGTAACCACAATTTTAAAATTTTAAGTTTGTTGTGAGTTGTAACCACAATTGTAAAAGATTCATAAACTATAGATTTCTTGTGAACAGGCAATGCTGTCCTTCTCGATTTAGCCTGCCATCAAGCTGGTAACATCTCGGTTAACGGGGATAAATCAAGTTGGTTTCAGATTGGAAGCTATTTGTGTTTCGTGATTCACCAATGGCTGCGGAAGAGTCTCTTCTTGATTTGAAGAATTGTTGCAATTAGCAAGCGAATCAGCTGCAGATTGGATTTTGTAAGAAAATGTAAAGTGTATATGGATTGCATACTGTACATTGGTTATTGATTCAGACATTAAATTTGTTCCTCTAAATAGCTTTGTATACTAATACATACTCTCTTTGTAATATTATGGATTTTGTTTTATTGAAGACTAGATTTGATGGTACTAGTTACATAGATCTATTGCCTCAAGAAAAAATTATGTTTTTTTTTCTCCATTTATCTAGAGATTTTATGTTGTTTTTTTGTTCAAGAGACAGGTCAGCAAATGATTGATTTGGGGGTCGGTTAGATTTTTCAAGATTTTTTCCACAGAAGAGGGTAAAAGCAATACTTATCCATTTATTGGTTTTGCCTTATAATTAATAGCAACCCCTAATGATAAGAGACTAAAGGGCCTTTCAGGTTTTCAGTCATTTGCTAAATTTTTTGTCAATGTGATATCTGACATTTTGGCATTATAATAGTAAAGGTGATGACAAAGTTGACTTAATTTAACATATATTCGATATGTAATCGGCTTCATTGATGGTTCACTCTTAAATTTTGTTAATTATTTTAATGGAAATGTTAAGATTTAATTTCCTTTTGGTCACTCAGCAAAAAAATAAAATAATAACAATAATAAAAAATTAAACTTTCATTTAACATGTCAACTATATTTGTTCTATGTGAATCTATTCAGATTCTGTAGTAGATTAAAAAAAAGGGGATTTTTTTATTGCAACATGCCTCAGCTGCAAATGATTTCCCGCATTATCTGGGTATTAAAGTTGAGTCACATGTCACCTACCTGCGACTCCATTTCACAAAAATTACTTGGAGGGATTTTTCCCTACTGACTGGTATGTGTCATGTGTGGGTGTTGCACGTACCCGGGGACTTAGTTTGGTACTCTGAGGCCGTATACCCTGCGACAAAAAAAAAATCGTCTTTCTTTTGAAAACCCCTAAAAACTCCCTTTAGACTCATTTCACTTCTTTTCAGTCCCCAAAAGCTTTGCATTTCTTTTGTCTTCCTTTTCTCACCCGGTTGCCGCTCTTTCTTAAATGAACAGCAATACATCATACTGAAATAAACTACCCAATTGAAAACTGGGTTGTTGGACCGAATTTAATTTCTACCAAAACAGAGCAACCAGATCCCAGTTTTTTATTTGCAGTTTTGAGATTTTTTTTTTTTATAACCTGGGTATCTGGGCCTCTTAGAGCACCTGCCTAATCCCAGGGATACATGCGCACCCCAAATTAGCACATACCGGGTCAGCACAGGATATAAATCCCTATGGTGGTCTCAAGGGGAGGAGGGGATTCAAAGTCAGGTCTCCTGCTTTTGGAAGCAGGTACCTGGCCTGCTTGCCTAACCCATTGAGGTTGCACTTCTGAGAAATACAACTCCAACCAACAACAAAACTTCCCGAAAATGAGATTACCTAGTCCAAGCATCATCAAGTTTAATTTTCTCACCTGCAGAAGCCTTAATCAGTTCGCTAAACTCCAACCCAGAACAGAGCTACCTGAAACGAGATTACCCGGTCCGAACATCAACTCTAATTTAAGAATTCAGAAGTAGTGTATCTTTAATCCGCTCTACTGTTCGAGGTTCAGTTTGAAGATTCAGAGCTTCTGAATTCAGTTAAAAATTAATAAGATGTGTCATCTTCAATGCACTTGACTATTCAAGGTTTAGTTTGGTAAAACTTGATGAACAACCAGAACTATTTGACGGGTTAGCAAGTTGTAAAAAAGTACATAAATAAATTATTGGGCTGTTTGTTGGCAGTTGACTGCTAGATTCATGGCTAACAATGGACAGATTTGTGGTTGCCAGCTTCCGGATTGAAAGGGGCACATGCACGCCCCAAGTTGGCTTCTTTCCAGAGAATTGCTGAAGGCACTGATCTAGATCTGTACCAAATTTTGTCCTGGGTGAAGGTTTTTTCTCATTTTTGAGTTATATAATTCAACAAAAAATCTAACCACATTGTAGCATAAGATCCAATACCTTCGTAAAAATGTATGTTTAAATTCAATCAAGCCTTAGAAAATTTATTCGTCAGATCTGACAGTAACAGTAGAGGAAGATATCCCAAGAGACGAGGCAAAGGTTGCAGTTGTGTCTCCCGCGAGATACTGTTTCAGTCGCTCCAAGTCATCGGCAGCATCGATCATGGTGGGTCTTGTTGACGGAGCATCTTGTGTGCAAAGAAGACCCAGTTCAAGTAGTTCACAGATGGCTACTTTCCACATGTTTTTAACTTCCGGGCTCTGATCCCATGAAGCTCTCATAAGGGAGGAGTCGATAACTTTCTCAGCCCGACTGTGGTAATGGTGTTTCACCCATTTCTGCAAGCTCATACCTCCACTGAACATGTCATCTGTGGGTCTCTTTCTGGTAACCATTTCCAGCACAAGAATGCCGAAGCTGTAGACGTCGCCCTTCGTAGATGCATGTCTTCCCAATCCGTACTCTGAATATTAAAACAAGTTGGCCAACAATATTAGATTAGATCAACATACTCTTACACAGTTAATATCTATAAAAGCTAAATTAGAAGATGTGGTAAATATTCTGTCCAGATTTTACGAAAAAAGGATTGGGCTATTTTGGTAAATATATTCAACTATCTCTGATCCTTTTATCAACTAACATCTAATTCACAAACCTAATTCGTAGGCACACAAATATTCATATACACGCATACATATAGTTTCTAATTTTGTTGCTAATAAAGAAAGATGGATGCAATATGAATTTATCAATATGAATCATGGGAGCCATTCATAGGGATGATATGGAAAACAAGGATATTTAGTCACCTGTTAATATTACAATAAGTTATAGAATATGCCATGTGATAATTCATTTAGGGGTGGCTCTCATAAAAGAAAAAATTACCGAATGTGTTAAGAGATGGTTTGGACATATACAAGCACCTAAGGAGCCGCAATGCGTCAGGTTGTTTAAAGGAAGCAAGAGCCGGTGAGGACCAGGAGGTAAGCAGTGAGAAACAATATGAACAGTTGTCGAGTAACAAAGAGTTTAGCCCTGAATAGAAATGAATGGAGAAATAAGACTTGCAAAGGATGGGATAAGGCTATGATGATGTGTTGATGATTATGATTCATTTAAAAATGTTTACTTTTCTATATAGCCACAAAAGTCCCCGACTTTTTCAAAAATGGAAAAAGTCGGAGGCTTGTAGTCATCCCAACTGCGTCGCTGATTAATTGGTTGAGTCTCCGACTCGGCCGATTAATCAGCAATTTTGTGATGTATGTTTTTTTTATTCTTTTTCAATTATACTTAAAGTGAAAAAAAAAAAAAAAAAAACTTTAGGGCTATCGGCCTCTCTGTTGCCTGCTCGTCTCAGAGCTCGCTACTCTTCTTTTTGCCTAGTTTGTTCATTAAAATAAAATTTTTTAACTTGAAATATTTTATGATATATATTTAAAATATCTTTATTTTTTTATTTTCCCTGATTTTTTCGACTTTGGCTAAATTTTGCCAATTTTCCCAACTTAGACCCTTGTCGATTTATTGTCAACTCCCGACTTTGTGACTATGCTTTTCTATAATGTAAACTTCTAAAACCAACTCGGGGTTGGCGCAGTGGCCAGGACCACGCCTCAAGAAGTGGAGGTCCTGAGTTTGAATCCTATCCCTTGTTGGCCAGTCGCAGAAATTTATTCCTACTCATTGGTACATGTGATGTGCGGACATTGCACGTACCTGAGGACTTAGTGGAGGCTGGATACCGCGTTATCAGAAAAAAATATAATGTAAACTTCTTTAAAAGCATATATACAGTTAGCTCAAGTTGTCTACACTCCCATAGAAGGCAAAAAAATGGAGAGATAGAATGATACCTGGAGCAATGTATCCGATAGATCCACAAAGCAGGTTTGCAGTTGAATTTGTATCAACTGCCATGTTTCCTTCTCCAATTGTCATAACTAATTTAGCAATTCCGAAGTCCGATACAAGTGCTGTCATGTCATCATTAAGGAGGATATTACTTGGCTTCAAATCACAATGGATGACTTGAACAGGAGAATGGTGGTGCAGATAAGCCATTCCTTCAGCAATATCACTACATATATGCACCCGTTCAACCAAGCCAAATTCCGAAGAGTCATAATTTTGTCGTGGTGGGTAGAGATGGCTAACGAGGCTTCCATTAACCATGAACGGAAGAACGAGAGCCTTGAAATCCGGAAGACTGCATGCTGTTATAATCCTCATCAGATTCCTATGTCGAATTCGCTTCAATACTTGGCATTCTCTATTGAAGGTCTTGGTGGAATTACTAGTTTGAAATTGTAAAACTTTGATGGCAACTACACTACCATCTCTCAAGACTCCTTTGTAGACGTGTCCGAAGCTTCCGGTTCCAATCAATCTGCTTTCTTCGAATCCTCCTGTAGCCTCTGCAAGCTCTCGGTAAGTGATTCTCGGATAACCCAATTTTATGGCTGGTGCGTACTTACTCAAAACCCCTTCGGTTCTTCTAAAGGCTGACCTTCTGAATCTTTTAAAACCTAGTACAGAGCAAATTGTAAGAAGAAAAACCGAAGAGGACACAAGGATGACAATGACAATGAGGAATTTGCGAGAATGTAATCCGGCTTTCTTCGTAGCATGGCAGCTTCCCAAATCGGTTACCGATCCACAGAGATGTGGGTTGCCCCAAAATGATTCAATTGGTAAACTGTCAAATAGACCACCTCTGGGAATTGATCCATTGAAGTTGTTAAATGAGAGATTTAGTTGGGCGAGGCCAGCACACTTCTTCAATGAGTCCGGAATCTCACCGGAAAGCGAATTCTTTGAGAGATCCAACCACTGGAGGCTAAGCAGATTCCCAAAAGATTCCGGAATCGTGCCTTGAAGAAGATTGTTAGATAGATCGATCAGCTCGACAGCTTCACAGCTCCCCAAACTGGGAGGAATGTCACCGCGGAAATTGTTTGACGACAAATCTATTGCTCGTACCTTGTCCATTTTACTCAGTTCCATGGGAAGCAGCCCACTTAACAAGTTGTTAGACAGGTTGAAGTACATGACAATATTTTCCAATCCCGCGACTTCTGCCGGTATGGTTCCCATTAGCCTGTTGTGAGATAAGTCGAGCATCTCTAAACTTGAACATCTTCCCAGAACTGATGGTATGATTCCCGAAAGCAAGTTCTCGCTGAGGATGAGTCGCCTCAGCTGAGTGAGGTCCGAAAGAGAGATCGGGATTTCACCCGAGAGTTCATTTTTTGACAGGTCTAACAGACCCAAGTGACTTAGATTGCCGAGAAGAGGTGGAATTGAACCTTGTAGCGAGTTATTAGATAAGATGAGTCTTTCTAATTTTGGGAGAAGGATTATTTCCGAGGGAATGCTTCCGTTGAGAAGATTACAAGACAAGTTCAGAAGGGTTAGATTAGAAAGGTTCGCGATATTTGATGGGATCACTCCACTGATGAAATTATCTTCGAGATGTAACTCTGAAATATTCACATGCATAAGCCCGATGATGGAGGGTAATTCACCTCCTAGGCTATTACTTGCAAGCTCTAGCTCTTTCAGATGGGTCAAATTCGAAACCGAGGTGAAGAAAGGGACTAGATTTTTATTGTTGTCATCGCTTAAAAGATGGTTAAATGAAAGATGCAACGTCTCCAATAGAGGCATATGTCTCACAATCTCCGACGGTAATGTCCCGGTCAGATAATTGTATTCTAGATCGAGGCCCACCATACGAGACAAATTCGAAAGAGATGGGGGAATGATACCAGTCAATTTGTTCTGATAAAGCTGAAGGGTGCTCAAAAAGGGTAGATGGTTCCCAATCTGCGAAGGGACGGAACCCACGAAAAAGTTGTTCGAAAGGTCTATATACTCTAATTTAGTGCAATTTTGGAAAACAGGTGATGGAAGGCGACCACTTAGCTGGTTTTTACTGAGGTCGATGAAACGCAGTTGTGTGAGTCGGCCAAAGCTCTCGGGGATCTCATCTTCCATTTGGTTTGATTGTAAGCCAAATAACTCTAGGCCGGAGAGATCACCGAGGTCCTCGGGAATGGGTCCTCGAAAAGAATTGTCTGACAACTCGAGCAGTTCAAGGCAAGATAGATTAGAAAGAAAAGGAGAGAGAGTCCCTTGGAGATATCCGCTCTTGAGTAGGATTTTGGTTACTCTTTTTTCCTCACTGCAAAGCACTCCCGTCCAATTGCAAACGTGGTTCGTCTCGTTCCAATTACTGAGCCTGTTTTGAGGATCTGCAACTACAGCTTTCTTGAATTCCAAGAGCCCCGGTCGATCTGCATTAACACCATTGCATCGGCGGTTGACTTGGAGGGTATGAACTATGGATGGGAATGTTATGAGCAGGTGGGTGATGGCTATGGTGAAAAAACCCATTTGACAATTAAGAAGGGAATTATGGGAACCCATCTTCTGTTGGTGTGTGTGATGGATGTATCTTAGTATGATGGATGGTAACTGTAGAATCAAATATATACCACTAAAGAAGAAAGCAATAGATGAGGAAAGGGAGGGAAAGTGGTGGAGGTTGGAGAAGCTGACCATTAAAAAAGGTCTTAGTGAATAGATGATTGGATGTTAGAATAGTAGTATTATAGGGGACCTTATGCAATTGGGGTTAGTGGGTTATAAAGGTGATGGGCTTTTTCTATGTGATGTAGGGGCATTTTAATAGTTTTGAGTGCAACTGCACCTGTGAAGTGGGAGCTCAAACCATAGCCTCCAGTACAAATTCCACTACCTTCATATCTTTTGAATTTATAAAAGAAACTAGACATTTTATGAAGATAAGAAAAGGAGGAAAAAATGAAAAGGAGAAATTGAACCTTTCACATTAGAGCACAACCAATGACTGTGATTATGTGTACCATTGGATGATAGTGTACCATTTGGTGGTCCCTACTTCTTACACAAGTCAGTATGCAAAAGAGAGACACATTGTGTAGTGATAATTATGTGTACCATTTGGCAGTCCATACCTCTTCCACAATTTAGTATGTCAAAGAAAGGTACATTGTGTAACGCGAAGGGAGGAGCAACGGGTCACCATTAATATTGTGACAGTGATACGATTATTTATTAGAGCTAATCTGATTTCCTTTTTTGATGATGGCTGTCTTTTCAAATTCACCACTAGAAATATAATTCAAGACATATTTTGGGTGAAAATCATTAAGGGTCATTTCTTATGGTAATGATATAGAATATCCATCTAGTAATTCTTGTTTTTTATTAATTCTATGTTATGTTTGGCATTTAGTCTATATTTATGTAGAATAATGTCTTGGGTGCTAAAGTTAGTGTCTTGGCTTTGGGAAAGCTTATTTTATATGCCTTTTGTGAGCATTTGGGTCTATTTTTTATATGCCTTTTTGTGAGCATTTTGGAGTTCTACAGTTCTTTACTATCCATGACCCAGGTAAATCTTGTTTTTACCTGCTTTTTGTGGGCTAATTTGGGTTATATATCATTGCTTGGGTTGTTTATTTTTAGCAGAAGGAAATAAATTCAGTTGCTATAACAAAATTTACCATTGTTCTGACCAAAAGACTTAGTAATTTAAACACAAAATTTTGGTGTTTGAGCCTCCATCAGTGTCTGTCCCATTCGTGATCAAATGGATAAGATTACTGGACAAATTCAAATCCAATGGTTATGGAGGGCTCTTTAAGCTACGAGATCGTGATCGAGTCGAACATTAATGGGTTCTTTATCCAAGGATTACATCTCAATCAACAACTTTTCATCTTATAGATTGGTTATATCAGTAAATGGGTTTCCGATGATTTGATTTTATTTTGGACAACATTAAATTTCGAAACCATCCAGAAGAAAGATATACTCCATAGTATAGCTGCTGCCCTGCTGGGTTTCTTAAGACATGACTTGACAACTTCACTATGTTTTATTGATTCAACAGTCCACATCTAATGCATTGCCCCTAGTGAGAACAAAAGTCAAATGAGTTTGGGTTGTTCTTAAGAGGGAACAACACACACTCTCTCTCTCTCTCTCTCTCTCTCTAAAGAAAATTATGCAAAATAGAAGTAGAATTGAGCAAACACACAAAAGCAATCGCATAAAATCTGGACTGCTGATTAATCGCCTACCATCACTTGATTGCCGAAGGAAGTACGACAAGGCTAGTGACGGCCTTTAGCCAAGGTTTTCTCCAGACTACCTTGATCCAAGATTTTCCACCATTGGATCGATGTGGATCATTGTATTTTCCACCTTACACGATTTGGATTTGCCCATTAATACTTAAAGAGAAACAACCCTCATTAATCATGTAATGGTTGCTTATTAAGCCGACGATATTTAATTATATTATTTGAGCAGATTAATAAAGATTTAACTCCTCTAATTATTATAACGGACCATGCCCACATATGTAGCAACATGCATGACCAACCAATTTATGTGCTTCATCATCTGTTGGTAATAATGCTCATAGGCAGAGATGATCTTTGCAGCAGGGTGGAATCCATTGAGTGAGGGGATTTTTATCCAAATGGTTTATATATATATATATATATATATATATATATATATATATATATTGCTATGTTTTTCCGAAATTTAGTTTGTCATCTGATTCAAATTATGTTCATCTCTATCTTAGGGTTTACTTTTCAGGAATCCAATCTTCGTAATCATTATTGATGGCAACATCAATATCATCGTTGGGCAATGGTCAGGTCCTACTAGGTAGAATCAGATTTTCAGTCTTATCCCATCCATTGTGTTTGGAAATTAGGAGAATCTTGACTACATGTCATGCTATAAAACGTGAAAATCAAGAAAGCCAAGATTCTCCTATTTCCAAGGAATGCGGAAGAAGTAGGACTGAAAATCCGATTCTACCTAAGAGGACCATTGCCCAAACAATGGGATTGATGTTGTAATCGATAATGATTACGTATATTGGATTCTTGAAAAGTGAAGACCCTTACGGTAGTGATGAAGATAAGATGTTCTAGTGGGCATCTAGCTTGGATGTCCTGTAAGAGAGAGAGAATATTACGCTTTACTTTCTTTTTCTTAAGCTCATTTTTGTTATGTGATATAAGCAAAAACTCTCGGTACGACCATTGACGTAGTGAGACAAGGATCAAAATTTTGGTATTTGTTTCGGTTTTGATGTGTGTCACGTGAAATAAAACACTGACCATCTGATGGTACGATCATAATCTCAAGATCCATCATGTGAAAGATTGGGAGGATAAATGATCTCCATCGTTCGATTCAATTCAATCAACGTGTTTCGGCGTGAGTGAACTTAAAGATTCAGTGGATAGATTTAAAGGCACTCTTCTAAAAGGCCCTTCATTCACCCATCATATTCAAGACTCATCTGATGAGTGATTCCTCCATTAAAGCATGCCAACGTTTGCATGCCAACATTTGGACGAATACTCAACCAATGGAGGATTTATGGCAAACGATGCAATTATTATTGAAAAGAAAACCTTCAATCTACATGTTCCACTCAAAATACTCGTCCCTCCAATTTTCTATATGATTCAAGACCCATTTTTAGGAATTTGATTGCCTAACCGCGTCTGCTTCCATCCACCGAATCTTTGAGTTCACCCACGATAAAACACATTGATTGCATTGAATAAGATGATGGAGATCATTTAGGCATACCATTAGACGATCAATGTTTTATTTCGTGACACACATCTTAGAAAAGTGACCTTAACATCACGTATACGGTTAAAATTAATTTTAAGGTCATTGTTTTGGGTGTGTACCACATGAAATAAAAAATCAACCATCTGATGGTGCCACCATGATCTCAAGATCCATCGTGTGAAAGGTTGGGGCGATAAACAATATCCATCGTCCGATTCAATGCAATCAACCGTCTGATGGTGCCACCATGATCTCAAGATCCATCGTGTGAATGATTGGGGCGATAAACGACTTCCATCGTCCAATTCAATACAGTCAACAGTCTGATGGTGCCACCATGATCTCAAGATACATCGTGTGAAAGGTTGGGACGATAAATGATCTCCATCGTCCGATTCAATGCAGTCAACCGTCTAATGGTGCCACCATGATCTCAAGATCCATCGTGTGAAAGGTTGGGACGATAAATGATCTCCATCGTCTGATTTAATGCAGTCAATGTTTTTCAACGTGGGTGAACTCAAATATTTGGTGGGTGGATTTAAAACTACTCTTTTTTGTAAGTGGAGGGGTGGATTTAAAATTACTCTTATTACGTGTTGAGGGTAGCAATTTAGTAATTTAATTTTTAAAAGGATAAATATGGTATTTAGGCTATTCTTTAACGACTGGTTAAACATTTAAAGTAGCATCCGTTAAAGAGGGTGTTTTATAAACTCCAAAATGCTAACTCAGGAGGTTTAAAGCAAATAGCTATAATTGGGGGGGGGGGTTATTTATAATATTAATATAACTAAGGGTGTATTTGCAAAAAACCCTATATTTTATTATATCTTCACTCAAAATTTGATGCATTACCCTATGCTTCATGTTTTGGGAAAGTCAAATGATTTTGGGTTGCACTTAAGGTATGACAACAGCTATAAAGTTTTTCTCTTTCTCTCTAAAATAGGAAATTTTATGCAAACACACAAAACTATTTACATGCATGACCAATCAATTTATGTGGTTCATCACTTGACCTTAGTCACAAAAAAAAGTGTTTTATATTTGATGTACATTATTTTGAACAAATGTATAAAATGGTATTTTTTTATGTTAAAACAAAAAAACATGTGTTTTTCGTTTAAAATGTGTTTTATAAGTTTCTTTTTAATAAAACATGGTTTAAATGAAAAGGATTTTATTAAATAAATTTTATATGTTTTATAATTTTTATATATTTTTAAAATTTTTATATATTTCCTTTTTTTTCAATGCTTTTCATTTTTTATCATTTTTTTTCCTTGTTGTACTCTTTCCATTTTAACATTTTTTCCCCTGTTGTACTTTTTCCATTATGAATTTTTCCCTTGTTTTTGTCACTTACTCTGTTTTGAGGTCTATGACTATGTCGATAGGCAAATATATTTCTTATGTGAATGTGACAAAATACCAAAAATACACTTTTGGCAAACATTTTTATTATTTATATTTTTAATATTTTAAAAATAGATATTTTAATATCGGTCGGTTTGGCTAATAGTAACCAATACATATCGGCCTGATATATCTGTCTTAAATCCTTACTCCAATCACTCATGTGACGGCTTGGGGATCATTGCCCTCGTGGAGAGGTTGCCCTTGTAGAGAGGCAAAAGGGCAATGATTGTTGGATATTTAAAAGTTTTAAATTGTGTCTTTTTCAAAGTGGTATATCTTTTTGTTTTATTTTAAAAGAAATGTCTTTCCAAAGTGGTGTCTTTTTTGAACGGATGCCTGGAGTTCATTTTCATAGGAAAATTGTGCATTAGCACATCGCTTGATTTTCTATTTAAGGAATCTAAAATTATTGTTTTTTCATAACAATTGAGTATCCCATCTTCTCTCTGATTTTGTCTTTAAAAGTTTTTATCAAAGCACTCTTATAATATTTGATGTCCGGATAGTGTGATTGGATTCGCCAAATTCATCACAAGAATAAACAGCCGGTTCATTGTATCATAAAATCAATGTCAAAAATCATTTTGTCAAAGTGGTGCGGGAAAATATTGGTTTAAAGATAACGATATTTATCGTATCTCAGATTGGATCCTTGTATTATTTCAGGTCAACATTTCACAATTTTTCCAACAATGTTTTGGTAGATTTTGAGCCTGGTTGAGTTGGTTTTTCACTTTTGGGTGTATATCCTTGACCCCTTTGAGTTGGGTCCATCATGTTGTGTCGTCAAATTGGGTTGGGTTGGGTCAGGCTATGCCATTGACCATCGAGTAAGGCTGTCAATAGGGCTAGGCTGGCCCGAGCCTAAATTCTTAGGGCTAAGGCTTCAAAAATGAGGTTAGACGGTATGGCTAACGCCTCAAAACCAAATGCCTGCTATCCGTCGGGCCCGATAAGCGCTTAACATGTTGAAGGCCGTAAGCCCGCCCCGCACTTGCATCACTTTTAGTTATATGTTAAATATATCAATATAAGTGAATAAATTTTATTTTATTATTTATAATCAAATTATCAAATAGCACTCAATAAGTCAATATTATGTCTGATTTACCAAGTGGATAGTTGTAACGATATTTTAGTAATTTAAATAGTTATAAAGAGAGGTCTTAGGATTTTATTTTTTATCATTCAAAATATATTTCTCTATCTTTAATTAGAAAAAAAAAAATTACCAGCGAGAATATTATTTTACAAGAAATTAAAAAAAAATTATAAATAGTCAATGAAGCTCAAAGCAAGACCCAAGCCCCCGCAAACCCGCATAGATTATGACTAGGGTTGGGCATATCAAAGCCAACCTAAGTTAGGTCTGGGCTAGGTCCTTGCATTGGCCCTTAGAGCCGGGCTAGATTATAGGGAGGCTTGTCCCTAACCCGGCCCATTGACAACCCTACGGAGTCAGAGTAACCAAAATTTTAGCCTGACCTGGCCCGGCCCAATTTGTTAACAGCCCAACCATTCCAACTCCCAATGAGGTAACAAGATATATTCGAGTAGATCAGAATAGTTAGATTATGGGAAATTTACGGGATCGACCCTGTCAGATACACCTTTCCCGTCACAGACCCTATATTTTCACCTTTACCAAAACCGACCAGCTTTAAGCCAAGCCAGTTCCAGCTAGCAGGAAGTCTTAAATACCCCTTCTTACATTTTTATCATTCTACATAGTTTAAACTTTTAAAAATTGCACTTTTGTTATATTTACGCGATGTGAAGCCAAATCTATGGCGTCTGATTTGAAGGCCACAATATAAATATCAATGGTGCCAAAGATTGGCACGAAAATGCAAAAATCATTTTTTAAAAAAAAAACAACGACTCTAGGCGATATAATGACTATCTAGATGTTATCGATTGTATGGCATCGTTTTCGATTGCCTATCTCGATCGTTATCATACCTATACAATCGATAACGACCGTCCTAGATAGTCGTTATCGACTGCCCAGGTAGTCGTTTTTCTTTTTTTTCTTTTTTTCTTATTTTTTAAGGGGCAATATCGCCTTTTTTTGTATCTATCTTTGACACCATCGATTTTATATTGTGCCCTTCAAATCAGATGGTATAAATCTCGTTTCACATCACGTAAATATAAAAAAGTGTAAATATTTAAAATTTTAAAATATGTAGAAGGAAAAAAAGTGTAAGAAGGGGTATTTTTGACTTTTTGTGCTAGCAGGAACTAGCTCGGCTTGGAGCTGATCGGTCTGGGTAAAGGTGAAAATATAGGGTCTCTAACGAATAAGGTGTATCTGACAGGGTCGATTCCATAAATTTCCCTTAGATTATTATATTTTTATCATAAGTAGATTAGATTAATTTAGATTAGAGTAGATAATGCAGTGGTGGTGAGTGGATTGACAGTTGGAGTGCACTACGAGTACGATTATGTAGCGCATAGGGCAGAGGATTTGCCTAGGCAATGGATGATGAGATGAGCAATGATATCTGCCTAACTATTTATAATTAATAAGTTAGGGTTCTGTTCAGATGCAACTAATTTAAAAAACCATTCGATGCAAGGGATTACCGTAAGGAAATCATGTTTATAACTGTCTTATAGCCATATCTTTCTTACTTGGGAGGAAGCCAATTATTGGGTCACCAACAAAAAATAATTATGTATATATATATATATAAAGAGAGAGAGAGAGAGAGAGATATGGTGATAGATGTTGGACCACACCCGTAGGACCCGTTTGGTAGCTTGAATTTAAAAAATAATCATTCTTCCAAAATCCAGTATTCGCTTGCAAAGTAGAATCCTTTATTACACTTTACAAGATTTCTGTAATATCGTTTGTTTAATAATATTTTTAAACTATAAAGTGCATAATACAAGATTTTCACTACTTACATTTGAAAATCGAACAATGGATTATGGGTGAAAGAGATCTTTAAGTCGGAGAAACACTACAGTGCCAAGAATCATGTATTACTAGTGAAATCAGAAAAAAATAAAATTATTATTCTGAAACCACTCATAATCTTGTATTGTTAAAAGTTTTGTGAGATCCACCACATAACCACATGATTGATTATTGCTAATTTGTAGGACAAATTTTCGTAATCCTGTATTTTAGGAAGAATACAATTACCAAACGGACCCATAGTCTCAACATCTTTAGTGCGAAAGTCGGGTCGGAAGACAATTTCCATCTAAATTAAAGGTAAGTTGCACAGGCATGGTACCAGGTACATTTTAGATGACATTTGAAATGTTTTGACCGAGGGGATGGAGATTATTATTTACCCTAATATTTTACACTAAAGATTTTTGGATTATGATGCACTTATTAGAAGGCATATAGAGATAAACCTTAGCATGATGGTAACTATGTGTTGGAGTCTTGGAATCAATAATTTCAAATTGGGTAAGGTTGCTCACAATCTACTGAGTACTAAGTTACCTACACTCATATAGCTTATAGCTTATTCTCATACTAACTCAGCTAAAAAGGGTAAACCCAACAACACCAGTAAAAAAGAGTAACTATTAGATACCCAACTCGATCATGGACGCCCTTTATAATTGGGTCACTTTTGGGATGTGTTCCATGCAACCCATGATCTCAAGATTTATTATGGGAAAGATTAGAGCGAAAAAAATGCTCCATCGTTTGATTCAATGAGTTCAAACATATAATATATTGAATTTATATGATATCTGTCGAGTAGATGGAGTTTAATTATGTTCTCAATATTTTACAGTAAAGACGATTAGAATACGGTGCACCTTTCCACCTTTCCGACAATATACGTGTTAATGTTTATTCTACATGACACACATCCCAAAAAATATGACTTGGTACTCATACCGCTTACCTAATATTAATTGATTTTCTCGCTCATCATAGAAGAGCCATTACTTACACCTAAATCATCGGATTTGAAGGTCGAAATCTAGAGATTTTTTACACACAAACTTGGCATGAAACGCAATTTGTTGGATTTGTCCAGCATCGGCTGCGAGTTGGCCCTTCTTGAGCTCTTTATAGCTTAGGCAAACCTCATCTTACAAGTCGGTTTTGTGAGGTTTAGTTAGGCCTACGAAATTCTTCACAATCTCTATCATGTGATTCAATGCAATTAAAGGCTATCATCTGATTCAGGTGCTGTTTGCTTTGAATCAAATGATAGAGATCATGTTTCATAGAAAGATCTTTAGATTAATAATAGAGAGAGAAGACTGTCCGTAGTATTATATTTATTTATTCTAAAATTTATTTATTACTTTAGAATATAATAAATATTTTAAATAATTTTAAAGAAAATAAAATTTCCTTTTGATTTCTATTTTAGTTTTGTGAATTGGTTTGTTAGGCAATAAATGTTCTCAATTTTTTGTACGCAAATAAATAGTCTCACATTGGTAAATGTCAAAAGTGTCTATGCTATATATAAAATCTTTCACCTTCTATTATTGTTTCACAATAAGAAGAGAAGAGTGCATCTAGTGGCGAGCCGTCATGTTCGCGCATGAGCGTGTGCGTGGCGATTGGCGTTTAGGCGCATTGGTGCTTTAGGTGCACGCACATGCTTATCGTCGTAATGAGAGGTTCGACTTTTTGACTAGGTAGATCCAACGGTTAAATTATTTAAGACCCGGGTCGGATCTAATGGGCCACTAATTTGTGGGTTAATCCAATTGATCTATTAGGTTAAACGGATTGGCCAAACGTTGATCATTGGACCTAACCATTTCATAATCGCTTATAAAGGTGTGCAACTTTTCGAATTTGAATTCGAAAAGGTGCAACCTTTTATACAACCGTCGAAAGAAGCTGTTGAAATCTTTGAAACATTTGAGCCATTCAAAATAGGATTGTTGGTCCAACAGCCATATTGAAAAGACACTTGAAAATCTATATTAGGAGACCTTTGGACACAAATTTGATAAACTAAAATCCATCGAATTCCTTGTATACAGATTTGAGAAATCTCTTGTTTTCTCTTTTTAGTTGGTACTTCATCGGATTGAGTTTTCTAGGGCAATCCTCTACCGTTGCAAAGTAACGTCGCATTCAAGAAATTGGACTCGCTGTATCCTGGAAACGACTTACTGGAACCCTTTTGCAAACTTGAGGATTTACTCGAGTAAAAAGCGAATAACGTTTTAAAGATGGCGATTACGTGCCTCGAATCCAATTTCTCTTACCCGCTTTATCATTTTGGGATTTCTGTTCCTAATATTTTCTAACACTTAGAGCCATGCCTGTCCTGTTTTAAAAATGGAGGATTAGAGCCATTTATTCATAAAACAACGACTGGTAGTAATGTCGAAAACAAAAGTTTATAAATATAAAATTAAGCTAAAATAATATTAGTAACAATACAAAATTATAGGGGAGAAGACAACCAATGGCTTCACATAACTACACATTTCGTTTTGTAAAGATAATTTTACCACTAACAAAGCAATAATTAAAAATAAAGATTGAAATTTAACCAATCTACATTATTAACGGGTTCACGTGCCTTCAGTGAATCACATTTCTTATCGTCGGAAATAAAATCACAGTCAACCAAGTAAAACCCAGGTATGCTTTGAACTAATACCCTTCTATCTACACAACCAATGAGTTTCGCTTTCAATTACACATTTTTTATGGAAAAAGTAAAATCACAGTCAATCAAGAAAAACCCAGTTGACGATTCAAGCTCAATCATCTTGATAAGCAAAGAAAAATTGCATAGAAAATAATACTAGAATAGAGAAATGGAGAAGTAAAAAAGGTTTCCAACAAAAGCCGACTTGGAGAAGAAGAGAGAAACCGAATTAGCAAAAAAGATAAGCTGGGTGTGCTTCCCAGTTCCTATGTAACACCATGGATTCCCATCCAAGAAAATTGGTGAACGAAAAGGATGTCGAGTACCTGAAAATAAGTACAGGCAGGTTTGGAAAATTAGAAATATTCCGACTTATTACCAACATCTAATTGGCCAAAGACTCAAAATGCAGCTATAGCTGGAAGCCTGGAATGCATGTTTCTCTAAGATAAAGAAGACTTGATCCTTACCTTTCAATCTGCAACCCTTTCACAGGACTGCAACACTATTCAGAACAACTTCTCAAGTAGTCTATTTAGCTTTGGCAGGTCCATTGGTATATCAGCAGCATGTGCTTTTATAGATGGGTCTAGCTCATCCCAAGCCTCTATCTGGCATCTGCTAGCTTAAGGAAATAAGGGTCCACCTTGCCAATTGCTTTCACCTTCTTAGAGAGTTCAATGTAGCATTTGTGAAGGCTTTTGGACTTTAATCCAAAAAACAACACCACTTAATTAACAAGCAGCATTATCCAATTGAAGAATAAGCATAAGGAGATTGGCCTAATCTTAATGCATAGAGCAGGTAATTTATCAAAAATAAATAAATAAATGCATAGAGTAGGTTGGAGATTGACCCTTTAACAGACGTTGGTGCATCTGATGGATTATATTGAGCATAAGGAGACTGACCTGCTCATTTTGAAGCCTAAGGACATTAACAAGCTCACATTGATTACCCTATACCTGACCAGTGGTACACTCACCAATCTTCATTGACACTACAATCTATATGAGCATGCAAAAATATATATGACTATGCAAAAACTAGCTGCTTGGATACTAAAAGTCCACCAATTTCTGATACAAATTAAAAAATAAAATAGTTTTGACAAAAAAAGGGAAAATGGCAAACACATGATCTGAATATGCAATAAAATGAAGGAAAATGCAGCAAAAGGAGATTGACCTGCTGAAACATGTCTCCGCAAGTATTATGAGGACCTCTCCCATATGAAAACGCTATCTAACCCATCCGGAAAAGCACATGTTGCTAATATACCAATGGACCTGCCAAAGCCAAAACGAAGTCTACCAGGTCACCCCAAAGCTTACCAAAAAATTATTTACGGGTGATGTAAGGAAACTACGAGCAAAATCTCATATATGATTAATTATACATGTATGTTTTCCAATTTTGCATGTAATTAATAGCATAGAATATTTACTTATTTGTACCTTGCAACTTCACTATATACAATGCAATGAAACAATAATGAGAATGATATTATTGCTAGCTATATTTGACTCAAAATCACAACTCAAAACTTGGACATATATCTACATTGACAATCTAAAATAACTTGGGCCTATTTGCTGTAGCGTACTGTTACTTTGCTAAAATCAGAACTCATTTGTGCTGGAGCAAACTGTTGTCATTTTCTCTAGATCAGTTTGGCAAAGCTGTATGAATTTTTAGAATAGGACTTTGATTTCTTATAAAAATATAGGGGTTTGTATAAATATATTAGTTTGGCAACGCTGTATAAAGTTTTGGGATGAATTTATAAAAATGTTCTGTTGTATGAATTTTTAGCTGTCCCTCTTCTCCTCTCTCTGATCCTCCAACTTCTTCTTTACATAACTTTCACACCAATTATTAAAAAAATCTTTAGAAATCACTCAATTGCTTTATTTGTCAACCATTTCTGCAAATTCTTTATCTCAAATCTGCTATCCACCCCTAAAAAAAATCTGTAGCCCAACATGTACTCTATCTTCATGATTTGGAGAAAAGGACGTAGCCAAAACTGATGAGTTTCAGTTGCTATTTCTCGAGTCTTTTTAGTGTATATGTTGTTGCTGTATATGAATACCGTTCAGACTTATTTATGTGGTTGAACTTGAGGCTTTTAAGTCTCTGTTACTACTGTGAATCTAGTTTTTATATATTTTGTGATGGGGATCCTTGGAATTGCTATTGTGATCTATATAACAGTAATACATCCATCTAATTTTTTGAAATATGTATGCTGTTTTGGAGATACTTTAATTCACATGCTGTTTTGAAGATCTAATTTCTGAAATATACAGAAATTAGTGATCTAAAGTGCTGGTTTTTCTTGGTACTGGATAGCTCTCTTTAGGCCTGTCATAATCAATTAATTACTGTGAAGTCAGAGGATGTTGATTGTGTTTTTACACACAGAATCTACAAAAACACCTATTTCTCTCACTTCCTCCAAAATCCATTTTTTTTATTTTGTTTAATTTTATGAAAAGACTAAAATTCAATGAAAGAGAAGTGAAAAAAAAGAAGAGATAAAAAGAAGACCAGATGTTGACAGATTTCAAGTCACTGTTCTTGGAAGGGTCGTTTGTTTTCCTCGATATTTCTTATCTGGGATCTCTCTCTCTCTCTCTCTCTCTCTCTCTCTCTCTCTCTAAAGAGAGAATGACTGGCCAATCAGATCATAATCTCCACCTGTTCTTCTGCCTTTTGAAGATCTAAAGCTCCTTTAATGGCTTCTATGAAATACCCACCTTTTGGTTTTTGCTCTTTGGCCTCTTCTTCATTATCTTTATTGGAATTTAATGATGGTGGTTTCTGTTGTTTTGAATTACCAAGGCCAGGTTTTGGTGAATCCTTGCTGGGTTTTTGAATATAGGTGATAAGAGTATGTGGCTTTAAGGTAATTTTTCTTTATTTATTATTATTTTTTTTTTTTCTAATTTTTTTTTTATGGCTTTTTTTATTTCCTCTTTTGGGGCTGATGTGTTATTGGGTTATTAAGTTTAATTTTTCTGATTTTTTATTCTCTCTCTCTCTCTCTCTCTCTCTCTCTCATTCTTTAATTTTTTAGTGAAAGATAAGAGATTTGGAATGATACATGCAATCGTTAATATAGATACAAATTCTATAGGTTATTTGATGGTTGTGATACAATGTGTCTTTGGATTTTAGAAAATCTTGTAACGTACTAAAATTGGTTGCTGTTATATCATTTGAATGTTGGATTATGTTGCTTGTTTTAGTACCCTCAGATAAAATCATGTTTTTTTTTTAATGATTGGATGAATGGAGAAATGTTAGATATAGTATTTTTCCTAATGAAGTATCCATCTATAGATGGGTTTCTAGCATGATTGGAATGTTTGACTTCACAAATCCTGATGGTGGACTTAAGATGAGATGAGCCAAGCTTGAATCTTGGTTCCAGTCAAACAGTTCAAGAATTCAATACAGGGACCCATGAAGACCATGCATCTGTTGATGGTAGTTTTGTTTGAAAACTTTGTTCTGTAATAATAGTTTATGTTGGCTCTTATCTTGTGTGAAGAGTAGTAGCACGGACTAGAAGACTTTAGTGGGAGGTGTGGTGTTAGCTTGTCATTTAAGGAAGCAACATCACCAAAACTTAATTTTCAATCGTAAAGCTTTGGTGTATGATTGAGATAGTAAGTCCAAATGTCTAAAGTTATATGAATGATGAGTAGGCTACTCATAACTCATAATGGTGCTGATATGAAATCACCTTTATCGTGTTTCTTGTGCATGGGATTTATTTATCGTGTTTCTTGTGCATGGTACTTATTTCGACTTATTGTTTTTTGAGTTTGCATATATATAGCTTTTTGCACTATTAAATAAGGAATTCGATTAAATATCGTAATAATTCAATCTCCTATCTTAATATTTAAATTTAAATGTAAGTGTGAATAATTGCATAATATATTTATATAGAGGATTTTTTTTGTTTTGGCTGTTGACCTTTCTATAAACAAGTCTTAGTGATGCAAACTTTAGATTCGCGTGTTTGAATAGTGGTCGGATAAAGAGGAGACGTCAAAAGAGAAAGTGGGCTCGCGAATGGGTTTTTAAAAATGACCCGTTAAAGAGTCGTTTGATCAGAAAGAAGAAAATCTAAAATTTATTAGGGTCTTCAACTTTCAATCTCGCCACTTTTATGTTTGGACTATTTAGAAGTGTCAAACGAAATCGGATTGATGTGAAATTGATCATATTTGAAAGCTTATTGAAGTAGCTTTCCAAAGAGCTAAAAATTGATCAATTCTGACAAGTATTGAAGAAGTTATGGTCATTTTTAGGAAGCTACACAGAAAGTGACGAATTTCAAGAATCCTAATTGCATTAGGATTAGTCTCTTTTATTATTTTATTTTAGAAAATAAGAGTTGTTTCTTTTATTACAAATATGATTAGTTTCCTTATTGTTTTAGGACTTTAATGTTTTAAAAAGATTATGATATTTCTTTTATTTGAATTAAGAATTTGAGTTATATTAGGATTTCTAATTTTAGAATAATTAGGATATTTCTTTTATTTGAATTAGGAATTAGAGTTATACTAGGATTTCTAATTTTACGCATTGGTTAGCCTATTTAAAGGTTTGTAAACTCTTTTATTAGAATTTTTTGGTTAATGAAAATTGCTTATGTAAAATTGAGAGTTCTAATCTTTCGTAAGGGTGTAATTCTCTCAAAACGGTGAGTGATTCTTCGATTCCCGCTTGCAGTTTGGTGCGACGCTAACTCTTCTTCCATCTCTATCTTCTTTAGATCTACGGTTTGCGTAAGTAGCATAATCTTAGTTATTTTATTTATTTCGTAAAATATAAAATCAACCTATTTGTTCATAATAAATCATTACTAGCCTTTTAATTTTGTTCGGTACCGAGAGAACCTGCTTGTGAGTTCATTCGATGCCCTAAAACTATCAAAAATCTAGTCGTTCATAAAAACCCTAGTCTTCTAGATCAGCGATAGGAAATGCACACTAAAATAACTCTATTTTGGGCTAGAATTAAATCACCTAATTGAATTTCTAAAAAATTTCATGGTAATTTGTTATGAAAAATTGTTATTTTTTAATTTATCAAATTAATTTTAATCACAATCTCAATCCTAACATTGCATTTAGTAAGTTCCTGCATCACTTAGCTTCCTAGCTTATGATTTTTTTATGAATAACTGCAATTTATTTATGCTACTAAAAGAAAATAAGTGGATTTGAAATTTTCTTTACATTTTTGTTTCAACACTTTTGGAAGATCAAAGTACTTTAAATCACCCTATCTATCCCTAAACTATCCTATCTAGCCCCGGATTTTCTCCTATTTTATCTCTCTATTTACTCCTCTCTTAGTAGATTTTTACACAAATTTTTAACCCTTTTGGATTTTATTCTTTTTCATTAAAATCTAGAGGGGACTACTATTATGTATGCTACATGATCGGGTTTAGTACTCTCTCTATAAGCCATTGACATACTTTTTCTTGTTACTAAGGCCAAGACCAAGTGGCATTTGCTATTGTTGTTGTTGGATAGCTTTGGTGTTGGTGCCCTAGCGAGAGGCGGTGGTCTTAAGGCGCTTGTTCTTGCAGCCTCCTTTGACGGGCACGTTACGGAGGGCCACCTTTAGTCTAGTGCCTCCTGCAAGCCTTGCAAAAATGGTAGGGTTGATAGTAACAAAACTTGGTGTTGTTGGAGTCACACCTCGAGCACCTCAGCAACGGCGATTGCTGCGGCTGCGGCTGATGATGCGTTTGCGTCCTCGTCCTCAGTTTAGGATACTTATGCATATCTAATGCACCTGTTTGCAACAACTGGTACACCAAATGTGGGTAAAAAAAGTAAAATAAAATAAAAAATATAACAATTTTTTTCTTATATTCATCATCAACCACAAAAATAGAATTTTAAAAAAAAAGGTGAAATTTGATAATTTATAATATTCTATAACAATTAAACACCTTATTACTACTCACAATCACCACAGAATAATAAAATGAACACAAGTCATTTTTAACGTGGAAAATCCATCACAGGTAAAAATCACAGGATCTATATCAGATCCAAGAAAAAATTCACTATGAATAAATAACCTTATAGTGCTTTTTGGTATGATATGCTCTATTACTCCTATCACCAATAATGACAGCCTCTCACCATCATCCTATCCACAGTGAACAATTCCAACAACCTGTCGTCTCTCACGAAGGTCCACTTGTCTCTCACAAGCCGTACACTCTCAAATAAAGATTCGAGAAAAACACACTCATCATTGAGATTTAGGATTCAAAAGAACAAAATGAAAGTAATATGAAGGATAGAAGTTTGGACCAGACTATTGAAAAAGGAGGATTTTCGGATCAGTTACAAAACTGTCCGAACTTCCTAGAATATATAAGATTTCGGCCATGGGCGTCCGTGAATCACTCATGATCGTCCGTGACAACGGATGTCCGTGAGTGCATTACGGACGTCCGTGAGTCCACAAATGACAAACCGTTAGTCATTTGAATTTTACTTGATCAACTTAAAATTCTAAGGAGCACCACTGATTTTTGTCATTATTTTGACAAAAAATATCTCACAAAGGGATAACATGATAAAAATATATATACCTTGTTCCAATCCAACCCATTAAAAGAAACTTGTTTGGAACTAAGACTCATATCGTCTAAACAAGAAACTCGAATCAGTTTTGTAAGGAGTTGATTTATTTGTTGTTGTGTTGTTTGGGTAGTGTGGGATCCAATAACCTCTTATACATCTCTCTCTCCGCCTCTTGCATTTATAAAAGCGCTCTCTCTTTCCTCTCTTTTATAGAGTGGAGAAGAAGGCAGCAGCCTCTACCGAGGTGAAACTTTCCTTTGCACACCAGTACCAAATTTGTTCAAAAAACGAATCTCTGGAAGTTCTCTTTGCCTCAAAAATTTGTCTCATCTACAATTTCAAAAAGGGAATGCATGCTTGTATATCATAGGGTGTCATACAGTATTAAGATCTAGGAGTTTCTAGGAGTTCATTTTGTGGAATGCATGCTTATATTTGGAATCTATGCTTCTATTTACGTATAGAATAAAAATAGAAATTGTTTTTTATCTGTTTCTAAGCTGTGGAATCTTGAAATATTCTTAAAGGGGGCGATTTGAGCCACAGTATTAAGATCTAGATCAATGATTTATCCATATATCAATGATTGATCCTGCATGTTGTAGTTCCTATTATAAAATCTTATCTTTCATTGACAGCTAAGCAGACGTCGTTGTGACCAACATAAGCAAATGAGTTATTGTCCCTGATGGAGGGGCTATTAGTCATATAATATTTGTAATGCTTTAAAACAAATTTGCATTGTATACTTCATGTATGACACTTGGTGCGGTGGACTCTGTTGGAGTAATAGACATATAATCTACTAATGTAGTTGATTGTAAGGCTTGTTATAGTAAATATACTGCTATATGAACCCCGTGTGGACTATAGTAGACAACAACAACACAATTTATATTAGCTTTGTCTGTAGGATATATCTAGCTAGCCTACTATAGTCCACAGCTTTGTCAATCCTCTATATAGGAGTGTGTTATTGTTCACCCCATTGTGAACCCCTTATATAGGAGACTGAAATTATAGGTGCATGCAATTTCATGAAATTCATACAAACTTCATTTGGGCCTACTGTTTGATAAACCCCATCAGAAGGACCTAGTAATTTATACAAATATAGCGTTTTAAATTAGTGTGGGTACCTGCCCAAACTTCACTGGTGCCTACAGTATGAAACTTCTAATTATGTGTTTTGTTTATAAGTTGATAGTATGTCCGGTCGTAAGGGAAAACAAAAGGCCGCCGCTGCCTCCTCGAGAAAATTTTCGTGGGATGAGAAAATGGAGGAGGCCTTCATCAAGGAGCTGATCGAACAATTTCATCTATGCGGGAAATTGGCTAATGGGTCTTGGCAAAAAATGTTTAGCCATAGGTGGCTATGAAGTTAAGGACTTACTATTGCTTTTAGAATAAACTGGAAGAATTCACTAAAGAGAAGTGTTACAACCATATGAGGATTGAGAAAAGTCACTACAGTAAGATGAAATACATCCTAGAAATTAATGGGTTCGGATGGGATGACCATGTGAAGATGGTCCTTGCAAAGCCCGACATTTAGGACAATTTCTGCAATAGATCGATTAGTCATTGAAAGACCTTACAAATCACGTCAATTTTATGTAATTGGGATTTTATTTTCACGTAATAATTATGTTCATTGTTCCTTAATTGACTCCAGGGTTTTTGGTGGGCAATGACCTATCGAGGTCATAAGGTGTAAGACTATACAAGTCTGTGCCTTATGTTAGGAAATACCATATACAATGGGCATGAGGAGTTCCACCCAATGGATCCCCCTGAAGAAGAACAATCTACTGTTACATTAGGCGGTGATGATAGTAGTGACTCATATCATTCGGTATTCGAACAACCCAACGCCCCAACCAAAAGACATTTGGTCATGCGCAATCTCCCTTCATAGCGGAGAGTGGTCCATGCCTATCCTCGACCACCGAGGCTTGCAACTAACCACCAGGGCTCGCAACTAACCCAGTGTTTCTAAGTTCCGATTCAGGGGTCGATACTTTCAATCGTACGATGGAGTCGGAGGATGAGCTAGGCCCTGATTGGGAGCCTTCTATTCAGCATGTTCGCGACGATAATTGGGACGATCATACTGGTTCTCTCAAACAGATGATGACTACCTCATACTCTTCTGAGGATGAGGATGGCGACAACGCTACCTTATAGTAATCTTCGGTGTTATATGTCGCATTTTCTAGGTTCTTTTTTAATGTGTATTTTAGTCTTTTGGCTTTTCGATTAAGCGAATTATGAATGCATTGAGCTAATGAACCTCATCATTTACCATTAACGATATCGGCTCATACACTTTCATGAGTTTCTAATTTATATTATATCATATTATATATATATATATATAACGTTTTTGGTGTTATAAGTATGACTCAAGAAATTATATTAAAAAGTAAATCCGTCACATAACTCTAACCTCGCATTGGTCGCTTGAAATTTTTTAGCTAAATCCGAACACGACAAATAGTCCGATGATTAACATTCGTATGATGGTAGCACAATCACATATTCATCTGATTCTAAGCTTTTCAGAGAATAACTTAAGAACAGTTGAGAAATTAGCTTTTCAGAGAAAAGTCAGGAATCATGGCAACTTAAGAACAGTTCTGAAAAAAGACATGAATCAGAGTCTACTAAGAATCAATAGGAATCTTAGTTGTCAGGATTCAGAGCTTTTCTGAGAAAAGCCAGAAAATATCTGAATGCATGCTTCATATCATATATATACAACAAATTTTAGGAGATTTAAGATCAAAAGAATGCATGTTTCAAAAGTTGAGCACAGCACACCTTAAGAAAAAGCATTTCCAATAAATAAATAACCATATTTCTAAGTTACAATGCCTTTGAGCATAACCAAATAACTAATAAAATTGCACCCTCACATTTAAATAAATTAAAAAGGAAAAACCATATGAACAAATTCTATATGCAAAAGCCTTTTAAAACCCTAAAAAAATCTGACCCTCCTATCAAAACACAAAAACATCTCCATGATTCCATTAATGGTAATCTCTATAAATCTTGTGAATGACAATGTAGAAGAGGAAGATTTTTGGAGGTCACATTGTGATTATTGAGAAGGTAGAGATTTTAGGGTGGCACACCAAAAATCTTCAGCGAGTGATCTCTGGCCACCGGAAATCCTAATCCCCTTTCAACCTCTTCTTGCTTTCGTTCATGGTGGTTTCTCTTCCTACTTCCAAATATAAAACGGTGTGCAATAAACAGTAGTGGTGTGCTACAAGTACATTTGTTAAGCCCTCTCACCCACCAAATCTTTGACCGCACCGACACTGAAACTAATCGACTGCTTTGAATCAGATGATGGAGATCATTTTTTATCCCAATATTTCATAGGATATCTTGAGATCGTGGGAGTATCATCAAACTGTCATATTTAGATTTAATGTGGTACATATCTACAAACGTGACCTTAAAATCAGGTTTGACAGCGATGAGTGCCACATGATGTTAAGGTCAATATTTTGGGATATGTGACACCAAAATCAAACACTAGTTGTCTGATAGTATTCCCATGACGTCTAGATTACTCTTATTAAATTTTGGGATAGAGTCAGATCTCTATTGTTCGAGTCGATGGCTTACAAGTGGGTGCCCTCAAAGAATCGGTGTAAAGATGCCAGTACTTCTTGTGGAACCGTTCAACAAGAAGTTGGGTAAACTTATCGTGGGCCAATTCACCGGGAAGGTTGTGATAAACCTTTTTATATGACCTTTTTATATGACGGAACTACACTTTTCAAGGAATTGTCCCAAGATAAGTTGGAGAAACTTATCGAGAGACGATTCAACAAGAAGTTTGCTAGAAGCTTTTTATATGACGAAACTACACTTATCGAGGAATAGACCCACGAGAAGTTGGAACTTCTCGTTGGACAGTTCAACGGCAAGTTGGATAAACTTTTCATGTGCCAAATATGCCCTCGAGATATTTCAAAACATCTCTCAAGGCCAACACTTCTCGATGGACTATTCAGCGAACAAGTTTTGAATAAATTATTTATGACGAATATACCCTTACATATTTTGGAAAATTCTCAAAAACTGTCCTTGATGGACATTCCGCAATAAGGTTGTTTAAATATTTTAATGACCCACCTGCCCATGAAAGACATATTGGGCCAGACGGCTTTTGAGGATAATTTTGTCCTGTCAAGAGTTGATCTTTTCTATTATAGATCTTTAAATCATGGTCAAGAAATCAGACAGAAAAAAAATATTAACCAATACCACTGTTTGGGCAAAGGGTAGGGATACTTGAATCGAAGATCCTCAATCTCGAATAGATGGTTCCACCTTTAAAATCGTTGACTTCCATGACTCATATGATTGGAGATCACTTTTATCCTAATATTTTTAAATTTACATCTTGTGGTCATGATTCACCTCTCAGACATTGGGATATTTATTTCAAGTGGCACATGTCCTTGAAAGTGACTGATCATGATGTATCATGAGAAGTGTTCTCGGATCACTTACGGGGATTTTTCCCACATGGATTCAACATCTAATCATATGATAGATCAGCCATAATCTCAAGCTCTATTGTTCTATTTTGTGAAATTTTTTGGGAGAAAACTTATTTCCATCCTCTAATTCAAGGCAGTCAAAGGTGTTAACGGTGCAACCATCAGTTGCAAGGACTGAATCTGCGGTTGCAAATTCTCCTCCTTTTGGGTACCTCTGTTTGTGCCCACACATTTAATTGCTTCGGATCAGATGATGGAGATCGTGTTTCACCCTGATCTTCCACACAATAGATCTTGAGATCATGTCAAACCTATCAGACAGGCAATTTTTTATTCCATGTGTCACAGATTCTCAAAAAATGGCCCTTGAAACATAGGAGGCACATCACGCTCAAATATGACTCACCGTTTGATAGGTGCACCATGTTCTCAAGATCTATTGTGAGGAAGATCTGGGTGAAACACAATATCCATCATTTGATCCAAAACAATTAATTGTTTTAAAGGGGTCTCGGGCATGAGCCCTTTCAGAGAATGCGTGAGCATAAACAGAGGTACCCAATACTTTTTTCATTGAGCTGGTAAGGCTATTCCCACTCATGATTGAGAACAGAGGCTCAGTGAATGGGTACAGAAGGCTTCATTGTTCATAAAGTTGTAGCACATGAGTTGGTATAGGGTATTCCATGGTAGCAAAATCGGTATCCGACTCGGGTATCTGTCATGAGAGGATTAATATAACTCGGCTGATAAGTATCGGCCTATTTAAAAAGAAAAAGATATATATATATATATATAGGTATCGGCCGAAACCGATACGTATCGGTATCGGCCCATTTTTTATTCAAAGCACTCAAAGGCCTCTAAAATTAAAGGCTATTAACATATTCAAAAACGTACATCTTAACCAATACTTTTAAGGGCACGACTATCTAAACCATCATTTAATCACCAAAATAGAGCTTAAATGATCATATATCATTGATGAATTTAAGATGTGGGTAATCCATACGGTCAAAGTATAGATCATAAGTTGAAAGGCAGTGGGCTCAAAAATCAGATATTTTTTATAGATTTTAATCATCCAATCACTCTAATACCACCCATTGTATTTAGTTTTAATGGCTGATATTCAAATTCCTCAATTGGATGGTTCACGTCTACTTATGGACATGATTTTTTGGCTAAAACATTTCTCAATGATGAATTGCCACATGAATAATTTAGATTGATCACAAATCTATGCAGCACGGCATAATAGTAAATCACACTTCAATGGTGTGAGATCAAAAATTCTATTTTAACAGTGGTAGATCGTTTGTCGGATCTTTGCATCGATTTCTTCACATAAGGTGGAGGACTTGATGAAAAATAGCTCCATGTGTACCCAACCAGTGACCGGTTCTACTCTTGATTGTGAACGGGTCACTTATCTGCCTTATACCGGAACATACGTTTGAGATGAGGAGGTAAACAAACTAAGGATCGAGTGTGAGACCTATACAAATTAATGAAAATGTTTGCCAGAAACTAGCTATAGTTTGATGGATGCAATGCCTGTCTACTACTGAGTGATGAAGATCTTGTTTGAGAAAGGTATCGGATGGTCGCTATAGGATCCTAGCCATTGAGCATTTTCTTTTTAGGCTGCCTTTGGGTTAGATCTTTCGGGCCAAAGAGCTACTTTTTTCACTCATTGGCTCGAGCAGGGAACTCCTTTTATGTTCGATAACACAGCTCCTTACTCTATTTACTCTAGTAGGGAGTTATTTTAAGTGATAAAACTATTCTTTGCCTGCTCTCTATTAGAGCAAATAAAATATGCTCTAATAGAGAGCAGAGAGCTGCGTCTACTCTTATAAGAGCTACAACAAAAGTAGCTTTAAATATTTCATGGCCCTTAAAAGTTAGGATTCGGTGGCGAAAAGTCCATTCAAACTTGATAATCTTATGATGTCGGTGAGGAGAGTCAATAATTTATAATAATATCAATGGTTAGGATCTGTCGAATATCATTAACACTACTATTAGCATCTGTCCGTTAGCCTCCCACCAAACAAATTAAATCCTGGCTGCGGATTTATAGGGTTTGGTTTTCTTAACGATTATGTATTAGGTCAGCTAAGTGACTTGACACTCAACTTCACTTGTTTGGGATGTGTGCCACATCAAATAATCATGTGTACCATCTAATAGCTGTGTCATGATCAAAAGATAATTGATCTAATATATTGGGCTGGAAAACAATCTCCATCATCTCGCTCAAAGTATTCAAATATCTAAAATTAATTGATACCATGTACAGCCAACGTACTTCTTAGTTTAGATGACATTTTGATGGTATGAATCAGATGATGGAGATCATCTTCCGAAGAAGGAGCAAACTTATGGGTGACGTTATTCACACCCGTTACACTTGTGAAGAGCATGTGATTTCCCACCATAAAAAACCGTTGAACGTCTTGCATCTCCCACAAAATAGATCTTGGGATCATGGCGCACCTATCCAACGATCACATATTGATTCCATGTGACACCCAACCCCATAAGTGACCGTCTGATAGGTACGCCCATGATCATGATCACTTTTGGGGATTTGTGCCATGTGAAATCAACATTTGGCTGTATGATACATTTGCTATAATCTCAAAATCTGTTGTGTGGAAGATTGGTACGAATTGAAATACTAGTTGTAAGGAGCCCATTCCGTCTCCCCCACGATTAGTTGCGAAGAGGACAGACTGCTTCTATCACTTGATCTGACTTATCTCATTCGTTTGATTCAAGACAATCAACGATTTTTTATGATGGAAGATCGTGTACCCTTCACAAGAACAACGGATACAAATAATGCCGCCCTAATGATAAAAAATAAAATAAAAAACAAAACAAAGAGGTTTTTAAACTGATTCAATATGGAAGGAGCCTAACTTATTGAAAATTTGAGATTAGCGATGATATTAGAAGAGAAATAATGCAAACACAATCACAAAATTAACAAAGACGATTTTAACGTGGAAAATCCTTTCACAGGTAAAAATCACGGGATCTCTCTCAGATCTAAGGCAAACAATCCACTATGAAAAAATTTATTACAGTGCTTCTAAGAATGAAATCCCTATCACTCTTCTTCACCAACATTGACCGCATCCGACGATCAACAATGACTGCATCCCACGATCATCCCTTCTATAATGACAATGTTATTGTATTTAACCGTCGTCACTCACGATGGTCCACTCGATCCACACGAGCCAATACATTCTTAAAATACCAAGGCAAAAGATTCTTTGAAATTTACATCAATTCCGAACAAAAACAAGAATATCTCAAAGAGAAGGGATATGGATAATTCTCGAGAGAATTTTTAAAATTAAAATACTTTTCCCAAAACCCCTTATCACTCCAGATCACACATGACATTTTTATACTATCGGGGCAAGGATGTCTTTGAGACACCAACTTCCAATAACCGCCGAAATCACCTTTAACTTCCTATAACCGTCAGAACCGCCGGAACACGGGCGTCCGTGACCATGGATGTCCGTGAGTCCATTCACGGACGTCCGTCCATCCGAATCACTCAATCTTCTTGACACAAAAGAGCATTTATAAATTTGATCATGATTATGATAAAATTTCTAACACTTATTTTATTTATCATTCCTCACTTATTATTATAAGCAGGTTGGTTGATTTCATTATCTACTCCATTCCTCATCTCATCCATCATTGCAAATTTTCTATGGCTTATATGCGTTTTACAAGTCTCTGTCCGAGTGCACTCCAAGTCTCAGTCCGCTCACTGCCTGGTTACACGGGATTAAAGTGTTGCTAACTCTAGCTACTCTCATTATGTAAGTCTGAGAATGCACCATCTAGCTAGTCTAATCTAATCTAAACTAAAGTTGGTAAAAAAGTGTGCCCTGTGTCTAGGGCTGTCAACCAGTCGAGTCGACTCAATACCTGATTCAATCCACCCCGATATTTTTATAAGGTTGGATGCATAAACTTAACCCTTCGGGTTGGGCTGAGCATGAGACACCCGAGCTGATCTTCAAGTAGAGTAGGGTCAAGACTACTAAAAGGTTGCGTTAGATTGGGCCAGGCAAAAAGCTGGTCAGACGGTCGAGTCTGGCATATGCCATTTTTGTAGTGGGGTTTGTCCGACTTGTGTGGCCTCTAGCATATATGCTGGAAGGTTGAGAATATTGTATTCTCAGAGTCGCAAGTTGAAGCCCAACTTACCTATCAAATAGATAAAGAAATAAAATTCGTGATTCATCCTTCTATCTTTTTGCTTTTTTCCTTAAAACAAATAAATGAAAATGCCCACTGAGCCTTAGGAAATAGGATTGTTTGTTGGTCTTATAAGACCATACCCAGTACACAAGGCTTTCCCTTTCACTAGGGTCTCAGAGAGGTAAGTGGTAGGCAACTTTACCTCCATTTTGGAGAGGCCGATTCCAAGATTCAAACCAGCCACCTATCACTTTGGGCAGGCAATACTTACCATCAAACCAAGGTCCGGCCTCTAAGGTTCGTCCCTAGGTCTATTAGATTACTTGTCGCTCAATCAAATTCCACATGAATGAGTATCTCAATGATCGTGGTCATTAAAATAAAATATTGCATAATTTCTTTATGAATGGTGTCACTGACGCAAAAACTGAATGATGAAATCACATTTACTTTCCACCATCCGTTTTCGATGTGGTTGACTGTTGATCGTATGATTTTTATTTTTATCTTTTATATTTTTTATTAGTCATGAATATTGGGCCACTCATTCATGAGGCATCTGATGGAATCTAAATGGATCTGACGATCCGACCATCCAAAATCAAGCCGAGAGATCTAGGCGCATGATCAATCAAAAACAATAAACCAACCATCTATAAATTAGATATATGTGCGTACCTTGAGCGTTAGCCATTAATGGTTGCCGATCTTCAACGATCTTCTCGCGTTCAATGTCTCCTAGCACAATGGGGATGCTCTCGCCAATAGGGAGGATTGAATTACGTCGAGCTATCGTTGGGACCAGGCACCCCTTATATTTATAGCCAAAGAGTCCTATCCCATTAAGGACTGAAATTGCTAATTATAGTGTGATTAGAAATCACAATCATACTTTAACTGAAAGACACAATAAGCAGTTGCCTATTCTCTTCAAACTCACCGTAGAATAGCTGTACATCTTAAGGTTGATCTTATACCATTCACTGGTCAACGGGTTTGACCATAGTGATGGCCACCAAAATAGAAACTTCTTACAGTCTCCCACTTGGCCAAACTATGTCAATAAACTCCGATTACCCAATGTTAGCTAACTTTCTTTGAATGGTAAATCACAATCAATCTCAATCAAAGTCTTTATTATCAGTCCGGTCCAGTGAGAATTTCAACACAGAATCAATGTAGTCAATATATCATATCATCGATATATGACCGCTCATCAGTTACTGTGTTGGAAGTCATCACCGACATGGATTCCAACTAGTATGATTTCACATAGATTGTAAGTTTACATAACTGAATGGTGATTACATGTAAACGCAATCTAATATTGGTCCTACTTTATTGCCATCTACTGGCACCATATGTTCCAAGGAGTTATTTGCATAAAAATGGAAAAGCAAATAAATAAATTTTATTTTTGAATCAATTAAACAAATGTATTCACTCGCATATGTCCACTCTCAAAGGCTATCAAAATTATCCGTTAACCCCATGCGCGCAACATGCTCCAAAAAGAGCGTGGGAGGTAAACCTTTAGTGAGAGGGTCAGCCAACATGAGTGTCGTACTTATCTTTTCAACAGATACAATTTGATTCTGAATTTTCTCCCTGACAATAAGATATTTTATATCAATATATTTGGAACCCCCACTAATCTTGTTGTTATTGGAGATAGCAATCGCAGCGGAATTGTCACAAAAGATTCTCAGTGGCTTTGAAATAGTATCAACAACTTGAAGCCCTGAGATAAAATTCCTCAACCATATCGCCTCACATGTTGCCTTAAAACATGCAACGAATTCTGCTTCCATAGTGGATGAAGTAGTCAGCGTTTGTTTAACGCTCTTCCAAGATATAGGTCCACCTGCAAGCATAAAAATATAACCCGATGTGGACCTACGAGTGTCTTGACACCCAGCATAGTCAGCATCTAAATAACCAATAACTTCAAGGTTATTCGACCTTTTGTATCTGTGCATGTGTCCCTTAGTCCCTTGTAAATAGTGAAAAACTTTTTTGGCTGCTTTCCAATGATCCAAATCAAGATTATATTGGTACCTACCAAGCATGCCAACTATATATGCTATGTCTGGACGAGTACAGACTTGTACATACATGAGACTCCCAACTGTCGATGCATAGGGAATTGTCTCCATCTGTTTTCTCTCCAGATCGATCCTGGGACTCTGAAGTAGACTAAATTTATCACCCTTAATGACAGGGGCAACAGTAGCAGAACAATTGTGCATGTTAAACCTTTTAAGAACTTTATCAATATAAGCTCTTTGAGACAATCCCAATATGCCACGGGCTCTATCTCGATGAATCTCAATTCCTATCACGTAGAAAGCTTCACCAAGATCTTTCATATCAAAACTCTTTGATAAAAAGTTCTTTGTCTCATATAACATGCCCAAATTGCTACTCGCAAGTAAGATATCATCAACGTATAAAACAAGGATGATAAATTTACTCCCACTGATTTTAAGATATATGCATTGATCCACAGTATTTTCTTTAAAACCAAAATTTGAAATGACTTCGTGAAATTTTAAGTACCATTGTCGATATGCCTGCTTTAAACCATATAGAGACCTTTTGAGTCTACAAACTAAATGGCTCTCCCCCTCAACCTGAAAACCTTCAGGTTGTGTCATAAAGACATCTTCATGCAAGTCGCCATTCAGAAAAGCAGTTTTAACATCCATTTGATGCAATTCTAAGTCAAAATGAGTTACTAATGCCATGACTATCCGAAGGATTCCTTCTAGAGACAGAGAAAATGTCTCTTTATAGTCTATTCCTCTTTTGAGTGAAACCTTTAGCGATTAACTGCCTTGTATCTTTCTATATTACCTTTGGAGTCTTGCTTGGTTTTAAATACCCATTTACGTGACCTGGCTTGACTCCATTAGGTAACTCACAAAGATCCTGCATAGAGTTATGTTTCATTGATTCCAACTCATCTTTCATGGCATCGAGCCATTGAGTGGATTTGTCGCGCTTCATGGCTTGGCTAAAGGAAACAGGATCTGATTCCTTTCCAAAATCAAATTCACTCTCATTTAGGTAAACTATATAGTCATCAGAAATGGCAGGCTTCTTTGCTCTCTCGATCTATCTACGCAATGGTAGATCATTGGCAGTCGCCATGGGAGCAAGAGCCTCCTCAATGTGGAGTGTGTCAATAGGTATAGCCACAGGTGCATCAACACTGGCTTGAAAAACTGGTGTTGGTGTTACTTTTTCTTGGATAAAAGGGAGAGGAATTATAACGATTCTCCTCAAAAGTGATTTTCCTAAGCTCTATACTCCCACCGATCTCTCACGATCCTCAAAGAATTTTGCATGTCTAGTCTCAACAATCCGGTACTATGAGTGGGGCAATAAAATCAGAGCCTTTTGATCTATCGTGGTAACCAATGAAATGACAACTTATAGTTTTAGGGTCCAATTTTCCTAATTGTGGGTTGTACACCTTTGCTTCAAATGTAAACATGTGTAAATATCCTAAAGTCGGTTTTCTTCCTACCCATAGCTCATAAGGAGTTTTGGGAACGCCTTACTAGGAACTCGATTGAGGATATGCATGCTTGTTTTCAAGGCTTCTCCCCACAAGAACGTAGGCAACGTAGAGTTACATAACATGCTTCTCACCATATCCATAAGAGTACGATTTCGTCGCTTAGCTACACCGTTCTGTTCAGGTGTTCCCGGCATGGTGTATTGAGCGACAATGCCATGCTCTTGTAGATACAGGGCGAAGGGTCCGGATTGCGACACTGCTTGAGTATCTACCATAGTACTCTCGCCTCTATCAGATCTCTCACAATTTTAATCTTGAATTGAGTTGTAACTCAACTTGACTATAGATTTTAAACATATCCAGGGCCTCAGATTTCGTGCATGAGAAATATACACCCAAAACGAGCATAATCATCAGTGCAGGTAATAAAATACCTTTGACCACCCACAGCGGGACGTGGACACGGTCCACAAATATCAGTGTGGACTATTTCCGGAAACTCGTGCCGAGAGCCCCTTTCTTATTAGTCTTTGTGAGTTTCCCTTTAACGCAATCAACACAAGTATTGAAATCGAGCGCATCGATTATATCATCCTTAATTAACCTCTCCATTCTATCCTTAGATATATGGCCTAAACGTTTATGCCATAAAATGGAGGAGTTATCGAGTGCTCGTTTTCGTTTTCGTTTCTTACTTATTTTATCATTCACATGCATAGAAACTAAAGATTGGGCGTAAGATGAATCCAAGTTCAACTGATAAAGATTGCCCACTAATGAGCCACCACCTACAATATCGGAATTAAATAATAGAGTAAACATATTATGTCCAAATTTAAATTCAAAACCTAATGAATCCAATTTAGAAATTGAGATAAGGTTTCTAGTGATACTGGGAACATAAATAGTATCAACTAAATCCAAAATGAAACCACTATCTAAAATGAGACGGAGAGTCCCAATGGCCTCCACGTCTGCTTCTACTCCATTCTCGAGTTTGATGGTACGTTCGCCTTTACTTAGCTTCCTGCTGGATCGAAATCCCTGCATTGAATTACTTATGTGAATAGTTGCACCAGAATCTATCCACCAAGTATTGCGTGGAGCATCAACATAAAGTGATTCAAAACACACAAAAGTAAGGTCATTACCTTTCTTAACTAGCCAATCTTCAGATTTCGACAATTCTTCTTAATGTGTCCTTCTTCTTCTGAGTGACACTTGATGCCAGAAGTAGGTGTGCTAGCCTCTCCTTGTTTGGTTTTTGGTGGAGGAGCTTTCACGTTCTTTCCTTTATATTGTCCCGATTTTCGCTTGAAAGTTCGTTTCGATGGGCCAAGAGCGGCGTAATGGGCACTTTCAGGTTTTTCATCAAGTCGTTCTTCTTCTTGGACACGATGAGCGATTAACTGTTCATCTTCCACTTCTCTTCTGCGTGTTATAATTGATCTTGAGCCGGCCAAATTTGCGCGGAAGATAATGAAGTGAACAAGATAACCCTCAGAAAAACCCATGTCCAGTTCTTTCAATTGAGTGGCCATGCCACTCATTTTCATAATGTGCTCCCGGACGCCGCTATGACCATCATATTTCATGGTTCCCATTTTAACAATTAGACTACTGGCAAGGGCTTTAGAAGTCCCTTGAAATTGTTCCTTAATGGCTTGCATGTATTCTTTTTGCGAGTCTTGAGTCGAATACCTCCCGAATCGCATCAAAGAATGGAACTCTTTATGATCATGAGGCTCATACGATTTGATCTATCCCATTTTTCTAAATCCGTATGGTTCATTGCCAGATCCTCAGCCGAGGCATCAGCAGTGAGTTCCTTGGGTTTATCAGATCGTATAGCATAGTCAAGATCCATGCAGCCTAGAACAATTGCAATTTGTTCCTTCCATTTCTTATAATTTGATCCACTCAAAAGTTCAATTCCACCAATCATATTGGTTATGGTAGGCGTTCAATCGCACAATGATTAAGGGCTTTATTATGTCCACATACAATCGAAGTAACTATCAATTCCACAAGGTTATAATTATAACATGTGACGCGAAAGTTAAAATATGTCAAGGAATATAAAAAGTAAAACCAATGTGATTTTATTGAGAAACAATTTGTGTCATTATGAGCCTCCGTTGGGTCGAGTCATAACACACTAGCCGCTTCCTCAGTCTTTATTAATGATTGTGGTACTAATTGCGTCGTTATGACCCTCCGCTTGGTAAAGTCACAACACGAGCATAATGAATAGTGAAACACACCATCATATAACATTAAGTGATTCATCACCGCTAGCGTAAGAATCCCTTATGTTGTAACGCCAACGTTCACTACACATTTGCACTGAATTTGTAACACGGTTTTGGGCAAAATTAAACCTCACTATGAAAACCACGGCACTAGGAAAGGCCATCACCGTTGGGCAGAAGAATCTTTCCAAGCCATGTTTTCAAATTAGGTTTGATAATATTTTAGAAAACCACAAACCGTGTTATGAGGAGGTGTCAAAAATAGACAACAAACGAGCATTATAATGTGTAAATACCAGCCATGGTGGTGGAGCACAACCTCCACTACCCAAATCTAATGAATGATACTTGAGCAAAAATTGATTACACAATTAAAAAATAGAAAAAATAACATCAGGTCATGAAAAAATCATAATAGAGAGCTCATTATCAAAAATAGACCTCAAAAACCGATCCGGAATGTCCGAGATAGTCAAAATGCATATATAATGTCCGAAAATCGGACCTGTAAATAGCCCAGAAAAGGCCCGAGAAGATTAGGAAATAGTGTCGGCATAAGTGTGCTGTGTATCGAACCGGGTCATGGGCCTTTGTGGCCGGGTGGGCTATGGGCCATGTGGATCAGGTACATGGGCCAAAAGAGCTGAGTGGGCCTCAGCCAGTTGGTCGGGCTGTGGGTCGGGCTATAGTCCAAATGGGCCATGCGGGCCAATTGGGCCAAATAGGCCCAGGCGGGTCGGGTGGGCCAAGTAGGCCCAGAGCCGAATGGGGCTAGGGCCCAGTGGGTCGGGCGGACTCGGGCCAAATAGGCCAAGAGCCGAATGGGCCTAGGGCCCAGTGGGTTGGGTCCGTCAGACAGCGGCCGGGGCCAACGGTTGTATGGGCCAAATAGGCTCAGGTCCGGGGTGCAAACGAACTGGCTGGGGCCAACAGTAGAGGCCGAGCCAAACGGGTCGGGCCATAGACTAGATGGGTTGGGCTAGAGCCAAATAGACCAGGCGGGTCGGAACCGGACCCGATCGGGTCCGAAAGACCCTAAACCTCCCTCCCCATCCACTGTTCATCGTCCTCTTAAAAATTTTTTTTTTTTTTGTTTGAAGAAACTGTTGCAGGTGAGCAACCAGAGGCTTACCAGCGCCTCCACCGTGTGGCGCCGTCCGGCTCGGCCGATCGGCCGGCCGGAGTCGGCCAGTGCCGGTCCGGTCGAAAAAACCTGCCACACGGACGTCAAAAATCCAAAATTTTTTTTTTTTTTTTTACATCGCAAGGGCTTACCCCCCCCACTGGGCCGGTCAGTCCGATGCCGCCGATCGGCCCGATGTCGGACGTCGGTGGCTTGGTCCGATAAAAATCCCACCTGGCCGTCGGCCACAAAATAAAACCCAAAAATTTTATTTTTTTATTTTTTAAAACTGCGCCATGCTAGTTTAGATATTGACGCCCACAAAAAAAAAAATTTCGTTCCTCTCATTTGAATGCACGACGAGAAGTCGAGATCTAAATATGATGTTTTGATTGACCAAACACCATCATGGCTCTGATACCAATTGATGGAATCTAAATGGATCTGACGATCCGACCATCCAAAATCAAGCCGAGAGATCTAGGCGCATGATCAATCAAAAACAATAAACCAACCATCTATAAATTAGATATATGTGCGTACCTTGAGCGTTAGCCATTAATGGTTGCCGATCTTCAACGATCTTCTCGCGTTCAATGTCTCCTAGCACAATGGGGATGCTCTCGCCAATAGGGAGGATTGAATTACGTCGAGCTATCGTTGGGACCAGGCACCCCTTATATTTATAGCCAAAGAGTCCTATCCCATTAAGGACTGAAATTGCTAATTATAGTGTGATTAGAAATCACAATCATACTTTAACTGAAAGACACAATAAGCAGTTGCCTATTCTCTTCAAACTCACCAGAATAGCAATTGTACATCTTAAGGTTGATCTTATACCATTCACTGGTCAACGGGTTTGACCATAGTGATGGCCACCAAAATAGAAACTTCTTACAGCATCCGATTACGTGATGTATCTTACCATTTGATCGGATCCAAGTAGCAGCCAAATAGTTTGGGACCAATTAACTTATCCGACCCTTAGGACAAAGGTACCGTATCCTAAACAAGAGAAGTGTGCAAAAAAGAGAATGGGCTAGTTGTAGATGGGCAATGGTCAGGTTCAATCAGGTTGAATCGGATTTTGAGTCTACCACATCTATCACATCTACAGCTGTTAGATATGGGAGAATCTTGACTTTCATGATTTTCACTTTTTATAAGATGATGTGCTATCAAGATTCTCTTATTTCCAAAGGCTGTAGATATGGTCGGACTCGAAATCCCGTTCAACCTGATCCGACCTAATCATTGCCCATTGTAAATAATGAGCTAATAGCACATCAGTTGTGCAGCCATGCAGAGCTTAAGATGTGCACGGATTTCATGGTCTTCAAAGTTTGTGTCTCCCACTCACTGCACAACTAACATGATGTCAGATCATTGTACACTATGAGTCGCCCCTTTCTCTGTCAACCACTTTCTAAACAATGAACCAATTGTCAGTTGCATGGTATTTTTTTTTTCCTTTGTTTTTGATTAATCACGCTGAGGTTGGAGGGGCCTCACCCTTATCATAGAAAGAAGAAAATATAAGTACATGACCTCAGCCAAGTCTACAGGAGCCAAGTGAGCCAGCAGTTCACCCAAGACAACCTAGGACTGAGCCGAGGAAGGATCCAAAAAAATAAATAATACAGAAAATTAGAGAAATAGAAATTCTGGACGGTCACCCCTAGACACAATGTCCCAATTCCTCATACAATCCTGAATGAAGTACGGATGAAGCATACCCAGACTCTTAGCCCATTGCAGAGATTTGATGACGATCTGATCAGATAAAGAAGAGGCCGTCAAGAGCTTGTTGTTGAAGATTCTGTTATTGCGTTTTTTCCAAAGCAATCAGAGAAAAGCGAACAAGAGGAGACCCCAGACTCCTTTGGCTCTGAGGGGATGGCCGGGAATAAACCAAGATCCGACTAGCTCTGCAATCGAGAAAGCCAAGGCCCAAGATATTCCGAACGATCGAAAAATAGAGTTCCAAATTTGAGAAGAGTAAGAACAGTGAATGAATAAGTGGGCACTGTTTTCCAAATCCTTGAAGCATAACACACATCTGTTAGGAATTTGGAAACCTCTGCTTTGAAGGTTGTCCACTGTTAGGATTTTATCCATAATAGCGAGCCAAACGAAGGTGATAGATCTGAGAGGAGCATTGGCTTTCCAAATCCACAACCATGGAAACCTTGGGGTGACAGTCGTGGTAAGAAAGCGGTAAAGGGATTTGACAGAAAAGGAGCCATCTTTGCCAAGGGACCAAATCGGACGGTCTGACAAATTTGGATTAGGAAATGGAGTGGAATCTAGCTCCCCCAGCAACTCCGCCAATTCCCGGATCTCAGAATCGTATAATCTGTGCGAAACCGGCACCTTCCAAAACATATCTGCCTGCTGGCTCAATACTGCGACGTCCATTACTGAGCCATCACTAAGTAGGCGTTCAGTAATACTTCCGTAAGGTTAAAAATTCAGCAAATTTTGAAAGTTCATAGAAAAATGGGAGAGAAAAAATATGGAAAAAAAAAAATTATGATTTTTTGACCAAATTGGGGAATTATTAGCAAATATTTGAACAATTACCGAATTTTTGAAAAATTTGTGAATAATTTGGGATTAATTAACCTGATCCCAAATTCATGAATTTTTCAAAAATTCGGCCAATATGGTGACCGTAGTCAATTCTTTCTTTCAAAAAAAAAAAAAAAATCTAGAAAAATTCATCACATTTGGGAAAAAAATTGGTCAATAATTCCAAAAAACAAAAAAGGAAATTTGTAAAAATAGATTAATTAAAAATTGAAAAAGTAAATTTTTTCAAGAAATTCGGGAAAGATTCTAGAAAAACTCAAGAAGTTCACAAATAATTCTCAAAATTTGTAATTTTTGAAAAAGTCGCGAAGAACTATAATTGTATTCGTTTTTTAAAAAAATCGTGAATAATTCAGACTTTTTCAAAAGGTAGGAAAATTTGGTGACTGTGAAATCTACCAATTGAATAGGTTAGCTCACCATGATCTCCGAACCGCATCGGACCATAAACTTGTACAAAGTAACCCATCATGCTCGACGTGCTTCGATTGAACTTTTTACGAACTGCAAACTGATTTTATTTCTTTAATAATAATATTATAAACATATTTTCTTTTTTTATGGTTAGTTTAGTTGAGTTTGAACCTAGGACCTCAAGGTTACATTATTTTCTAACCCAAATTTTATTATAAACATAGCCAACTCCATACACTGTGAACTAGTAAGTTTCACTAACTATGATCATTAGTCATCCTCCCCAGTGATGTCCATAGAAGATGAAATCCCGAGCGAAGATGCAAATGTGGCGGTCGTGTCGCCGGTAAGATATCGCTTCAATCGATCCAAGTCGTCAGCGGCATCAAGCATGGTGGGCCTAGTCGACGGGGCCTCTTGGGTGCAAAGGAGGCCCATGTCGAGGAGTTCACCGATGCCGACTTCCCACATTTTCGTGACCTCGGGACTCTGGTCCCTTGCAGATCTCATGAGTGAAGAATCTATCACCTTCTCCACCCTCCCATGATAATGGCTCTTCACCCACTTGTTCAGGGTGAGGCCACCAGCAAACATATCATCTGTGGGTCTCTTTTTGGTCACCATTTCGAGCACTAATATGCCGAAGCTGTATACGTCACCCTTCAGTGATGCCGTCGATCCAAATCCATACTCTGCAAGTGCAAATGAAAAATAAAATAATAATAATAGTAATAATCATAGTAATAATAATGTTAATGGAGCATCACCTACATGAATAAAATAAAACACACAAGTATACTTGCTTTTGCCAAGTGGCATATATCCATGACCAATTTGGTGCCTGATGTGAATTGAAATTAGCCTAAAGTTGGTGATCCAAGGATTCTAGTGACTCATTTTGAGCTATTTAAGATAAATAGTTGTCCATGTTTAATATACCGTCATTGAAGTGGCGTTAACCACTTTGTCCAAGTAGTTATGATGTCTTATGTACTTGGACGAAGTGAATTTATCAAAAATGCGGCTCAAGTAACACATGGCCTAAGATCTCATTCCAGAGCCAAGAAAAGCTTAGATTTTTCGGAGGAGTGAAAGCGACAAATAATTCTTCGAGCAAAATACTCATAAATGTTCAAAATTTAAGGCAAAAAAATAATTTTTAATTAGTAGAGTGAAACTCAAGAAGACGGAAAAGTAAATTTCTTCTAGAAAAAACTAAAAATCTGAGCCACTCAAGAACAAATAGAAGGAAATATGGTTTCTGAATTTTTTCAGAGATTTACTCAAATTTTAATCACCCAATTTTTTGAGCTTTTCTGGAAAAGCTCAAGAAATGTGGAACGAGGAATAAAGGTATGCTATCGACATCAGTGACTAGAGAAGGAATTAAAAATCGCAGATACCGATACATATTAGTTATCAACTCATTTATAGGTATCAGCGAGGTATTAAAATCAATATCAGTCTCAGGTATCGATTTGCTCGAGGCCGATACGAATCGGCCAATATATATTGCTCAATTTTTAATAAAAATAAAAATAAAATAAATAAATAAAAAGTCTCGGTTGAAATCGAGACGTATCGGTTTGGCCGAAAATCGATAAGTATCGATATCGGCCGATTTTTTATACCTTGGGTATCGGTTTCAGCATCCGCCGATACCTCCCATTTTTTTTTTTTTTATTTTTTATAAAAAAATTCACAGGATCAACTCGGTATCACCCAATACGTATGGGCTGATTCGTATCGGTCCAGGTCCACCCTAGACCGATACCGGTACCCGAGTTGACATCTTGGACTACCCTGGACCGATACCAGTACCCGAGTTGACACCTTGGACTAGAATCAATCTCAAATATATTTAAAAAAAGAAAAAAAAAAAATGTGGGTCTCCCGTACATCCGTTCATCCATACATCCATACAGAAAAGTACCAATGGGAATCTTCTACATAGTAGTTAGGCGTATACATCATCTGCATCCATAATCTACACTCCTCTGTATAAGGGGACCATAGTTACGAACGTCAGAAATTCAGGACCAAAAGGGTCAGGGGAAAAAAGGGGAAAAATTGGCAAACTTCAAGAAAAAATCGGGCAAATTTTGGTAAAAAAATAATTTAAAATATTTAAAATAAATTTTTTTGACACAAATAAGGAAAATTTTGAAAAAAAAAAATTCATTAAAATGAAGTTTAAAATGCAAAATCACGGTTTTTAAGGAAAAATTTGTTTTAAACGTTGCACCAATCACCATCATAGTGACAAATTTCGTTTCAGTAATTTTTCAATGGAGGGTCCTTTTGGTACATTTCTAATTAATTTTGATACCTTTCAGAAAAAATTCTGGAAAGTTTCATGGATTAAAAATATATTTAATAGTTTTTAAAAAAATTAGTACAATATATAATAAATTACTAACATATTCATAAAAAAATTAAAAAAAAAAAAAAAACATTAAAAAAAAATTCGAAATTTCGCCAAAAAATACCAAAATTTTCGTTTGACCCCCTTTTCCGTGAAATTTCGCCGAAATTTGTGACAATGGTCACCATTTGTTCTATAAAATTTGCATTTAAACAAAAAAACAACTTAGAGAAAAAAAAATAAAAAATGCGGATTTTATTAACTATGGTGGACCATTTCATCCATGGTCCACCTCTTCGATGAGGCATAATCTGAAAAGTCGCTCGATTAAGCATCCTATCGATCAGACCCCATCAATGTATCCTCAAGGTTACGTCCCTTTGGATCGATGGATCGGTCCATATCAATGGTCATGATGGCCAATATCATGTTATCAAGCCAGCTTATAAAAATCAGTTTGTTATATACGACTCACACTAGATCAAAACTAGTTGAAAACAAAAACAGAATTAACTAACCACCAGAATGTTGAAAAGAATAAAGGGTGTACTACCTGGTGCAATGTACCCAATGGAGCCACACAAATTTGCAGTAGAGTTGCCCACATTATCAGTCCCTCCAACGGTCATCACCAACCTTGCAATCCCAAAATCAGAGACCAAAGCAGTGAGATCATCATTCAAAAGAACATTGCTTGGCTTCAGATCACAGTGTATCACCCTCACAGGGGAGTGGTGGTGCAAATAGGCCATCCCTTCAGCTATGTCACTACATATGCTAACCCTTTGAATCAAGTTCAAATCCGAAGAACCCGACCGCAAACCCGCTACCGCTTGAGGATATAACCGGCTCTCTAAGCTACCATTTGCCATGAAAGGAAGAACAAGAGCCTTAAAATCCGGTAAACTGCATGCCGTTACAATCCGCATTAGGTTCCGGTGCCGAATTCTCTTTAGTACCTGGCACTCTCTAGTGAAACTCTTTGTAGAATTACCTGTTTGTAGGTGCAGTACTTTGACCGCGACAACGGTCCCGTCCTTCAGGACTCCTTTATAAACGTGCCCGAATCCGCCGGACCCGATCAGCCTTTCCTGTCCAAATTGCCCGGTCGCCTCCGCGAGTTCTCGGTAAGTGATCCTCGGGATCCGGAGGTTTAAAGTCGGTGTCGATTTATCGAACATTTCATCTTTTGGAGGGAAAATCATCCCTTTGATCTTCCGAAACCCAATGATCTGTTTGATCTTCTGATATCCGATCACGCAACATATCGTCGACAGGAAAACTGATGCAAATACTATGGTACATACCAAGATCAAGACTTTGCGCGACGTTCTTCGCATTCTCCTGCAGATGGGTATGCCAGGAACTGAACCACATAGATGTGGATTGCATAAAAATGAAAGAATTGTCAGGTTTCGGAAAATTTTGCCGGTGGGTATCGATCCATTGAAGTCGTTATATGAAAAATTCAATTGGTTGAGGCTGCTGCAGTTGTTAAGGCTCGCCGGGATCTCGCTTGACAAGTTGTTGTGCGAAATATCGAGCGATTGGAGATTCCAGAGTCTGCCGAAGGATTCGGGAAGAATTCCTACAAAGGAATTATGCGAGAGATTGATCAGAATCAGAGCGATACAGCCGGATAATTGGGGGACAAGGGTTCCAGTGAGATCATTGGATGACAAATCGATGGCTTCGATTCGGTCCATCTTGCCTAATTCTAATGGCAAAGTCCCATTCAAATGGTTGTTTGAGAGGTTCAAGTAGATGCCCATATCTCTCCTTCCAACAATTTGATTTGGTATCTCTCCTGTTAAGTTGTTATAAGACAAATCTAGCTTGTCTAATCTCGTCAACCTTCCTAGACTAGAAGGCACTAAACCCGAAAGCCGGTTTCCATGAAGGAGAAGACTAACTAGTCCCTCGAGATCACCGACACTCTCTGGGATCGGACCCGATAACCTGTTCATCGATAAATCGAGGTTACCCAACTGTTGAATCCGTCCAATTGTATCCGGAATCGGACCCGACAGTGAGTTATTAGACAAGATAAGCTGCTCTAATAATTGCAAATTACCAATCTCCGGCGGGATTGTACCGTTTAAAAGGTTGCTCGATAAGTTGAGCAGTGTCAGATTCATGAGGTTTGAAATGTTGGGTGGGATCCCTCCGGTAATCTGGTTATCTTCAAGATTAATATGTGTCATATTAATGGATAGCCGACCTATGGCGCTGGGAATTTCTCCGCAAAGACCGATACCCATCAATTCGAGCTCCTCAAGGGCCTGGCAGTTGGAGAGCGCGTCGAAGAATGTCTCGAGATCCATGTTGTTATTGTGGCACGAAAAGTTGTTATAGGACAGGTGAAGCAGTTTTAGGGATATCATGTTCTGTACTATTTCCGACGGCAATTCGCCCGATAGACTATTGTTTTGGAGATCCAACCATATCAATCCGGAAGAACTTGCAAGTGATGGAGGGATTTTTCCGCTAAATTTATTCGCGGAAAGTAGGAGGTATTCTAATTCAGATAGGTAGTTTCCAACTTCTGGCGGTATCTGGCCATGAAGGGAGTTAAAAGAGAGGTCTATGTATATTAATTTGGTGCAGTTGTACAAGATCGTCGCTGGAATCTGACCATCCAAGCGGTTGCTTCGGAGACTGAGGTAGTAGAGTTCTGAAAGGACGGCAATTGATTCTGGGATTTGGCCGGTCAGTTGGTTTTCGGAGAGTTCGAGAACAAAAAGGCTTTGTAGAGAGGCAAATTCCGGGGGGATGTGACCAGAGAGGCTGTTTTTTGACAAGTCGAGAACATTGAGCTGTTTTAGGGAGGACAATTGCATTGGGATTTCACCTGAGAGGTTGTTTTTCGACAAGTCGAGTATTTTGAGGCGTTTGAGGGAGCCAATATCAGGCGGGATTCCCCCGTATAGGCGGTTTCCCGACAAATTGAGCTCATGGAGGCCTGTGAGATTTGCGAGAAACGGCGAGAGGGACCCCTCAATACCGCTGCTGCCCATGCCATTAATCTGGAGTTTTGACACACGGTGATGCCGCCAGCCACAGTTGACACCAGGGAAGTCGCACACTTCGGAAGTTTCATTCCATCCCGCAAATGCCGAATTTGGGTCAAGGGATATGGTTCTCTTGAAGGCCAAGAGTGCTTCTTTGTCCGTGTGACGGCTCGGGTGGTGATGGTGAAACCAAACTGGGGTGCCCAACACTAGAACCATGTATTGTGCTAGCAACACTAACATAAATTTCTTCACCCCCACCATGCTTCTTTTCTTTCTCTTATTATTTGTATCTCCTCTCTTTCCTTCTAAATAACACATATATGGGCCTTGATCCGGTGTGAATCTTATACAAACAAAAAGACTAGTACAAACAGGCCGTAGCCTGGACACATGACCCTAAACCTCTGATCAATGGGCATTTTTTGGGATTGTGTGTGCTTGCCCATGAAGCGTAGATGGTCCGAAACATCAAACAAGTCCGATTAACTATACAGACAAATTACGGGCTTTAGGGCGGGTTGTCATGGTAGAGATGATTCAAACAAACAAATTATCTGTAGAAGACCCCTATCAGAAGTTTTGTGAGAGATAGAGAGAGAATGGTAGGAGGGAGGATATTTTCTTTGGAAAAGAGAAATGTTCAACATAGGCTATGATGTGATTTGGAACTTGGTGTATTGTTTTTTTATTTTTTATGTTGTTGTTGAAAATTAACTTAAGTGGATGCTCAACCTAATCTCATTATCTGATCCCCCGCTCTCACTTTCAAACTGTAGATGTGAGATGAATTGTATCGGTCGGATCGCTGGCCGACAAATAGATGTTGAAAATGATTGAAACGGATCAAATTAATACTTTCCATGGAATTGTATAATTATTTATGCATGATTGCAATTTAGTAAATGAAAAGGGTTTCATAAGAGTGCTACGAGCCGTCTGATTTATTCGGGTCCGCTTGGGTCTCCCTTCTCCAGCATTTTTATAGAATGCGAGGTTGATCAGGACCGATAATACCAGGAACCTGTTACGGAGATAATCATTACACCAAAAGCAACTAAGCATTGATGGAGCAAAAAGTTAAGACCCTTATTACTTTGGGTTCATAATGAGACCGAAACCCCCGATATATTGGCCGATAAATGTTGCAAATGTATAAGACTACAATTAATTGAATTTGGCTTTATTGCTCATGTGATAAAGAACAATAATAGAACTTCAATTGTAACCAATGGGGGGTTGGTGTAATGGCCTGGACCATGCCTCAAGAGGTGGAAGTTCTGATTGAGTTCAAAGCCCACCCGTTGTTGGCCACTCGCAGGGATTTATCCCTACGGACTGATACATGTGATGTGCTGGTGTTGCACATACCCGGGGACTTAGTCTGGTGCTCTAAGAGACCAGATACCCATTATATATATATATATATATATATGAACTTCAATTGCATGAAATGTAAGATAGCACTATTGTGCACAAAAAACTAATGGAGTCCCCCTAAGCTACCACCTTCTCCAATTCACATGGTTGATATTTGTTTTCTAATGGTTTCATACCAGAACCTCTTGAAAAAGATCTTCCTTTCTCATAATGGAGAGGGAGGCCCCACCCTCTGGTGGCACCATCAAAGTTGACTTTTATCCAACATTATAGATGCTTCATTACACAACCCAATAAATTTTGTATATTTTGTAGGATTTTGAAAGGGGTTTATTTGGTTTTGAACCGAGTCAGAGTGACCCGACCTGATTTATCGAGTCGGGTTTGGCATCTACCCTTTACCCATCAGGTTCAGTCGGGTCAGCTATGGGTGCACCTTAGGTTCGGGATGGTGGTCAACCTAGATTTTGACCCAACCCTATTGACAGCCCTAGATGTGGATTTGGTGGAGCCCAACAATCTTGTCATCCAAACAATTCTGACCTTTTGGTCAATGCACAATTTCAGGTTGCTCATGTTCAGCTCCCTTGCTCTTTGGAAACTTTTTATTGGATGATCATGAAATTTTGTGCCTTTTATTTGGGATATGCTAGTCTAGATGTTGGCCTACCTTGCCGCAGCTAAAAGTTAGGAAAAAGAACATGACTCATTGCCTATTTTGTATAAGGGATTAAAGAAAGGAATGACTCTCCTTACCTTAGATCTAAGATAAAAACCTCATCATCTCAGTTTTAAGTAAGCCACATGGAATGTAGTTTTTATCCATCCAAGTGGTCTAAGTGGCAGAACATCTTATGACCTCTGTTGAGCCCAAAAGATGTCCCCATTGGAGGACCCTGCCATTGAATCCGAGCACGTCAATATAGAACCTACATTAGATACGGTTCATATTACTTCTGATTCTGGAATTTTTCTACTCCACTGCTCCTAGTTTCCTTTTGTATTTTTCACTTTCATTTTTTCGTTCTTTTGTTTTGACCCTTGGCCTTTGGTCAGTCTTCGCTAGAACCTCTCTAGCACTGTCTCTTGTAATTTTTGTTTTAATGGAAATTACTTCTTATTGAGCAAAAAAAAAAAAACTACGATCCACATTAAACTTCTCAAAGTAGTTTAAACTCTTTCATGATCATGCCTTTTAGCTGGGTGATCTTCATATGATGTTTAACTACGTCTGCGACGTGGCCCAAAATGTAGGACTACAAGGATTTTATCTTTGGAAAAACTGTAATTTATATATATATATATATATATATATATATATATATATATATATATATATATATAGGTAAGTTGGACCTATGTTACTTAATTCTCTCACTCACCCAGCGAATCACGAATTGAATACAAAGAATCAAATTCGGCAAAACAAGCGATTTGTTGAAATAATCCTTGCGAATTGGATTCATTTAAAGTTTTAAAAGTAGAAACAGATTATTTGAACTTAAGATTTTATGTAATTAATAAATAAGTTTGAAACTTATCCTACCCCAGCGAATTGGATTCATTTAAAAATAGCTATTTGTGAATTGCGAACCTGAAGCCCACTACCTTGGGGAACAAATTCAAGTCGTCAACCACTGCAATAACCCCTTAGTTGGTAATCTTGACCATCTCTTGCATCTACAACCTTCACACTGTATTGTAATTCTTTGATAAATATTCGCTTGGAGCTCGCAAGCTAGATGTCAGGGGCAGAGCGATATATAGGAGAGTGGGGAGCTGAAGTCCCAACTAAAAGTTTAAAATTGTATAGAATAATCTTCTTATAAAGCCTTCTTCTATGTAGAACCCTCCAAATCTGCAAAAAATAATCTGTGGTATATAAGCCCCCAGTTCTTCTACATGGATTCTCTAAAGATAGTTTATCGACTCTAATCCAACAGTGTCATTTATAGTAATACCCACTGGATTGAAGTTGTGCCAATCTCATCAACGATATTTTTACAGAAAATCCTACATAGATTAGGATAAATTGGCTTGGCTTTTTTATAATAAAATCTTTCCTCTGAGTTTTCCTACGTATATTATATTTATCATTTTTCTGTAGGTAAGTTGAGCTCGAACCTGCCATATTGAGGTTGCAATGTTGTCAACGTTCCATATTTAACATTGTTATAGTAAAATATATGAACATGCTGTATAATATATAATATATCAGCATATTTCATATTTACCTTAATGTATTGTTTATTTTTCACACTAACCATTTTTCTTTTACTGTTCCAACCATTCCCACTTTTATTGAATACCTCCTCCCTCATTCTATATGTTTTAAATTACTTAAGTGATTCTTCATGTTACTTTTATCCATTGAATAATCATATTTAGTAGATCATTTGCACATTTCTTCAACCATCTCTGACCAACCATCTTTATGAAATCCTCAGGAGAGCAGTTTGCATCCCTTAAGGCATGGTTCAACCACTATTTAGATATAATGGTTATTATCCATGTCATCAAACGATTTTTTATTTTGCACTAACAACGATGGGGCTTTAGCTTTTCAAGTTGCACTTTATAAAGCATGCATTTAAAATAGATAAATATTAATCATTTTAAGCAAACATAAGAAAAAGATATCATTGCACTTTATAAGTTAGGGCTTAGACCATTTAACTCAATGCAATGAATCCTTGTTTGAACCAATTAAACAAATAACTAGAGAGGAGCTAATTAACTCCAGTTGATATTTTTTTTTCTTACTTGAAATCCTTGCATATTTGGGTGGCACTTCTCATTTTTAAATAATTGAAAATTAAAAGGGCAAAAAAGGAGTCCTTCGCGAAAAGATATTTCATATTTTGATAGGCATATCTTCATCTCAGCAAAGATAGGGGTGTCAAGTGTCAACAGCCAAGACTTGTGGCCCAAGTCCAACCCATTGACACCCCTATTTCCACTACTGTTTACAGACGCTATTAGTTAGGTTTATTTGAATCAGTCTCTGTAGAAATTAGTTTCATTAAGGAACTAAACTAGTTTAGTTCAGTTCTAAATTAGTTCATGCTAATAAAAATATGAAATAATAAGGATGGAATTCTCCATCTTGAATTTAAGCTAATCGTGGTGCATCACTCGTAATGTGGGTTTAGAGTTGTTCGGCCTCATTTTCAATTTCACAACAAAACAATTTATGTAATGATCCCAAGCGGTGCAAATATCTTGGAAGGACCCTTGCATACCAAAGATTTGAAAACTACTGCCAGGAAAGGAGTGAGTGGGGATAGCCCGGTGGTAGCCCAACTGTCAAGCATAATGGTGGGCTGGTTGCGGCAATGTGCTCCAGATTTGATTCATAAAACAAGTACTCACTAGAAGTGATAACCTTAAACCATGTTTGAAGTGCTCTATAGAAGAGATAGACTCGACAAACTATGGAAATAAAGTTAGCCACCATGAAGGACCAATTATTTTCTTTCTTACGAAGAAATTGGACCCCAGAGACAGTGTTGAAGATAGAGTGAGCCACTTTCAATTCCTTAGCATCTTGAACTTTGATAACCGAATCAGAATCGCTCATGGAAATCCACTTCATCCTGTAGCAGCCATATTTCAGAATTTCTCCGGAAACGGAGCTATGACAGGGAAATATTCCCAGTCATATTTGTGGCAGGGAGCCTAGTAACTTCATGACACTATTTTTGTTGAAGGTGAAATTAATTGAGAGTAGAACTCTCACACAAAAATTAGTTTACAACAATAGTATTTTACACTAGAGTGCATTGATTAAAAGCAAGTTCACAAGTAATATTATCAGATAACAAACTATATTAAAAAGCTTTATAAGTGACAAAATTATAACTTATAGTTGACAGAGTGATATTTTGAGAGACCCTATTATATGGATACATGTCTCAAGAAGGCACACCATATAAGATGTTGCCAACTTGCCATAATTCTAAATGTTTCTAGCATATTGTCACAAATTTTTTTGTATACTGTAAATTAAATAGAATAACTCTGTTGAAAAAATGCCGACATATAAATGATCTGTCACTTAATTTACATCTTTTGGACCCCAAATCTAGGCTTTGTTGGCCCTGTTTGAGTACTAATGAAGTTCTCTTAGCATTTATAAGTCTTAATAGGTCCAAAAAGCTCTAAGGGGGATCTGTATCAAATGGATCTGTATCTAATTGAGAAAGAAAGAAGCTACTGAGAAATCCAATGGTACAAAACTGATCTGGTGATTGACATGAAGAAAAGTCATGCAGGGACCTGAGCCATCAAATAGAGAGTAAAACTAAACATACATGACTTTAGTTTCAAAGTCATTGTTATATATTCATTGAAAGCACAATTAATCATAGATGGATTATAAGTAAAAAATATTACAAAAATCAGAGTGAATTATCTCATGTAATTTCTCCTACACAAGGCAAATATAAATTGTACATTTAATCCAATATAAGAATGATCAGCGAAATTTTCTAGTTGAATTAATGTAATTTGCATAAAAAGATGTCGGACCTTGTTGCAATGGCAAGTGTTGTCTGCTCATAGTTATGCTTCCTGGGTTCTAGTCAGGGACTCATCTCCAAAATGGAGGTTAAGGCTGCCTACCATCTACCTCTCTCAAACCCTTCTAAAAGCAGGAAGCCTTTTGCACTGGGTAGACCTTTTTAATTTACATAACAAAATTGAACCCACCTCTAAACTAGTTCAATTCAGAAGTGAATTAGTTCAGTTTAAGTACGTCTAAAGAGCAGAACTAAACTAGTTCAGTTTCCAAACCAGCTCATGATAGCACTTGGCACAATAGCAAGCATATATCATTTCTTGCAATGAGACTTGTGTTGGATGCTTCTCGATTACGGCCGTCATTGTGGTCAATCTGCTGACCAGTACTCAGTGCACATCAATCATAATCCTTTTGAGAACTTCTTCGTTAAGGAAGTCCAAGTCTTTTTATCTCAAGTATGATTGTAATTTGTGATAAGTAATTAGAGTCTTTAATGGGATGGACATTTAGTAAATATAAATAAAGAGTGATCAGTCCCTTTGCTTACTTATGAAACAATCGAGACTCATAGAGCGGCATCCCCATTGTGCGAGAGATTCAATCAGACAAGTAGAGTTGAAGATCGAAGATCACTGGAAACACAACGGCTTACAATCAAGGTACATTATAATGTTGTTTATCAAGTTTTTGATGAGTCAAACCTAAAGTTCGATGGCCTTAATCGATTGAAAATTTCTTACTGTAACCATCGAAATATAAATGATTGATCCAATGGTTATGAACTTTCGATTGCTGTGATTTTTGAGATATGGTGTCCATCCAAGAGTTATGATAAGTGAAAGGAGATTCTTGTGTTGAAGTTTAGTCTCATATTGTGTATTCATAGCCTTGTCTCTCCTCTTATCAGATCCTGGGCGACTCCACTCACTGCCAATTGGTTTTGAGATGGATGCCCAAATTTATCAACTCTCACGTTATCTAAATAACACTGAACTGTGACAACTGACAATATAACGAGATAAAAGGGTCTTGTGTCTTAGAGCTGTCAATGGGTTGGGCTTCAAACCAATCCTGAACCCGAAAGCACTCTTGGTCCGATTTTGTATCTGGTATGAGTTCGGCCCTAATTTTTAGAATAAAAATGACTGATAAAACCCGGGCCCCCCAACACGGCCAGCCGAGCCCATTTACATAGGAACCGGGAAGGCCCGAACCCAGTTTTTGAAAGAAGAGATCGCCTCGTCTGATGTGAGCCGGATCAATATGAGATTCGGCGCAAGACTGGAGATCGCCGATAACGTGAGTGTTTTCTGTGAACAGATGTACACCTTACTGCTTTAATAATATCATTTTTAAGATATCTTTGGTAGGCAATGGTAACCCCCCTTTTATAGGTGCGCAAGAGATTTTTTAACGTTCGGGTTACTCGATGTTATGGAGAAATTATTTTTCCTATTAATTTGGCGCACATCCAAAGCGTCTCTAGTAAATGAGACACTGTTTCCCATTAAGGTAGCGCACAACGGCTATATGGCTAGGATTCTATTTCCCACTAAGGTAGTGCACAACGGTTGTATGGCCACAAGTGCCAACATATCCTACTTGGTCATGAAAGCCGTTAAAAAAAAAAATATATATATATATATATATATATATAAAATATTTTTTCCCACTATTTTCAATGCACATTATATGAAAGTATTTCCAGTTATGAGGTTTTCCACGCTCTTGGCGTATATGCCCTTCACAACTAAAATTTATATCATGAGATTTTTCATGCTTAAAAACAAATATGTTATTCATGATAAAATAATAAGTGTTTTGTATTTTCATCACTCGGGCATTCCTAAATCTTATTAAGCTAACATGCTTTGAAAAAATATCCGCACTAAGACTTTTAATCAAAGGGTCAGCAATCATATCACTTGAAGGAAAATGACTCATAGTCACTTCACCATTCTCAACTACATCTTGAATGTAGTGATAATGCACTTCAATGTGCTTACCTTTTGAGCTATTTGACCCACTTTCAATCAATCTAATTGCAACTTTATTGTCACAAAATATGTGGACAGGTTCGCCAGCTATATATAGCTCCATATCAGCTATGAAGCGTTTTATCTAGACGGCATAAGCACAAGTAGTACTACAAGCTACATACTCAGCTTCCTAAGTATGACAAGCAGCACAACCCTATCTTTTTACTAGACCAAGAAACAACACCATCTCCAAAGAGGAAAAAATATAAGCTGAGGTAGATTTTCCATCATCCTTATCCCCAGCATGATCAGCATTCGAATAGTCTTGAACTTTAAGTTCATTAACTTGAAAACATAGTTTAAGATGGTTTGTTCCTTTTAACTATCTTAGTATTCGTTTTACTGTTTGCCAGTATTTAAGACTCAGGTTACTTTGGTATCTACTAATCATACTTATTGCAAAACTAAGATCGGGTCTAGTATGCATCATAGCATACATCAAACTCTCAACAACATGAGCATAAAGAACATTTAATTTATTTTGTCCATCTGATTGACTATGATTTTTACTTAATTTTAATCTTTTTTCTATGGGAGTTGACACAAGATGGGAGTTGTCCATATTAAATCGTTTTTAAATAGTTTATATGCATCTTTTTCGGCTTAGGTATAATATTTTAGCTTCTCCATCTCTAATTATTTTTATACCTAGAACAAATGATGCCTCTCCCATATCTTTCACCTCAAATTGAGAACTCAGCTAGGATTTAGTTTTCTTAATCATTTTCAAATCATTTTTAGCTATAAGAATGTCATCTATATATAAAGACAATATTATAAAAGTATTCTCACTTTTCAATACATATACACAATTATCAAATTGATTAACTACATATCCCAATTTAAGGATTGCATTATGAAAAGTCAGATACCACTGATGTGAGGACTGTTTTACCCCTTATAAGGATCTTTTTAACTTATATGCCTTATTTTCATGCCCTTCAATCTCGAAGCCTTTGGGTTGTTTCATACAAATAGTTTCCCTTAATTTTTCATTGAAAAATGCGGTTTTCATGTCCATTTGGAACAATTCGAGATCGAAATGGACAACTATCGCCAAGATAATTCTTATAGACATAACTTTTGTTACAGGGAAATATGTGTCAACATAATCTATTCCCTCTTTTTAATTGAGCCCATTGGCTACTAACCTACTAACCTAGCATTATATTTGTCTACAGACGTCAGATTTAAATTTTCTTTTTAATACTCATTTGCAACCTATGGGTGTTCTATCAACAAATAGCATAGTTATCATACTTTGTTCTTTTCAATTGAATTAATTTCATCATTCATAGCATTTAACCATTTATTAGATTCTTGTGAGTTGGTCACATCAATATATTATCTAATGGATCATTCATTTAATTTAAATATATGTTATTAGATAGCTCTTCACTCACATGAACATAAAAATCATCTAAGAAGGATGGAGGAGCTCTAGTCCTCTTTTGTCCACACATGCGAGACGGTTGTATTGATTCATCAATGGAATCAGATCCTACAAGAGTCGGTTGATTCTCATCATTCATTACTGTTAAAGGATCATCAGAAGATGTGGATGTATTCTCATCTCTGAGATTCTCAAGGAACTCAGCGTCCCTACTTTCAATTAGATATTTATCTTTATGATAAAATCTATAACCTTAGAGTTTTCAGAATAACCAATAAAGTTACATAGTTTTCGTTTTTAATTTATCTCTAAGTTGATATGGAATTAGTATATGCGTCATTGATCCTCACTTTCTAAGGTAACTTAGATCAAGTTCTCTACATTTCCATAACTCATAAGGAGTCAAATTTATTACTTTAGTTGGGATTCTATTGAGGATATACATGACGGTATTTAATGCTTCTCCCCAAATTTTTTTTGGCAAATTAGTATGAGACATCATTAACCTCGTCATGTCCATGAGGGTCCTATTACGCCTCTCGACTACACCATTTTATTGTGGTGTATAAGCTATTGTTTTTTGACATTTAATACCGTTTTCCCTACAAAAGGTGTTAAATTCATCTGAGGTAAATTTTCTTCCCCTATCGTGTCTAAGTACTTTTATATTTCTACCTAGTTGATTTTTGACTTCCCATTTATATTCCTTAAAGGTTTCCAATGCATCTATTTATTTCGAATTAGATAAATGTGTCCAAACCTAGAGAAGTTGTCTATAAAAGTAATGAAATATTTCATATGCCTATAAGTTTTAACACTTAGAGGTCCACAAATATCAGAATGAATAATATTAAGCAATCCCTTTAGGAAAATGTTTTCTAGTCATTTTACTAGATAAATAATGTTCACAAGTTTCAAAATCTATTTTATCTAGGCTAGGAATTAATCCCTTATTAATTAATCTAATTATTTTATTCCCTATATGTCCTAACCTAAGATGTCATGTATAAGAATCAACTACATTAACACAATCAATATAAGAAGAATAACTTTTATTGCCAACATTTTCGGTTACATTAAGAACAAATAAGTTATGCTCAACAACTAAATGTCCCCATGCCAAAATACGACTATGATTCCCGATGGATACTTTAGACGATCGGAAGCGTACATCAAAACCTTTGAGGATCAAGAGAGATACAGACACAATATTGCGCCATACTAGGCACAAAGTAAACATCCGTGAGAACAAAATCAATTGTTTTCATATTCAACCTACAGGTTCCCACGCCCAATACATCAGAGTAAGTGTTATTTCTCATGTAGATCTTTTTTTCTCCTGCCTTAATCTCCTTTAAATCCTCAAACAATTCCTTGGAGCTTGCGATGTGACGGTTGGCACCCGAATCGATCCACCAACCTTTGATATCTTGGTCAGCAAACAGGCATTCCGAGACAACACAGATGACCTGACGCCTTCCACCTTTACTGTCATTTCCACTCAAATGGTCTTTTGGTTCAAGAGGACAATCCACCTTGAAGTGTCCAGGCTCCCACAGTTGAAATAGTTTCCTTTGGGCGCAACATGTTTAGCCTTTTGATGAAACAGTTTCTTTTCCTTTCCTTTAAAATTTTTATAAGATTTTTTAAATTTTCCCTTAGACTTATTCTGATTTTGAAATTTAGGTGGATCTTGAATTACCATTAATTCACTCTTTTTGTTTTGGTTCTAGTGTTCCTGTTTAAGGGCCAATTTCATAGGAAGATCCATCATGTTTAAAATAGTACCATTCAATCTTAAGGCAGTGGTGACCATAGATCACGAGGGAGGTAAGCTACTAAAAATGTTTGAAATTTGCATTCTTTTATTAATTGGGTTACCTACAGCAGCAAAGTCTTGAACCATTACCGTCATTTTATTGACATGCTCAACAATGTTATCTCATTATTTCATTTTATAAGAATTGTATTGTTGAAGGAGTAATTGGATATGAACTTCATATACATTATCATATTTTTGGGCTATGACTTTCATCATAATTTTGGTGGTATCATAAATTTCGAAGACTTTTATCAAATCATTTAACATAAAAGTTAAAATTAAAGTTTTTGCAATCAAATCATCTTGTACAAATTTATCAAACTTATTTCTATCTTCCCTAGATGGTCTATCACTGAGAGCAAGAAGATTCAATTTCAGTACACAGTCTATGCGCTCGTGGATTAAGAGGTATTCAAATTTTCATTTCCACATATCATAATTTAAGCCGTTTAATTTTTCAATTTTAAAAAGTTCGCGAAGGAGTATATTATATGGCATTGAGTCAAAAGCAAAAAATCTAAACCGTTTATGCTGCTCTTCAAATAATAAATTAAGTGATAAGGGTTAGAGTACACTTTAAACAGATTATCGATCGAGTGTGAGAATGACCTTTTCTGATCTAATAGTATAACAACCTCTGAATATTGATTCAGTGATGTGGGTAGATTCGTATCGGTTATAAGAGTCCACACGTTCAACTGGGATTGAAAATCCGTATTGTATAACCAAAGATATCGCAAAAAATAAATCACTAATACCACAACATGGTGTTTGTGATTTATACTATACACAAATACTTTCATAAAAGAACGATTTGGATGGTTGCTTTAAAGGCTTGGCTCATCTAAGCTCGGCTTGAGTGGATTGGTTCATGTGTACCAATTTTGCAACAACATCTAAAAATAAAATAAAAATGCTTTTATTGCCTCTCATGAAATCTTCTAGCAATCTTTGCATATGCTTTTCACATCAAAAGCTCGAGAACCTTAATATGACGCCTTAAATCATTAAAAATAATAATAAATACTTTTATTGCCTCTCATGAGAACCTTCTAGCAATTTATACATTTGCCTTTCACATCAAAGGCTCGAGAACTCCTATATGGCGCCTTAAACCATTCGTACACTTTTAACTCCTATATTAGTAGGATTTTGTTTCCCACTGCACACCAGCTACATGGCTATACCTGCTAACACTTTAGATCACGTTTAGGCTTATATAAAAGCCCGAGCCCGTACGCACTCGCGGAGTTGGGTTGGGCCGAATTTTAGTTTTAAAAGTAAATGGCTGTATCAAAAGCCCGGCTTGGCCCAGTTATTCAAAAACTGGTATTAGTGGACGGTCTGTGTACCTACACGGCTACTCGATCCGTGTGCGGAATATGAATTCATTTGAAACACTGATTCCAGATAATTTCCATCGACCTCCTCTCACTTGCTCTGAAGAACCAGGTACGATTTCTGTGGGTTTTATTTTTTTTTGTCTCCTTTTCTTAATAAAATTGTGTGAAATATTGGTTTTGAATCTCTTGAGGTTTGTCATTTGGGGGACTTTTGAATTTCAGCTTGAAATTCTAGATAATTGCTTCTTTTTTTTTTTTAAATTTTGGGTGTGAAGAGTTAGATACAGTTTTGAATCTCTTTGTGGAAAAAAAGAAAACACTGTGAATTTAGTTCAATTTCAGTTTAAGTAACTCGATTTAGTGAATCTCTATATAAAACCTATCCCAAAAAAAAAAAACCTATAAAAAATAAGGATCTATATGTAACAATATTGTAAGAAATTTAATTTCTCAAAAATTAAATGAAATGTGGATTTGATTCTATTCTATGGTTCGTTTTGTGGGAATGGCATGTGAATTTAGCTAAATTCCAGTTGAAATTTTAATGAATTTGACTATATGGAAGAGAAAAAATATTGAATTTCACTATATGTAGGGATGCAAGTTTGGAACCAAAAATCGAAACAGACCGAAAAACCGGTCCGTCGAACCGGAACTGAACCGAAACTGACCCAAAACTGAAAAAACCCAAACTGATTCCTTCGCTTTCAGTTTTTGGTGGCCGAAACTGAAAACCGGTTTGGTAGGTTTAGAAAACCGACCCAAAATCGAAAAAAGCTGAAAACCCGAAAAAAAAGTAATAAAAGAGTTTTAAAATAAATCTAAAAAACCCAACCAAATTTTTTTCTGTTTTGTTTCATTTTTTTGAGTTTTTGAAGTTTAACCGAGCTGATTTCTTTCGGTTCGGTTTTTCTTCAGGCTGAACCGAACTGAAAACCAAAATTTTTGGTTCGGTGCGATTCGTTTAATCGACTCTGTACCCCTAACTATATGGAGGCAAATCCACATCTAGGGTTCATTTTTGTGCTAATGGAATGTGACTTTAGTTGAATTTCAGTTGAATTTTTTGTGAGTTTCACTATAAGGAGAGTTTTACCAGAAATAACCTGTAAAAACAAGTATAATGCACAAGTGGGGCACGCGACATGGATCCAGACAGTCCACTTGGTAAGCCATTGTGTAAAGATCGTGCTAAATGGAAGATTCTGATATCAGATTGACGAAATTTTGCATGCACACACGCTCTTGTTTGGATTGTTGGAATTTGGAATCCTCCTATGAGTGTGGTTTTCGGGCTGTGTCCAATCCACCTGATGGTGTACCACTTAGATGGTTTGGATCTTTGTCACTTATACCTCGTGTGCAATGTAAATGATTCCTGCCCTATGCCGCGTTGGTGCTTATGTCTGAGTACACAATCTACACCCCTTGTAAAACGATGCAAGAGATGAATTTTGATTCTCTTCTAGCATTTTGGTTTGCGCAAATTTAATTAAATTTAGTTTAATTAAAGCTCTAATTTTTGTGGAATTTTTTCTAGGGTAAAGGTAGACTGGTACCATGGACCAGGTAACGTATTTGGTCCCGCACTAATTAGCAGCCATATGGCACCCAATCTCATGATCAGGTGTCATGGATAGGAGCGGCTCGATAATCGTAACTATTTTTTGAAAAAATTAAAATAAGAAAATATAAAACTGTATAATCAATGGCGTCAATCGTTGTGAAATGAACGGTAAAACCAAATGTGATTTTACCGTTCATTTTACGTGGAATTGCCTCTTTTGACCTCATGATTTTATATTTTTATATTTTAATTCTTTTTTTCACAAATTAAGTCACTCCTATCCATGGCATCCGATCATGTGATTGGGGGGCATGTGGCTTCAAATTAGTGCGCGACCAGGTACGTTACTTGGTCTATGGTACCGGGCTACCTTTACCCCTTTTTCTATGCTTCTGTATATGTTAACTAACCATATTATTGCAAATGCTCATCGCCCGGACCATCCATTGATGGGCTGCCTCTTGGTTTGGAGATAGTCCAAAAATCACACTGGCCGGTTTCTCATTTTTCGAATTGTCAGTTTGAGTCCCATTGATTGTGCGATTAGGGTCATCCCTAATGTTGTGATTTATACTCTATTCCATTCAAAGAGGTGGCCCATTGATATGGCCCCAATGAATTGGTAAAGAAGGTAGCCAATTGAATAAACTATAAAAGATTATATCTGAGTGATCTAATTTATTAGAAATTATTGCAGGGTGGTCAATTTCATAACAGAATCTGGGTTTTGGAATATTCATTGGCGCCATCTTAGCACTTTTTGTCTATGGACTGTAATAAGTTGAAAATTTGTTCAGAGACCAGAACTTGCATGGGTCGCCAGTAGGAAGTATGGCCTTGAAATTTTCTACTGGGTTGGAGATATATGAAGTAAGGAAATGTAACTTCTTTGGGATTCCAGATCAATGGTCTGACCGTAGTTTAGTTTCTGAGAGCTCCTCTATTTATATTTCAGAATCAAAGGGCTATAATTTATGGCCATCACATGTTGATACTAGCAGTACCATAGATAAGAGGAAGAGAGGAACAAGACAAATTGTCAGATGTTATAGTTATTGCTTCGATTATAGAACGGAGAAACCATCCAAGTCTTTTGTATGTAGGGCTCCGTGTTCTTTTACAGGTTGTGTTCAGATTTCTAGGAGATGTAATAATCCATTTGCTAAGCTCAAGAACATTAAGATTTCTGGATTGGAAGGAGCTAGTGTGTCCGGTTCTGGGTCTGAAAATGCAGCAACATCTTCAGAAGAATATTCGGATGGCAAGCACTTTATTACGAAAAACCCAATTTCTAGTTCTTTGAAATATCAAAATGTCACACGTCGCAATGATGTGGTTAGGAAGAGGGAGAGAAAATTATGGAAGCGCTTACCGGATTTGAAGACAGCAATACAAGAAAGAGTTTCAAGGTCCAATTATAAAAGGAGTGAAAAATCAATTTTAATTTCTATTAGTGATGAAGAGTTAGATGCTGGTGTCTCTGACATTGAACCCAAATCAAGCGTGGAGCATTGCAACTATATTCTGAAACTGCTTGAAAGGAGTAGTGATGAGAAGACACTAGCCTTCTTCCAGTGGATGAAAAGTAACGGAAAGCTGAAATCAAATGTAACTGCCTATAATTTGGCTCTACGTGTGCTCAGCAAAAAGGAAGCTTGGAGCACAGCCGAAACATTGCTTCAAGAGATGATTTCTGATTCAGATTGCAAACTCAGCTTCCAAGTGTTCAACACACTTATATATGCATCTTATAAGAAAGGGCTTGCTGAATATGGAACAAAGTGGTTTCGTGAGATGCTGAAGAATGGGGTTGAACCTAATCTGGCCACCTTTGGTATGCTCATGAGTCTTTATCAAAAGGGAAGCAATCTTACCGAAGCCGAATTCACCTTTGCCCAGATGAGGAACTGCAAATGCCGCTGTCATTCTGCTTATTCTGCGATGATTACAATTTATACCCGGTTGGGTTTATATGATAAATCTGAAGAGATTATCAAATTTATGAAAGAAGATAAAGTGATTCCTAATTTGAAGAATTGGGTTGTTCAGATTAATGCTTATAGCCAACAAGGTAAATTAGAGGAAGCCGAATCAGCATTGAAGTTGATGAAAAAGGCCGGGTTTTCCCCTAGCATTGTTGCATACAACACGCTCATCACTGGATACGGAAGGGTGGGCGATACAAATTCCGCCCAACGGTCATTCCAAAATCTCCTGAATATTGGCTTTAAACCCGATGAAACTACGTACAGGTCCATGGTCGAGGGTTTTGGTAGAGCTGACAATTATAAAGAAGCACTGTGGTACTATAAGGAACTCAAGCATTTGGGATATCGTCCAAATTCTTCGAACTTCTACACTATGATAAATTTGCAAGTGAAACATGAGGATGAAGAGGGTATCGTCCAAACTCTCCAAGATATGGGGATGATGGGTTGTCAGTATTCTTCGACCCTAAGCAGTCTTTTGCAGGCATACGAAAGGTTCGGAAGGGTAGATAAAGTTCCTCTCATACTGAAAGCTTTTTTATATGAAAAAGTTTTGATCGATCAGACTTCATGTTCAATCTTGGTCCTCGGTTATGTGCGTCATGGCTTGGTGGATGCCGCTTTACAAGTTATGCAGGAAAAAAAATGGACCGATCCAATTTTTGAGGACAACTTATACCATTTAATGATTTGCTCTTGCAAGGAGGCAAGTTGCCTTGAGAATGCTGTTAAGATATTTACGCAGATGCCCAAAGTTGAAGGTAAGCCTAACTTGCACATAACATGCTCTATGATCGACATTTTCAGTGTGATGGGTCGCTTTATTGAAGCCGAGGAACTTTACGTCAAGTTAAAAGCCTCAGGAATTAAATTGGATATGGTCGGATACAGCATCGTTGTGAGAATGTATATCAAATCCGGATCTTTAAAAGATGCTTGCTCGGTTCTAGATGCAATGGAGAAACAGAAAGGTATCATTCCCGACACCTTTCTGTTCTTCGACATGCTCCGGGTATATCAACGGTGTGGAATGATAGAAAAGTTGACCGATGTATACTACAGAATATCAAAAAGCAGAGTTTCGTGGGATGAGGCGATGTATAATTGCGTTATAAACTGTTGTAGCCGGGCCTTGCCTGTGGACGAGCTATCTCGGCTTTTCAACGAGATGATGCAACGTGGGTTTGTTGGCAATACCACAACCTTCAATGTTATGATTGATATTTATGGAAAAGCCGGGCTTCTCAAAAGAGTCCGGAAAATGCTTTGGATGGCCAGGAAGCATCACTTAGCCGATCCCATCACTTTCAATACGACCATAGCAGCTTATGGCCGGAACAAGGATCTTAGGAATATGAGATCGACCTTTCGGCACATGCAATATGCCGGGTTCCTGGTTTCCTGCGAAGCATATAACTCTATGTTGGATGCTTATGGAAAAGAAGATCGAATGGAGGAATTCAGAGATGTACTTCAGAAGATGAAGGAAGCGAGTTGTGTTTCAGATCACTATACATACAACATCATGATCAATATCTATGGGAAGAAGGGTTGGGTCGAAGAAGTTGCTGGCGTGCTTGCTGAATTGAAAGAACGTGGATTGGAGCCCGATTTGTGGAGTTACAACACATTAATAAAGACATATGGAATAGCTGGGATGGTTGAAGAGGCTGTTCTAGTAGTAAAGGAAATGAGAAAAAACGGGATTGAGCCCGATCGTGTAACCTACATGAATCTGACTACTGCTCTGCAAACGAATGACAACTTCCTAGAGGCTGTTAAATGGTCTTTGTGGATGAAGCAGATAGGAATGTCAAATTCTAAATAGTGATTAATAGAATCTTGTTCAAATAATTGAATTATTTTCTGGCGGCAAATGGAACTAAGCAGATTAGTTAGTCTCCCGAAATTCTACTCTTTATGGAAATGAAAGAACTGGGCTTCACTGGGTCTGAAGCCATCATTTTCTGCCCTACTGTTTAGCTTCTCTTGCATAAATATGTTAAAGTGCGTTCTACTTTAAACTATAAATATTCAAGTAAACAATTTTGCATTGGGATTGGTAAACCAGATATGCAGGAATTTTACAAATCCTTTCCCGTAAATGATAATATAGTGATGTATCTCAAAATTTCCAGTTTTTTTATTTGTTTTCTTGATGACCTGCTGCCTTTGCAACTAGCCTATCAAATGCCATAATTGGGATGCTTCTGGACTTGTATGCAGAGTCACAAAACTGACTTTTTCAAAAAATCGGAAAAAGTCGGCGACTTGTCCTGACTACATCACCGTTTAGTCGGCTGAGTCGTCGACTCAGCCAATTAATCGGCGATTGCATGATGTTGTCCGGTTTTCTTCTTTTTTTATAATAATTATACTTAAGGTGAAAAAAAACCTTTAGGGATATCACCCTCTCTACTGCCTGCCCGTCTCAGTGCTCAGTATTCTTGTTTTTCCCTATTTTGTTCATTAAAACCATTAGTTTTTACTTGAAATATATTATGATTTATTTTTTATTCGTTTATAGTTTTTTGCATTATTTCTTTTCCCCGATATTCTTCCACTTTGACCAACTTTAACAGATTTTTGCCAAGTTTCCCGACTTAGCCCTCACCGATTTATTACTGAACTCCCGACTTTGTGCCTATGCTTGCATGTAGCTATATGATGGCAAATGAGCAGCATTTATCAGAATTCAGAAACTTCGATACAGATATGGATGCAGGGCTCCTCTGTGGCATGTGTAAATGCATAAATTATACTCATTAAGAAGAAATTTGCATGTAAACTTTCTTTCATCCTAGTCTGGAATGTCTCTAACACCAGTTTCTGGTTTGACGTTTGGGTGGGGACGGAACCGCTCGGGATTATGCATCCGGATATGTTCCAACTTAGCAATGTTAAGGAAAAAGAAATTGCTGAAACCACGATTGGTGGAGAGAATATGGCTATAGGTTGGAATGTCGGTTTTGATTGGCACCTCTCAGATAGAAATATTGAGGAAGCTGCTGGTCTCTTTTCGTTTTATCGTCTGTCAACATTTGTCCAATGAGAGAAGACAATTCATTTGAAGAAATGACATTTCGGGCAATTTCACTGTTAGAAATTACTGCAAGTTTAACAACAGATCCGGTTTACCCCTTGCATTGATGGCCAAGATTCCTGCTAGAATTAATGCATTTGTGTGAGGTCCTTCGGGAAAAAATTCTTACAGTGGACAACTTAAAAAGATGAGGTTTTTGTTTTGTCTATTGTTGTGTTTTATGCTCTGAGGATGGAGAGACCGTCAAATCACATTTGCATCCACTGTGAGTGACCACTGTGCTTTGGAGCAGATGGTTAGAATTATTTAAGATGTCTTATGTTTTCCTGCAACTCGATTGGAGAACTTATGGGAGGTTGGAATTCAGTGGCTTTTGGCAGGAGATGCGAAAGGATTTGGAGAAAAGCAATGCACAGACTTTTTAAGGCATATTCTCTTTTCAGTGCGGTTGTTCGATATAATCATATCGTGGGCTAAGTTGAATAGAACTTTCAGGGACTTTGCCATTTGTGATTCCCTTATCAATTGGCATGCTATTTGCAAGTGGCAACATCAAAAATGAAAACTCTCGCACTGTGGAGACCACTTCCTATGAATAATACTATATCAAATTGAATTTTGATGGTTGTTGTGTCGGAAATCCAGGTTCTTTGGGTGGGGGAGGGATCATCCGTAACCGCGAAGGTGTTATCCTGTCTCAATTCAACTCCTTTTTTGTCTGCGTACTAACAATGAAGCTTTTCAAGGTTAATTATCGAAGGAGATTATAAATGCACCATCAAATGGATCACGGGCTCTTCTTCTATTCCCTGGAATCTGATGGAAGAGGTCAGGGATGTGTTACATGAGAGGAATTGCGTTTCTAGCTTGGTGCATCGTTCAGCAAATGGGTAAGTTGTTACTCGTGCCAAAGCGGAGGCTTTGCTAGGCGGCATTGCCTAATTTTTTGTATCTTTTCAGGGTTTTGATGGGCTGACACCTTGCTCTCTTGCCTAATCCCCATTTCTAATAAATAATATTCATCAAAAAATAAAAAATAATAATCCCACCTGGAATGTGAAATCATAATGTTGGTTACTAATGTGACTATATTATACTTTTGATTACTATTATTTTCTTCTGTTTTTTTTTTTTCCCATATTCCACCTGAAGTGCTTGATGTAGTTTTTTTGTAGATCAAAGAGAGAAGGAGTTGCTTCAGATTGAGAGAACTTGGAAATAGCGGCTACGGATTTTTTGCCACTGACTAGCATCAGATAATGTTCAAACTGGAGAGAATTTAGAAACAGTAGCTACAGATTTGTTGTCAGTGACTACTATATAAAGGCCGTACCCAGTGCACAAGGCTCTCTTTTTTAGCGTGGTCTGGGAGAGGTAGATGGTAGGTAGCCTTGCCCCCATTTTTGGGAGGCTGATTCCCAGACTCGAACCTGTGATGATATCAGAACTTGACATCGCACCAAGGTCCGACCTCTAGTGATTATGATATCAGAACTGTAAATATTGAAATGTAGTTGCAGCTGGAGCTTTTGGTGATGAACTCCATAGATAATGGCAACTTCAAGAGAGTTTGAAATATCAATTTCTCTGTAGTTTTTCTGAGTTCAAGGATATTTACACCATATCTACAAGAAAACCTGTTTCTGGTTCCCCTCTCAAATACCTACATTTCTCTGCTTTCTCTTAGTTTATATGTAGTATCTATAAATATATCCTATAAAGCAGATAAATTTGTCCATAACATAATAATCAGTGTTTGGAGAGTGATGACACTGTAGTATATTCCACACATCAACTCTTCAACTTACCTATCAATGGAAAACACTGTAGTATATATATATATATATATATATATATATATATATATGGAGCCATTACTTACACTCCGAAACTTGACCCTTGCACCGAGTTTAGAATAAAAACTTACAAGTTTGGCGACCTCTGCTATATGAAAGCACCATCTAAACCATTTGGCTTAGAGTCTATCTCTTAAAGATATTAAGTGCAAAAGATTAGCATGAAATATAATCCTCGTCATGTGATTAATATAGTCAAAGGCTATTATTTGATTTTATGGTTGACAACAATAGATCATATGATAAATACCGTGTTTTGCTCTAATCGTATTCACTAAGGATCTATAGATCATGAACTTTAAATCAGATGACTCAGATTGCATTTTCAAATGTCTCATGTCCCTAAAATATAAAGTCTTTTTTTAACTTCGGTGCAAGGTGCAAGGCTCACATTTCCGAGTGCAAGTAATGGCTCTCATTTATATATATATATATATATATATATATATATTAAAGAGAGCTTGTCTACAAAGAGCAACTACCATGATTTGGTAAAATTTGGTAGAACAAAGTGGATCAGTTGAATTGTTATCTGTTGAAGACGTTGAGGAGAGTCATTCCCCAAGAATTTGTCTACAAAGAGCAATTACCATAATTTTTCTTTGAGATCACCCACCCTGAAACCCATTGACTGCTTTGAATCCGTCGATGCAGATAGCTTTTCATCTTAATCTTTTCACATGATGTATCTTGAGATCATGATCTTACCATCCACCATCCTTTTTTGATTTCACATGATATCCATTTCAAAAAAGTGACCTTAACATCGCGTGAAACTCATCACGCTCAAATAAGGTCACTTTTAGGGATGTGTACTATCAACAATAAAAAATAATCGTCTAATGGCACGCCTATGATCTTAAGATCTATCATGTGAAGGATTGGAATGAAAAATGATCTACATCTTTAGATTCAAAGGAGTCAATGGGTTTCAGCGTGGGTGAACTTAAAGATTCGGTAGGTGGATTTAAAGGTACTCTAAAAGTGAAAGGAATTTTTTCATTAAAAAAAAAGTAGAAGGAATTTAAAGTGGAGTTTTCGAACACTATTGTCTGTAGTGTGCCCCATCTGAGTGGTCTATTCTCTTCAACCATAGTTCTAAGACTCGAGCGAATCAATTCGATGAGATTTTGAGTTGAGTGCACATCAAGTCGAGATTTCACTAGGATGATGCAATTAGGCTTCATAAACGAGTTTTATATATAAATTATGGAAGCTATTGATTGCACGCGAGAAGTTGTTCCTTCCACATGGCTTAAGAGAAAGACTTGATATTTTGGAGACTTCTGTCATGTTAAAGCCCCATCTCAAACATCTGATTTGAAGGCTACAAATTGACACCAAATATGATCTTTATCATATGATTCAATGAAATCAAAAATGCTATTATATGGTTCAATAGTTGAAAATTTTGATTGATAGGATTGAGATTTGAGAGTGAGTTTTGTGCCAATATTTTGGCATTATAGATCTTTAAATCAGGTCTCTTGAATGCCAAATCTTTCTTCTAAATCATGTGTGAGCCAAATTCTCATATGCAAGTAATGGCTCTCATAATTTGTTTTTTTTTAAGAGAATCATAAAATATTGTCGCTCAATAACATTTAAAAAATCCAATCATTTTAGAAAACTTAAAAAGGTTAGCCCTTGCACTGAATCTAAAGAAAGACTTGGTATTTTAGGAATATGTGAGATGTGGAAATGCAATCGGGGCCGTCGGGTTTGAAGTTCATGATCCATAGATCTCCAATGCATAAGAATGGAGCAAAACACAATACTTATCATATGATATATTATAGTCAACTTTTAAGTTAGATAATGACCTTTGACTACATTTTATCATATAATGAAAATATATATTTCGTCCTAATTTTTCATATGTAATACTCTTTAATCATGGCCTTCAAATTAAATTTAAAAATAATTTTAATATCTTTAAATTATCGAGTCAGAGCGAGTAAAGTTTATTTGAGTCTTTGAGTTAGTTCGACCAAACTGACTTCAACTTCCTCAACTTTTCATACCATGCCTTCAACCATATGTAACATAAGTTCAAAATATAAGTGTCTCATAATAGATACATACTCTCAACAGAAGAGCATTGGTGATTTTTTGAAGTTAAAAAAAAAAAAAAAAAAAAAAACCTAAGAGGAAGTCTCCTTCTCAGCAGTGTGTCTCCGTCGTCATCATCATCGATCCCTCAATTTCCAGGCGATCGAAAATGGTAATCTCTTCTATCTCTATATTTCCATCAGCTTTTCATCTGCTACAATTTAGGGTTTCAATTTCTTCAGTACGTTTCTTCTTGCTTAATCTTTACGAAGTTCGTTTTTGGAGGAACGAACGATTCTATTGTGTTTACTTCCTTATCTCAATCGAATCGTTCGGTTTTCGCGTGCTCGTTGATGTCAATTTTGAAAGAAGATTTGCTGTCAACGCGTGCTTTGGGCTTTCGATTAGTAAAATAGTTTGATACTTCCAAGTTATAGATCCACTTTAGGTACTTGCTTCTTCAATGGCTTGCATTTGATTTGCTTTGACTGCAATGGTAACTGTGGAGCTAATGTTTTGAGTGATTTGGGGAGTCTAAACAAATTTGAGAAGATTTAAAGATCGCAGGAAACTCAATTCACTTTTTATTTGATCAAATAAATACATAAATGAAAAGGAAACTCCTTTATGTGTCTATGCTTTTACATTTGAGTACATGTTGGAAAGGATAAAAATATGGGTTAATGGGAGCTTACCAAAGGCCTGAGATAAAGCCCCCCACCTTCCCATTTTTAACATCATATGAAGATCACGCAGCCAAGAGATTGGGCCTGTAGCTCAATGGATGGTGGACGATGACGCAACCTTGAGGTCTCAGATTCAATCCCAGCTTACCTATAAAAAAAAGATTACTCATCTAAAAAATGCTCATTAGAGGGTTCAAACTTCAAACTATTTGATATAGGAAGTTGAATATGGACCAGTGTTCATATCTAATGTAAGGTTCATATTGAAGTGTTTGGATTCGATGGTTGAATATGGATCAATGTTAATATCTAATGTAGGGTTCATATTGAAGTGCTTGGGTTTGATGGTATGGATTCTCCGACAACATATATTTCGGGCTGCACAAAGGTCATAAGATGTTCTTTCACAAATTTTGCATCAAACAAATCTTGCATCAAAAAAGATGCCCAACATTAATACACAGTAGATAACATCAATTCTTCCTTATGAGCATTTTATCGAACACTCTGTGAGGAAGCATTTTATCAAACATACCACCATGAGCAGCACATCAGTGAGTAATATCAGTAGTAGTGAAGGCAACAACAACTTTTCCATTTTCATCAAGTTCAACTCCAAATATTACAAGCAGCTTCAAACCACCTCAAAAAATAATGTATGCATCACTATTGTCCGCAACAAACTATCAGCCCAAATAACGACACAAACACCACCCCATCCAGAAAAATATCTCTGAAATTGTCCTTGATAGGTATCACAGACATTTCCACAAGCAGATGCAATGCAGTCTTTACTATTTGTGTCGAATCTTAAACTACATTACCAATCAGTAACTTACCAGTGCCATGATCTTCAGGACAAGATATTGATCCTCCTTTTTTTGTTCTACAATGGCTGCAACATCAGCTTATTCCTTTTTTTCCTTCACATTTTTCTTCAATGGCTGCTCCAGCAGCACCTTCCACAACAACTTTTTTCCTTCTTCCATGGCTGCCACAGCAGCACTATCTAAAGAAACTTTTTCTCTTCCATGGCTGCTACAACAACACCATCTACTACTCTTTTTTTTCTTCCATGGCTGCTACAACAACACCAACTACAACTACTTTTTTTCTCTTCCATGGCTGCTAGCCTGCTACAACAACACCATCGACAACTTTTTTTTTTCTCTTCCATGACTGCAACCATACTAAAGTCTGAATCGTAAATGGAGTTGAAATGGGAAACATGTTGGAGAAACCCTAAAGAAGATGCGTGGGACCAACCTGCTCTTATACCATGTTAAATTAATAATCAACTAATATAAAAATGAAATAACTAGATAGGAGAATACCCATGTAGGGTTTATAGGAGAAGAGAGAATAAGTAGAGGGAGGGAGAGCATGGACACTAAATGGGCTACATTGTTACTAATTGTTATCTTGAGTTATGTGAGATAGCCTCTATATATAGAGGGCAACCATAATACAAACTTCACTTCCAACCAATGTGGGACTACACCCACTAACTCAACAAACTCTTATAACATTAACACACCACATTTACTACTAACACACTATACCTAATATATATTTTTTCCAGCATATCGGAAATAGTGCAGTTGACCGACCTGACTACAATCGACTGCGATTTGTCACAATCCACTGTAACATTGAGTTACAAAAGTTGAGGCACTGAAATATGTGATTTCTATTTTGACTGCTTTTGGATTTGAAGTTTATTGGCTGGGCAATCTTAGAGTGTTGAATCTTCAATCGCCTTCATCTGAACACCTTTAACCTTTGGCCAAGACAACACTGAGAGTATTACAGTATTCTTGGCATGGATGTGACAACACAAGACTTCACATTAATCTTTCCATGGGCATTGAATTTGAATTTTATAGATCTAAAAATGGTTGATTTGAAATTCCTTCAAAACTTAAATAGTTTGCGTCATTGGCTGACTAGTTATCATTTCTCATCATATGCAGGCAAACAAGCACACCATTATTCTGATGCAGACATCTCAGAACAGAGCAACCAGGACTTTTATGGATTATGAATCGATAAGTCAAGCTATGGATGGTATGGTCATGCAGTTCCTCCAACTGCATGTATGATTATTTTTATGTTGAAAAATGGATATACTTCATATAAATGTTTAAATGGATTTTGAGAATAGTTGAAGATAGCTGTTTATCTTGGCGCGAAGCATGTAATTGTGCTATTACTGTGTTCTATATGATTCACGCTTTTATATTCCTTTGTGCACAGCTCTTGTCTGTAGCTGGTCAACTGTTGTATTTTTATTTGATTTTTAATGAATTTCTCTTTACCACTAAAAAAATAAATTATTTCTTATACAATGTTTAGAAACAATATATTTATTATTTAGAATTGTTTATCATAATGTTCTAAAAAATGAGCCGGTCATCGCACTAGCGAGGGCACCAATTTGGTTGAACCAGGTCAATCTGGACTGGATCGGTTCAATAAAAGGAATCTCAACAAACGAAAAATTGTTCATAGAGATTTATGATCATGGGATTGATATATTATTATTACTATTAGTTTGCCTAAGGCCCACCAAAAGTTCTAGGTGAACAGCTCAAGTCGTTTTAAACAGACAACTATTTGGTGGATAGAAATGGGAGATCATCATATTTGAGTCCTACTAAATGCCATGTAAGAATTTTTTAAATAATTTTATATAAAAGGAGATCTTCATTTATTTGAAATACCAACACGGGCAATTGATGTTAGTGTGATGTAATTACTTTAGTAGTTGTGTTGATAGCATCAGTTGGATGTGTGTTGAGTAAGTGCCTTGACTTAACCTGTGTTCCATATTTTGTGAACTCTGTAATCTGTGATGTAATGATTGGGTATATAAAGAATTAATCATGGAGATGAGGGCTAAGGAACTTAACCCTAATTCTTCTACTTCTCTTCTTCCATTCTCCTTCCTCACTAAATCCTAACCTTAGATCTTCAACTCAATATTTTACTCGGTATCAGAGCAGGAGAACGCTACAAATCTTGTGTATTGTTGATGTCATCTTCTCCTTGCTGATGTCATTGTTGACGTCATGCTGAGTCAGCATTGCCGGTGCTGACATTGGAATTGAATCGCGATGCTTTGGTTCTGATCTGAATTTCTTGGTGAGCATATTTCCCTTTTGGAGCATCTTCAGTCGAGGTCTCGAAGTCTAAGATCTAGAGGAGGCCCATCATCATCTTCTCCAACTTATAATCTTCTGTATCTACCGGAGTTGCTTGCTTCAAACCGATGACTGCTTGAAATTTATCCCAGATCTCAGTAAAAACCTGATCTGGAGGTATGTAAATGATCTTATATCATTTTTTTCTTTGAAATTATTGGTGTTTTAGATGAGATATATTGATCTGACACTTGGAACCTTGTCGGAAATGTTGCCAGAACTGATAATCCTCGGATTCTCACTATTTTTGTGAAAAAAGTTGGGATTTTCTCTGCTTATGATTCCTGAAGTAATTTTGACCACTGTGAGTTTCTTTTTTTGACGGTTCTCATTACCGATGGCTGCTAGAATTGACCTGAAGCTCTTTGTAATGGTTTTTTGAGTATGTTTGGGCTGTTGTGCTGATTTGTAGCGCTTTTTTTATTGGTGTGAAAAGGTCGTGTGACCTGTGTGAGAGGTGTACACATCAGTTTGCTGAAGTTAAGAGTTCATGGTAAATTGTTTGGTTGTGTTTGATCTCCATGGTGGAATCAAAGGTTCAATTGAGCAATAGTATCGAGGGAGAAATATCTAGCAAAATTGTTTTAAGTGACAAGATTAATAATCTTCATCAGGGAGAAAAGTCACTTGATGACTACTATATACAAATGAGATCGTCGTGGGATGAACTGGCCCAGCACCAGGAAAATGATCTATGCAGCTTGTGTATAGGCAAATCTCATAACTGTTTTTGCCCTCCTACAACATGAGGAGAGCTTGCGAGAGTTTATGCATATTTCTGAGAGTAGTGAACTTGAGAGATCCGCTCTACCATTACTTTCTTCCTTTGGTCATAGTGGAGGAAGAAATGGTGGCCTCGATGGAGGAAGAGGGGAACGTGGTGGCCTCTCTAAGGAAGAAAATGATAAGTTACTTTGTAACCATTGTGGCAAGAAGGGACATACCAGGGACAAATGCCGGGATCTTCATGAGAATCCCAAGTTTCCTCCAGGCCTTGCCTATCATATTACCATAGATGAGACGATCCTCTCTCTCACTGTAAGTTGACTTGCCTGTACCTCCAGCCTCCTCTACTCCATTCAATTTACAAGAGTCTACAAAGAGAGCTTCAAAAGCTCCAGGGCCGTCTCTAGAGGATGACTACTACCCAGGGCCGGGCTTCATCTTCCCATGTTGCTGAGTCAGGTATCTATGGATTTGCATATGTGACCACCTCTTCTTAGTCGCCTTGAATCATTGATTAAATGGCTATAGATCATTTGTTTGGTGTATCAGATTTGTTTCTCTATGTCTTAGCTTATATTTCCGATTCTTGTCATATTCGTATTGCTGATGGTTCCCTTGTCCCTTCCTAGGGAAAGGGAACAATACACTTGGAGAATTTATCTGTTGAGTCTACTGTTCTTGTTGCCACGATGCCTATGAATCTCTTGTCTGTTAGTAAAATTACAAACTCTCATATTGTGCTTTCCAGAACTTGACATCGGGGAGGATACTTGGGCGTGGTATTGAAAAGAGGGGGCTCTACATGTTTGAAGACAGAGTATATTCCATTAGCAGCAGCATCAGTTCTTTCAGTGCAAGAGGCACACTTGTGGCATGCCCGTTGTGGCCACATGCATATATGTTGTTTGAAACTCTTATTTCCAAAAAGAGTATAAATTTTGATAGTCCTTTGTTGAAATGTGAAACTTGTCAACTTTCTAAACATGTTCGAACTTCATATCAGCAATAGAAGTACTACTCCCTTTGAGATTAGTTATTCTGATGTGCAGAGACCTTCCCCTGTTACTGCTTTGTTTGGTTATCGCTACTTTGTTACATTTATTGATGATTGCACCCGTTTTACTATGTTGTTTTTTATGCGCACCAAAGATGAGGTTGCCTCCATTTTTCCTACTTGCAAAGATTGATTGACACTCAATTTCATGGGGTTGTAAAGGTCCTTAGATCTGATAATGGTGGTGAGTATTCCTCCCACCATCTTCAGTCATACGTATAACTTCATGGGATTAAGTGGCAATCAACATGTTCCTATACTCCCCAACAAAATGGAGTGTTGGAAAGGAAAATAGACACCTCCTTGACGTCACCCATTCCTTATTACTTGGCATGAATGTTCTCAAATACCTGTGGGGCGAAGCCATCCTTATGGCTGTTTACTTGATTAACCGGATACCAACTCTTGTTCTAGAAGGGAAATCTCCATTCCAGCTTGTCTACCCACAAAGCGAGCCCTTCCTCGTATCTTTGGGTCCATATGCTTTGCCCATGTTCCTACAGTCCATCATACAAAATTGGATCGCCGTTCGATGTATGTTTGTGTGCTATCCCTATTCTCAAAAGGGGTATAAATGTTTTGATCCTATCACTCATCGCATTACTGTATCCATGGATGTCACTTTTTTTAGGGCACCCTCTTCTAGTGCACTCTTCAGGGGGAGAGTGGTTTAAAGGTAGAAGAGAGCATTGAGGTGCTTCCTATGATGGAAGTGATTGATGAAGAAGAAATGAAGGCGGCAACTATTGAGTCTAATTCTACATTTGATAGGTTTGGAAAGAAGTTAACCTTTGAAAGAAAGAGATTCAGACAGGTGCCCTATGAGCTACGAGAGGAGCATCAAGAGTAGCTTCCTTCTCAAACCATTGGTAAGGATCCCTCACTCGATGAAGGTCCATCTCCCTTAGAGTTAGATCTTCCCATTGCTGTCAGAAAAGGTTCCCGATCCTACACTCGCCATCCCATTAGTAACTATGTGTCCTATCAAAATTTATCAGCCTACCATTATTCCTTGATTTCCTCTCTTGGTGCTAACACCCTTCCTACCACTGTTTCAAATGCTTTGTTACAATCACAGTGGACTGATGCTATGGTCCAAGAAATGAGGGCCTTGGGGCATAACAGAACCACGGTATGTGGGGGTTGATCTGTTAGAGGGAAAGAAGACTGTTAGTTGCAAATGGGTCTATACTGTGACATATAGACCAGATTCATGATCTGCCAGAGGGACAGAAGATAGTTGGTTTCAAATGGGTCTATACTGTGAAATATAGACCATATGAATATGTGGAAAGGTATATGGCGAGATCACTAGCGAAGGAGTTTACTCAAACCCAAGGAATAGATTATCAAGACACATTAGTCAAACACCATCAGGGTGTTATTGCCCTTTGCTGCATTTAAAGTTTGGCCTCTGACTCAGCTTGATGTGAAGAATGCATTTCTTCTTGGGGACCTTAGGGAGAGGTATACATGGCGCTTCCTCCTGGCTTTGTCAAAGGTGAAAAAGGTAGAGTGTGTAAGCTCAGGAAGTCTATTTATGGACTGAAACAATCACCTCGAGCTTGGTTCCAGACATTTAATGTTGTTGTCATGGGCTATGGCTATAAGAGAAGCCATTATAATCATACATTGTTTGTAAAGAAGGGTGTGCACACCACAACTGTGTTGGTTTATGCGGATGACATCATCATTACAGGTGATGATAGTGAGGAGATTCTACATCTGAAAGACCACCTACATAGGGCCTTTGATATCAAGGACTTAGCTCCACTAAAATACTTCCTTCGCATTGAGGTGGCAAGATCAAAGAAAGGAGTAGCTTTGTCACAAAGGAAGTATACATCGGATCTTCTCCATGAGACATGAATATTGGGATGCAGACCTGATGTTGACCTCATTGAATAGAATCATCGCTTGAATGGAGAAGTTGGTGAGCCTCTTAAAGATCTCAAAGTCTACCAGAGACTGGTTGGCAAGCTAATCTACCTTACCATGATACAATTGGACATAGCCTATGTTGCTAGTTTGGTGAGCCGTTATATCCACTCACCAAGGAGTGTTCACCTAGATGTTGTGTATAGAATTCTTAAATACTTGAAGGGGAGTCCAACAGAAGACTACTATACAGAGACCATGGTTATTTGGATATTGATATATTCACTGATGCTGATTGGGCTGGATCTCTTGATGACAAGAGGTCTAATACTGGTTACTGCACCTTTTTGGGTGAAATTTGGTAACATAGAGGTTGAAGAAACATGTAATTTTCAACTCTAGTGCAGAGGGGGAGTACGAAGCCATGTCTCAGGGGGCACATGGGAGTATGTGGCTGCGACATGTCCTAGCTGATCTTGGAGTTTACACTTCTTTGCCTATGACCCTCTATAGAAATAATGAAGCAACACACTATATCACTGTGAATCTTGTTTATGAAAGGAGAAGGCACATAAAAGTTGGTTGCCATTTCATCAGAGAGAAGGTGGGATCCAAGGAAATCGGCATCCCACAAGTTCGTTTTGAAGATCAGTTGGTTGACATCCTCACCAAGGGTGTTGGGGGGAAGAGACTCTTCGACATCACCTCCAAGTTGGCCATGATTGACATCTATGCTCCAACTTGAGGGGGAGTGTTAGTTGATGTAATTACTTTAGTAGGTGTTTTGATAACACTAGTGGGTGTGTTGAGTAAGTGACTTAACCATGGATCAAAATATCGTCCGATACCGATACGTATCGGACGATACGTATCGGTATTGGACTCGAACGATACATTGAATGTATCGTTCGATACATTCAAATGTATTGAATGTATCGAACGATACAGACCGATACCGATACGTATCGTCCGATACGTATCGTTTTGGAGCTCGGACGATACGTATCGGTAACCCGATATTTTAACCCATAGACTTAACTTACTATGTTTTTCATATTTTGTGAACTCCGTAAGCTGTGATGTAATGATTGGGTATATAGAGAATTAATGCATTGGGCTGAGGGCTAAGGAACTCAACCCTAATTGTTCTATTTCTCTTCTTCTTCCTTTCTCCTTCGTCTCTCACTAAACCCTAACCCTAGATCTTCAACACTATTTTACTTGAGTGTTGTTGACTTGTGTTTTTTTCTTTTTTTTGTTGCGTCTTCTTGAAAGACCAGAAGAACAGGGAGATTTTGTGCTAAACCTGTTTGTTCCGTGGTTCAAATCCTCAAAATTAGAAAACCAGTTTACAGGGCGAACTAGACCATTGGACTTGCTAGTTCCGACCTAACTACGTCGAACCAGCCAATTCGATCCAACCGGTCCGAATAGACGGTCTGATCCTGTTTATTAACCGCACATAATTCCACTAAAATGATTTTCTGGTCACATGCCTCATGAATTCCCACCTTGGATGCCATTTTTTTCTATTTGATGCTGTTAGGAGGGCCAAACCACAGCTTTATTATTGTGTACATGTAATTGTCACTATCATAGGTTTTTTTCCCCCTTATCTTAAAGGTGTTAGTTTCATTGTATTTTGAAAACCATATCTGACCCTTTTGAATAATTGTTCGATGTCTGTAGAAAGGCTGAACCACATGTTGTAATCTTGTTTATATGTAATTATCACTATCATACTATTTCCACAACCATTTATGTTCCTACTGGATAACTAAATGAACTAATATGTTCTTCGGTGAGCAAAACACACAAGAAACGAAAAGAGATACCAAACGATTTCATTTATTAAAATCTTCTATCAATAAGTAATCCATGGCCACAGTTTGTTACTTTCTCATTTGCACGTTTTCTCGATCGCGGCTTGCATACAACAAAAAGAAGCATTGACAATAGGCACATACTCTTTTTTGCATGTTAAATCTTTTCGTGTCTCGAACATTTTTCCTACCTTGAATTTGTATAATGGATTTATTTGCCTACTATAGTTAGATGCTATTAGGGTTATTAACTAGGAAGCACCGGTGCGGGTACGGCATACGGGTACGATACGATACGGGTACGGCGATACGGCAATTATCAAGAAATCAGGGTACGGGTACGGCGATACGGCAATTATCAAGAAATCAGGGTACGGGTACGGCGATACGGCAATTATCAAGAAATCAGGGTACGGGTACGGCGGGGGTACTTATATTAAAAAATTAATTAATTTATATATATATATATATATATTTCTATTTATATTTATATATATTTTAGGTTATTTTAAAATATTGATGGTTTAATATCATTTAAATTTTAAACACATTTTTGGGTATACATGACGGTCACGTGAGTCAGGCCCTTCAAATGTCACTTTTAATCTTAACCAAAGTACCAAAGTTTTATGGGACCAACTATCGTGACCGTCATTTAAGCACCAAATGATGTTTAAACAATCTTACACCATTTATTGGCTTATGATCTTGAAAATCCACACAGCCAAAGTGATATATCATCAATTGAAGGCCTATGGGTAAAAATTCATGCTTTTTGGAGAGATTTGAACCTTCCGATCTGTGCACTTAATGTCAATGGTTCTTAATTTTGATGGCTGATATTGAAGTTCACTGATCGGATGGTTTACATTCACTTATAAATATGATCATTTGGTTGCGACATGTTCCAACGAGGGATTGCCACTTGGGTGATTTAGATTGATCATAGATGTGTGCCACATGGCACAATGATAAATTATACTTCAATGGTGTGAGATAAAAATTAAAAAATTGCATTTCAATGGTGGGAGATCATCTAAACACTGTTTTTAGGTGTATATGATGGCCATGTGAGTCGGGCCCTATACATATCCAAGAGCTACATTTGCAAAGCACAGAAAAACCCCTTCGGCTAAGGGCCATCGCAAAGTTGCAACCGAAAAAAAATAAATTCTTAGGGAGGGAAGAAGAAGAAGAAGAAGAAGAAGAAAGAAAGGAAAAAAAATAAAATTATTACCTGATTTGAAAAGAAGCCCCACCACGCACAGCAGGTAAGTCCTCGGTCCTCTTCTGCTTCTTCTAATCTTCTTCTATTTTTTTCCCTCCCCTTTTGCAACCCTAAAAAGAGCCACAAAAGTCTTCTTCGTCTAATCTTCTTCTTCTTCTAATTTTTTTTTCCTCCCTTTTGCAACCCTAAAACAAAGCCAGAGCAAAGCAGCCAACAACCCACAGTTCACCGTATAAAAAGGCAATCCTAAAAAAATTAGGGATTAAAATTATTTAAAAAAAAAAAGATTTACTAAAATACCATAGCCCATATCCCACTTGTATCCCAATCGTATCCCGGCCGTACCCGATTTTTTTTTTTTTTTAAATTCCGGAAACTCGTGGGATATGCATGCACGCGTTTCCCACCTGTACCCGTATTTGATACATATCGGATACGGGTACGGCTCCCTTTTGGGCGTATCCGTGCTTCCTAGGTTATTAATATCTTTTTAGTATCATTATCTTTATTGGTATCACAGCTTGGGAAATGGATGGGATGATGAAATATCTATCTTGCCTGTAGAATAAGTGACGATCTAATCGTTTAGAAAAAAATGTACATTACAACTTATCTCTCTGACATATTTATGGTGTCAGTCTTCATTTTTTTTGTCGAGTCTTTGGAAAAAAGAGTAAAATTTGTCAAAAAAATTAATCTTGTACCTTAATTCATCAAATCTATGCAAAGAGAAAGAGAGAACAATCAGCAAAGTATTTAGGGTTTCAATTTCACCCTTCTACCTTTCCACTTGAAATCTCGTTAATTCCCAATCATAAAATCATTGAACTCCCTTCCAAGCCTCACACCTACTTCAACTTACTCTAATGTCCTATTGCAATTAAGACTCCTAAATAACGCATCAATTGTGAATTATTGGGACAAAGATGAGCAAAGAAATGGGTGGAAATCCAGTTTCGAAAAAAACCTTAAGGAGGAAATTGTAGAGTTTGATGTGTTGATTGGAGAGGTATGTGGTCAATGAAAACACCAATGACAAAATGGTTTGGGATTTGGACAAAAAGGGTGAAACACTAATTACAAAATGGTCTGTAATTTGGAAAAAAAGGTAATTTTTCGGCCAAGTTTTTATATAGGTTCGAGTAGAAGATTCCTAGTCGACCAACTGTGGACTGGGTTGTGGAAACGTGCGGCCCCTTTAGAATCAACATCTTCATGTGGGAGGTGGCTTGGGGTAGAAACCTCACTTGTGTCCAATCGAGGAAAAGAGAGATGAATGTCCCGATAAAGTGTAAATGTTGTGGCACGGAGGAGTCAACGTCATATCTTCTTCTGATATATGAGTTTCGAGTCAACTTTGGGATGGGTTTAAAGCCAAGTGTGGGGTTTGAGATTGTTGAAGAGAGTCTTGTTCCTTGGTTTGGGTTGGATGGCCTAGGCTTTGTTTGAGGGAAACACGACCATTATCTGTAAGGTGCTCCCAATATCCATTTTTTTGTAGATTTGCAAAGAGCATAATATGAGGTGTTCGCAAAGAAATTCTTGACTCAAAATTTTCTCAAATGCTATTTGTGGAGGGCTTATGCTGGTGGTTTGTACCGCCCTCTTGCTCAGCTGGTTCAATAACTGAGATCTTGTTGGAGTGGGAACAGATTCAATCTCCGTAGGATGATCATAGTCTTTCGTCCTTCATCACTTGCGCAGCATAGTCGACAGGTCATTCCTTATTGCATGTGGTGCGAGCTAGCATGGAGGGGCTTCGCATCTAGGTTGCGTGCTCCGTATATAAGTTAATGTGGGTCTGGTGTTGAGTAGTGGGCTAGCATGGTGGCTACACAAGTGTGAACATGGGCTCTTGACGTGGGAGTGTTGGTGTTGACTAAGTCCCTTGGACGTGAGAGTTGAGGCACAAAGGGATGTTGTGGTAGACGTACGTGGGCACATGTGGCCCATATAACCTTGTGATGTGGACATCAAACAGTACAAAGTGTATTGGAGGCGTAAGAAGAAATCGAGAGCACGTGAGCCTCGCACGACACTTTGGATGAATTGTTGAAGGCCCTATGTGTGCATATGCAACATGATAAAAGACCTTGCATCTAGAAGACGTGCACATGGGGTTATTTTGACCGTTGGATTACTACTTTTCACCATTGGATCTTCATCATTCTTCATTTCAGCCGTTGGATTTTCACTATTCGTATTTACACTGTTGAATCGTTTTACATCTTCGTCTTTATATCGTCAATCACGTGATGGACCGTTGGTAGATGCATTTGGATTGTTGATCGTGTGGCGAAATTTTATTTTGGTCCATTAGTTATTTAGTTTACATAGGATACATTTTTATTTTTTTTATTTTAGGGGTTGTTTGATTGTCTATAATGGCCCTGCAAAACGTGTTTCAAAGAGTCATTACGCGAGTCAAAGAGGCTCTTGTTGCTTGTTAAGCTATTTGACCTTACATGTATTGCTACGCGTAGCCAAATCTCGATACAAGGCCAACCCCTCGTATGCAAATCTTGCGACGCATTTCACGAGGCGTCAGCCCTTAAAAGCCCAACGGCTCCCTTCTCATTCTTCTCCCTCTGAAAAGCTAATAAGAAAAATGACGGGGAACGTCAAAATCGAGAGCATTGGAGTTGGGCCGCAACAGAATTTTCAGCTTCAAGGGAGAAAAGAAAAAAAGAAGTGCATTGTGGCTTGAAAACAGCCACAGCTCGCTATGGGTATTGTGACAGCTCGCTGTCATAAGACTGCAGCTCGCTGTGGACTCCACCATCACAGTAATAAAATAGCCACAGCTCTCGTGAACAGATTACGCTCTATGCCACAAAGATGTTGTGAAACGATATCTGGCAGCGCCGTGACGACTCCAAAGAAAGAGAATTTTCTTTTGCGGAAAACTTACCTTTTTAATCTTGTATTATTTTAGGAATCTTTTTACTTCGAATTAAGTATTGGTGGCCTATATAAAAAGGCTTGTAAACATTTTATTTTTAGTTATTGAATATTTGAATGCATTTTTGCTTGAGTATTCTTCTTCTCGAGATGAGTTTGGTGTGAGGCCAAGGGAGCGATTCCCAAAACCGTTATCTTTTGGTATCTATTTTCTTTTGATCTTTTGTTATCTCTGCGATCTATTCATCTTTGTTTTCTCTTGAATCATCGCCTTATTGATCTAAGATTTCTAAATCCCAATCTATTGATTTCTGATCCCAAATCCTCAATCTTTCCGAACCCTAAATCAAATAGAACAAAAACCCTTTTCTAAACCATAAACCTAAAGCAAACCATAAGCCTATTATAAAACCATAAAACTAATTCTACAGCCCTAGTTTAAACCCGTGAATCTACATCAGATCGAAGACGAACGCCCAAGCCTGGAAAAGCCAGAGTTCTATCTCTAGGCCCGATCTCGCCTCAATTTAACAGTACTTGCGCATCGAACTGGACCCTAGCCGAATCTCGCGCGATCTACCCATCAAAATTCCTCAAACCCTAACGTATTTAAGATAGTTTTGCAATTAAACTTGAATTAATTTATTTAATTTCGGCAAACAACATCAAATTCATACACGAGCATTATAGGGTTACCGTCCCGCGTCAGAAAAACTTCCTCCTTCCCAAGTAGATGAAACTCTTCTCAATCATCCAACACCTCGATCTTTAGCGTTGCATAGATCGAAGCCTTTTTGACAAAGGGCAAGAAGAAGTTGGCAAACAAACAAGTGGCACTGTACATCTTTTCTCCCCTCCATATTTCTGCCATTGGAGTCCTAACTTGCTTACAGACCTTTGCCCATTAAATTAAAGCTAATATTCTTATACAGAAGAATATTAGCTTGCTTTGTTTTTAAACCTAAAGTTGGTAAAAACCTTGCTTTGTTTTGTATGTATATTTTCTAATAGAAGAACTGATTTGATATGCTTTGTTCAATACGTGTAAAACCAGCTCTATCGATTTCTTCAATTTTCAACTTTGTGTTCTACATTTCAATAGAGTTTCCTACAGATTACACAAAGAACTCGCAAATTCGTCTCAGTGCTCATTATCTTGAGATGAGTTTCACAGATTATGGCTTCAATCGTCTGATTGAGTTTGTAGTTACAATGAAGCCTCCGACTAGTCATCATGATTTTGGAGCCTAAATTCCACTCAGACTTCACTGATTCAGGTATCCCTTGGAGAGAACTAAGTGGGATCATCGATTCTCGCCAGGGGTGGATAAAAAAAAGCAAAAATCAATCTGAAATCCAACTGAGACTGGTTTTGGATCGGTCTGATTTTGGTTTTAGGTGCAGAAAACCGATTGAATTGGGAAAGAAAACTGAAAAATCAAATTTTCGGTTTCCATATGAACACGTTGCGGTGTCGATTGCCCGTCTTTAACGTGTTCGCAGTGAATAATCTGTACCGATTGAAGCGTCCTTCATGATGTTGATTAAACACGCGTAAATTTGGGTAGAATTTTGATCATTGATTTTTTTTTTTTTTATAGGTAAACTATGACCTTCGGATCATTGATCGACATCAGATCAAATGCAAGTTTTAATTGATACCTAAGTTAGGCGATTACAAGCCCGTGATGGCAAACAACACGAAAATGCGTTTAAGGCCAATACATGTGTTGCTTTCTGCGCTATCAAACAATGGGTTGATGCGCGTAACACTAATACAGACCAAATGCGTATTCGCTTGAAAATGTGTTTCAGCAATACGTGCAATCAAATGGGCCCTTAGTGTTTTACTTTAGGTCTTAGGAGTCTTGTACATAAATGTGGCACATGACCCCTTAAATTCGTCACTTTCGGTGCACTATTCGAAAAATGGCCATAACTTCTTCAGTACTCATCAGAATTGTGTGTTTCTTAGCTCGTTGGAAAGCTATTTCGATAAGCTTTCAAAATTGGCCCTACATAAAAATGGGATTGAAAGTTGAGCTATTTGTGGTTGTCCAATTAGATGCTTTTAGTCGTTAGTTTAGGTTATATTAGGATTTCTTTTATTAGTATATATTGTAAAGAGAAATTTTTTATTATGATTGATGAATGAAAATAGAACTTGGTATTGAAACTAGAAGCAAGAGGGATTCTTTTTCGTCTTCCCGTGATGGATTTGGTGTAAATCCAATTATTCTTCATGGATTTTCTTCTCTAATTTCTTACTTGGTGCAAGGTAATTTATTTTTGTTCTTTTGATTCAAGTTCCTTAATCTAAAACCTAGTTTGAACCTTTTAGTTGCTAAAGTCCTTTTGAATCAAGAAAACCCTTTTAGTTTGAAACCTTTATTTCCAATTCCAATCAACCCTTCGAATCCTTATATTCTTCAAATCCTAGAATAGAATCAAAAGACACCATACTTGATTGTTTAATGCCCTAGATTGGAAAGAATTTCAGTTCTAGTTTTGGAATCCTCAATTTCAGTTTTAGAGGGATCGCCGTGCCAAATTGAATACTGATCGGAATAAGGCCTAATCGCTGGAGTGAAATTCATTAATAATTTTATGAATTTTAATTTTAAATTTATTGGTTTTGTTGCTTATAAATTATTTATTAATTTCAGTTTCATTCAGGGTTTTAGTGTTCCGTCCTAGATCACCTTGCAGGGTGGCTTACATCGATAGTTTATCAAGCCGATACGTTTGAGGTTGTCTCACTACTCTTATACACATGGGAATGTTAGGGCTACTCTTATACACATGTGGCCTCGACGCATTGGCTGTTGGTGGTTTTAGAGTTGTAAGATTGGTTGTTGGACGTTGTTTAACTATCTGTCCCATGTGTTACCCGATGCGCGACAACTATGCTGGTTTGTGTAGATGCATGCAGACCTAGCTAAACTTGCTTAGGTTGCAGCAATGTGGAAGTTATGAGATGGCTTGGGTGGGAGTCTTGGCTGTTTAGTCGTAGACACAAGGGGATTGATATAGGATGAATGGCCTTATAGGTGGCCCCGGTACTGGCAGTAAGCATAACTTGAGATTGCGACATGATTAACTGTGAGGCGAACATTGGAGTTACTTGTGGCAAGTTAGAGGAATATACTTGCGGTTATGTGGGACACGGTGGTGCATTCTGGCTTAGCACAGAGGCGACACGAGGAGCTAGATGGATGAGACATGTGTTGGTTGAGCGGGTCACACACATTGGTGGGATTGACTCGATATGTGAGTGTGATATGCCGGTATGGGATGACATGGCAAGTTGGCATGCGGCTGTTGCGTGTGAGAGACTAATGCATGAGGAAGTATTCTTGTCATCTATTTTTTATGTCATCTTCTTTACCAATTTGATCTTCGTCTCTAACATTGATTACCTGGTCGAGATTCCTAGTTTTCTTTACTCTTAGCAAGTTTATAAATTTCTCTCTTTCTTTTGTTCTAGTATATAAATTGTCATATGGTTCATACTTAACTTTACTCACAACTTTCTTAGCTTCTCTTTTGGTGAGCTTATATTTTTCACAATCATTAGTAGTTCTTGTTTTTTGTCATTCTTTAAAACACTTCTTTTTCTCAGCAATTGGCTTTTGAATGTCTGCATTGCATCACCATGTTTCTTTTTGTAAATCTTTTCTTCCTTTAGATTGCCTAGCAACAGGCAATTGCACCATTTGTTTTCACATCTCATTTGAATTCCTGTCCCACGACCATACTTCTCGGTCACTCATTTTCTTTCTAAAAGTCATTATTTTGTCTCCTTATAATTCTCACCATTTTATTCTTGGGGATTCTTTATCATCTTTTTAGTTACTTGACTCTTGATTAGAACATCCAAAACGCTAAATCTATGTTGCGTCATAAGACTCTTTCTTGGGATGACTTTTCAATCCTTCCAGTTTGCTCTAAAAACATCTCACATGAAGAATCTATAAGAAATCATTGCTCATCTCATAAATATCAAGACCCAAAAACAACATATCACATAAAGAATATCAAAGGAATTCATCCAAGTACGTAGCATATAACTATAAAAAACTGAAATAACACCTTTAGACAAGAGACCCCCTTTTGGCTGTGGATGGCCCACTGATTCAACGCTTGGTCCCCACCTTTGAAATCCTATTGGTCTCCACCTCCAAAATGGAACCTCTTCTCTATTGTTCTCTTTTTGGAATTTTAGGTTTTAACTTGCAACTTGTTTAACTTTTTATTAATTCATTGGATTTAATAGAATGTGACATAGCTGCGAAGTCTAAAGTTATGTCAACTTATAACTTATTTAGTTCAAGTGGTTAAACTTTATAAGTTACGACTTAAGCAGTTTAGCAGTTAAAATTATGGTTAGTAACAAGTAATCGGGTCGGGTCATAGGGTCCGGTTAGGTCGGGTTGTGTCATGCATCTAAACCCAATTCAAAATTTTCCTTAGATCGGGTCGACCCGATTGTCAAATATAAGTGCCTGGCCCAGTTAAAAAGTCAGGTCGGTTGGATCAAGTAATGGGCCTACCTGACCTGTTGACAGCCCTAGAGTTGATTCTTGATTGGTTTGAGTGCCAGGGAGAGGGGAAATGGTCTCTAGTATGAGGGAAGGGAGAGGCACCCTTACTCGGGATTTGGACACGAAGCATGCAGAGATTCAAAGCATAATCTGCTTACACTTAGGCCGCCTTGGGCTTCATAAGATTAGGCATGTTATGTTTCCATGAAGGCATTAGAGTGGGCCTTCCTTGGGCCACTCTCAATGGTACTAAGCAAGGCAACAACAATGAAGACACGCACAATTTTTACAAATCTTCATTTTTATTTTTTTTTATTGATAAAAGAATCATATATCGAGAAGCTGGGAAAAACCGGACAACCAAACCGACCAAAGAAGACGAAAGAAAAACAAGAAGACCGGACATTCCCTTCCCAAAACCCCAGCCCCTAACCCGGCTGCCAACTTAACCAGATTCAAATTGTTCCGGAAGGTCCCCAGTCCCCAGCTGCCAATTTTTATTGTTTTGTTAAGGGGAAAATTGACCATAGTTCGTATCAAACATTATCCTTAAACCCTTAAAAACTTTTTTTATTGGTAAATGTGGGAAAGGCCCATCCCATAAATACTGTTGGATTCGAGCACTAGGGTTTAGCTTTCTCCATCCAGTTGCCAGTGGACTTCCCCAGATTGAAGAGGATCAGAAGCTGTCCTTATCAATGAAACACTGATTTTTGAAAAGTAATAAGGAAAACAGCAAAGAGACCTTTTTAGACACCTAAAACATGCATCTTAGAACCCTCACCTCGGTAAACTAGTTTTTATAGGTGGAGGACTATAGTCTACCCTTCTATTTGAAAGTGTCTTTGGTACCAGGCACTGTGTTCCTATAAGCTCCCCATATTCTGAAAGAAGCGGCTTTCAACTCTCAGTATGTCAAGTTATCATTTGCGTTTTTCCTGGATTGACAAGTCCCACACTCTTCTGCGTCCCACAGGTAAAATCGTCTTTCCCATCTTTTATAAAGGAATAAAATTAGGCATGCCATGTTTCTATGAAGGTATCAGGACAAGCATTCCTAGGGCCACTGATGGAGACATCAAATTTAAAGAATCACCTATGATTTATCAGAGGCGAAAGAAACGTCACAATGACGGACATCCATGAAGTTTCAATTAGTTACTGGCGGTTACATTTAGTTACTGACGGATACAGTTAGTTATTTATTTTCAATTTTTGAATATGTTTGTAAAATGTCTGTAAAAAGCTTTGTAAGGACTATTTTTATTTGAATTAATGATGAACTTTGCTATGCAAATTGAAAACGAGATGTTTTCCTTCGAGAGTGATTATCTCAAAATAGAAGAGTGATTCTTCTATATGCATGTGGTTGGTGGGAAGCCGATCATTCAATCTTCATATCCATTTCTCTTTGTTAAATATGCTCATTTTCAAAAGAACTCCTTTGTAAGTTTGTTCGAATTCCTAAACTGTTGGAGATTTAGATGTTCGCCAAAGAACCCTAATCTTCTAGATCCAGAAAGGAAATGTGCAGCAAAAGTAACACTAGTTTTGGCTATTGAAAATCATGTAATTGAAAATCTTTTCATTTTCCGTGTTAATCTGTTAAGACAATTTAGATTTCAATTATTTTTTTTATTAATATTCAATTAATCTCAGCCCATCTAAATTGCATTGTGTTAATACCCGCATCAGATTTGGTATCAGAGAACAATCAGTTTAGGAGTGTCAGCATTCATGTAGATTCCAGATTTCACTATCATTATCTTGCATCATTATTGTGTCCGATAGGTTCAAAGTCCTTATTAAGGAACTTACGACTAAATTGGTTACGAATCAAACCCTTTTGAACCGTCAACCTCATAGCCTACCTCTATCTCCCTCCCCATTCCATTACCTCCACCTACCTGCCCATCTCGTGAGATAATTGAGGATGTTTTGGTTGATCAAATTGTGTCAACAAATCCAAGGGGATTTTAGAGGTACTTTATCAAATGGCAAAATAGACCAGATTCGGAGAATACATGGATCACAAAAGGCGAATTTCAACGTGTTGATCCGGATCTGTCCGACCAGTATCACAATCAACATTCATCGGGGATGAATGCTTCCAACCCGGGGAGAATTGATGGGGACATCAAATTTAAAGAACCATTTGTGATTTATCAGAGGCGAAAGAAACGCCACGATGACGGACACCCATGAAGTTTCAGTTAGTTATTGACGATTACAGTTAGTTATTTATTTTCAATTTTCGAACATGTATGCAAAATGCCTATAAAAGGTTTTGTAAGAACTATTTTTATTTGAATTAATGATGATGAACTTTGCTATACAAATTGAAAATGAGATGTTTTCCTTCGAGAGTGTGATTTTCTCAAAATAGAAGAGTGATTCTTCTATACGCGTGTGGTTGGTGCGAAATCAATCATTCAATCTTCATATCCACTTTTATCTCATTTGAAGACGTAAGTATTTGATTCTTGTTTTCTTTCATTCTACCTACAATCCTATTTGAATTTTAATTGCGTAGAATCTCATTTCTCAAATTCGCTCATTTTCGAAAGAACTCCTTTGTAAGTTTGTTTGAATTCCTAAACTATTGGAGATCTAGACGTTCGCCAAAGAACCCTAGTTTTCTAGATTCAGAAAGGAAATGTGCAGCGAAAGTAACACTAGTTTGGGCTATTGCAAATCATGTAATTGAAAATCTTTTTATTTTCCGTGTTAATTTGTTAAGGCAATTTATATTTCATTAATTTTTTTATTAATCTTCAATTAATCTCAGCCCATCTAAATTGCATTGTGTTAATACCCGCATCAGATTTGGTATTAGAGAACAATCAGTTTAGGAGTGTCAGCATTCATGTAGATTCCAGATTTCATTATCATTATCTTGCATTATTATCGTGTCCGATAGGTTCAAAGTCCTTATTAAGGAACTTACGACTAAATTGGCTACGAATCAAACCCTTTTGAACCGTCAACCTCATAGCCTACCTCTATCTCCCTCCCCATTCCATTACCTCCACCTTCCCGCCCATCTCGTGAGATAATTGAGGATGTTTTGGATGATCAAATTGTGTTAACAAATCAAAGGGGATTTTAAAGGTACCTTATCAAATGGCAAAATAGACCAGATTCGGAGAATACATGGATCACAAAAGGCGAATTTCAACGTGTTGATCCGGATCTGTCCGACCAGTATCACAATCAATATTCATCGGGGATGAATGCTTCCAACCCAGGGAGAATTGATGAGGACATCAAATTTAAAGAACCATTTGTGATTTATCAGAGGCGAAAGAAACGCCACGATGACGGACACCCGTGAAGTTTCAGTTAGTTACTGACGATTACAGTTAGTTATTTATTTTCAATTTTCGAACATGTATGTAAAATGCCTATAAAAGGCTTTGTAAGAACTATTTTTATTTGAATTAATGATGATGAACTTTGCTATACAAATTGAAAATGAGATGTTTTCCTTCGAGAGTGTGATTTTCTCAAAATAGAAGAGTGATTCTTCTATACGCGTGTGGTTGGTGTGAAATCGATCATTCAATCTTCATATCCACTTTTATCTCATTTGAAGACGTAAGTATTTGATTCTTGTTTTCTTTCATTCTACCTACAATCCTATTTGAATTTTAATTGCGTAGAATCTCATTTCTCAAATTCGCTCATTTTCGAAAGAACTCCTTTGTAAGTTTGTTTGAATTCCTAAACTATTGGAGATCTAGATGTTCGCCAAAGAACCCTAGTTTTCTAGATTCAAAAAGGAAATGTGCAGCGAAAGTAACACTAGTTTGGGCTATTGCAAATCATGTAATTGAAATTTTTTTATTTTCCGTGTTAATTTGTTAAGGCAATTTATATTTCATTTATTTTTTTATTAATCTTTAATTAATCTCAGCCCATCTAAATCGCATTGTGTTAGTACCTGCATTAGCCACTCACAATGCTATTGAGTAAGGCAACAACAACAAATACTGCTCACAAGTTTTGCAAATGTTCATTTTTCTTCTTTTTAGGAAAAATGAGCATAACTCTTATCAAACATTATCCTTAAACCCTTAAGAAAATTTTTCTTATGGGTAAAGGCAGGATTTGAACTCTCAAACTTAAGGTTACACACTTGAGGGCTTCACCGATTGAGCAAATGCACATCCCTTAAAAACTCCAATTTTCCAATCTTTTAGGAGAGAATAACGGCACATGATTGCCTCTGTGTGATTATGCTATGACCGTCCCATTATTAAGCCAATTGGCATGTGGTTTTGAGCAATCCAAGTCATCAAGATGGTAGTTCATATATTGAACGAAAGTGATCCCAAAAATCACACACCTATTGGAGGATTTGAACCATCTGATTGATGCATTCTAAAATGAAGGGTTGTTCGTATTTTTTTAATGTATCGAAGTTAAAGTGCACCAATCGGGCGGTTCGAATATTCTAATAGGGATTCTTTGGGGCTGAGAAGTTTCAATTATGGACTGGTAGTTGAACTACTTGGATTGATCAAAGATATGCACCACATGGCGTGAAAGTGGACAGTCATGCCACAATCTGTTTAAAGGCAGTCATACGATTAAAACGAAAGTGGATTACATTAGTTTCTTAAAAAAGAAAATTGAAGTTATCAAATTTTCTTTAGATATGACTATTATTAATCAGTTGATGGCTTTAATATATAAAGAATTTAAAACTATAATGGTTTCAAAATTAAATGATGTACCTGTTATTGTTTTTTTGCATCTGTAATTTCTTAGTATTTAGTTGTTACTTCATTCATTCCACCTATGATTTTACATGATGGTCGATACTTAATGAGTATATAATCATCATTTTGTCATTACTTGTTAGTATATTCTTATATTTATTATTTATTGTGTATCTTCTGAAGTTCACTACAAGAAGGAAAAAAATGCAACTTCACTGGCCTCACCCCTTAGGTCCCCTCCTAGCGTCTTTAACAACCTTCCAGAGTTGAGCAGAGGGATAGGAGTGATGGTGTGAGTGGTTGAGGATAAGTTTGTAAATTAGAGATGGCATCTGTCATAGGCTTCCTTTTCTAGAAAGTAATTCTCTGATGACACTTCAATAAAAGACATTAGATGGGTTAATAGATTGAGGCATCATTCCCTAGGAAATGCTGCCCTGTCCATGTGTCCTTACCTCTAGGGTCTGGAGTGTTGAAGGACCTGCCTGGTTCTCAATTGAGGATGCTAGACGATTGCCCTCTCTAGAGATTGTTGGAATTCAAGTGCCTAGGCAATCTAGTTGCAAGTTGTGACATTTTCAGAGTGAGAATTGACCCTTGGCTGGTTTCTGACCATGTTCATAGGGCCAGATCGGGTTTGTGCACAAGGTTACCACCTAGTTCGCTAGGTAACCCTGCGAACCGGTTCATGCTTCGTTTCGCTCCAATTTTCCACTCTGGTGGGAGAACCACCTAGAACATTTTTTTTATCAGATGCAAAAACAGTTTGAAAGAAGGCTTGCACCCTGCCCCTATATTTTAACTCTCACATGCCTAACTAACTATCCAAGCTGCCTGTCGACGGAAAAGTGAGTATATGTTTGTTATATACTATAAATATAAATATGCAATTTACATATAATAACTAACTACCCAAGCTGCCTGTCGACGGAAAAGTGAGTATATGTTTGTTATATACTATAAATATAAATATAAATATGCAATTTACATATAATAATATTTTGATAAAATAATTTTATTTTTATTTATGACTTATGATAACTCTAGCAAACCGTCACTTGGATGTAGCGAACCGTGAATTACGAACCCGAATTTGAACCGAGCGAACCAACGAATCAGGTAACATTGTTTGTGCAGCAGTGAGGCCTGTATGAATTGCCAAGTATTGACAAAATGGAATGGTTGCGGTCACGAAAAGTTCCTTAGAAGAAAATGTTGACATTTATAGACTGTTACCTATTTACCATTTAGAAAATAGAAGATAATGTTTTGTGTGTTTCGCATAGGAAAAATAAAAATACGAGCAAATGTAACTTAAACACAAAACTGGTAGTTTCAGTGAGGTACATAACCCTTACATCACATGTGGATTTTTCACTGCAAATAATGCACCCCACTGAAGCTTAAGCCATTTTTCCTGGCTAGGCTCAAGTCCCAACTGCAAAGTATGTCTGGTATGCATTAAAAAACACCTGATTGATCATGGCACATAAAATAAAATTATTTGTTCTTTTAATTGTTATTCCACTTTTAGAGTAATAATTTCCATATGTAATTTATAGGAATCTGTGGATTGTACGAAAGGAAGCTCAAGGAACTTAATCCAGCCATCCGAAACATCACTTACGACATTGCCGATCTCTACAATTTCATTGACGGCCTCGCGGACCTGAGCTCACTGGTGTGCGTATCTATTGCCATTTTGTTCAAATCATTACTGTACATATGATCATTCCCATTTATCTGTTTATTACTTTTCCTGAGAATACTTTTTCTTCAGCAACATACACTATTATCGTTCGTAGCACTGTTACAGTTATCGTACAATGTTTCCCCATTAAATTGTGATGGGTCCTCTGGAATTACATTTACTTCTTGGTTCTGTTTGCAGGTATGATCACTCGATCCAGGCTTACTTGCCATATGATCGGCAGTGGATAAAACAGCGGATGTTTCATCACCTCAAGAAACTTGCTACTACCCGATGAATATCATAAGCACCATCCACCATCTATTAATACCTAATTTGTGCATTAGATAATCATATAGGGAGGGGAAAAAAGTGGCAAAGATAAAAGGAGTTTTGAGGCTTTCTCCTGTTTGTAATATATGTGTGATTATCTGTGCTTAATACTGTTTACGCCACTTGTAATGGTGTTTTTGGAGTGAGACTTGCCTTTGAATTTTTAAGGGTAATTGCCTAATTGGTGTATATTGCAATGATTAATCTGAAGAGTGTTGGATTTTATTAATATTTTTTTCTTAGAATATTTGTTTTGGTAGGTAAGCTAGGCTCGAACCTGCAACCTTGAGGTTGCAATTTTGTCAACTTCCCATTGTGCTACAGGCCCAAGCCCTTTTCTGAGGCTAGTGCAATGTTTGAGACCTTGGTACAGGTACTGTTGATGGCCAATTTGTGCTGGTTGCTACCTTGAAATGAAAGGGTTGATACGTGGTGATAAGTACCCATAAGTGTTTCTATTGGTCTATATTCTGGGCGGTACAATCTTGGGAGTAGGGCTGTAAACGGGTCAGGTTGGGCCAAAATTATGGTTGCCTGCGAGTCAAGGGTATATGTCCAACTTTACCAGATGGTTCACCCTGACAGGATCTGAAGGTGGGTTGGATGCTTCATGCCCAATCCGACCTAAAAGGTAAAGTTTATGTGCCTGATCTAGTTTTAAAAAATGCATTTGGTAGTTCATGGAACAGGCTGACCGGACCCATTGACAGCCCTACTTGGGACTTGGGAGCAGCGGCTGCAGCACATTTTAATGCGGTATGCATATTTTTGGGATTTTGAGCTTTTGGTGGACCATCAGGTCAAAAAGGTGTCATCACTGTTTTGTGCACTTACTGATACAGGGTTTGACGAGTTTGGCGGAGGGAGATTTTCTAGTGATAGTTTGGGTACCTAATACTGACTCTTTAGATGATCAGAAAGGTTGTTATAGGGCCACCGACGTAAGTTATTTGTGTATATTTATCTTATGGTTTGTAACACTCAGGAGCCGTCAGTTCATTGCTTACTGCGATAGTAAAAGGGTTAGATTGTTAGGCATTAAAACGAGTACCAAGTGTAGCCCCTTGGTACTTAGGTTTGCTTCCTGTCTACCCCTCTCAGCACCCTTACATACGGGACAAGCACTGGGTAATTACCTTTTTTAAATACTCGGAGCACCCCTAGATTGATGATGTGTGGCACTGGTTTGACCTGTGTTTTTATACGCTGGATCCATCATCTTTCTGTTTGGTTTTCTTTTGGCCCAACTCTGCCGATGAGGCCAAGTACGGGTTTGCTCCATCCCGTTGCTCGATTAGGAATCAACCCGTTAAATGCCCGGCTCATATTTGGCCATTGATTTCTTTAACTAGTCAATAAGATGGGCTAGCTTGCACCCTCAGCTTGACCCACCATGTGTCGGGTATCAGGTAAGCTATGTAGGTCCGATTCATAGGCAAGCTGGCCCAGTTTGAACCAACAGATGGGTACTGGCCGGCTCATATAACTGGGTCAAGGATCAGCCTGTTTAAGGCTCGACCTGAAACCGGCCCAACCCCATTGAGGTTCTTACCTAATATAGGAGTTACTATAGATGCTCGAGTGGAGTTGTGGCCCTTCAACAAACTTAAAAAGAACTTCGCATGTGTCTAATAATAGTAGTTGCTCTATACTAGCTCCGAGTTAGTACTTGGTACGCGACCCTAGTGCCAGAAGTGGCACTTGGAACAATCTTGTCCTGATGGTCAAGTTTGAGAGTAGCACTGCTCTTTATGAGCACGAAAATCAGTGGAAGTTACCTTTTGGCCCTTCACTGATTTGGCGCTCAAAATTATGAGGTTTGAAATTAACCCAAGTGTTGCCCTTGCTGCTTTATAGTTCGATATTTTGCCACATCCCTTATGGGTCTTCGGTATTGGTATTTGTCATTTTCCGCATATGATTTAAAAAATCATCAAATCCAAAATAAAACCATTAAAATCACTTTAAATGTATTTCAAAGCTTCAAAATAGCATAAATGCTCTTGTTTTTTCAAAAAAAGCTGAAATCAAACAAATACTGAAATCATTTTTGTATTGGTTCCGAATTTTGTAGCAGTGCCCGGCGCAACGTCAAGCGGTTCACAGCGAACTGATTCAGTCTATTATGAGCTCATCGGTCTATAACATTCATGAACCATTTCCACAAATTAATACTAATTTGTATAAGATTTGTGTATGGATTATGATATTTTAATTTATAATTTTTTTGGTCCATGATAAATCATATCGAGCTATTAGAGATTGCAATAATCTATTATAGACCTCGGAGCTCATAGTAGGTTGAACCGGTCTGTCAGGAACCGCTTTACATTGTACCAGAGACCACTTTAGTTCTCATTCTATAATAATACTTGTAGAAACAAATTTCTTCGATTTTTATGAAAAAGAATTCCCTAATAGGGGGATACATTGAAACTTTTGGTGAAATTTCTCCTATTTTGATGAATTGTTGAAAGTTTTTAAAATTTATTGAAATTCTTTAAAATTTCAATGAAAATTCTAAAATATCAGTTTATGGGATTTACCTCTTATCCTTTTTAATGTTTTTTCATTATATATATATAAGTATTTTCTAAATAGAGACACGGTGATAGGCATTTGAACTCATGCATGATCTATGCGTTTGAAACAGTGGGGCACCATGTTGCTCAAGGAAAGGGTGCACGCCAACTTGTTCAAGTTTGGTGAAGTTGATCAAATGCACTAACTTCAAGTGACCGATGAAAATGTTTGACTTGAGTTTTAAGGCAATGTGATTTGAAAAGTACATTTTTTTTTAAAACCCTAAGAGACTAGATGAATCCGTAGATAGTTGTAAATTACGAACACATATCACAGGCCATGTGATCAAACATTCAAGTACATGATTACCGTTGTAAACTCAAACACATATTTCCCTTTTTCTTTTAGTAAGTATTATATTTTTTAATATTTTCTAAAAGGGTGTTGGTTATTCTCACCGGTTAAACAGTAAGTACCATAATTTTTTCATGGACTAAATTCATTGACTAATTTGAATCGGACGATAGAGATTTCTTTTATTCCAATTTTTTTCACAATAGATCTTAAGATCATGCCACGCCTATTAGACAATTAGATGTTGTGAGAAAGATTGGAACAAAAAAATCTCAATCGTCTTATTCAAATAAGTCAATGGTTTTCGTCTCTAAAAAAATTATGTGATACTTACTATTTAACAGGTGAGAATAGTTGTACCCTTTCTAAAATGGATTTTTTAGTGAGTGAGAGTCCCCCACCAAACTAATTAGTGATGGACGGCTCTCCTAAAAATAATTAGCGATGGAGAGTTCTCTCTCTCCTAAACTCACAAAAATGATGAAAATGCCCTCAAGACATATTAGGCGACCATCCAATTTAGGGTTTTCTCTCTAAAATATATTAGATGACCATCCAATTTATCAAACGACCATCCAGTATTTGACTTTCCACCTAGTATATCAGACAGCTGCCTAGTATTTGACTTCCACAATTCCACCTAGTGTATCAGAGGGTTGTCCAGTATTTGACTTTCACCCAGTATATCAAACAGTCATCTAACATGCGATTGTCCATTTTATAAGGGTAATGTGGTCTTTCAAATGAAAAGAACTCTACATTGCTAATTATTTTCTGGAGAACCCTTCCATCACTAATTAGTTTGATGGACGACTCTTGCTAAAACATCCTTCTAAAATGGGATAATTATAAGGGTATTCTTGTCCTTTTAAAGTAATTAATATCCTATGCCAATTCTAATTCTGTGCGTGCCTGACGGCGTGCGCCCGCGCACCATCGTACACGGATCATGTGCCAATCACCAACACATAAAAAAGTGAGTTTTGTGTTTTATGTCCGTCGTAAAACCTTTTGATTCCTGCTACTTCCTTCCCAAATCAATCAGCAACTCAACCATAAATCTCTCCACCTTCAAATTTTACTTAGAAACCCTAACCATATGATTACTAGGAAATTGGAATAGTCAGTATCGCATACCTCCTGCGAATCAAAGTATCGTGTTTCATATTCCACTCTCCAATTCATTGATTTGTGGTTTTTTATTTTTATTTTTACTTTTTTTTTTTTATTATAGGTAAGCTGGGATTGAATTCATTGCTTTGTTCACAAACTCTAATGAGCACTGCTAATTTATTTATTTTTTACAGTTTTTTTAATTGATTTAGTTGATCTGATTGTTTAGGTGATGCATTCTGTTAACTAGGTTTATGGGCTTGTAGGAGTTTAGATTTATTTAAGGTTTTTTGGCTTCTGAAACTAATTATACGTCTAGTAGTCTGTTCAATGTAGATTTGCTTCATTGTTACATTTTTTTTTTGTTGATTTTTGCAATTTTTTTATCTATTGTTCATTTACGAAAGTTCTATACTTGTTTGTTGTTTCTTATGAGCTCTGTTATGGTTTCGGATGGGTTTTTAAAAAAATATTAAAAAATTTAATTTTTCAAGGTGGTTTGTACATGGCTAAAAGCCGCTAAATTTCTGTTTTCTAAATGCTGGTGTTTGTTTTTGTCACATTTAAGGAACTCTGATTTGGTTTATGATGTTTCACATATCATGGTTTTGTAGCACTTCGTAAAAATTTAACTCGAATCAAAAGCTGTTTTGATAAACTAGTTTCTGTGTTTACTGCTTTACTCCTTTCTTAATTTTAATGTTTCAGAAGTATTTTTTATAGACCCAAAAGCGCTGATTCTCTCAATAGTGGTCTTTTGTTTTGGTCGCATTTTTTGTGACCTGGGTTGTAAGCATGGTTTTAAAAATTGGCCATATCCCAGATATGTGTCAGGTTAGACCCCATCTGATATGATATACACTCCCGATTCGATGGGGTCAAACATTGGGTCCTATTGGCCAATATGTATCCGTTATGAACCGGACAAAATACAAAAAATTCCCAAAATATCGGGTCATGTCGGCCAATATGTATCCAATATGAACTGGAAAATTTCCAAAAATATCCTTCGGGCAAAATTTTTTTAATAATTTTTTTATATTAAAAAAAGGCACTCTAATGTCGGCCAAACCGGCTGATGCATATCGGTCTAGAGACCAGCCAATATTCCGATATATTGGTCTTTAAATCCCTGGTTGTAAGTTTATGTTAAAATCTAGGATCTGCTCTTTAAATTTGTGATTGTTTTTACCTTACTGGTTGTTGCTTGTGATTTTTTTACCTCGTGAGTTTGTAATTAGAATTATTAATATAAAAATTATTCATAATTAGTATAATAAATTATTATAATATAAAAGCTATTTGTAATTAAAATCATTAGTATGAAAGTTAATACATCCAGGATGATTGGCAAGGGTTTAATGCCGATCTGATTGAAAATAAAGATTAATGATTTTGGAAATTTTGGATCCATAAGTAGAATCTTTAGGATGATTGAGTTTTCAGGCTTACTAGTAAATATTCGTGCTTAGTTCCTTTGTTATCTTCCCATTTATCTCATAATTCAGTGATTGTCATGATGATATATAAGGACTTGCTTCGAAAAGGAATACAAGTTGGAAAACGGAAAGTTGTTGTAGTTATATATACCATTGTATCTTGTAGACTCGAAGATTTATTATATCGTTGATTAATCATAATTAGTGAAACATCAATTCATCATCATACTCAATGATGTAGTGTTTTAAATGTTGTTTTAACTTATCAATTATTTATTTATTTAAATTTTTTGGTTATTTCGGAAACTGTGATTCAAATTGCAAGATTTATGGGTCAATTTACTTTAAACTTACTTAGTCATGCAACTTATGAATATGAGAATGTTGAAATTAGTTAATACTTGCTAATTTCTTGATGGAAATGGATGTTTATGTCATTTTAATGATTATAGAGATTTTTTAGGAAATATTTTTCTTATTCCTATTTTAAAAAAAGTGTTTAAATCTTATGATTTATGATTCTATTCAAAGTAACTCATTATGATTCTTTATCTTGTTAAAGATTAAAACACCTTGCTAATCCTTATGTAGCATTTGATGAGAAAATGAATTGGTTCATGGTCACAAAAGAAGCTGAAAACCTAAATTCATCCAAGGCATATTTACTGCTAAAATAATTTACACTCTTATTAGCTTCCTTGTTAATACACTTGTTTGATTTTGGGGATGCTTCTTCAAAAGCCATCAATCATATTTATTTATTTATTTTTTATTGTGGGTTTATTTTTGGCGAACTGTGTTGCATTCATGATTTTTATCAGTATGTGATAGCTTTAATCTCATACTTTTGTTATATTTGATGAGAAGAAGTACTCTTTTAAAGGAATTTTGGTTCCAAAATTAAATTATACTATGACGTAACCTTGGGGTCGCAAGTTCCACCCCAAGCTTTGGTCCATTCTCCGTTGTGTGATTTGATTCATAGATGCATCATTTGCAGTTAGAAGTCCTAACTCCTAAATCCTCGCTATTTAATGATGCCTTTTTTTTGTTGCTTTGTGCCAACTTTATTGTGGTTTATGATGATATTTACCTCATGCGTTTACAGCACATTGATGACAAAATGAATTCATTCTCTGTTACACGAAAGAAAACCCCTTTCCAAAAACATAGAGAGGAAGAAGAGGCCAAGAAAAAGGTGAATTTATTTATTTATTTATTATTATTATTTTCTGGCGTTTTGTTTATGTTGTGCGACGAAATTGAATCAATTCAAGATCATGGTTTAAAATATCCCTTGTTACACACCTGTTTCAGAGCATACTTGTAATATACATATCATGTAACTCCATACTTCCATATATATATATATATATGGGATGAGGAGACCCTAGTTTAGCAACCTAGGGTTGAACCCTATGCTAATGCTATTTGGGTGCCAAGTACCACCTAATCCAAAGATCAGGTGCCGAGGCAACATGCACAAGATCGATCAACATCTTATCTACTGTTCAAAACATGGTCAAAGTTGGAAAAATTCAATGCACCAAGTATGTTGGGCGGTACCCAATATTTGGCCACATTTCTAAAGGTCAAAAAAGTTTTTAAATATTTTTTTTAGATCACATCCACATGTCCCAGGATCCCAAAACGGGTTTTTTGTCTGGAATCACATGACGTGGCATATGATCTCGGCAGTGGTGCAGAGTTCAACCCTACAGCACTAACCTATGGACTCCTTAACCACACACACACACACATATATATATTTATCCAGTTTGTGCGAATGCCACATGCATGCCTGGGTGGTGATGGAAATATACAAAAAAGATAAAATCATGTGTCACAGCCATTGTTTTGTCCCCACCCACCCACCCACCCACCCACACACACACACACACACACACATATATATTTATCCAGTTTGTGCGAATGCCACATGCATGCCTGGGTGGTGATGGAAATATACAAAAAAGATAAAATCATGTGTCACAGTCATTGTTTTGTCCCAAAGGAGTTCATATGGTGAGAAAAATTGATACTTACATATTGGCTGATTTGATAACCATGTAGTGGCTGATACACATTAGTTGCAGATTCATCCAATATGCTTTGTGGGAACAATATTTTTAGCCTTGATATTAGTAAACCATTGGGTGATATTTTTTACTTCTTGATGCGTGTTACAGAGAGCGGAGGATGAAACTGCTCGTTTATATGCAGAATTTGTCGAGTCGTTTCAAGGGGATAATGCACCCGGGTCAAAAGCTTTTGTTAGAGGAGGAACAATTAATCCAAATGAGAGGCTGAAAACTGATTCTGAAGGCAAGTCTTAAGAAACTTCTCTTACACCTTGTTTTCTTCTTCATTTTTTTTTATAATTTTCTTGCAATGGATACACGAGTGGTTTTCTCCTACAAGGGCACATTAATAAAAACATGGGCCTTTTTATTCATTCAACGATGGCAGGTGGAAATTCCAAAGATGGGGTGTCTGTTCCAAAGAAGGGGAGTAGGTAAATGAATGCACTCGATTCTTAAAGATGGAATCTTGGTGTTTGCCATATTCCATTTTGAAAAATAAAAATAAAATAAAATTATCATATGTACATGTGATTCCTCATGGCTTGCACAGTAGAATGATTATATTATGGATTTGTATTTTAGATGAAGCCTGTGTTTTTTGTTTCATTGATTAATGAAAATAAGAGTTGTTGGCATATGATTGGAGCCATGGCATCAACTGAAGAAGTATTTTCAGACCAGTCTTATATTTCAAGAATAATTTGGTGCATACATGTGTAATTTTAAATCCCCCAGTCTGGCCTGGAATTTTCCGGTGGTTTTGTTTTATCCTCTTTTTCGACAGTTGGCAGTGTTGGGGCTTTCTATGGCAGTTATGCTCAGGCAGACTTATTTCTTCACAAGAAACTATAACTTCCTTATCTACCAATAAACTTGCTTAGAGTATTGTTAATCTACATAGCTCATAAGTTTTGTGTGATTTCTGGTGGATGGCTGGATGGTCATGTTAATGCACTTGATCTCTGGCAGTATTGCAGATTGCAAATTTAAACAAAATCATGAAACTTACTACTATATTAGAACTTTTTACAAGATGGAGGATGTAAGCTAGGGTGACCAACATTAGTCTATAGTTTATAAGGGTATCTTATTGAACTTGTGACTATAGTTACAAAGTCGGAGTATGGGTTAGAATAGCAAGGGGAAAATTCAGAAAGAAATGATAAAGTTGGGAAAAAAGGAAATCAGGAAAAACAATATATATATATATATATATATATATATATATATATATATATATATATAGGGATGGATGTAGGTTATAAAGGTTTGCTTATATAAACTTTCTCTATAACCTTCAAATTAACTTTTTTAATAAGCTTTTGAAAAAACTTTAAAATAAAGAAAAGAAAAACTTTATAGTAATTTTTTTTTTCTTGGTTTTGTTTTTGTTTTCCTAAGAACGTGTTGTTCAAGTTTAAAACATTTTAAATGTGTTTTTTTTTCTTTTTTTTTTTTGAGAACGCCTTCTTTAAAACGTTTATAATTATGTAGTTAAAAAATCAATTTTTTTTTTTTATCATTATGCTTGTGCTGCGGTCCCTAGTTTATGGTAGGAAACCATGATTTAAAATCTCTATTTTGGTCCTAACATTTGATCTTGTTAAATACAATTGGTAAGTATTGTTATCAATAATGTATTGACCGGTACAATGTTTTTTTGGCTTAAATAATTTAAGCCAAAAACGACATTGTACCAGTCAATACATTATTGTATAATTGAGGATACATATTACCTGTATAGGCTAGCACTACCCTTACCAGGGGGTACTGAACATATTAGGCACTATTTCAATCTATAGAGGAAACCCAATAATAAATTTGAGGAAAATTTGGAATACTCCATAATTTCGAATTTGGAGTATTCCATTCGAAATTATGGAGTATTCCATAATTTTTGAATTTGGAGTATTCCATTCGAAATTCTGTTTTGTGAGGGAACATCTACGTTTATGTGCTACTTGCCTACTTCCCCCTTACACGCATGCACTTATACAAAAATCTTATTGAATACACGAGAAAAATGTCAGAAATGAATACATTCAACTGATTAATAATGATTTTATTAGTCTAACATGAAATTTTTTTAAGTCAAAGAACACCTTAGGATCTTGTCTCCCATGGCTGTTCAAAATTCTGGTACCAAGTTTCCAAATATTTATGCATAAATGATTAGTAGTTTAGTACTCTTGCCTACATTATGTGACAATACAAATCACTTGGTTGATGGTGATTCAACATTGACAAAGAACTTGGCTGGAAACAATATATAAATTGACATAAATGTACTCCGAAGTATCAAACATTCATTCTTACATTTGTTATTATGAAGATACACTGTTGAGGGTTGTGGGGGTCAGTTTCAAGGCAATAATAGGTCTAGACACCTTCCTACTCTCTCTTTTTGTTATTTTTCCACTAGGGCGCCACTTAGGAGAGTCTCTTAGAGCCAAAGTTTTGTACACCTCACTTTTAGGTGTGTGAGATGTCAAAAATCAAATTTCTTGTCCTTTTGAGGGCCTAGATCATGAAAATAAAAAATTTGGGTCATGTTTTTATTCTCTTCTTCATTGCTGGATCTACAAGGGATTTTTAGGCCTTTGGATTCTCCTTTTTTTTTTCCTGTGTATTTTGCCTTTGGATTCCACCCATAAGTCTCCTAGAGCATTTATGGATCTACGTTGGATTTTGAAGCATTTGTTGGCAGCAAGAATGATCCCTTCTGTTTTTGTCCTTTTGCCCCTAGGGACCATGGATGGTGTCTAAAAGCCAAATTTTCAAGAGAAAAATGAATCCTTGTAATTTAGAAAAGAAGACCCTTATTCTCTTCCCCACTTATAAATCTAGTGGGGGTTTCATGGCCTTTGTTACCTATGATAGTTTCTCTAGTTTTCTTAATTTTCGAAGGATCTTATCATGTTAAATAAATTTTGGGGAAGGAAACCCTTGGTTCTTTTCTACGAAGGATTCTAAGGCCTCTGCAGGCCTTGAGATCCCCCCTTCTCATTTTTTTGTAATTTGCCTTTGGGATCCCACCCAGGAGGGTGTTACAGGGCTCACTATAGAAAAAATAGGGCCTCAGAAACCAAGCCTTCCAGCAAAACACATGTAAAACAGCATTGGAGACCAAGAACTAGGAGTGCAAATGGGTTGGGTTGACTTGGACTCGACCCGATCGGACCCAATTTGGACCCCGGTCAATTGGACCCAATTGAAAGTTGGATTTAAGTCTGGTACATGTTGGAGGAGACCCGACCTGACTTGAGTTATATTTGGGTTGGGTCCAGTCCTTTGGATTTTGGATCCATACCAAGACTTGACCCAAACCGAACCCAATTTACATCCGATTTATATATAGTTGTTTTATATATAGGTAAGTCATTATATTTATATCTATTTTAATATAAAATAATTAAAGAGCTATATTTACCTATTTTATTGATGGTTATAGTTTTAATAGCATCTTGACTTTAGTCATTTGCTTACCCTATATGTTTGAGTGAGAAAAAATGCTTTTGGGGGAAGATAAGTGCTTTAAGATATGGTTGACATTTGATTCCTTGGCCTAGCATATGTGTGTAACGATTTAGTCATTCATCTAATTAGTAAACTAATTAATTAGTTTTGGCTATTTTTATATTAATTTCACAAGGAATTATCCGTGCATTAGCTATTGTTTGAGAGTAACACAAACTAATAAATTATAGCTGGACCTAGATCCAAACCCAACTCGACCTTCCACGGGTTTGGTATGGATCTAGCTTGACCCATACCCAGAATCGGATTCGAACTAGGTTCAAGATTTTGTTGTTTCAACTCGGCCCAATCCGGATCCACTTGACTTAGTTAGGGTTAGAGCCCTAGTAGCCTTTATATTAGTAGAACAATTACAACTTACACACCCAACTTTTCATTACACACACCCTAAGTCACACATACTAGCACTACGTATACTATTCACGCACCAAGACCCGTAACATATAACATATAATCCATTACACCCCCTCCCTTTCAAGTTGATGCATATATATATATATATATATATATATATATATATATATATATATATATATATATATATATATATATATCATGCCCAACTTGACAAGAATACTCTGAAGCTGTGTAGGCCCAAGTGCTTTAGTCCAAATATCTGTCAACTAGTCCGAAGAAGACACTTTAGGAGTCCCAATGATGTTGACTTGAAGCTTCTCTAGAATAAACTGAATGTCAACCTCAACGTGTTTTGTCCTTTCGTGAAGGACAAAAAGCTGCACTATCTATAGCTGCCCGATTGTCAGAATGCAGGGGCATGAACATAGACGGAGAAGATCTGAACTGTGAGAAGTGAGAGAAGCCATAAGAGCTCACACGTACCCTGTCCATAACTTTATATTCTGACTCAGCACTAGATATTGAGATCACATATGTTTCTTACTCTTCAAAACAACTAGATTACATCTAAGAAAATCACAATAATCAGAAGTGGAATGACGGTCAGTAATCAACATCATTGTAGTAGTAGCTGAGAGAGAGATGAACCCGCACCGCCATAGAATAGGCCTCAACAAGGAGAGGTCTTAATGTAGTGAAGGATGCGGTGAACAACAAGAAGGTGCAGAGCACGTGGAGAGTGCATATACTGTGCAACCCGGGATACTGTAAATGTGAGATGATGGCGAGTGTTAGGTAAATGAGTTGGCCAACGACGGTTTAATACGTTGAAGGATTCAGGAGAGAATCTCCAATATCTGTATGAAGATTATGTTTTGGATCCATGTGAGACTTGGCAGGCTTACACCCGAGCATGTTAGTGTCCCTCAATAGCTCAAGGGCATACCTCCTCTGTGAGAGGGAGACTCCACGATGTGATCTCGCAATCTCAATGCCCATGCCCAAGAAGAACCCGAGGTGCCCAAGTCCTTATCCTCACATGGTCGGTTGAGACTAGTCTTCACTCGAACTGTAAAAGCATAATCATCTTCAGTGATGATGATATCATCAATATAGACCAACAATATTGTACATACTGACTAGTGTGGATGAAGCAAGTATGATCTGAATGACACCTACAAAGCCCATGGGGAGAACAATACTATTGAATTGATGAAATCAGGCTCGAGGAGATTGCTTCAAACCATAGATGGATTTGAGAAGTTGACACACTTTCCCAAACCCCCCCGGAGGAGTCATATATCCCTTCTCATCTAAGTCACCATCAAGGAAGGCATTCTTTACATCCAACTGATATAAGGCCCAATGATGATAGCCAGTCAAAGATATAAGAACTCGAATAGATGTGTGCTTGGCCACTAGGGCCATGGTGGTGGTGTAGTGAAGGCCATGAACATGGGTAAAGCCTTTGGCAACAAGGTGAGCTTTGTATCTCTCAACGGTCCCATCCTCACGGTATTTAAGAGCAAAGACCCATCCGCACACTTATTTGGAGTTGGATCAACAAGTTTCCAAGTCCTGTTCTTCTCAAGAGTTGCCATATCATCAGACCATGAAGGATGTTTGAGAGCTTCTCCAACAAAACGAGGAATGGAGATAGTAGAGGAATTTTCAAAGGCTGCTCATGAAGAGTGAGATATATCTTGATAGGAAACATTTTGAGCAATATGATAAGAGGTAATACAACTCCTCTTTTCTATGATGATTAATAGATAACAATATCAACAACAGTAGAAGCAAAAATAATGACAGGAGAATCCTAAGGAGGAGAAGGTGCAAGTATACCTGAAGGAGCTGAGTCCGGGTGGACATCTGACAATGAGGCTTGTGCACGAGGCATAGACTGGCTCCGTGATATTTGAACCTGATAGTCAAACGACCACGAGAAGGACTAGGCTCTACAGAAGGATGATGCACATAAAGGTACTACAGGAATAGGAGCATGAAACTGATGAAAAATAGGGTTTATCCTCAAAGAAGGATACTTCCATCGTAGTAAAGAGTTTCCTAGTCATGGGATCATAACACCTGTACCTTTTGGATACTCCAGAATATCCGAGGAAAACACACTTGATAGACTTATCATCCAATTTGTGTCTTTGGGTGCAAAGAGCTTGTACAAAGTAAGTGCACCCAAAGATGCAAGGTTCAAAAGAAAACAAAAGATTCCATGTTTCAAGATATTTATAGGAGTTTTGCCATTCAAGATGCACATGGGTGTACGGTTTATGAGAAAAGTCGCAGTGAGAAGAGTCCTGGACTAGTAAGATTGGGGAACGTGCATGTCGTGAAAAAGTGAACGAGTCACTTCCATAAGGTGCCTATTCTTACGCTCCGCAACACCATTTTGTTGAGTAAAAGGGCACGTATACTGATGCAAGATCCCAACCTTCTGGAAATAATCCTGAAAGGATATGGATGAGTGCTCACCACCATTGTTAGACTGAAGAACCACTCTTACCAATTGAGTTTGACCCATGGTAGAAAAATTAATGTAGGTGCTAAATACTTCATCCTTAGACAGTACATCCATGTCCATCAGAAATGATCATCAATAAAAGTAACATAGTATCTAAAACCATCAAAAGGCGGCGACGGACCCCCCCCCCCCCCCCCCCAACACACACATCATTATGCACAAACAAAGTGTCATTACGAGTCAAATGAGAACTAAAGGTAGATCTAGTATGTTTGCACAATTGATAGGTTTGACATTGAAATTTAAAACTATATGCTGTGCTACCTTGGCACTTCTATTTTGGGATTTTTTTCGTGCCAACACTTGGTGGGACTTGGCACACATGCCGACACTTGGTCACTCCTCACAACGCATAAAAATTATGAACATGTACGAAAATACCACATAATACCATCAAAATGCTCATCATTTTGACAACGATAAAATGAACAACGAAAAAAAAGTGTAAAGTTTAGTAACTACTAAATAAAAGGGTAGGGTCGTTGAAAATGATTTTTATAAAATAATATAATTTTATTTAGGTTCATGACATTATATATCTTTTCATTAAATAACTCAATTGACTCTCTAAGATTTCCCTTCAATATTTTTCTATAGATGTTCTATTTATTAAATTTATTTTTCTTAAGGTTGTGCCGCCGTATTGGAATCCTTAGAAATTGTCGTGCCAACATTTATTGGCACCTTGACACTTGGCACCCTTGCCACGTGTCTAGGTAACACTATCCAATATTTTTGGATTTTAGAAATAACAAACATAAACTCTTTAAATTAGCATGACCCAAACGGGCATGCCAAAGATCTAAAATATGACTACTAAAAGAAGAGAAAAAGGTAGAAGACGTAGACGCTGCCCCAAATCCATCAACGCCAAAGTAGTAAAGGCCTCCTCCCTCAACCCCATGCCAGAAACTGGCTCGTAGTTCACAAGGAGTGGGAAAGACTGTTATGAACATTTCACGGATTTAGTAAGACTATTAACAAATAATAAATTAGTATGCATATTTGGAACACACATCACATGAGAAAGAGTACTATTAATTGATAGGAGAACACTAACACTACCCTATCTGGGTACAGGGGTAAGAGAACTATCAGCTATACGTACATGCCTAGTGGTTGAAAGAAGAATAGATTAGTAAAGGGATGTAAACGGGACTCACTTGTCATATGATCAGAGGCACCTGAATCAATGAGCCGGGGAGATGTGGATGATATGGGCATCGCTGAATGATAGGTAGACGAGGTACCTAATGGCGCAGAAGTCAGAGAAGGCTGGGGAATGCGTAGATATGCACACAGATCGATGAGCTCAGCACGAAAGGCAGTAAGATCATATGAGGCATCAATTGAAGATTCTCTGTGGTAGGGGTGCCTAAGAAGAACTGGAGCTAGCAGCATCAACATGTGCAATGGAAGAGGACCCCTGGCAAGGAGGGGCACCATGAAGCTTGAAATACTGAGTGATCATCATAGTAACAAAGTTCGGATTCAGCAATTATTCGCCAAGGGGCCAAGTCGGACCAATTTGGAGAAATACATGAATTAATTCGGATAAAATTTGATTGAGGTTAAGATGTTATATATACATATATATATATATATAAAATAAAAGAAGTATATCTAACTTTCAAGAGATTGTTAGTCAGATTAGTCAGATTAAACACTTACTGTTCTATTTTTTATCAAGGTATGCTCCTTGATTAGAAATTAGAATGATCCAATGGACAGATCTGGATCATCTGGTGGATGGCATATTGTATTTACAAATATTTTTAACATATAATAATTTAAAGTGTAGAAAGTTTTCCTAATGGACAACTATTATTTGGTAGATAGAGTTTATAGATGTATATGTTTTACACTATATTTGTTACTTAAAAAGTAATTAACCCAAAGAAAGATGACGTACACATGTTGAAAACTAGTATGACGTGACATACAAAAGTTTAAAAAGAAACCCTTTTCTAATACGTGGAAAGAACCAGATGCACGAAAACCATTTTACGCTTTACAACTACTATCGATTAGTCACCCATTTACAGGTGATTCAGAAATTCGCCGAACTGCTTGATTAGTTGGCAGTTTATTCGGTTGAGGAGCAATTCGGCGAGTTTTACGAATAACTAGTAAAATTCGCCGAACTTTGTGACTGGCGGTCATGCCCCCTCAGAATTATTAGAAAGAGTACATAGTAAGAGGATCTCAATGACTCCTGCGTCCACCAGTACGGGTGCCGTGGCCTCCAGGGTCATCACGACCTCCACAACCACCATTCCCCCTACCTTGAGTATCAGAAACAAGAGTAGGTTGCTCAGCAGGTAGAGGAGGGAGGAACAATAAGAGCCTGATGTCGCTCATAACCACCAATCATTGCATAGACAGTCCGCAGTGGAGGAAGCGGATCATAGGCTAAACTATGTGCTCTGAGATGCTGAAACTCTGGCTGAAGTCCCATCAAGAAACAATAAATTTGCTGGCGCTCTAATCGACGGGCAACAATCCCAGAGCCCTCACCAAGGTACTCGGATGGTGCCACATACTGACCAAGTTCATCCCAGCGGCTCTGAAGATATCCAAAATACTCTGAAACTGTTCGACTACCATGCTCGGCACGCGTGGCCCCTGAACAACCGATAGATCCTCGTATCTTTTTTTGCATGGGCCTACATTTGAGAATATGCATCACATAGCTGTGTGGGAATCTCGTGAAACATGAACGTAGTGTAGAGTGGCTCCTCCATTGAGGTAAACAATCATCCCAACACGATATAATTATCTATCTTCCACTGAGCAAAGGTAGCATCTAATGGAGCAGGTCTAGCAAGAGAGTCAAGGATGTTCCCAACTTAACACGACTGCTGAAGTATAATTTTACATCTCGAAACCATGGAAGAAAATTCTACCCATCCAACGTCAAGTTGGTGATGCCATGGCTCGGGTTGGAGTCGGAGGATCAGATGGAGATTGCCAATTTCAGTATCATTTAGGATGCAAGAGGTGTCAGAAGTAAAATCCACACAAGGTGATATATTATTTATTTTGAAAACAAAGATCAGTGGGAAAGACTTCCACTGATGTTGATGTCAGACATCAAAATGAGGTGAAAAAGTGTTATGGCAGCGAGAAAAAATAGATAGAACTCCAAAAAACTGATCCAAAATCAACGTGATAAAGATTGTTAGGTTCGTAGGTGTAGACTGAAACAAACACACCTTGGGAAGCATATCGTATAGGTTCATGCCTCACAGAGACACGGAAAAGTGTGAAACGGTCCCAAGACCGTGAGAAAGAAGCAAAATCAATGGATGTGCCTCAAATCTTCATCAAAACAACAAAAAAGGATTCAAAATACGGGCAAAGGTCAAATCGGCACTAACCTATACTAGGGAAATGTGTATCGGTAGCGAAAAGAGGGAGAAAACCCCCGAAAACTGAAAATGAGCCGAGAGAAGTGTCACTCAAAGATGCCTTCAAAAAAAACCCTTTCTGATCTTCCAAAGGTATCAATTGTTTAACAAGAAGTGATCCTTAGACAATTTCAATCCGAATGGTATAGTTTTCATGTCGTTTGGACCATGCTGATAATAGTAGACGTGAATTTAAAAATGAGTTGTCAGCGTGACATCAGCATGATGTCAGCAAGCTGGGTGGCGTCAGCAACGAGATGGGTGACGTCAGCGACGAGATTTTCACAGGTTTAGGCTCTGATACCAATTTGACTTTGTAGATTGAGATTAGGATTAGGATTTCTAAGGGAGAGAGGAGGAGAGAGAGAGAGAGAGAGAGAGAGAGAGAGAGAGAGAGAGAGAGAGAATTAGAGAGGAATGACTTACGGGTAGAGTAGCACCACTAGCCTTTATATTAATAAAATAATTACAACTCACACACCCAACATTGCATATACACTATAAATCACACACGCTGACACTGTATACTACGCTGCCACCATAACATATAACCCAATAGATCCGACCTGATTCCAAATTGGTAGGGTCCATACAAAGAACCATCATCCTCTTACCAATGCTCAACGGTATTGAGACTCTAGGGGACTCAAAATCCAGATTTTTTTGTTTTTACCTCTGGGATCCGACCCACTAGTGTGGCCCAATGCCCATTGTGATAAAAAGATGGGCATCAGAAAGCCAAAAATTTTAGCTTCTCGAGGCTTGTACCCATTAAAATTAATAATGGGGATGGGCATACAATGTCCTTACCGCAATGCCCATTGTGTTAAAAAATGGGCATCAGAAAGCCGAGAATTTTAGCTTCTCGAGGCTTGTACCTATTAAGATTGATAATAATGGGGATGGGAATGCATGTCCTTACCCCAATTTCCAAGTTTTCGAAGGGTTTAAAAGGATCTAAAACCCCCTCTTTCTAGCCCCTGGATGCCCACCAACCCGCCATCCAGACACACTCTTCACTTGAAAAAAAGGGGAGGTCCTTTGTGTCTCCCTCAAACTGGATTTTTGTGTTTATATAATCCTTTTTTGTCTTTAATGGTTTTTTGTTTCATTAACACGCCAAAGTAGGTACATAGATGCAACACTTCAAATCATAACACCATGAGAGAAACAATTGGGGACAAGTGACCTGACCAACAATTGGGGCCCCACTGTATAAAAGGTGGGGCTGGTGGGCAACTATTTACAAAGGATGGTAGGAGCTAGGATCTCTCCTATCCCTTTAGAGTGTTCCTTAAGAAGAAAAAATTCCAATCAAACCTTTTGCGGCCAATCAAGAAGCTAGTGATGTCCCAACCCAAACTAGCTAAAATCCCTTAGGATTTCAACACAATATAGATAGTTCCAGCAATTCCTAAGCAAATCTACTAAAATTCAATAAGCTCTAACCATGAATCCAGCCATAAACCAATGAAAATCCAAACCAACCAACTAAAATTCTGCTGAAATTGTTTAATCAGAAACCAACCTCCTATGTCTAACAACGTTCCGGCAAATCTAGTCTAGTCTTTCCTTTTGTTGGTGCATTGGCTTTCTACAATATAATGTATAGGCTTGCATGGTTGGTCATACTGCAGAAATTTGATTAGAATTCACCTGCCTAGTGGCGGTTGAGGCTGCTATGTCATGTGATCTAGCTGCAATTTTTATTTCTTTTATTGCCATGGATGGCCATAGTTAATTTTAGACTTTGTATGATTGATGCAAAAGTTTAGGCGCCTAGTGATGCACTGTTCTGCTAAAGGAGTTAACTGAAGCGGGAAGGATACAAAAAAGAATAACGAGGCAATTCTGTGCATGCATATTTAGAAAGCGAAGTTAACGCACAAATTTAAGATTAAACCCATTTATATATCTTGGATAGTGGCTGGTTTTTTAACCCACAATGTTGTTTCTCCTCATGTCGGAATAAAGCGGACCTGACTCCTTACTCGGACTTGGTTTAGATCAGGCGACGGGAGAGACGGATGATTATAGAAGTTGCTACGGCCAATCCCTGGAAGTTTGTCAAGGGTGTTGATTATTACTTTTTGGCATTAACAGGATTAATGGATGATTTCTGGGCTTTGATACTGCCACACCTTGACAACTTGCCTAGGGAAATCGGATGGTAATACCACTGTTTCTAGATATTACCTTAAGGACAATGGATGGTAAAATTTAATAAAAAACCGGAAGACGCTGCACTGAGCAGAATGGTGGTTTAATAATTTTGAAGGATAGTTTTATTCATAATTTTTCTTATATTTATTAGGTAATAGAGGATGATTAGAGCTAGGAGTAGTATTTTAGAAAAGGCTTTAGAATATTATTATATTAGCTTTATGTACTAGTGAAAAAAAGAATCGGACCACATCACAAACATCGTCAATTAATCGGTTGCGTCGCGACTTGGCCGATTAATCGGCGATAAAGTCGGGATGACTGCATGTTGCTGACTTTTTCTGATTTTTTGAAAAAGTTGGAGACTATTATGACTACTATTAAGATATATAAAGATAATTGGGTGTTGGTGTTCAGTCTAGTTCAAGCTTGTGTTGGTGATACATATGGATTTGGTATTGGGGCTAGCTGGATATAGAGATTTTAAAGTTTGAACCATGGTGTGTGTCTGTGTGGAGCAAGATATATCCTGATATTTTCTTGTGGCATCTCTATGTTGTGAACTAAATTTCTTCCATTAATAACAGAAATGTAGTTAAAATCACAACACGCAACTTTTAGTGAAAGGAGGAGAGCACAACAACCACCCGGAGAGAAAAGGGGAGCACAGGTCTATAGCAAAAGCAAGGATGCTAAATGTTCATAACAAGTAGATGTTAATGTCAACTCCTGATGTGGTAAAATTAATACTTTCTAAAATTTGTTCCACCTCAAATTACAACCTGATTTCTAATTCCTAAACTTATAAGAGATATATTTAAGCAACAATCTCATGAAATATTTTTGAAGTTGAGTCCTTTCTACGACATCAAGCACTAAAAGCCTTTATTATAAGAAGTTCTTTATTCCGAAAATTTTTTATTTGGCTTTGGATAAGAGTGTTATATAGATAATAGAATTATGGACAAATGCTTATAAGAGCTGAATTGATCTTAACTCCCAAGTCTCCGACAGGGTGCAATAAGGGTAATATGGGCCTTGCTTGGATAGGAGGAAGGGTGTACACAAAAGATAATAGAGAGGAGAGTTTGGTTTTGTCATACCAGATGCATTTTGAGTGCGTCTGATTTTGAAGTTTAGACTCTTTGGGTTGGCGTCTCTCTCCTTTGCAGGTGCAACCCTAAGAACCCTAAGAACTGCCAAGAAAATGGATGGAAATGTTCAAAGGGGGTAGGGAGGATTTTATAACCACAGGATTAAGAGGTTCTTGCATATTCTGCAGGTAGGCGACACACAAACAGAGAAAGAGGTTTCATATGTTCTAGTTGGTAGGGCTTAATTGGTTTTCGTTATTTTTCAACTATATCTGGTTTATTATCCTTCATTGATTACCTGTTTGTGTTGTTTTTTGAAAGAAGTATTGTGCGGGGGATAGAAGAGTGGTGTTCTGTTGTTTGGGAATTTTTCTATTTTGGTATGGAGTGAGGCGCACTCTTGGTATTTGATTGTTTCTAACTAGCTATCATAATTTAAAATTTGGATGATTCCAATATGCATCACTTGATACATATTGATATCAGAGCCCACCGATATGAGTCTATCAACTCGGGTATCGCTCGAGACAGTAGTTTTGAGTATCTTTTTTAAATGTATCACCGATGCAAAGCTGTTATTGGTGGTACTCGAGACTATATGTCACGGTATTGGATAGACTAATATTGAGACTTTAAACCTCATTAGCTACGGATTGTATGGGAGGTTGAAAAGGATGGTCACCTAGGGATCAATTGGTTTAATTTACCTAGCTGTTCACGACTTTCCACTGGAACTCTGATGAAATAGCCATATTGCAAAATAGTTTTTCATATTGTGGGTCTGAGCGAAGTTTACCACCAAATGCGAGTACTCTGAGATGATGGGGAGGGTAACATAATGTATGCCATGATGTGGGGAGGTTATTCTTTAGTGATTGGCAGAGGATTTATTGCAATTCTGGGGAATGGTAGGTCTGAAGGGGTTTCCTTTATATTTAGATGGAAGTAGCTAAATAAATTTTGTGAAAGAGATAAGTTTAGGGTTTCATTATGGGGGGTCAGTTTAAGTGCACATAAGGGGGGTATATGATACCTCTGTGGTCCAATTTGTAACATTTCTAGAAATTTTGCATCGTGTATAAAATCTTTGAGGGCTCCAATCTTTTGTTTGTTTTTTTTTTGTAGTAAATATTTGTTCATGCTCACATATAAAATAAAATAAAAAAATCTTTGTTCATGCTGCATCTCTTACCACACCAACTTATCATTTGTCTTCTATTTCATATTAATTTTATTTAATTTGAAAATTGTCATTTTGAATGTGTATGATTTTGAACCATTGGAAGCTAGAGGTGCATTTTTAGGTTGCCTTTGGGGAATAACTCATTTTTCCTTTTTAAAAGGCTTAGTGATAAGGTTCCATTATTATTTTATAGAAATGGATAGAATTATAAAAGTTGGAAGTCTTATAATTTCTTTCTGCAGGTATGTTCCATCGTTCATACCACCTCCTTTGGCAGCCAAGGGAAAGGAACCTGAAAAGAAGGTCAGCATGTGGTGTAATATAGTCCTTATGGAGTCTTGTATTCTCATTTATATCACCATAGACAGTTTATGCTACTGGTTCATGGTGACTCAGTTGCTAAGAAAGTAACTTACGAAGTTACTATCACAAAAAATTTTGTATTCGCTTGTGCGGTCAAATTTCCAAGATAAATGGAAAAGGTGTCTGGTAGCCTTCTTTTTATATAACTAATCCTAATGCTAACGCAAAAATTTGCAGGAGGAGAAGCCAAGGGAGAAGGAGAAAGCAAAGTCACGAAACATTGATCATTTTATGGAGGAGCTGAAGCTTGAGCAAGAGCTGAGGGAGAAGCGCAATCTAGACCGTGAACAAGGTCGTGATGGGCGCCAGGGTGAAAATTCTGCTGTAAGTAGTTATTATTATCAACCGATCTTGAAATGTAGATCCTACAATTGATTTTAGCTGTTCGTTTTAGTCCTAGTTTGTACTTCATTTGTAAGTGATCATTAATGGTTAGAGTTTATATTTTTCTAACTTTACTCTGAAAAATAATTGGGTACCTCTGTTCTCGCCTACAGGTTTACTGAAAGCGCCTACGCCCGGAACCCAGTGAAACCCATTGACTGCTTCAAATCAGACGATGGAAATTGGAACAAAACAGATCTTGAGACCATAATCTTACCATCAGACGGTCAGTTTTTTATTCCGTGTTGCACAGATCCCAAAAAAGGTCCTAAATCACGTTTGGCATGATGTTCGCCTTGTGAGTTTAGGGCCATCTTTTTGGGATTTGTACCACATGGAAACAAAAAGAGATAGTCTGATGGTACGCACATGGTGTCGTGTGTGGAAAATTGCGGTAAAAAACGATCTCCATCGTCTGATTGGAAGCAGTCAACGGGTTTCACTGGGTTTCAGACGTAGGCGCTTTCAGTAAACCTGTAGTCGCAAACAGAGGTACCCAAAATAATTTGCTATGTTTTTTAATTTTCAATTTCTTCTCTTTATGTATCATGATATGTCATGTGCATTTGTATTCCGTGTTTTGTGCATCATTCATGCCATCTCGATTCTGTTTTTAACTTAACTAGTCTTGTTCTTATGGCATCCCACCTGATGTTGAGATACGTTTCCTAGTTGAGGCTCAAGGAATTTAAAGTTTTGAAATTTTTATTCATTTTTCAGCCAGTTAGCCGTTTTGATGAGCTGCCGGACGATTTTGATCCAAGCGGAAAGATTCTTGGATCTTTTGATGATGGTGATCCACAAACTACAAATCTGTACGTTGGGAATCTCTCCCCACAGGTGACATATGGCTTTGAATGTATATTCACTCCTCCTAATTTATAACAATTCCAATTTTTGGAACTGAAGTGACATTAATCTGATTCTGTTACCTTGTCCTGAACTGTGTTAGGTGGATGAGAATTTTCTTTTGAGGACTTTTGGTCGGTTTGGGCCGATTGCTAGTGTAAAGATAATGTGGCCGCGTACAGAAGAGGAGCGGAGACGGCAGAGAAACTGCGGCTTTGTTGCTTTCATGAATAGGGCGGATGGACAGGCTGCAAAGGATGAAATGCAAGGTCTGAGAACATTTCTAGTGATTAGCACATAAAAAATTCAATACGTTGCAGGAATTTTTTATTGGTGGTAGTGTGATTCAGCTGGAAAGATTTTATTCATAATAATTGCTTAATTAAATTAAATTAATTATGATCCAGGAAAGTAGGAAAAAATGCAAAACAATCTGGAAAAAAACTCGGGATATATCAGGAATAAATTTATGAGTGATTATGTCATTAATCTCTAGATTTCTAAATTAAATCCATTGGATTGTTATTCTTCAAAATTTAAATGGCCAAACTCATGTTTTTCCTCTTATTCTTAGCATCATTCTGGGTTATGCGTTACTTTCTGATAATTTTTTGTTAGGAATATTTCCAATTAATCTTATCTTTGTTTTTTCGTAATTTAGGAAAACTTCTGGGCTTTATGGGGATTAATTTCTGAGAGCAATTGCCAAATTTTTTGTGCGATTTCAAATAGGAACACCTAATTACTCAAGACAGATATATGAGGATATTAATCTGCAGAATTGCGGATGAGAAATCAGGAGTGGGAAACTATTATCTAGGATATTACTCTTGGAAAACCCTGTACACTGCCATACGTACCCTATATATCTAGGAGATTAATCTGTAGTGATTAATTCCCAAGATTTAGTCACAAGGTTGATCTAGGAAATAAATGAGTAACTAGTGTTAATGTGATAAAAGGGTAACTTTTCTTATGATTCAATAAAAACTATGCTTGATTAACTAAATTTTCACGTCAAAGCTGATTTGGTTACTCTAGACAAACGATCAAGAAAATGGAATCATGGTTAAGTTGGATCTCTTTATGTGCACATGTATGAACATTTTTTTATATTTTTTCACATTACATGTTCCTTTTTCTTATTTTTATTAATGAAAATTGTAACCATAACAATAAGATGCTATGTGCATTATTTCAAAGATAACCCTCTTTAGATAAACCATTATTATTTGTATAAGACCCACCCATAAAAGTGCTTTTTATGTATAAATAGGGTCTTCCAAATTCCATCAGTATAGTGTTTGAGGTAAAGGTCATCGGGTTGATGGGAGCATTTATGCCAATTTAGAGTTCCTAGGCCTACATATAATCATTTCCCCATTTTTTTGAACTCCTCTAGACTGTTTCTCTGAAGAGATGTAGTCAAAAGTCAAAACATTAAAGATTTGGTCGAGGGATGGTGGAACTATGGTATATGTTGTTTGTAGATGATGTGGTGCTAATTGGAGAGACAAGAAACAAATGAATGATAATTTTTTTTGTCGAGAAAGGCCTTAAGATTAGTAATAAAGGTAGACTACACATAGTGCAACTTTAATGAACATGAGAGTTTGGAGAGTGATTTGGTTAAAATAGAAAATCATTTCTTGCTAAAATCTCATAGATTTTGACATTTGGGCTCTACTATACGACATATTTTACTTTTGAGGAGGGATATCAAATAAGATTTAGTAAGGATGGGTGAAGTGGAGACAGACAAGTGGTGTGTTGTGTGATTAACAAGTGCTACTTTGATTGAAGGACGTTTCTATAAACGACTGGCCGGAAGAAAAAAGTAAGTAATTAAGATGCATATACTGAAATGGGTACATGGAGTAACAAAAATAATAACATTAAGAACAAATACATAGAAAGGAAGTTTGAGGGCGGCCCTAATAGAGGAGAGAATAAAAGAACATTGCATGAGATGGTTTGGGCATTACTTATTCACTGTCTTATTCATGGGTCAAAATATCGTCCGATACCGATACGTATCGGACGATACGTATCGGTTTTGAATCCCACCGATACGGTACATTCAAGGTACTGTATCGGTGCCTCCCATACAAAACTGAAAATTCCAGACGATACATTGTCCGATACGTATCGGTTTTGGGGCAGAACGATACGTATCGTTTTTCCGAATTTTTAATCCGTCGTCCCATTAAGCCATGGAATACCAATTGCGAAGATGAGAGTGTATGGTCCTTAAATTCAGAAGGTGTTTTTACGTTGAAGTTTTAGTACACTACCTTTGTCGAAGACCTTTATTTCACTGATTGGGTTGGTTTTTGGAAAAATCGAAGACCTTTAATTCCTATGAAGGTCTTGATTTTTATATGATATGTGGCTTGGGGAAAAATCAAATGTCAATACTTTCATTAAGTGTGGTACGAGTATTCCAAAGAAGTGACGCACTTGCAATGGGCAGCAGAATCGACTAATCATCTCCTTATTCACTGTCTGGTTGCAACTATAGTTCGAATCATTATCTAAAGAGGTTCAATCGCATGTGTATGCTGAATCAATGCGAAGAGGTTTTTGTGAGTACATGTAGTATTCCAAGGACTGCTGGCTCAAAACCATGCTAAGTGTGTATGTTGTTACCATTTTTTGGGCTCTCTGGATGGAGAGAAATTAGAAAATCTTTGAAAGAAGGTGCAACTCTATTCAAGACGTGATCTGGGCTACCACTAATTAGGTGATATGCCGCTTCGCCTTGCAAATTGTTTCTCGCATCGGGATGTTTTCCAGTTTGGAAATATATGGGCAGTCAGCTAGGTGTGATCATTTCTTTTTCTTCATGTTGTTTGGTGTCATATGTAGCTGTATTATTGTTGTTGCTTGTTTTTCTTTCCTTTTGGCTCTAAGAACCTTGCTTAGAGGCTTTTTTGTAATTTTATTCTCGTAATGAAATAACTTTTTTATGGATACAAGAAAAAAGATGGTCTGGGCATGTCCATTAGGCACTTAAAAGCACCCTTATATGAAGGATTGAAATGATAGAAACACAAGGAAGAGAACAGGTGATGCATGACAAAATGCCCCCCATCAAGAGGAAGGCCAACAATGAATTGGGAGAGCAGTTGTGAGAAATGACATGAAGGATTGTGGAGTAACAAAGAGTGCCCTAAACAGAATTGAGTGGATAAATAAGACTCATCAAACTGATCCAAATAGATGGGACAAGGCGATGATGATGATGATATGTGTGCTTTTTTTAGACGGGTAAGCTGTGAGTGAACCCACGATGTCAAGGTTGCAATATTGTCAACGTTCTCATTGAGCTACAAGAATGCTTGGGCTCGAGTTCTAAGAGACAAGGTAAACAAAGAAGCTGAATTTTTATGTGTTTTCTTCTTTAATATTGAGAGAGATTTTCAAGGTTGAAATTTGTCACATATTCTCAATTTTTTTCTGTTGCCAAGATTCTTTCTAGGTGGTTGGGAAAAGTGAATTCTTTTTGATCGGTGCAATGCCATAAATTCTTTAATAGATAAAGAAAATACAGCAGATGAAAGATGCCTCGCGAAATGCTTTTTTTTTTTATGGTAAGTTGGGATCGTACCTACTACCTCAAGGTTGAAATATTGTTAACTTTCCAATTGAGCTACTGGCGCAACCTCAGATGCATGGGTCAAAATATCATCCGATACCAATACGTATCGGACTACGTATCGTCCGATACGTATCGGTTTTGGACATGAGCGATACGATAAAATGGGTTTTTACCGGGCCCCTTAAAAAACAGTCAAATTATCGTCTGTATCGTCCAATGTATCATTCGTATCGTCCAATGTATCGTCCGATAATTTCAAATTGTTGTTTTGTTTGTTTGTGGGTTTTTTTTTTGTGGCAAAATACCGGAAAGTATCGTCCAATATGTATCGGTTTTGGGGCTGGACGATACGTATCGATTTTCTGAGATTTTGATCCATGCTCATATGCGATGCTTATAGCTTATGAACCAATGAATGTTTGCATGCCTGCCGTCACTCAAAGTTTTGTTGCAGACTGTGTGGTTGATAAAGAGAAAGTTAAGGACATTGTTGATTTGTGGTATTTTGTCGATCAATTGGGTAGAATAATTTGTGGTATTTTGAGTGGAAATTAACCTAATGGCAGAGTAACCTTCTCTTTCTTGGGGATTAAGCTTGATCAAGCCAGTTTCAACAAGCCTAAAGATCAATCGTCCCTTTTTCGATTCCATTCCCTGGAGATTAGTAGCTTGAAATGATGCAAAGAAGTTTTCTATGGAATAATATGGAGCAATAAAGTTAATTCTTATTGATTAGGAGGTGGAAGTATGGTGAGTGGATTGAGCAATAGGAGGCTTAAGTAGATGAACATTGCATAATTATGGAAGTGGATTGGTGGGGTACATGATATCCTAGTGTCAGTGGGTGTGTTGGAATCTTTGCCCATTTGGGCATCTTTAGTATTAGCAGGCGTGTTGTAAGTAGTGTTAGTTTGGTTGTTTCTCTTGTTTTTTTAGTTCCGATATACGTGGGATGTAAGTGACATCAATATATAATAATAATAGAAAGGTTTGAGCTAATTTACTCAACCCTAATTTTCTCCATCTCTCCTCTTCTCTCTCCCTCTCCTCCTTTCTAACCCTATAACTTGATCAACCACCATTATTCATATCTACCATATCAACTTTTATAGAACTTCAAACAATAAGAGAAGATTGAGAGAGAGAGTACAGATTGCATTGTATACTTGTACTAATGAGATGACCTCTTTATATAGAGGCTTACAGATTTATATAAGAAAACACATATTAAGGAAATACCCTACAACTAGGGAATAAGTTAATTAGATAACATCTTTAGCACGGTCCTAGTAATACCTTTAGACCAATTACATGTATGCCATCAATAACCAAAAATACCATGCCTCCCTTCTCTAAAGTACAAAAAGAAAGACTGAAAACCACTTCCGACACCTGCAGAACAACTTCTGGCAGTTGTGAAATAAAGAAAAATAAACAATCTCCAACAACTCCCCAAATGTGAATTATTGCTACAGCTTCAATTTTTCTGTTATAATTGTAGTTACCAAGTCTAGCTGTGTATTTCTCAAAATTCTCGTAATTTTAAAAAAAATGTCTTTATTTTCTTTCTTGAGCATGTAAAGCACAAAATAATGTAAAGATTTGTTTATTATTTATCAGGAGTCGTCGTTTACGAGTATGAGGTTAAGATTGGGTGGGGTAAGTCTGTCTCTCTTCCATCACAGGCCCTACCTGCTCCACCACCAGGACAAATGGCCATCAGAAGCAAAGAGGTTTGTCAACATCTAATATTCCATGGCTTCATCTTTCTTCCTTTTCCATCTGCTGCTTGTTTGAAGCTAGGTTAACAATTTTAAAGGATAATTGTTCTTTAGATATGTACGCTTTTTTCCGTCAGTTATCTTGTACAGGATAAATAATATATCTTTCAAAGTGTTGTTTTATGATATTAAAGCTTATGGAAGATTGATTAAAAAAACATATGGAGGCTTATATAATGTGGTGATTGGCAGGGAGGCACTGTAATCTTGTCTGGCCCCGGTGGCCCTCCAGTTGGTTCAGTGACAAACCAAAGCTCTGAGTTGGTAGGTCAATTTAAATATTTTATTTGCAATTCCATATCTGTCAAATACATTTTTTTTTTGCATCCTTTATATACTGCAAGGTTTATGACTATACATGAAACGCAAATGTGTGATTGTAGTGCAGTCTTTTAAGTAGGCAATCTGGGACTGAACCCGTGACCTTAAAATTTCTTTGATAGTGTTCTAACTTCCGCTAGTCCACAAGGCTGAATCCCACGATTTGTGTGATCCATTTTTTATGGGAAAGTATGTGTATTTGAATCCAAGTGTAATCTTGAATTATAGATGTGACCTCAAAATTTCCTTGATGGTTTTTTAAACTGCTAGCGCATGCAGCTGAAATCTCGCGATTAGTTTGACTCATTCTATTGTGAGAAATATCTGTGTGTGTGACCTAGATGAGTTACGGCTGTGAGCCTGTGATGTCGATCTGTGTGCGTGACCTCAAGTGGCGTGTCGCACTGCATGGTAATATAGGGTCAGTAACTTTTTTAAAAAAAATTGGTAAGGAAGTAAATTTATTAAAGAAGATAGAAAATATAGTGCAATGCTGTCTCAAGCCAAGACCTTATTAAACTATAAATAAAAGCGGAGACCTTATTAGTATTGTTCACCATCCATTGATAGAAATACAAGAAACAGACACCGAAGAGGAATGCCATAATTCCGATTTAAGATGCTACAGGATCAGCTCTCCACTACTTGGTTGATTATCAAGAGGTTGTCAGGGCCGGCCCCACCTTAGCCAACTGTTCTGCATTAAATTTGGATGGATGTGAATAATAGCTCCCCACGCACGCGCGCCCACACGCACAACACACGCACACACATTTTCGCTGTATGTTTGATAGCTTCACCACGGATTTGCTCCAGCTTCTTTGTAAGTCTGATAGCTCCTCCCAAAACTCCCCTCAAAAGAGCTGGATCTTTTGGTTCATACACATTGCTGTAAAGACTGAAACAGAGTTATCATTCTGCTGCCTGAATCTAACAAATGCAGAGTGCAGTAACATCATTACCTTGGCCTTTTCAGGGGATCAGAGTCTAACCATGCCACCAGAATGTCCTCCGCTGCCCTCTATTGCATTCAAAGAAGCCTCATTTCTAGGCAACATGTCTCCCAGATTCCTGCCATCCCACCTACCTGCTCTTGGTTTCTTGTTCCTTACCATGACCTTAACAGCTGGCATTTATCAGGGCAATCCACCCCTCTTACATTCCACGACATTAAGTCATTAATCATGATGATTCTGGTAGAGACTTTCGACTGCCTGAGAGCACTCCCAGTGGGCTTTAGCATCATCTCAGGAAAACAGTCCGCAAATTAAACTACAGAGACACGTTGGAGATGACTCTAAAGGAAAGTTTCAGTTTTCAAGAATGCCCTCATTTTCAGCCCAAATCGCCCGCTTACCTGAGTATATGCAATTACCAAGTTGTCCTCCCCTCTTTCATTTAGTTACTTCTGACCATTATGTACTCTCGATGATACATCTCTCATGCCCTGCAGCCTTGTCCTACTTCTTGTCACATCACTACAGCTGTACCATGTAGGATTACACCAGGAATTACCCCACGTCTCATACTGGGCCATTCCCAGACTGGTTACATGATTAAGTCTGGGATTTGATTTGTATCTCCCTCAGCCATTGGATTACTCTGATAAATCTGGCAGTTGAATCTACCGCTTGTTCAACACTGCATTGTCTTCCCCATCCGTCGACCAGAGACCAAAGAAGACAAAGCATAAGTACAGTCTCCACTTAATTTAGTTATTTATTTGTGACGGATTTAGAGTTGCATACACTTATGAATCTATACTGCACTGAAAAAAAAATTTGGGACTACCAACTGCCTTTTGGCATGTTTTCACTTAAATTTTTGAGTTTTCTTTTGGCATTCTTGTCATGTATGTCCTGTTGTCACATGGTAATTGGTAGAGCTAGATAGAAATGCTGGTCCCCCATTTTGTAAAGTTGGTAAACTTGTCATATGAAGGCTAGTTATAATTTCATGCCTCATTGTTTTTAGTTAAATTTCCTTTCCGCATTTGCTAGATAGTCAGTTGTCTCTGGCCTCACTATTAACATGTTCTTTATGGCTTGGTTTTGGTGCTTAGGTGCTTACTCCAAATGTTCCTGATATAATGGTTGATCCCCCCGAAGACAATCACCTTCGCCATGTGATTGACACCATGGCTCTGCATGTTCTTGATGGGGGATGTGCTTTCGAACAAGCCATAATGGAGAGAGGTCGTGGAAACCTACTTTTTAACTTCTTATTTGAGCTTAAGTCAAAGGAGCACACTTATTATGTATGGAGGCTGTATTCTTTCGCTCAGGTACATTATGTTGTAGTGCTTTTAAACAAATATTTTTAATGGGTAAAGGTAGCCTGGTACCATGGACTTGGTAACTTACCTAGTCCCACACTAATTTGTAATCACGTGGCACCCAATCACGTGATTGGATGCTATGGATAGGAGAGGTTCGATGATCACAATTAATTTGTTGAAAAAAAAATCAAATAAAAAATATAAAACCATGAGGTCAAAAGAGTCAATTTTGCGTAAAATGACCAGTAAGATCATTTGGTCTTACTGTTCTTTTCTCACCATGGTTGATGCCATTGACCATGTTTATATTTTTTTAGTTTAATTTTTTACCACAAAATAGTTATGATGATCAAGCCGCTCCTATCCATGACACCCCGATCATGAGATTGGGGTGCCACGAGGCTGCAAATTAGTTTGGGACCAGGTAAGTTAATTGGTCCATGATACCAGGATGCCTTTACCCTATTTTAATTTGATAATCATTACTGTTTTATTTTCAGACACATTCGTCCAGTGGGTCGACTCATCTTAAATGGTTCAAAGCATTATTGTTGTACCTGAGCATAAATCTAAATATTTATGAGTTACTGAAGTGCTTGTTTTGGGGAAATGCAGGGTGATACACTTCAGAGATGGCGGACAGAGCCTTTCATCATGATAACTGGAAGTGGAAGGTATTACAATTTTGCAAGTTTGTTTTTCTTCACCTATTAACCTTTAGAAAATAAATGTGTGACCATTTTTTTATGGAATGATCTTTACGGGAGTTCTGTCTTTTTTGTCTTTGCTTACTCCTAGAAAACACTTGTTCGTAGAAAACGGAAAGATATCTTGAATCACTTAGTATAATAGAATCTGTTATATGATGCATGTGACACTTTATTCTATTTCATCATCCAGATGGATCCCACCCTCCCTGCCACTTACCAGGAGCCCAGAGCATGAGAAAGAATCTAGTACTACATTTGCAGCAGGAAGAAGCAGGGTAAGTGGTCTCTCCATTTTCACTTTGCAGATCGGGTCTCTGTTGGATAATGGATTTTTATTTTTTATTTTTATCAAATTTAAGTTGTAGATAATGCAATTATTGTTCTATAAAATAGACAAAAACTGTGTGTGTGCTCATCTTCTTGCCTTTTTTATTTTTATTTTTTAATTATTGATCGATGATTGTCTTTAACTGTGTAGTTGCCTGGCCAATTTCCTTTTGGTTGTTTAGCCTCTGTTATTTTTATTTTTTTGCTTTCTGCATTTTGTGTTTTTTATAATGGAAATTTTGATACTGCTAAAAAATTAAAATAAAAATAAACAAATGGATTTATGCTTCAGTGATCTCTCCTTAAACAAGTTACTTTGCTTTCTGTATTTTGTATTTTTTACATTTTTTATAATGAGATACTGACAAAAAATTAAATAAATGGATTTATGCTTCAGTTATTTCTCCTTCAACAAGTTGCATTTTACACAGAAACTCGTCTAATTCAATGTTGTTTCCCCGTTGGCTTCGCCTGCAGCGTGTGGAAGTAGAACGTACATTGACAGATCCACAGCGAGATGAATTTGAAGATATGCTGCGCTCTTTAACATTGGAGAGGAGCCAGGTAAAAGAAGCTATGGGGTTCTCCTTAGACAATGCTGATGCTGCAGGAGAGGTAATGCTGGCTTCCTCTTAATGGGTTGGTTTCTCCTTTAGGCTGTTAATTAACTTGATGTATATAAAATAAAGAAATAGTACAACAGCCGAGCACCTTATGGATCACAAGAAAGAGGCTTATTGCCCATAACGAACAAATGAGAAAAGTGCTATGTACAAAGACTAAGAAGAAGAAGAAAACAAAAGGAAGATACAGCAGGTCATATCAGTTAAGGGCAATGACAAATCAGGACGTCACAAATAGGATGCTCTAATAGTACCTCCTTCTTAGTAAGGGAGTATGTGGTCTCATTATCATCCCTATGAATGTGTCTATAACAGACCACCATAGGTGAGCATAAGTCCCAATTCTCATGAAAAATAGGGTTCCTCTATTCGCTCCAACACGATTTCTGAAAGCACCAACATGTGCACCCTTTGTAACCCATTGACTGCTTGAAATCAGACGATGGAGATCGTTTTTCACTCCAATCTTCCACACAATGAATCTTGAGACCATGATTTTACCATCAGACGGTAAGTTTTGTATTCCACGTGTCACAGATCCCAAAACAATGGAGTTAAAATCACGTTTGATCGTGATGTGTACCATATGATTTTAGGGCCACTTTTGGGGTATTTGTGCCACGTAGAATAAAAAACTGATTGTATAATGGTACGCTTATGGTTTCAAGAACCATTGTGTGGAAGCTCAGGACGAAAAACTATCCCCATCGTCTGATTTGAAGCAATCACTGGGTTTCAAAGGGTTTCGGACTTTGGCGCTTTCAGAAATCTTGTTGGCGAGAATAGAGGTACCCTAAAAAATAGTGTAGAGTCACCATCGGCCCATGACACCACGTGAAGCCTATCCAATAATATCTTTTGAATCCATCTCAATAATCACCGACTTGTTGCAGATGCTTGTTCCAGGCACTATTACCTCCCTGCCAGTGGCGGAGCCAGGTTTTTCATCTAGGCAGGGCGCGAGATGAATTAGATGGTGGAGATCATTTTGCCCCCATCTTCCACACACTTGATCTCAAGTTTAGGAGCATACCATCCAACATCAAAAAATGATTTTATGTGGCACAAATCCCAGAAAAGTGGCCTTAAACTTTTAACGTGATGAGTGTCACATGATTTTTCGATCGCCTTTTTGAGATCTGTGCCATGTAAAATCAAAGTCTGGCCGCCTAATGGTACACCCCATGATTTCAGGATGAAGTGTGTGGAAGATTGAGACGAGAAATGATTTCAATAAGGGTACCTTGTTCGCGCCCACGCCATCTCTGAAAGTGCCTACATTCTAAACCCCCTGAAATTTGTTGACTGATTCGGTTTAGACGATGGACATCGTTTCCCCCCCCAATGTGGCATACAATGGATCTTGAGACTATGAATGTACAATCAAACAGCTATTTTTATTCCACACTGTAGAGATCCCCAAAAATAGAGAGCAACTACTTGCACACGAGACGAGATTCCACATGACACACATCACGGCGAAACGAGATTTTTTTGGGATCTGTAACACGTGGAATAAAAAATAGACCGTCTGATGGTACGCTCATTGTCTCAAGATCCGTTGTGTTGAAGATTGAGATGAAAAACGATCTCCATCGTCTGATCCGAAGCAGTCAACTGAGGGGTTTAGAACGTACGCGCTTTCAGAGATGGCGTGGGTGCGAGTAGAAGTACCCTTTCCATAATCATAATCCGATTCAAAGCAATCAATGGGTTTTTAGTACGGTCCCTCTCTGAGATTCGGTGGCAAATTTAAAGGCACTCAATCCCAAAACATTAAACGATTTACCCCCGTAACTCTAACAGAAAAAAAGAAGATAGGGAGGGCTGAGAAGAGACAGGGTCAGATGGAGGTTGGCTGAGGTCTTGTGTGACGCGGGACGGAAACCCTAGAATGCGTGAATATGATTTTTAATGCGATTTGCCGAAATTAAATAAAATTAATTCAAGAGTAATCTCAAAACTATCACGATACTTTCGGGTTCATAGAATTTCAGTAAGTAAATCACGCAAGATCCGAATAGGGTGTCCAATCCGAAGCGCAAGTCCCGTTAGATTTGAGGCGAGATCGGGCCTAGAGATAGGACTCTAGCTTTTCCAGGTTTAGGCGCTCGTCTTTGATCCGATGTAGATTCAAACGAGGGTTGCGGAATTAGATTATAGGTTTGTAATAGGTTTTGGTTTTGTGGCAAGTTTAGGGTTTTCAGATTGGTTTATGGTTTGGAAAAGGGGTGTTGGCTATGTTTGATTTAGGGTTTTAAAAGGGTTTAGGTTTTGGGAAAGCAAGGAAACAATTAGGCTAAGATTTTAGAAAGCAATAATTGATCGAGAAACAACAGATAGAATAGAGAAGATGACAATGGCTTTGGGAATCACTCCCTTGGCCTCACACCAAACCCATCTCAGGCAAAGAATATTCAAGCATAAAAGCATTCAAAATATTAAATAACTAATTAAAAGGTGTTTACAAGCCTCTATATATAGGCCATCAATAATTAATTCGAAATAAAAGAGTCCTAATTGAAATAAAATGAAAAAATGGCAGTTTTCCCATAAAATGGGAGATGTCACAAAGACGCTGTAGTGGTCATAGTATCTGACATTATTTCTTTGTGTCCTTTTCTCCCCTCTCTCCTCCAAGCTTCCTCTACGCTTCTTCCGTCGCCGGTAAAACTAATGTGGTCCGAATCCAATGTCCATGTATGTGGTGTCCCCGTCATTGTGCCTGGTGGGCAAAGAGAGAGAATAAGAAGAGAGGTCTGAGAGAGAGAGAGAGAGAGAGAGAGAGATCTTATCACGGGCAGTGTGCGGCAGGAGGAAGATGTCGGCGGAGTCGGATTCAGGTGGGCGAGCCGAGATGAGAGAGTGAGGGTGTTGGGTTCAGGTGGGTTTTAGTTTTTAGAGAGAGAGGACTTTTTGTCTTTAGAGTTTGGGTTTAGGGAGGGGCGAGGGTTTTAACTTTTAAAAGGAGTTTTAAAAATATTTTTTTCATTTTTTTTTGGCGGGGGGGGAGGAGGTTTGAGTGCGGGCGCTCCCCTGCACTCACGCACACGTGGTTCCGCCATTGCTATCTGCCCATCCTGAACATACCTAACCAGAGCCTCCTTCGGGGGACCCCCCACCGCCGAAGGCCCTCCCAAAACATAAACCAGGTTTCCATCCCCAACCGTATACCTAATGAACTTCCCAGAGACTCCCATGACCCTACATTCATTTATACGTAATTTAATCCAAACCTCAATTTGGCTGAACGAAATTTGGATGGCAAACATTTTGCATGTGCATTTAAACTACCCAAACCTTAATTACATTGTTTTACATAGCCTTGCGTCAGCCTTACAGCTAGCGATTCTAGAAGAGAGGCTCTGAAACTTCGTCAGCTCTATAGCCTTAATTGTTTTTTGGTAACCATTCGTTTAAGTATCTACAGTGCTGTACATAGCTTATGTATTTTTCTATTGCATCTGTAGGTAGTCGAGGTTCTTACCGAATCTTTGACGCTTAAAGAAACACCCATACCAACCAAAGTTGCCAGGCTTATGCTCGTCTCTGACATCCTTCATAACAGTAGCGCTCCTGTAAAGAATGCATCTGCATACCGTACAAAATTTGAAGCCACCCTACCCGATATAATGGAGAGCTTCAATGATCTGTATCGCAGCATCACCGGAAGGATCACTGCCGAAGCTCTCAAGGTAAGCCAAACTTGAGAATACCAGCTGGTCAATTGGTGAACCATTTTTTTATATGATTTTTGTAACATGCTGCACTTTATCTGAGGTTACTGCAGGAACGGGTTTTAAAGGTTCTCCAAGTATGGTCAGACTGGTTTCTCTTTTCAGATGCGTATGTGAATGGGTTGCGAGCTACGTTTCTTCGATCGGGCAATTCCGGTGTAATGCCGTTTCATTCCATTTGTGGGGATGCACCAGAAATTGACAATAAAACTAGCTCTGAAGATATAGATGGAGGCAAGGTTAATGAAGACGCTGCATTGGCAATAGGGAGGGGGGCAGCTACGAAAGAATTGTTGAATCTCCCCCTTGCTGAGCTGGAAAGGCGCTGCAAACATAACGGGTTATCACTTTGTGGTGGTCGGGAAATGATGGTTGCAAGATTGCTTAGTCTGGAGGAGGCAGAAAGACAGAGAGGCTATGACCGAGATGATGACGTACGGTATAAACAAATCCATTCAATTTCAAACAGACATCCAAATACTGAAAGCAGCCGTAGAGAAACTGACTTTGGGAAAGAAGCATCTGTGTCATCATCCGGATGGAATCAACGTGAGGAGGAAATGATGCAATCACAAGGCAATGGTTCTTCGGGGCCATTAGCTCCAACTCCTGCAATCCCACAGCCTGAATTAAAAGCCTTCACAACTAAGAAAGGAAAATCCGATCTTGTTTTTCCCATGTCAAAATGGGCTCGAGAGGATGATGCCAGTGATGATGAAGATAAGAAAGGTGCTCGGGGTCTCGGTTTAACTTATTCATCTTCGGGAAGTGAAAATGCTACCGATGGTCTGAGTAAGATTGATGAGCAGGAAGTAGCAACTGATGCTAGCAATCCTACTCACACTGACAGTGCCATGAACGAAGAACATAGGTTGTATTGAATGGATATCTTATTTGATCGTAAAAATTGTTATATTGAAATATCTGCTAGAATTGGGTATTGATCGTTTGGTTTTGGTCTACAGACAAAAATTGAGGCGCTTAGAAGTTGCTGTGATGGAATACCGTGAGTCTCTTGAAGAGAGAGGACTCAGAAGTTTGGAAGAAATTGAGAGAAAAGTGGCAAGTCACCGGAGGCAGCTAAAATCCGAATTTGGTCTATCAGATTCTACCGATGATGCTTCTGAGAACAATAAGCTCTCTTCTCGTAAGTGGATGCAGTAATCCCCTCCTAGTAAAATATTGAATTTTAATATTTGGTCACTAATTAACATTTTTTCATACAAAGTGGTTCCATTTTTAGTTCAAATTTTTTTCTGGGTTTGTGGAATTGAACAAATGAGAACTGTGAGAGTCTGATTGTTTGTTTATTTTTCTCATTGCTAAAAAGTTCATGTTGAGTCATTTATTCAGCTAAACTCTAATGCCACACCAATTTCTGCTATGCGCACACCGAACTTAGAGAAAACGCGATTTGAGTGTAGTTTGGAGTGTGCCCAGCAAAACTTGGTGTGGACATCAGGCTGATGGTGTTGATTTCCTTAAACGACATTCATATTCTATCCAGGTTTAGCAGTATTTAATTAGTATTTGCTTGTTGTAAGTCTTTTCTTCAGGAAAACTTGGCAGGAAAAACACCCTTCAACTTTTACACTATTAATGCATTTTTTTAAAAATTTGTTACATATGTGATTTATGTATGCTGGAGTATCAACTAAATCCTATATAACTACAGAAAGGACATCTCTGGAGAGAAAGGAGAGCCGCGACCACTCCCGCGATTCTTCAAGGAAGCGACACCGCAGCAATAGCCAAAGCCGTAGCCCGCAGCACAAGTCATCAACCAGAGAAAGTAAGAGGGAAAACAATGTGGCCAGAGACCCAGACAGGCACCGAGATAGAGACAAAAGCCATGAGCCAGAAAGCGGAAGGGGAAAAGATCGTGCAAAGAGTGGGAGTAGAGAAAGGGACAACCATGATAGGGACAATAAGGCACGAGAGGGGGACAGGGATAAGAGGAGAAAATGACAGCTGTAGGGAATGTTTGACATTCTCCCGTTAAGCTTATGAAGGAGAGGGCACTGTCAAAATTGGGTATCCGAGTTTGGTACTGGTTCTTGTAACAGATGGAAGAGATTTTGATTAGTTCATCTAAGGGAGGTTTATGCGCTTGTGATGAAGTTTTCTGCTTTCACCAAGCCCAAAGTGTGCACCCAAATTGTTGAAGGCTTGTAGAAGAACAAGTTTCAGCTTCCATCATACTTGTCAAATCTTATATATATATATATATGCTGACACTATGGTGGTGACAGCTTGCCTGGTGGCGAGGCTGGCAAAAGCTGCATATGATCACATGATTATAACATTGTAACAATGGGTCTCAATTATATTATAATATTGTGCACACCCATCATATGCTCTCTTAGTCTACATTTTGTTTTTGGCTGTTTTAATGATACTAACCACCATCAATGTTCACTGTTACTGGAGGTTTAAGGTTTAATTATCATGTTTGCGATAGATACACTGCTCATGTACTGCTGATGGTACACTGACCAATCTCTGTCCGCTTGTATGAATAAACTTTGTGATGCACACAAATTTTTATTTTCCGTAAAATATATGCTGGTACACTTTAGATAATATATGCGGATTGAAATTGATCCGTGTACACTGCTAGTCTGTACTTGAATAAATTCTTGGACTTTCAAGAATGGGGAGCTGATTATGGGAACAACCTAGATTTTGTATTGGGCGATTTGAAAACTGTGCAGCAACCAGGTTTAGACAAAAATTACTGGACTTTTTCAAGGAAACAATCCATTGATGGAAGCTAGATGCCTGGAATCTTCTAATCAGCACAATTTAGTACCCATGTTGAAGAGGTAGCAGGTTGAAACCAAATTGATCAGGAGAGCCATCTACATGAAATATTGAGTAAGAGATCGAGGAGATCATATGAAAACCTAGAATCTCATACCATCAATCCCTAGTGTGAGCTAGTTTTTTTCATGATAGTTAGCTGGTATTGAGACTACGATCTTGAGGTTGCAACATTTTCAACCTTTCAGTGAGCTACAAGCCCAGTCCCCAGTGTGGATTTCATATATTAGAAGTTTTCTGAAAGGAGTACCTCACCATTCAACTAACCAAACCATCTGCACATAGCGACTTACTGAACATTGAAATCTATGCTGGCTAAAATACATTATAACCAATTCCGACAAGGACATGGATCTCAGAGTAGCCATTAACAGAGATAAACCTCATTTCCATAAACAAATTTCTACTATGGATCGACTCCTGGAATGCTTTTATTTATTAAAAAAAAAAAAAAAAGCACTGCAGATCAGCTTTGATTGAACGATGTATAGGATCTCTGATTCTAATGTCAACACATCCATAGTTTAAAGTTTAAACATAACTCATCGGCAACAAATATGAGAGGCGGTAACCATAATCATAGTATAAACTTTTTTATTAATTTCAAGAGATTAGTTTACACATTGAATCCTATGGCTTTAATCTGTGAACACATTTCCTGCTTCAGCATCGCTCTTGAAGTTTGACAACGTTTGCATTGGGCTCCCAGAGAGGAAGGCCTTGAACAGCACAAGAGCTTCTTTAGGCCTGTGCAGAGGAACCTCATGACCAGCTCCCCTCACTGTTACAAAGGTGAGACCCTTGTACTCTTGAGTCCATCCTCCTACCTGTTGCACACATTGCCAGCATTGCATTAGTAACTGTATTTCCCTGTACCCACAATCCTCCCCCATGGTTTACGTGCACCATCATGTTACAATGGCAGTCATTTTACTACCATTCGATCAATCATCATTGGGGTGTCAGTAGTCTGGGTTAGCCCATGACCTAGCTCAGTTCGGGCCTGGTTCAGGGCCGCATTTCCCTGCCCATTTAATAATTGGGTCAGACTGGGTTGGGCCTGATTATGATGACAGACAGGATTTGAATTTAGGCTGCACAGCCCATCAGACCCATACCATAGGGTGCGTAAATGGCTCAATCTGAACCTGGCCTGAAATAAGTCCAACACCCCCAAAATTGGCCCAAACTCACAAACTCAGGTCGAATTTATCCGGGTTGGCTTTTCTCCGAGCCGGAATCCGGCTTACTTAATTAGAGCCTGGACCAACCAATTACATGTCAGACCAGGTTCAGGCCCAGTTTTCAAGCCTGATAAAACGGGCCTGTTAAAGCCCACCCTGGACTGTTGACACCCCTAAATCATCGATATTATATGGAAAATGCTGCAATTACAAGCAAACATACATCTGATCCAGCTATCAAATACCATCTAACATGATCTGAATTTATTTCCAGCGATAAGAGGCTGAAACGAAAAAAAGAAGAAGCCTGCATTTAAATGTAGCAGGCTATACAAGAAAAGATCAAAGATTTTCGATCGACTCTCTCTGTCCCATGGAACCATAACAAAAAATTTAACCAAGAGACTTCCAAAGCTTATCCTAATAAAAAATTAAGCTTTCAATGCCACAAGATAGCAATCTCAGTCCAAAGACGTCTCATCTTAATCGGAAGTCATCTAATGAAAACCAGTTGTATGGTAACCCACAACTTGCTGGATCAAGCTCTATCCGTTGATTCAGTTCTCAACCTAAAGATGTATCTTCATTACTAATGTGGTACATGCAGAAAAAATCGATCTTCGATAAGTTCGTCATTTCTGAAAAATAGCTCAATCAAGATTGTTTTGACAACGAGTAACTCGTCTTGAAGGTCAAGCTTGCGAAGGCATACATTGTGACCTCAACCACACTTGATAGTGAAAACAGGAGATACCGACCATTCGTTTTCTCGGAAATGATAGATCTAAAGTGAACCTAAGTTTTACATAATTGTGAAAAATGGTAATTCATTTCCATAATTTATTCCTAACTATCGATCATTCTAAAGGAGGCAGTTACTATTATAAACCTAACCTTAGAAAGCAGGCAATCAAGTTTTAATCAGCTGGCTTTAGATAAGAAGGGTGGTTCATGGAGGTTTGCATCAATCTCGAAAAAGCCTGTGAGTCGCCTGTCGCTTTATATCACATCTGTAGAGAGGCCAATGAGGAGGTTGATTCCATTGAGAGGGAAAGGGGTCGTCGAAACAAATATCCTTACTCATTCCGATTAAGTTGTCCTATCGTAACTATCGTATGAGATTGTGTCTCCTCCAATTTGGAGCCCCGTGTTTAGAGGCCTTTGTATCCATGGTACCGATACGTATTGGCTATACGTATCAATTTTGTCAAGAACCGTTAACCGATACCACCCCGATACAGGTATCGGGGTGGTATCAGTATCGGTATCGGACCAACATGTGTCAGTATTGACCGATAGTGTCTCAGTATCGGCTGATATTGCTCAACACAATTTTTTTTTTTTGTTTTAAAATAATAATAATAATTAAAGGTCGATTCAGTATCGGCAATACCGTATCCATATCAGCCAATAAATATCGGTCCAAAATGGACCGATACCCGATTTAAATACCGATACTGATACCTTGTTTGTATCTATCCATCCAAAAAACTATAGTAGACAAACAACGCTATTTTGGTCACATAGAGATATTATGTGATCCGAATAGAAAACCATGAATTTTATATGTTTGTCAATCCAAAGTGTGCGGAAATAGTGCATACCTGCCCGTCAGCATACCAAGCATGCCAAGGAGAAACAGTTGGAAGCTTGAGAGCATCTACATTGTACCGGGTGGACGTAACCGGGATCACAGCATCTGTATCTCCACTGACCATATCAAAGGAAACTAAAGACCATTAGGCCATTATCAGATGACTCTGATATTATATCATTCAATAAAAGCACAAGGGTCATTAGCTTCTATCAATCTGGAAATCAAACCCTGCCAACTTGATTCAAATCTTTTTTAAGTCAACAATGCGCTGCACAAGATGAGCAACTTGTACATGTGCACAGTATTACCGACAAAGACACTGTTAAAAAAATAGAACAGTTATCGGTAGCTCTGAAATTTATGTAAATTTTGGCTAGAAACCACAAAGAAATATCACAGGTATCTACAAAGTGAAGGCATCCTTGTTGATTCCAAAGTGTTTCCATGGTATCAAGAATAGAATGCCCGACTCAAATGGTGGCACCCAGGTCAATTTCCTGTTGTCCAAATGGTCAAGCCTCAGGAAATGCAATGTTATTTATGAGCATGGAAATCAGTGAAAGTCCACTTTTAACCTTGACTGATTTGGCACTCAAAACTATCAGGGCATTTATCAAGGCTGTCGGTTTGAGAATGACCCAAGTGCCTCCGCAGGCACTCGGGTTGGGTACATCACACTTAAGTCATCAAGAACATTGCAATATCCCCAGCAATATATAACAGTATGAGAATCTGTTCAGAAAATCAAGAAGGTTTTGGTTATTCTAGGCGAAGTGTCAAGTACAGGTGCACATTTAAAAATTGTGAGGGATAAAATCGGGAAAAAGGGAAAAAAAATCGGAAGATATTAAAAAAATTAAAAAACATATAAGACGAAAGAGAGGCTTGTCGGTTTTTCTTCTTTCTTCTTCTTCTTCTTCTTCTGCTACTTCTTCTTCTTTTCTCTTAAGGTTTCGGCGAGAAGAGGGAGTTGCAGGCTTAGGATTTTTATATCGAGAGACTGAGAGAGAAAGAGAGAGGAGGTCGTGGGTTTCTTCAAAAGACAGAGAGAGGGCTCATCAGTTAGAAGGGCATTACATAAAGGTTTTAACTTAACAGGTTAGAAAAAATTTTCTTTCATTTTTTTTTCCGTGTTTTAATGAAAATAATTTTTAAAAATGTTTTTTTTTGGGGAAAAAACATGTCTTTTCACAAGACACGCTTAAGACCGGATTTAAACGTTGTAGAAAAAAAGGATTATTAAACACATATTTTTCAACATTGTTTTTACACTGATTCTAGCTAAAGAAGTGGAATTTAGATATTCTTTCTTTTTGGTTATAAACACTTAGCGCATTTCTCAAAAAAGTGCAAAAGAATCCAAAGGCAATAAAATTGTTGGAGTGGAATCTCAATGAAGAAGTTATTCCTTGTGTGCACTTGAGTACGGGGGTGGGTGCATGCACAAAAACATGTGCTAGATGGATGGCCTTGTGTTTGTCTGCGTGTAAGGTAAACTTGTAAGGAACAAGATCAGAAGTTGAGAGGCACACACCTGAACATCCAAATGCGAAGCCCTGCATGTATAAGCTCGTGATACACATTTAGCACAGACCTAGGCGAGTCCTTCCAATTTATACTAACCAAGTCACTACAAAACCAAAACATAAGTTGCACAATAATATAAAGATATACCTTGGAGCCCCAATACATTAAGGTGGACAAAAAAGTAAATGAACTTATGATATACAAAATATTGAATGGATGTGTTAAGTGTGTCAGAAGCACTAGTAGGTGTGCCATTAGTAAGTATAATATACACAACACTTATGTTTGTGGCTACATGGGATTCTATTGTGAATAAGTACATATCTGTAGAATGCGTGGGGTGTGAGATCGATTCAGATCAATTCAACTCATAACCCTGATTTTCATCTCTCTCAAGTCTTGGGGGCTAATCTTGTGGTTTGGAAGAGTAAAAAAAAAAAGAGGCGGTTTCTCGGTCTAGTGAACAATCAGAATCAGAATATCAGACTATTGCTCATGGCACCTGGGAACTCCTTTGGCTTAGGTCCCTCATTGAATTGGGATCTCCACCATCCATACCAATGCCCTTTCATGGCGAAAACCAAGCCACCATTGATATTGCTTCTTACTTGGCACTCCATGAAAGAACTAAGCATGTTGAGGTTGATATACATTTCCTTCGGGGAAAATTACAAGTTGATACTATTGGCACACCAAGGATTCTTCATCAAAGCATGGGAGCAACTGGCAGATGTTTCATTAAAGCGGTTGGACCTACTCTTCTTCGAGATATGCTTGTCAAGCTGGACATGATTGATATATATGCATCAATTTGAGGGGGAGTATTATAATATATATTAATATATTGTATGGTGTGTACTATGTAAAAGGTTATGTTGGATGTGTGAGTTGTAAAGGTATTGGTGTCCTTTGTTGCTATATAAAAGCTAGTAAGACTTTATAACCATAACTAAGCTCTTTTGCTACCTCTTTCTCTCTCTTTCTCCTACCTAACCCTAACCCTAATCTCAGCACCTTAGCATAATCATCTCTCTAACCCTATCAATCTAAGCATTATAGTCTTGTTATATATATATATATATATATATATATATATAAAGGAGTCCCTGCCTCAACGCCCCAGCGTTGAACGTTGTACATGTGCCCAAGATCAAATGCCACGTGGCATATGATCCCAAAAAAAAAACGTTTTTGGATCATGTGCTACATGGCATATGATCTTTTTTTTAAAAAAAAAATTGGCCTTCAGAAATGTGGGCAAATATTGGGTTCCGCCCAGCAATATACTTGGTGCGTTGATTTTTTGCAAAATTTGACTACATTTTGGATGGTAGATAAGATGTTTTTTCAATTTTATTATTTTTCTAATGGATGTGATCGATCTTGTACATGTTGCCTCAGCACCAGATCTTCGGATTAGGTGCCACTTGGCATCCAAACAGCACTTGCATAGAGGGTTCAATGCTAGGTGGCTAACCTAGTGTTACCGCTTCCATATATATGTGAGTGTGTGTGACTGACTTTGCTGGCTACATTGACACAGATTAGAGCCATCCGCCCAAGACGACCCGCTTTTATACCATGTGGCATACACCATTAATTAATCCAAGAAGTTCAACTAGCATCCCATCATTGGTACATATCTCAGCTAAATAATCAAGGCCATAAGAGCTTTCAAACCATCACATCGGTGCACTTTAATATAAACCATTGGAAAAATATGCACAGCCATTCATATTAGAGTACATAGATCGAATGGCTAAAATTTTCTAATGAATGTGATCTTTGGATCTATGGTAGGTTCCAATATGAGCTACCACTTTGATGAATTGGACTGCTGAAGTTATATGCCACTAGGCCTCATGGATCAAAATATCGTCAGATACCGATACGTATCGGTTTTGGACCTCACCGATACGATACAATGGGTTTTTATCGCCCCCCTGAAAAAACAGTCAAATTATCGTTCAATGTATCGTTCGTATCGTCTGTATCGTTCAATGTATCGTTCGTATCGGACGATAATTTGAAATTATCGTCCGATAATTTCAAATTATCGGTTTTAATGTTTTTTTTGTTTTTTATTTTTTGGGGAAAAAATCGGACCGATACGTATCGTCCGATACGTATCGGTTTTGGGGCTGGACGATACGTATCGAAAAAACGAGATTTTGATCCTTGCTAGGCCTAATTGGGGCAGTCAAGCCCCAAGCTGTAAAGACAGGGTCATTTGCCATTTACTCTCTCTCTCTCTCTCTCTCTCTCTATATATATATATATATATATATATATAGAGAGAGAGAGAGAGAGAGAGTTTAATAGCTGTGTCATTTCCCTCGACAGATTGAGAGTTTTGACTCATGGCTTTACTCGTAACGGGAAATGTTTCCCCCCTCTATACCCCTCGGGTAGCAAAACTAGCTTCTCCGGATAGCTTCGGCCTATACTTTAGGACTCAGTCCTTCGGCTCCGTAGGCCCTGTAGATTCACTCATTTGGCTCGCTTGAAGAAGGAAGCAGATGCTGATCACTTGCACCGCTCCTTCAGAGACCTACGACCCTGGTGGAATCAAAGACCCTACAGAAAATAGGGCACCATTTCTCGCTCAGCCCTGCCTATTTCAGTGAAGCTGGAATAAAAAAAGACCGGTTTTTACTGAAAAATATGAAAGTTCTTGCGAATCAATTCCAAGTTGAAGGAAGAATCGAATATTCAGTGATCAAATACAGAACGAACCACATCTATTCTATGAGCTGAGGTATATGAAGAATGGCTTTTTGCTCCTGTTTGGAAAGATTCCGGTAGGGGATCGGAAGAAATAGAAATGAAAGGGATCGGCCCAGAATTAGATTCTTATAGTATAGAATTAGCAGACGATCTGTGTGAGCAAACAGCCTGTGGGGATAAGCTTCATGGTCGAGAGGGAAACAGCCCGGATCTTTGGATCATAATTCAAGAAAAACTTCTCTGAGTTATCAGAATCTGTAGGTGAAGTGCAGTTAAGTGAAGTAAAAAGTCTCATGAAGTCAAGTTTGAGGTTAGTTAACATTTACTGCTACTCTATATATATATATATATATATATATATATATATATATATATATATATATATATATATATATATATATATATATATATATATATATTGGGAGCTGGTTAGGTCCTCCAATGGAGGACAGTGACCGCCCTCCAAGAAACACATGGAGCTCCATGTGGCACGCAAACACATTTTGAGTGCTACATGGAGCAAGGGTGTGTTGTTTAGATCAATTTTTTAAAAAAAATCAAAGAAAGAATTTTAAAGTTGAAGTCAAACTTTGACTAGTTTCAACAGTCCAAATTTTACAGCTAAAGAAATACATGGCGAAGATGAGTTTTCAAAATTTTTTTTTTTCAAAGATGATCTAAGCAATGCGCCTATGCTCCATGTGGCATCAAAACAGTGTTACGAGTCCCATGTGGGATCTTGGAGGACGCTCTCTTTTCCATATATATATATATATATACACACACACACACACACATTTCCAAAGAAGGCCAGATCTTTGGAATGAGTTCTCCTGAACACAAGGGGAATATAACTTGCCCCAAGGCGGTACTTCTAGTGCATATCATATTGAAGTGAGCATCTACAAATCAGTGTTTGAACCTATCAATTAGTCAAACTTCTAAATGTGCTTCCCTAAAAAAGTAGCAGATTTTTTATGGCAAATTCAGAGTACTTTATAGTGTTTAGAGAATTTTCAGGTGATAAAAGAAACAATGAAAGATTCTTAAGGATTTTATATATATATATATATATATATATATATATATATATATATATATATATATATATATATATATATATATAATAATAATACCTGCAAGTCTCCCACTTAGCTGATGCAACTGCTGGAGTAACATGGAGTGCCTTTTGAACCTCATGTGAATTAAAGTAAACAACTGAGTGCTTCTCAGTACACGGGTCATACCTTTCGCCAATGCGTCCAACTGACTGTAAGACAGTTCATTAATAGTCTCATGCAAAGAATTTAAAAAACACAAACACAGGTAAAACCTTAGCAGTACATAAGAAAACTTACATAGGGTGTAGTGTGCAACAAGAAATTTCTCATTGGTTGTTCAATTCAGTACATTAAATTTGTTATATTTCTTTCATATTCAAAATCTTCTTTAATAAGACTTAAAGAAAGGGATAAGTCTTAAAAGTTTTTTAACTCACCTAACTTAGCTTGGTGTGTTTCCCAACAAATCAAGTAACTTGTACCCTAATTTAGGTAGGCATTATAGAAAAATAAATTTATATTTATTAATTATTTTGGATATAAAAAATGCTTTAAAGAAGAAATCAATAACATAATATAATTGTATACCTTAGTCAATAATGATATTAACAACAACCACCACAAAAATACTAACAAGAATAAAAGTAAAAATAATAAAAAAATAAAAAAATAAGCCCTTCTCTTGGTGATTGAGAAGAATTTGACAACAATGATACTCCAAAAAGAGACAAGCAAGATTATGATATATTTTTTGGTGAATGCTCTTTTCTTATGTACCTTCTTCTATGATTCAATCATGGTTTTGGATAAATATGGTGCATTATTTCTTAATCCATGCTTGTTTGATTCCTAGAATGATATTGCATTCTTTTATTATAGTTTGGGTGGGTGCAAGTGGATTGGGTTGACCTGGACCCAACCCGTGAACCGACCGGATTGGATCCAGTTAAAAATTGGGTGGGTCCGGTACACATTGGAGAAGACCTGATTTGGACCCAACCTGAGTTAATTTTGCATTATGTTTGGACCCAAATCCTGACCCTATATATATATATATATATATATATATATATATATATATATATATATAAGGGTTCCTGGGTTATCACTCATTTTGTCGGGATCATCAGCCACATGGAACGTGATCTAAAAAAAATCTTTTTATGACTATTATGCCCTTCAAAAGTCTGGTCAAAGTTTCCCCTCCGCCTGCCTACACCTGGTGCATTGAATTTCTTTCAACTTTGACCAGGTTTTGGACGGGATAAGATGTTTTTATTTTTTGGATGGATCTAATCAGCATTGTGCACGTTGCATTGGCACTTGAGCCCTACATCGTTAGTGCAGGGTCTCCGTGCCTTGCACGATATATATAGGGGAGCCGGTTAGGTCCTCCAATGGAGGACCGTGACCGTCCTCCAAGATACACTTGGAGCTCCACGTCGCATTCAAAACACATTTTGGGTTCCACATGGAGTACGGGTGCGTTGTTTAGATCATTTTTTTTTTTTTTTAAAGAAAGAAATATTTTTAAAGCACGAGTCAAACTTGGATTAGTTTCAACGGTCCAAATTTTATTGCTAAGATAGTGTTACGAGTGTCACATGGTGCTCCATGTACGATCTTGGAGGATGCTCACCGTCCTCTATTGGAGGACAGAACCCTTTTCATATTTTATATATATATATATATATATATATATATATATATATATATATATATATATATATATAACTGTGTTAAATATCAGATAGTGCTTATACATTGGTTTTTTTCCCTTTTATATCAATTGTTAAAGACTATACATTTATTTTATTTCGGGTTAAGGTTTTAAGAGCATCTTCACATGGGTCATTGGACTAGGCTATATGAGTGATAAAGATCGATTTGGAACAAGATAAGTGCATGGTGAAATGCAGGGGAGGAGCAATGATTTTCTTCGTATGGGGGCAAATTATGGTCGTCAAAGAAAATGAGTTATGAATTAGTGTTAGGTAAGCAGCATGAGCGCCGGGTGGTACTTGGGTCACTTTTTGGGATGTGTACTATGTGAAACTAACATCCATACCATTTGATAGGTGTGTCATGATCTAATGATCTTTGGTGTAAAAGATTGGGATGCCAAAAAGAATTCCACCATTTAATTCAAAGCCGTCAAATACCATCTAAATTAACAGTTGTCATGAAAATCCAACATACCATTAATTTTAGATGACATCCGATTCCGATTGCACCGAATCAGATGATCGTGGTCACTGTCATTCCAATCTTCTACAAAATAAATCTTGAAATCATGGATGTCAAATCACATTGAACATATGACCGTTTCACATGACACAAATCCCAAAAAGTGACCCAAGTACTAATAGAGTCCACGGTCGGGACATGTACTAATACTAGCTCAAAATTAAAAGAGGGAATTGGAAACCGTTGGTAAAAGGCGGGGGCAACCCCCTTTTAACTTAAGTACCTTGTGGTTTAGGTTGACTAGGGTTAACAGGCTATTATATATGCTTTCAAAAGTCTAGGGGGCAACCCTTGGTTCATTGGCCAAGCCTATATGTGTAATATTTTAGCTTGTCATCGAAATAATTAGTAAGTTTTCGCTATTTCTATATTAATTCCATTAGGGATGCGTCCAAATTTTAATCGTTGTATATGAGAGTAAAACTTATAGACTAGACCAAGACCTGGATCCAAACCTGATGCAGACCCAACCCGATCTTCAATGGGTCTAGTCTAGTTATGTAAGTGAAAAATCATTCCATTACATGCATACTTACTTCCTTTAGGCTCTGCTATACAATCATCCTATGGGTTTGAGGCAAGGTTTAAGATTCCAAATAACGGTATGTGCCAATAACAAGATGTATTGTCTCAAGCACTGCAGATACAAAGTTTGTATCGGTGTTACAATAAAGAAAATATACTAATAATTATCGTCTCGGTCGATATCCAAGACGAGTGGCTTATATTGATAGGCTTTGATACCTAGACATATCGGGTAATACGTCTCGGAATCATCCGAGACTTTAAACTATCATTTGAGGAGGGCATCTCAAACAAGATCAATATAGAGTGAGCGAAGTGACAACAGGCGAGTGGTGTGGTGTGATCGATGAACCCTGCTTCGATTGAAATGAGTGGAGAAATAGGACTTGCAAAGTCACTCCCAGATTGATGTGATAAGGCAATGATGACAATAATGAACATTGATTTTCTTACTGCAATTAGTTAGATATTTATTAAAAAAGATGGAAATAGCAATTTCAATAAGGTGTGGTGAATTGGGATTTTTTTTTCTCTAAATTAAAAACAATTTTTTTAGGAAAATTAAAAATTACATGTTATTATTTAATCATTATGAATTAATGATTACTAATGACTTACTATTTCATTACATGCACATCTATGTGATTGTGTTCCTTAAATAATGGATTATTTGTTTATTTTATGAAAAAAAAATTGTCGAACTGATCCAATTCAACCCAATGCAACCACACAACTAACCTCGCATCTCAGGGTCTGGTCTAGTTTTTAAAACATTGATTCCAAATCAACCACCACAATCTGAATGTGGAAACATCCTAATAATCAAATGAAAAGAAACTATTCTAATTAACGACCAGGGCTATTTGGATTTTTATACTTACGTGCATTCTTTTTCGTAACCTGTTCGAAAAGCTACCACTGCCAGTGCAAGGAGGAGTATAGATGCTATAGTGATCAATATTTCCAAGCTCCTCATCAGCAAGGTCAAGAATCTTGTCACATTGGGATGAACTGTGAACAAATGATTGATAGTCACAGAAAACATTCAAAAGCTTGTAGGTTTCATCCGATATTAAACCAGCGGACCACATAAATTGGAAAACCCCCAAGTGATCATTGAAATCATCAGTTAAAGCATTTCCAACCTGCATCATAAGTATGCTATGGTTAGATGTTTTCTCTGTCTCTATCACGTGCAAAGGAACATGAAAAGAGTGTTGTCAGATTCTGAAATTTGTACCATATATCCCTTTAAATTGATTGATTTTTCTCTCGTAGAGTTATTGAACTTCACAATGGCTAGGGCCAACTGAGGAACATAGTGTCCTAAACCAAGAATTTCAGTTATTATGTTATCATAAAAAAAAGGAAACAGGTCATTTAGAAAATTTTAAAATAAAAGATAAAAATAAAAATACAAACAATAGTCCTTTTTCACCTGCATAGCTCTCTCCTGTAATATAAAACTCTCGCCCTTTATATTTAGGGAACCGCTCAAACCAGTTCTTTAGAAATTGTAATGAATCTTCGGCTATAAACCAAAGGGTGAAAACTTAACATATAATCATAGCTATGCACAATTTTGAAGCAGAAATATCAGATGCATATGATAGGATATGGCCAAAGTACTACCTGTTCTCTCATCACCATTGTTCAACAGATCATGGGAATTGTTTGAATAGGAAAAACCAACACCGACTGGGGAGTCAATGAATAGTATATTGGCCGCTGCAAAATGATATAAATAATTAAACAAAGTAGTGTGACCAAATACATAAAGAAATAGGACTCACAAAGCTGACCCGAAATAGAGATTAAATATACAGTTCAATGCATTATTAAGTAAAATAGCAAGCAGAGCATTTCTTACCTTGATTCCATGAATAAGGGTTCAGATAAAGGGTCTTTCCATCTGCCTTAATATGGAAAGGGCCTATTTCCTCAGCTTCCCCATAAGCAATGGAAGAACACCCAGGCCCTAAAAAAAGTTATTGGATAAGAAATGCATTTAAAAAAATAAAAAGAGGAAAAATTAAAACGAATACCATACTAGACTATTCACAGACTTGAATAATTTAGGTTAGCAATGGAAGTAAAACATTGGCTCCAAAAATTGGAGCTTCAATGCTGTCCGTGTGGCCTGTATTTGTGTAATCATGTGAGTCCAAAAGAGAGAATGAGCCATATACGGTAACAATAATGCGAGGATGGTCCTAAAACCAGGCCTTTATTCACTATCTTCAAACGAATTTGGAAAAAATAAACAAACCAGGCCAATCAATAAGAAAATGGTCAAATAAGGAGATCAATAGAGAAATTGGACCTGTTTAATTAGTAAAGGGAAGTTCTAAATCCATGGATTAAAAAAATACATGATAAAATAAGAACAAATGGGACACAAGAAACCCATTTCCTAAATTCAGAACTTGCATCATAATTCAAAATGTCAAACACACCAATGAAATAAGATAAAATATAAACAATTCAAACAATCACTTCAGATTTGGTGAAAGAAAGAACCATTTCATCAATATATATATATATATACACACACACTAAAAGTACAGCATCTATGGAATCATATATATAAAGAGAAGAAAACACATTTCCAATCAAAGAACCCTAACTAAAAAAAAAGGTGCCCAATAAAATAAACTGATCAATCAACAAATTGAAAGAAGCATTCATCAATAAAAATGTATAGTAGAAGTACAACCATGAACTAAAACCACCCATTAGCTCACAAAAAAAGAGAACAAAACACATTTCTGAGTAAAGCCCACCTAACTAAACGAGAAAACCATGATACCAGTACAATAAAAAACTAATCCATCAATATACTGAACAATAGAATCACACCCAAGTCCTAAAATCATCACCCAAATAAAATATAACCATAGAGATCCAGATATCCAATCAACAGAAATAAAATAAATTAAAAAGTGACCCACCTCCATTAAGCCAGAGAACAAGTGGCTTAGAAGAAGGGTCCTCAGCAGCCTCAAAGAACCAATAGAAAAGTGCCCTCCCAGACTCCTTGTTCACTGTGATGTAGCCAGAATAATGGGCAAAATTCACATTGAAAACCTGGCCTGGAAGCTGAGCCACCCTATCCAACTCTTGCTCACTCTCCACCATATCAATTTTAACCAAAAGTAGTAGTAATAAAAAGAATTGAACAACAAGAACTACCCACGAGTTCTTCTTCTCCATTTTATGGAAATTGGAGAGATCAGATTGAAGGTGGTGCTGTTGGGACGGTTTATAAGGTATTCAGACACTACACCCACGTTGGACTCGTGGGCTGAAGATTTAAAAACAAAATTTAATTGTTGAGTTTCCGATTCTCTCTCTCTCTCTCCTCTCGTTTTTTGGTATCATTTTTTTCTAGCCTTCAGATAGAAAAGTGGAGGAGAATTGGGTTTCTTCACCTTTTGTTGGAGTTTAAAAAGTTGAGAGTCTGGGAAATGAGTTTTAATGCGAGGGGATGGAAAGGGGGGATTAATCCCTTTCCATCCAATTTTTTTTTACGTTTTCAATAAATCAATCTTTTAGGGATTATCTTTTGCTTGGATGCTCTGATTCTTTGTATTTCTCTCTTTATTTTTTCTTTTTTTAGGGGTAGAATATGAGAGTTTTATTCTCTCATTGGTGAGAGTCTTCTTTTCCGAAGAGATCGACTCTACGAAGGCTTTTTTATAATTTTTTTTTTTTTTATGATACGATTTTGGTCATGGGTTTAACCAATTTTTTGATGGCTTCGTTTTTGCGCGAACACTTGATCTATTTCTACGCCATGAGGCATCGTCGTAAAGCTTTGATTGAAACTTTGTGTGAAGCATTTGGTCGGTGTTTGCCCCTGTTTCCAATGTGTTGGAAGATTTTGTGGATCGTGAATTTATCGCTGATGATTACGTCTCTTCGGATAGATCTTTGGTGTAGGTTATATGCGGATCGTGGTGGTGGATTCTTGAAGTTTTACCTTACTTTCAAGGCCCTTGAATTTCGTGTCGGTGTTAGATGGGTCTTAGATGCTATTCAATGTATTTTAATGTTAGTTATTATAACTATTACTATTGTGGCCCTCTACTTTATAATCATTTTTCATTTCAAATGAAAAGGATAAAATTTTATCTAAAAAAAAAAGTGTACAATAGGTACGAAGAGTAGACATGCAGCCACGTGTCCTCGTGATTGAGTGACTTGCACGGATTTTCATACATTAGAAGTCCATACAAGTCATTTAATCATCGGGTCATGTGGACTGTAATGTCCACTCATGATGACCAACTCTTTTGGTTAAGTCTTTGGTTGATCATTTCTGAGTTTATGGCAGTCACCAAGGCGGGCTCGTCAGAATTTGACAAGGTTAAAACCTGTTGTGAGTTGTGAGTGAGCTTATATCTCATTACTTGAGTCAAATGATTATTTTATATATATATTAATTCGTTTTTCAAAAAAATTTATAGGAGTTGTTGAATTGGATTGGGGGAACAAATAGGGCATCATTGGGTCGGGTCATATCTGACCCGCCCGGCCATAAATTCTTATTAGGTCGGGTGTGACATGAAGCATCCAACCTGACTTTCCCGTTGGGTCAGACAAAGAACCAAGCCTGGTTGACCTAATCTGACATTTTATATATAAAATCATAAAAAATAAGGAGGTTTACTTTACCGGGTCATGAGCATATAAACTTGACATATCAGCTAAGTTCAAGTTTAGTCGGGCAGTGTTGCGGGATGAAATCGCATCTTCGGATCGGCCTTTTGAGGCAATTCAATCTGCCCACATGGTATAACTATGTGACACGCATTTAATGTTTTGTGGAGTTTTTTTGCCATTAGTAATTATGAACTCTCATTCATAATTAATTCAAAATTAAAAAGGCATTTGGAGAATTGCATAAGTAACTTAAGAAATAGGTTAGTTTTTAATAATCTAGTTAATCGTTGTACGTTCACTTCTATACATTGGGCATCTTGTGATTGAGAAAAAAGAGAAGATTTGAATTATTTTGTATTGAGAGCTTCAAGCCTCCATTTTGAGTGAGTTATTCTTCTCTATTAGGTGAGTGATTTCCAAACTTAAGTGAGCAGAGTCCCTAATTTTAGGGTGAGCGATTTTGTCCCGTTTGAGTGATTCCACTACCTTAATTATTTTTATAGCTCATAGGGATCATACTACATCAAATGGTTGCCCATTCAAACTTTTGAGAACAAATGTAATAGACTATACCGTTAAGGCTACGGAGTTAAAGGTTGTTGCCCACAATTGGAATGTCAGATGTGTGTTATGTAGAACCGTCATGTGATTCGTGTGATTTAACTTTAATGATTTCAAGATTTATTTTGTAAAATATTGGAATGAAAACAATGCCTCGTAGGGTGTGTAAATCATGAAAAACTCATTACACAAATGATTCTTAATTATTAATGAGATCTCAGAATTTGGTCACCATTAGTTTTACCTTTTGATTCCTGCAAAAGCGAAAATCGAGAAGATGGTCGAACGTGCTTCTGGATTCTCGATTTTCGCCCAATTTTAGCTTTCGTGCTTTTGAGTGAATCTAGACCAACTTTTTACCTAACAATGATTTGATTTTCAGGGCTTAGAAGTAATTCCAAGGCCATGAAAAGCTTTGCCAAATGGGGCCTAATCAGCCGCCCAACCGAATTCCAATCTTTAAGTTTCAGACTCCATGGGCCCAGGCCATTAAAAAAGGTGCTAATCATAGAACTTGATAACTATGAATTAATTAGTTTCAATCTTCTATTAGCATATGAGAGAAGCCATTTCCACCTCCGTATGTCTTTCTCTTAATTTTCCCACACAAGGATGCCAAAAGAAATCAGAACTTGGATATGTGCCACCTGAAATAATAAAAAATATGCTAAAATCACATGACACACATCACAGAGATTTTAGAGCATTTTTTTAGATATATGTCACATGAAATCAAAAACAGACCGTATGATGTAAGCTCATTGTCTCAAGATCTCTCGTATGGAATATAGGGGTGAAAAACAACCTTCAGCGTCTGATTGCAAGCAGTCAACAGGTTTCAATGGTATTGAGCATAGGCACCCTTCGAAATCATGTGGGCGCGATCAGAAGCTCCATCTGTAAATCAATTTTGGCTTATTAGTTGTCACTTTGATAAATTTATAATAGATCACCAAGCTTATGAAACGCTAAGTCCGAGCGCATGACTCGTGGTAGGGCGGGTCGAATAGTACATCGTGAGCCTCACAATCACAGTTCACGATTTACGTTTCATTGAATGGTCAAGAAACGATGATCAACCCATTTTGTTGATCGGTTGAACCGCGAACCGCATGAACCAAATGCTTAGCCTCCTACGTTTACAACACTGGGTGAACCCGACCCATGGACGAGCCCTAATCCCAACTATGGCCGGGCCACTTTAGTGGGTGGCCCTTGCCACATGCAGGGGTCTCAATGGGCCGGGCCTTAAACAGGCCTATTATATTCGGGCCTCTTGGCTGGTCATACTAACTGGGCTGGGCTGTTTATATATCGGGCCTCATTTCAGACTGGGTGAGGCTCAAACCCGGCCCATTGAGACCCCTAGCCACATGGCAGCAGCAGTAAGCTTTTGTGTGCTGTCCACTAGATGAAAGCTGTTTCGGCCACGCACGTGATGGAGACACTTCGCTATGTTACAACCGCTTTGTCAGGGTGAGGATATGATGATGATGGTGAACCGTTGTGTCAGTGTGATGACAAATGTTAATGATCACAAAGTGAAGAGGTAGTTAAGGAATTGGATGGTCCTGATCAATTGGGGTGTCAAAATCAAAAAACTTAATTACATAGTTTTTATGATCTATTCGATAAAAGTAGTTTCTTTGGCACAATTTAATGTACCTGATTTACAGTTGGGCTTACTTGAAAATGTCTTGATTTTCTCCAAATTATGGTGTCAATCAGGTACTTCTATAGTTTAACCTATGAGTTTTCTCCATGTCAAATTGAATTCTCTTTCTTTCTAATCTTAATTTGTCATCATTAATTCAAAATCAAAAACTTAGGTTTTCTATGGTTTAAGCTTAATCGGGAAAAACCGGTTGAGCAATAGCTCAACTGGTATTCTCGGAAGCACATGTCGTGGGTTCAAATCCTCAGGCTTGCTCCTGCCCTTTGTGCAGGTCTTCTCCCACTGTGCTGTGTCAAAAGTGGATCCCCTCTGCGTGCAAGTTTGCACATGGGCTACATCTGAGTTGTCTATGCCCTCTGACATCCTAAAAAAATTAAAAAAAATCTTAATCAGGAAACATTAGATTAAATCATGGAGACCGGCCTTCATTCCCAGTGAAAGATCCTGAAATCATCATGAATTTTATATATAAGTTATGCTATGAGACTACCTAGATGTTAACAATCAAGAGCGGTACTTGGGACTACCTTGTATGATCGGCCGAAGCAAGCGGGCAATTTTTTAGTAGATCAAAGATCCGATCAGGAGCAAAATCCAAGATAATCGCGCAATCTATACCCACTTATGCTATGTCTTACTTCAAATTACCCAAAACTTTTAATACCGAAATTTCCTCTCTTATATCCAATTTCTAGTGGGGTAATAACAACAAAAGTAATGGAGGAATTCATTGGTTATGGTGAGATAAACTTTGTCAACCGAAGAGGATGAGTAGAATTAGCTTCCGAAATATGGAGTCTTTTTTGATGTGGCTATGCTACCAACCAATGTTGGAGATTAGATCTAACCATCAATCCCTTATTTACAAACTCCTTAAAGCTCGATACTTCCCAAGCTCTGATTTCTTGACTGTCAAAAAAGGGTACAATCCCTCGTTTACGTGGAAAAGTATCTTATTGACTCGTGGAACGTTGGAAAGAGGGCTGATATGGAGAGGGAATGATCGATGGGTACCCAGGCCGCTGACTTTTCGAGTGATCACACCCAACCCAAATAGCCATATCCGCGGTGTGGCACAGTTGATAAACCAGGAGACCAGATCTTCAAACATGGACCTCTTAAGGTGCAGCTTTATGCAAGAGGACGTAGACGTTATCTCTAATATCCCACTTACCGCGGCTGCGATACAAAACCGCAAGTTTTGGGGTCATAATTCAAAGGGAAACTTCAGTGTCAAAAGTGCAGAAAAATCTAGATCCGATGGCCACGGCTTCTCATGCAGCAGCAGAATACTTGTTCTACTTGTTGAAGCTAATAAAAAGGATGCAATTAACCAACCAGACTCTCAATGTTGCAGTGTTATCAAGTGGCTGAAACCACCATGAGGTGTTTACAAGTTGAATGTTGATGGGGCATGGAACAAGGTATCTAAACAAGCAGATTTGGGTGCAATTATTAGAAATCACTTGGGCAATCCAATTGCAAAGCAGATGGGCAATAGTGGACTGATGGGCGTATGAAATTGGGTTGAGAGATATTATTTTAGAAGGGGATGCGAGCAGTGTGATTGATGCTATCAGGGATATGACAAAAAATGGCTCTCTTTTAGGTGCATTGGTCTACATCACAAAAGATGAACTGAAGAAGTTCAAATTATGTTTCTTGTCAGCATATTAGAAGACAGGCTAATATGGCTGCAGATGAACTAGCTAAAATGGGGGCCCAAATATGGGTGAAATATACACTTGGATGGAAGAAATTACTTGTATCCATTGTTCGCTGTGATATTTCTGAATGAATCTTATCTTTTCTCAAGACAAAAACTAACAACTAACAAGCAATAATCAATAAAGTAAACAAACGAAAAATAAAAATAAGTTCATGTATTTTAAAAACAAACTAGTTTTAGTCTTTGGATTTTATATTGATATCTATTAATTAATAATCAAATCTAAACTTAAATAACTGAAAAGATAATTAAAATTATTTGATCAATCTCCTATTAATTTATCTATAAAAGATTGTAAAAAATGAGTCCTTGTGTGATTAATTTTTTTTTCAAGTAGGGATTCCCTCAAAATGTAGTTTGAGGTTAAGGCCTAAAGATTTAAAGTGCCAACCAACAGGGGGTTGATGCAGCAGCCAGAACCACACCTCAAGAAATGGAGATTCTGAGTTAAAAATAAAATCCCACCCCTTGTTGCCCAAGATGGGCAAAGCGTAAGGGGATATGCCTAGGCAATCACCCTTCCTAAGGAGGGCCTAGCGCCGAAGCAGAGGCCTAGGTGCAGCTTCAAACAACAGAAATTGCAACCTTGAGGTCCCAAATTCAGTCCCAGTGTACCCATCGAGATGGCTGGTGCCAATATACACGGTAATTTTAAAATTTTCTTTTATAAAAAGAAATTTTAAAAAAAAAACCAAGAAAAAAGATTCCAAATCTATTAATTTTACAAACTAAAACTTAGAAAACAATCCATGATTTTTCTAAATTAGAACCCTCAGTAAAATGTAGGCGTTGTGTGACGGGGCACTCAGCGTGGCTACCCGGGCCATCCACAAGCACCACTTGTCTCATTGGTGCCAGCGAGCACGCAATGTGGTGCCAAGAATGTATGCGACATCTTGGTGCGAGGGGCACGCAATGTGGTGCCAAGAGGGCACGCGACATCTTAGTGTCAGGGGGCACGCGATGTGGTGCCAAGAGGGCATGCGACATCTTAGTGTCAGGAGGCACACGATGTGGAGTCAAGAGGGCACGCGACATCTTAGTACCAAGGGGCACGTGACGTGTTCGCGACACGGTCGCATGGGGAAAATGTGCAGGACGTTGGGCCGTATTGGTGTGAAGATGACATTATGCCACAGGACGGTTGGCGTGTGCTATGATGGTATGTCAAACCAATACCTTTGAGGTCCTCCCATTTCTTCCCCTATGTTGGTGTTTAGACCATATATAGGGGGACATGAGCTTAGCAACTAGGCGTCATGCTATTGAACGTGTTGCTAGCCTAAGTGGGTCCCCCGTACGATAGCCTCGTGGGCTTGAGTTCGTGCATTCAGGCCATGTTTGGTGCTTGGTTGCTCTAGTTACGTCGTGTGCTGGGGTCATCGTGTTTGGGGTGGTTTTCAACCATCCCCGCTGTGCAGGCCTACCCCCAAAGGAAGCTGTCTCTCTACTCGTCGCTACCCATCGTATTCTCGGTCGTCTCTAACCTTCTATGTTGCTTCGCAGGTTTGGGAGTTGAGTTAGGCTGACTTAGCTTGGGGAACTAGGTGTCGCATGCGAGTTCACGTCACAACGAGTGACTCTGTGACAGTTGGTATCAGAGCCACCAACATGGCCGACACTAAGGGAACCAGTGAGGATGCGAAACGGCGTACAACAAGGGAACGTTAAGATGATCTGGAAGATCAGACCGAACAGTTGAATTCAGTGGTGTCAGTTGTAACAACCCAAGGTGATCGGCTGAACAGACACGAGAAAAACTATATCACCTTGACTGAGACCATAAAGCAATTGTCAGTAGAGATGCGAGAGATAAAAGTCACGTTAGAAGAGATGCGTGACGACATGAAAGTTTTGAAGAAGCTCGTCCTCAAAGCGCCGACAGGGATGTCGATGCCACGATTCAAATTCCCCGAGCCAGAAGCATTTAAGGGCTCTCACGAAGCAAAAAAGCTCAAAAACTTTATTTGAGACGTAGAGGAATACCTCAAATCTATGAGGGACCTTGATAGGAAGATCAAACTGAGGATTGTGTCGAGATACCTAGCCGAAGACGCTAAATTGTGGTGGAGGCATCGAGCATCAAAAGCACACCTTAGAAGTGGGGCAGTTGAATCTTGGACAAACTTGAAAAAGGAGCTACGAGCTCAATTTCTACCTACCAACATTGGATGGACAACACGACAAACTTTGTCGACATTGAAACACGCTGGGCCTGATGCTGGACATCGATGACATGAGCAAGAAAGACCGGGTCTTCTACTTCATACATGGATTGGCACCATGGGTGCAAAACGAGTTGAGCCGTAGAGGCCTGGATAACCTGGATGAGGCGTTAGCTGCGGCCGAGCGGTTAACTGAATATTGCCAAAAACGAGAGAAGAAGGCAAACCAAGCACCTAGAGACAAGGTTGATAAGTAGGGGAGGAAGCCAGATGAAAATGGATATGAGCGGTTCAGTCAGGAGAGAAGTGGATACAAGATGAAGACAGAGGACAGACCTCCAACGACAGGCTGCTTCTTGTGTGGTGGACCACATCTGGTGTGCGAGTGTCCCCAGAGAGCCGCCCTGAACACTATGACTATAGAGAAGGGGAGAGGTAAGGAGAAGGAAGTAGAGGATGAGGAGATCATTCCTAGAATAGGGTCACTTCGACTACTAAATTATTGAGAGTGGGTTATATACCGTGATCTTGTTGGCGTGGACCGTGAAAAGACTTAGATACTAATGATGTACAGTTTTGCTGCTCGAGGTGAGGCCGGTGCGTCAATGAACAAATTAGCAGTGTAAGTTTTACTACTTGTAGTGAAGGCCAAGCCAAGGTATCAAGGTGTTTACGGAACAGAGGGGGGAAGGCAAGGCCGAGGAACTAAAGTAGAGTTATTTTGTTTGTGTACAGTTTTGGCTACTTGTGTGAAGGCACGACTGAGGTATCGGGGTGCTTGCGGAGCAAAGGGGCGAAGGTCGGGGTTGAGGGATAGTAGCAAATTTGGGCATGTTCTTGCAGAGAAATCTTGGCGTCAACGAGGGCGTTGACGGTTTTGAGTAGGGGAGGATGTGATGGGAGCACACGGCATAACTACTTGGGCCATCCACAAGCACCACTTGTCTCATTGATGTCAGCGGGCACGCGATGTGGTGCCAAGAAGGCACGTAATGTAGTGTCAATAGGGCAAGCGACATCTTGGTACCAAGGGGCACATGACGCTGTCGCGACACTGTCGCATGAGGGAAGATGTGTAGGACGTTGGGGCATATTGGTGTAAAGATGACACTGTGTGCCACAGGCAATTGGCGTGTGCCATGATGGTATGTTAACCCAATACCTTTGAGGTCCTCTCATTCCTTCCCCTATGTTGGTGTTTAGACCATATATAGGGGGACATGAGCTTAACAATTAGGCATCGTGCTACTGAACGTGTTGCTAGCCTAAGTGGGTCTCCCATCCACACGTACGATAGCCTCATGAGCTTGAGTTCGTGTATTCAGGGCATGCTTTGTGTTTGATCGCTCTAGTTACGTCGTTTGCTAGGGTCATCGTGCTTACAATGGTTTCCAATCATTCCCGCAGTGCAAGTCTACCCTCAAAGGAGGTTGTCCTTCTACTTGTCGCTGCCCATCGCATTCTCCGTCGTCTCTAACCTTCTGCGTTGCTTCGCAAGTTTAGGAGTTGAGCTAGGCTGGCCTAGCTTGGAGAACTAGGTGCCGCACACAAGCTCACGTTGCAACGAGTGACTCCGTGACAGTTGACTGCTTTGAATCACACAATAAACACATTTTTTTGCCCCAGTTTTCAATAACTGATATCTTTAGATCACAGGTGTACCATAAAATAGTACACGATGACACCACATCTCACGCATCCCAAAGATGACCTATCCCAAATCACCCTCTAAAACGGATCGGTTACCCTATACCAGCCCAAAGTATTTAAAAATTAAAATCTCAAATTATATATATGACCAAATAAACAATTATATTATATCAAAAGTTTCATAAATCAAAACCCGCTTAAAATATAAACTGACATGCATACCAACAAAACTTTAGGGACATTGGTGTTTGCCAGATAAGATCATACAAGCTTGTACCGTCCCCGATCAGTCTGGTATTGGCACCATCGTACCGGTATATATGGGCCAGTGAATACAAGATTTCAACCATGGTTTTTAGATAGAAAGCAAAGGCTAAAGATTAACATGATCCTAAGCGCGATTAAATAAAATACAGGCATAAATAAATTGGTTAGAAGAGTAAAAATCAAAGAGCTATGGAGGAATTGGTTAGCAGAACAAATATCATAGAGATTATAAGAGTAGAAGCCACTTTGTTTTCCTTAAAAAGAGTATTGTGGTGGGTTGTGTTGAACCCATAACATAACCATCGAATATTCACAGTTTAATTACATAACAAGCTAAGGCTATACAAAGGAACTGTACAAAAGGCAAAACCACAAAAGTCTATATAGCTCTCATATTATACGTATCTCTCTCTATATATTATTTATTTATTCACAATTAGTTTCTTCCATCATGTCTTCTGCCATAGCAGGATCAGGAAGGAGGTAAGTTGGTCACGAAGGAAGGAAATGAATGGTGTCAGGTAGCATGGCAACTGTCACTACAAAATATTCACAGCCAAGTGGGAGATCATATGGGTTGTTGTCTGCATTAGGTACTATTGGAAAATCCGATTGATTCCTGTGATCAGATTGGACGGGTTTCGCAGTTTTCCGCTCTATGTGGACGATCTGCCCGATAATGTAACTGGGTCTCCTAGGAAGGTGTTCTGCAAACAGAGCAATGGATTCTGCAGAGAGGAAGTAGTTAGAACAATTACGGTTGATGGCTTCGTAATGCCCCAAAGAGTTGGGAATGAAAGCGGCAATCTCATGGACTTCGAAGTGGCCAAACGATATCTTTTCCTTGTTTGCCTGTTGGTGGGAGCAGAAATTGATTATCAAACTGAATATCAAATGGTATAAATCTTAGTAAGTATATCATAGTACCGCTCCAGGTGTGATAGCAATCACCATAATCTTTGCAATAATATCATAGTGCCTACCACACCTAGAGTTGGTGGTCATCACCATCTATGATGACAAAACAGTGCACTCATCGACTAAGCCATCCAATTGATGAAGCACCTCTTGAATGGACCATAGATGAGAAAAAACCTACTAGATGACCCCACCCATCTGATTGATAGCCTACACCTTAGATAGAAGGTAGTGGGTAACACCCAGCTTTTAGCTATGGCCCATCGTATAGGTAGCATCAAGGAAGATGCACCAGACTGTGCGAAGTGTCTACGTATTTGATACATATTATGAAGAAGGATTAATGTACTTGATACCGGGGCAATGGTCAGGTCCAACCAGGTTGAACCGGACTTCCAGTTCAACCCCATCTGCTGCCCTTGCAAATAGGAGAATCTTAAGTCCTTCACTGCACGGCATCCTATAAAAAAGTGAAAACCATGAAAGTCAAGATTCTTCTATTTCCAAGGGCAGAAGATGGGGTTGAACTAGAAATCCAGTTTAACCTGGTTGAACCTGACCATTGCCCTTTGATACTGTCCCACTTGTGGGGCACGTCACAAGTCTTGGGCAATCCAAGTCATAAAAACACTCGTTTCAAAGCTACCATGGGGCCAACGAAAACACATAATTGGGATATTGGAACGATTTGATCTATATACTCTAATATGGATGTCTGCTTATATTTTTAATAATTGATATTAAAGTGCACCAATTGGATAGTTCTGCTCCTCAGATGGCCATGAGTTTTTGGCTGCGGCATCTGCTAATGATTAACTGCATGGTGGACTACTTGGATTGATCAAAGATGCCCACCATGTGGCAATTGAGTGGGCAGTCATAGCCCTACATGGAAAAGAGGTAGCCTAAATAAATCATGTTCAAGAACTGACCTGTTTCTCGAGCTGATGCTTGGCATACAAACTATTGACCAACTCTCTCTTCTCTTCCAATTCTTTTGTGAGTTGCCCATGCACAGTTTCAGCCCGTGAACACCTATCCAACAGCTCCGAACAATGACGCAACAGGAAACCCACTTTGTCAGCAAGGACCTTGATACAAGCCCGGAGATCAGCCGTACCATCTTCGTCATTGTCACTAACAGAACTGAAATGGCAAATAGAGGCATTCTAAGTCCACCTTGAGGTAAGAAGAGCAAATTAGAGAAGAATATAATTTACCAACAGAATTTATGAAAATATATCAAGTCCATGGTACCAAAACTTGGCCGATGCCGATACTTATCAGTTTCGTCGAGAGCCAATACTGATACCACCCCGATACAGGTATCGGTATCGGACTGATACCCGAAATCGATACTGACACCTTGATCAAGCCAATGTGTGAATGTGATCCCAGAACCTTATAATGGAATAGTAAAAAAGTGAGAAATAATTGGATACCTGAAGTAAACCAAGACTAATGAGTTTGAGAGACTATTTATTGTTGGTGGGTCACTAGTAGTAGTACGATGTAGTGATTACAAAACATATGTAAGTATTAAGTATTAGTGATGTACATGAGATCCGATTGTAGGTGGCATAAATATCAATGAGATGGGTGTTAGATCATTGTACTTAAAACCCTAATTCCTCTCTAATCCTAAATTCACTCCTAGAAACCAACCCATAATACTTAGAAAACTAATTTGATACATATTTTTTGCTAACTTCACCTTCCTGTTGATGATGCCAGCATGGTCAAAGAATTGACCTCAGATGGAGCTAAAATTTATGTCAGCCTGAGAAAATTTTCAGGTACTCGAACTTTAAGCATGTTTATATTGTGGTGCTGTTTTAACAGTGTTTCGAAAGGGTTTTCATCAAATCTTTGTTCACAGTTTTTTATGGTTCTGATCTCTGTAAAGCTGAGATCTGGATTGCAACTGCAAGAGAGTGGATTGGACTCTTGTCGCTGTTAATTGGTTGTAGTTTCATGAAATTTGAAGCAGATCTGAGAGAGATCTCCTGACTGTTGTATTGTCTATTGGATTCCGTTTGATTCATGAGTTTCTTGACACTCGGATCTGTATAGCTGCTAACCAAAGTTCTTACAGATGGTTTTGATCGAAATTGAAGTAGCTTTCTTTTTCCTGTGATAAATGATATGGGGTTGTTTTTGTGAGATTCGATGATGTGTGTGCTGCTATAGAGATAGCGGTTCTGCTGACGTGTTTGTGCTGCAAAGATATAGTATAAAGTACCTTCATATGCACCCACCGAATATTTGCGTTCACCCACGTTGAAAACCCATTGACTGCTTTGAATCAGACATTCGAGATCATTTTTCGTTCCAATTTCTCAAATGATGGATATTAAGATCATGGGCGTACCATCAGACGGTGAGTTTTTTATTTCACGTATATCACATCTCAGGAAAGTGACTTTTAACTGTTTAACATCACGTGGAATTCATCACGCACCCAGATGCTGCGTGCCCTTGGCACCGCATCGCTTGCCTTACAAGCCAGATGTCGCGTACCCTCTTGGCACCACATCGCGTGATGTCCTAGCACCGCCTCATGTGCCTTATAGCACTCAGACGTCGCGTACCCTCTTGACACCACGTCGCGTGCCCCTACGCGGGCACCGCATTACGTGCCTTATAGTACCAGAACGTCGCGTGCCCTCTTGGCACCACGTCGTGTGCCCCTACGCGGAGCACCGCATTACATGCCTTATGGAACCAGGACGTCGCGTGCCCTCTTGGCACCATGTCACGTGCCCCTAAGCGGAGCACCGCACTACATGCCCCCACGTGCGTCTAGTCGCCGTCGCATCGTGTGTAAGGGACATATGCACGCGTTGCAGGGCCGCATGCCTCTGCGCCCACGCACGCTACTCGACTAGCTACAAGGTCCGCTTGCCTTCGTGCTAACTAAGTGCCCAGCTCCAAGGTCGTCATGCCTTCATGCTGGCGCACAGATTAATGAGGCTCAAAGCTGATTTTAAGGTGACTTTTTGGAGATGTGTGCCATGTGAAATAAAAAATGACTGTATGATGGTACTCCCATGATCTCAAGATCCATCGTTTGAGAGATTGGATGAAAATCGATCTCCATCGCCTGATTCAAAGCAGTCAATTTCAGTGTGGGTGAACTCAAAGATTCGGTAGGTGAACTTAAAGGTACTCCATATTATATGTGGTGTCTGTGAATTGTTATTGAACAGAAAAGAGTGTTTTGGTTTCCACAATCGATTTTTATGAACGCTTTGGTCTGTCGAGGGATGTTTGATAACTGGTTTGTGCTGAAACCCATGTTTTATGTATGGGATGCTGGTGGTAGTATTGCAGCAGTATTTGTACATATACCAATGGTTGCGCAGTTGGGGTAGGCTATTATTTCTATAATAGTGCAACATGGAGTTGAGTTATAGATAAGAGAATTTAAAGTGTATTAAGAATGAACAGTACAAGTGATGGTACTCATTGATTGCAAATTACTACCGTCAAGTTTAATGGCACAAACTATTTAGAATGGCCACGCTCAACGGCTATGACTCTGGAATCTAAGAGGAAATATGGGTATGCGAATGGTACTATATCGTAACCACCAATCCAAAATATGCAGATTGGGAATGTGAAAAGTTAATGGTTTGACTTGGTTACTTTATTCTATGCAACCCACAAAAAGACGTTTGTTCATTTTACGCAGTACATGATGCTCACTCTCAAAAGCAGAATTTTGTGAAGATATTTTAGTTGAATGACAAAATTAACACTATTGGGTCAAGGAGGGAGGTCTGTTAGGGAATATTATGCCCATACAGAGCATACTGCTCTTCCTTCACTGATTTCAATCGTGGAGGTGACCGGTCTAGTGGCCATGGATGTCCCGTGAAGAAAAAGGAACATTGAGGTGTTCCCATTGTTGATAGAAAGGGACAACTAAATGGAATATGTTGGGATCTGGTGGGCCGACTCAAATCTCAGGACAATTGAGCATACTCTATAGCAATTAATGATATGTCTCCGGTCGCTACTACTGTTGTCAAATGCAGCGCCTAGCCACCATATAGATGGCCGCCTACTCGCCTACGCACTTAGGGCGCTTGGGCACCACTCCGCTTATAGCGGCTCTACCAAAAGCAGCTACTTTGGTTTTTGAAGCGGGACTTTTTCAAAAAACAAAATCACTTTTTATTTTTTTATTTGAAAAATAAATAAATTTTCTTAAAAAATATAAGACTTAATATACTTATAAGTGTAAAGGAACTCTAGATTCAGGAGTATTTCAGATGTTATTGTTAGTAGAAGTAATTCTGGTGTAGTGGCCTGAAATCTTTGAGCTCCGCCGCCCTTCTCTTTTTGGTATCAAAGCAATGAACATGGAACCCAACCCTTAACTATAAGAGCACCATAACAAAATTCCTTGAAAACCACCATCAAGTCCTCCTGAATAAGGTCCGGATTTGTATCTAAATAGAATATTATATTCTTGTCTCCTTTGAGCCAACAAACCTGGTTTTTGTCGCAAACAAATTTCTTAGAGTCTGTTCTCCTCCTTGAAGGCAACTCTCCTCTCAACCTCTAAATCAGGAAGACCAGCAGTTTCCTCTTAGTGTCGATCAAAGTTACCCAGAACCTGTTTTACTCTATCATACCAGTCCCTATACGTAACAGTACCGGGGTCTGGTACGAAATGTTTCCGAACCGTTTCCGAAATGTTTATAGAAACGCGTTTCTATGAGTAATAGAAACGGGTTTCATTTTAAGACAGAAACTGTTTTCTCTAAAAATATAAACGGGCTTCTATCTTTGTTGAAACTTGTTTCAATTAATATAGGAACTCGTTTATATTATAAAAGAAACCAATTTCCCCTTTAGTCAGTACTTCTATTTGTTTATTTTGAAATGAATCTCTCTCTTCTACATAATTTCTTTTGTAGATTCACTAGATTATGGATGTAGTTAATTAGTTATGTTGGTGTTTGGCACCTCTCTCATTAAGTTAGGAGTAAAATGAGAACACTGTCTTCAACAATATAAATATTAGTACGTAAATGTAAATATAATTATCATATATAGTTACAAAAAAGCACCAATGTTACACCAATATCACACACTATCTGAAATATTCATTTTGCATCCATATCGCACCAATACCGTTTCTATGACGAATCCATCTCGTATCAATATCGTATCTATTTCGTACTTATAACACATTGATTTCGTTTCTATTTTCGTATCTATAACATATCTATTTCGTTTCTATGGTGTTCGAGTGTCGTACCAAAAATGTATCAATAAAAACGTACCTGAAACTTATTTCATCAAAACGCACCAGTACCAGTACCCCGTACCAACTCCTGGCAACTATGGTGCCTTCAAATCTCTTGAAGTAACACATTGAAGAAAACATTCATATAGGAGCTCTAGACTCACGAGTATTTCAGATATTGTTGTTGGTAGCAGTAACTCTGATGTAATTACGAAAGTTAACTTTGATTTTTATATCCTTTTGAGTTGAAAATTAAATTTATCTCCAGCTTAGTACAGATGAGAATTACGTCTCAAATATGGCTCACATAATAAGTTTAAAAAGTACTTCAGTCTAGCATCATACCTCGCCAGAGAAAGAGCTAAAGAGCGTAATGAGTCGGCAAAACCAGCCACTCCTCCCGAAGCATTAACACAGTTACGGAATCTTTCAAATAGGCCACGCATTTTTATAGCTGAGGCGCGTAGTGCACCATACTCAGAAGCCCTCCGTTCGGCAGCACAAAGATTAGTTTGGGCTTCTTCTCTTGCTTCATGCAGGCAGTTTTCTAAGTGTGCACAATTCATCTGTTCCACAGAGAGAACAATAGACACGACATGCACCCGATCAAGAACGAGAGAAATAGAGTTACAGGTTTCATCAAGGATGCACATAAACTGTAATTATGGATATTAAAATACTAAAGAACTTACATAAAACTGAATTCCAGCAAACATTCGGTTTACCAAGCCGAAACCAAAACTTCGGGTATTTGGATCTGTTCCTGCTATACCGAACCTGAACCGAAATTCCCACCCCCCTACACCAAACCGATCCGATTTCGGATGGTTCGGTTTTTGGTTTTACTTCATTTTTTTATTTTATGAAGAAAAAAATTCGGTTTTTAAAATTATTCGGTTTTTGGTCAGTTTTCTCAACATATCCGGCAGGATTTCGATTTTCAGCTACAGAAACCGAACCGGTTCGGTTCGGTGTCGGTCCTCCAATGAAGAACGGTGAAAAAATGCTAGTGTGTTTTGGGCGCCACAGGAAGCTCCATGTGGAACCTTGGAGGATGGTCACCGTCCTCCATGGGCGGAAGAAACCCTTTTCTAGAATATATATATATATATATATATATATATATATATATATATATATATATATATTTGCTAGTTCTTTCCCTACGGATTCTTTACTGTAACATACATATACGGAACAGTATTTTATCTTACCACTTAAGTCAGCTTGGACCCGAGGGCTTCAACTCCTAGAGCTTTTAACAATAATGTTCAAGGCATAAACTCAAACTGGTTCTCAAAAATAATTTATTATTGTTTAGATGCTACTACACTAGTCTCTCCTAGAGTTTCATATCATGATGCATAGATTTAAAGCATCGTTAGTTTGCACAATTTTTTTATGTAATCAGGAATCCTATCAATAATATCAAGAACGGGGCGATCAATGTTGTCAATCGCTTAAGCCATGCTAAGTCATTTGATTGCATTTCGCTTAAGCCATGGCTTAATGATTTTTATTTTTTTATAAATTAGAAAACAAAAAAAAATTATATAATAAGAAGTATCGAAGTCTAAAAGCTAAAGTAACACTAACAAAAATGAGTCAATGGCAAAAAAGAGAAAATATGCATTTTTTTTTTTAAATGTCATACACACTAATTAGAGGAAATTGAGAGTCTAGAATGGAGATTGGAGAGGGAAAATGAGCCAAAATAGTTTTGTGAAGAGTATAGGACCCAACACACCCGTTAATAGAGGTCATGGGACCCCAAAAAAGAAAAAACTTAACAAAGTGCTCCAATGGCCATATTTATGACTGTTGGAGCATTATGCCATCGCATACTGAGCTTGCGGTCGCATAAGCCATAAAACATGGCTTAAGCGATTGCATACATCAGTATGCAATCACTTACCTGCATCGCATAAGCCAAGATGGCTTATGTGATTTGGCTGCTCAAGATCGCTTAAGCGATCTCTTATGACAACACTGGGTGCGATAAACGAACCTATCAAGAACGAGGATAAAAGAAGCAAAAGAGAAGTCAAAGAATGTCAAGAAGAAGAAAAAATAAAGAAGACGAAGATTAGGAAAAAAAAGAAAACCAGGAAGAATGAGAAATAGAGGAAGAAGAAAGAAGAGACGAATGAGGGAAAATATGGGTGTCCATGTGACCCTTGAGTGGATCCCATGACCAATCAACTCACTTAGATGATCACGTGCCACTTAAAGTGTATAACGCATCCCATGTACCCATCACGTCATGCAAGGAGTTGCATGAGAGAAGGAGAAAGAGAGGGGGAGTTGACGTGGCACTAAGAGAGCGAGAGAGAAATTTAGTGGGGGGGGGGGGGGGGTAAAAAATAAATAAATTTGAAGGAGGGGGGACTCCTATTTTTTCAAGAGGGATTTAAAGTCCTTTAGTTTCACTTATGGCAAATATAAAATAAGAAGGATTCACCCGTTTTGAGTCGGTCATTTATTTAGACTTTCAAGGACTTTTGCTTGGGTGCGATAGCAACTACACAATAATAGGATAGTTTACAATGTTATTAGGATTTTTATTTATTGCTTAGGAAATTAGTAGGGTAAGGAAGCTATTTATTTTAAGAAGTTATGGTAGCCTAGAATTCATTTTTTCCTTGAGTATGTAATTGGAGAGTTTTGATTAATAGAATTATGTGGAGACCTTTGATAGTCTTGAGATCTGTGAAGGACATTGATCCTCCTATGGTAGGGCACTTGTAGAGGAATTGGTGGCCTGATCTTCAATCAAACCGTAACAGAAAACCATCTCCCAATGTTCATGGCCTGTTTTTCGTTTAGAGCCAAAACCAGATTTTAGCGTACTTTGAGCACCATCACTTATGGCCTACATCAGTTGGTATCAAAGTAAGTTCTGCATTCTATGGAAACGAGGTGCAACCCTCAAATAAACAAAGAACTTAGCAATCAACACGACAATGAGCAACGAAAGTAGGGCGGACAACGAGGGATAATATGGGGATCCCATATAGGAGGTATAAATGAGGAAGTTTATCCGCATTGCTGTGACAAAGCCAATGAAAGATGATAAATGGATGACCAAAAAAGATTACCCATTGAAGAGAACATATTTGAACTGACATAAATGTTCAAGGTCAAACTTTTCGAAAGGGGAGGTGAATGATGTAACTAGAATCCCTAGAACAAAATAAGGAATGACGCGATGAAGGAAACGGTTGATTAAAAACAAGGATGCAAGAAAAAGACCATGAAGAAGAATCAAAAGAAAAGGAAGGATATCAAAACAGAGAAGAAAGTCAAGATATCTAAGAGGAGGATCAAAGAAGAGACGAAAATCTAGAAGAAGAAGAAGAAGAAGAAGAAGATGGGTCAAGGGACAAATGAAGGAAAAGAGGGTTCATGTGACCGCTTGAGTGAACCATGTGACCACTCAACTCACTTAGGTGGTCAGGTAGGGTTTAAGTGGGCCACATGTCCCATCACATCCCATCACATCATTTGAGATTGAGAGAGGGAAATTTAAAAAAGGAGAGAGAGAGAGAGAGAGAGAGAGAGAGAGAGAGGAGTTCCATGAGAAAGTAGGAGAAAAAAAAGGATGGGGGGGAGGGAAAAGAGAGAAGGAGATCTCCTTTTTTTTTAGGTTTTAGGAGAGATTTAAGTCATTTATGATCCACTTATTCCACCTGCAAAATAGGAGAAATTAAAAGGCTACGTTTTCAATTAGTTGAAGGGGTATTGCTTAGGTGTGATGGCCACCACACAGATATGTTAGTCTAGGAAATTAGTAAGGTTAGGAAGCTATCTATTTTAGGAAGTTACGCTAGATTAGGACTCTTTTGAGTTGTAAGGCCAATTTAAAGGCCCACATTTTATGTACTTGTAAAGTTTTGATTAATGAAATTATTTTGAGAGCTTTGATAGCCTCTAGATTCATGGAGGCCTGGTGAACTTGTGATAGGGCACTTGCAGAGTAGTTTGGTTGCTTGATCCTCCATCAAACCACACCAGAAGACCCTCTTTGTCTTTTTGGCATCTTTCTGGTCTAAGACCAAAACCAACTTTTAATGTTCTCAGAGTGGGATCGCTTGTAGCCTACATCAATTTTGGATATCCCTTCTAAAGTTTTATGCTTATAAAAGAAAGGCCACAAGGCCAACAATGCTCTTTCTTCTCCTTTCTCTGGGCATTTATCTTATTCTTAATATTTTGTTAAACAATTTGGTCAACTAAGAAAGCCCCCTCCCTAGGGCTTGGGCCTGTAGCACAATGGAGGGTTGACAATATTGCAACCTCAAGGTCGCAGATTCGAGTCCAGCTTACCTATTTATTTTATTTTTTTAAAAGCCCCTTCTCCTGAATAAAATGGTGCTCTTTGTACATTCTTTGGGCTATTCTTAATATTTTGTTGAACAATTTGGTCAACCAAAAATCCCTCTCTTCCCCATCATAATCTAGACCTCTATAATTATCCTACCAGTTATTAGTGCCTTCCTTTTCTTCATCTTCACTAAGGGTGATTTTACTTCTGCCTTTAGAATTTATCCATCAACTATTTATCTCATCTTCTTCCACAAGACCCTCTCATCTCCATCCCTAATGCACCTTACCTGGTCAAATTCTCTAGTTTTGTTTTCTTTCATCTTGGCAAGCTTGTAAATCTTTATCTCCCTCTTTCACCTCCAATCTGTTGTAAAAATTGTCATATGCTTCATATTTAACCATACACCTTTCTTAGCTTCCCTTTTTTCCAACTCATATCTTCCAGTTTAAATGAATAGAATGACTTCTCCTTAGCTGTGAGCCTGCGATATACATTGTTTCAGTGGACATTGTATATAACTTGTGCAAAAAATGTGGGGATTACCCTTCTAATGTCACTAATGTATTTGAAATCCTCTCCAACATGCAACGATATGAATATGCCAATGTGGGCAGATGTTATCCATAGTGGCGCCAAATTAGAAAGATTCTTGTGAGTAAAAAGTAAAAAAAACAGTAAGTACACTCTTGCCCTTCTGAGAAATCCAGGTCATTATAGGAAACCATTATCCCCAAATTCTCTCTCTCCCATATGTTATTTTCCTTTTAGAAACGTCAATTTCACTGATGAAATTTCTTTTAAGAAGGGAAGGAGCAATTGTCTGGGACTTTTTGCATTTATTGTGGCACTTACACTACCTAAAAATATGTGTTTACTACTATATTTATGTTATTTATACACTTTAATGCAATGCATGTGCCTAACTTAGCGTGCCTATGATGCTATACTAATGTACTTGTAATTTATAAAGTGTCATTTGATTGGAAGAACCTATCAAATATAGTTGTCACTGTAGTTGATACAACTTGAGTAGTGTGAGCAGGCCTGACACCCTATATAGTCTAGCATAAATATCCCAGTGATTTTACTAATTAGTGTGTTAAATTTTATTGTTATTAGTGCATAGGCACTAATAACATTTAATATTTCTTAGCTAAAACAATTTTAACCAATCATAATTTGATCATTCTATCTCTTGACCTCCACAATTTTATCATTCAAATCTTTATCCACTGCAATGCCTACCCCACTGTGAGAGTTTAGAGTTACTCTTCTCTGGGTAGTAAAGCTTGAACCAATTCACATTTTTCATAAGGTCATAGAAATAAGTCACCCTTTTAATAATATAAAAAAATTTATATATATCAGAGATAATAGTAGGCATCGGTTGAAACATAGAGAAATTGAATGATACCAATCAATACCAGTTGATATTAGTTAATGCTTAAGGGATACTATATATATATATATATATAAATGCTTAAGGGATACTATACATATTGAGTAAGTGTATTGGTGATTCATATCGGTATCGAGTGATACTCAACGCTATCGATCAATAATTTAAACACTTCAACCAACACACATCTCTCGCACTCATGATTCTGGCCTGCTTGTCAATCTACAAGCCCATTTTATCCCCTGTTTACACTTCTGCATCAAGTCAAGTGCATAACTGTATACCACTTGTACACATCAGGTATCACTCATCTTCTAAGCAATAGTGGAACTTCAGTAAGAGAGAGTGACTTCATGAGAATTAATGAAAGTAACATTTGTTAATCAGTTGAGCAGATGACCACAGCTTCCCTTGTTTTAAAAAATCAATGCAAGCACAAAGTTGAAAGGTAACATGGCACATATGGGACAGGACAAGTGCTCAGAGAATACTCATCATGATGTCAAAACTCAGCCAATACCGATACCACCCTGATACAGGCATCGGGGTCGTAACAATATCAGACCGATACGGGCTAGTATCGATCGATACTGTCTCGGTATCAGCCAATACTGACCGACACAAACCTTTTTTTTTGTTTCTTTATACTTATTAAAATAAAATAAAAGTGACTGATACGGCATTGACGATACCATATCCGTATTGGTCCATCTTCAACCGATACCTGATACCGAGTTTGATACCTTGGTACTCATTATGCAAACAGAACAAAATAAATATATGTGAAACCAAGTCTGTAAAAAGGAAGTTGTTCACTAAAATATACCTGAGATTCATCAAGGAGCTTCTGGCTGGTTTCCAATTCTCTCCTAAGGACATTGACTTCCTCCAAAGCAGCTTTGAGTTTGGTCTCAGTTTCGTCGCACTGGTTTGACTTGTCTGCAAGTGCACTTTGCAGTTCCAACACTAGATCATCTCTAGGTTTAGAAGATGAACTCAGTTCCACAGCAGTTCCACAAGGTATCATGCTCAGAGGCTCCACAAGCCTCTCAGTGATGGAGCTGTTGATCAATGCCAGAGCCGACTCCGTTGCCATTTTCTCTTTCCCAGCTTTATCGTCTACCTGCGGTTCATCTCGGTGTGGATCCAGCATCAATGCATCCATAGAGTTGCATGCAGAATCAATTACCTGTAGATTTAGCGCGCCGGTAATATCTGCCATATTTTCATCCACACCTTCTCGGGCTTTGACTTTCGGGTCCAATGAAGCCGATGTAAAAGAGGCCTCATCCATAGGCTCAGTGGAAATGTAAGGCATGTGGGTTTCTACGTCCCCAGATAATTCTGACTTGGCATCATCGGTCTTCAGGGTTGAAAGGGCGGATTCAGAATCATCCTTACTACCTGAAAGCTTTTTCCCTTTTACATACTGATCTGACAGTCTCTGCTCTAGAACACGAATCCGTTTTTCATATGAAAGGCACTGCATTTCCTTTGTCTTTAGCATGGACCGAAGATGTTTAACATACTCATCCTTCAGGTGCAAAGCTTCGGAGGTCTTCTCTGCCGTGGTCTTCATCAAAACATCCCTCTCACTATCATCTAATGGTCCACGTTCGATTTGTTGGGGGCCATAAGAACAAATCCGGGCTATTGCTGAAGCAAGTTCAGCTCTTAGCCGAGCATTCTCAACTTCCAACTTGCTTGTTCCAGCAATTTCTACAGACCCAGTACCCTCAAAAAGCTCCACAAAATCACACTTCTCGTGAGCATCTACGGAGTCCTCTTCACCTTCAGCCAAATTACAGCTATCATTGGACATGGCAGAGGAACCCTTTGGTGCTGTATGCTTCTCGCTTTTAGAAGACATGCCGACCATATGCTCCGGTGCATAACGATCAAGGTCAGCAATATCAATCGCCAGCAAGTTACCGTCAAAGGGAACTATATTGACATCGCACTGATTCGGAGAATCAAACAATCCCATGGATGCTAGTAGATCATGGGGAATGTAATCACTTTGTATTCTTAGGAACTCCTCCCGTGTTCTAACCTCAGCCTCCCTCCTTGCTGCAAGCCTTTCAGCCAGCTGCCCTGCCATGCCCATGTAAAGCTTCATAGAAGCCTTCCTCCTTACTACTTCTGCAAGGCAAGCCCTATATGCTGGACCGATACCACGAACCAATTTTAGATCTGCAAAAATATCATCTTGACGATCCATTGCCTCCTTGAAAGCTGGAAACTGTAAACGAACGTCTCTGATGATAGACTGAACATATGCTACTTGTTGCATACAATTATGCACAAAAAAGTTCATTTCACCCTTTTTATCCTTGCAAAAATCTAGCAGCTTGGAAATTGTAGTATCACAGGCCTTCATCGTGGGTAGGTGATTCTTGTCGTGGACTTCATACATGGGACCAAGAGCTGAAACTGCATCATGAGGACGAAGAGAAGAAGACAATTGGCAGCTCAAACAATCATCTACGAGTTTCTTCACAGTGTTGATATCTTTACTGCATGCAATTACAAACACACACGACTCAAACAAGTCTATTGAAAGGACCAGATTATAATGCAAATTGCAAAGAAAAAGCAAAAGAAAAAAATGCAAGAAATTAGAAGTATAAAATCCATTGATGCATAGTACAGTAGCGGGCTCCAATCAAGGACACTTGCAAGTAACAATAAAGTTGCAAGTTCATTTGATTAATTCAGAAATTCATAGATACAGATTGTGTAGATTTCCTTCAGTCATTTGAGAATCTTTGTGCAAGCGATCATTCTGATCCCGGCAGGTTCTCTAGTCAGCGAGATTTCAGTAGCCGAGCCTTCATTTTAAATGGGGATCAGATTTTTGCCCCAGTGGTGATGCCCTCAAGCGTTTAGCCTTAAGGTCAGGGTTCAAATACCATGCTAACCGATAAATAAATAACAGAGGGCTTTAAATGGGCCTATTAAGAGGTCCAAGAAGAGTAAGATAAAAGGCCCATCAGGGGCAGCAAAAGGAAACAGGTCAGGGCTATTAGAGGGGGGGACCAAACAAGGCATAACACGGCACATAAAATGTGACCGAAGTATCACGTGATCCCGTGAAACTTCAGCCACCACGTGATCACTTGATTGATCACGTTAAGGGAAATTTTCGTGATGAAGAGGGCTTTAAATGGGGATTAGATCTTTGCCCTAGTGGTGATGCCCTCAAGCATGTAGTATTGACGTCAGGGGTTCAAAACTTCAAATATCATGCTTACCTATAAATAAAAATGAGGGCTTTCAATGGGCCTATTAAAAGGTCCAAGAAGAGTAAGATAGAAGGCCCAACAGAGACAGCAAAAGGAGACAGGTCAGGGCCACTAGCGGGGGCCCAAACAGAGATAAACCAAAGTGTCATGTGATACTTCAGCAACCACCTGATCACGTAAAGGAAAGCTCGTGTGGCTTTAGAAAATCTCAAACACAGTAGTTCTTTAACCACTAAAAAGTTGACCTTTTCAATTTATAAGAAGGTTTCCCAGTATTATATCCAATAAGAGGAGAAATTATGTGAGAATGGGAGAGGAGATATAAGAAGCTTCCCAGTAAAGAGAGAGTGGAAGAGAAAGGCACGAAAAAAGAGCATACAGGGGGCTCAAACGGTCACAAAAGAAGGCATTTTTTAATCCTATTTTGTAGAGGCTTTTAATACATCTAGTGAATAACCCTAAGTTAGTCTGAAGTCTACTTTTGGAAGAATAGGTTCTGTAGGAATTAGAGTTCTATTGGAAGTTATTTTCATCGTCGTAAACCCTATTTAAAGGCTCTTAATTATGTAATTGTCAGCTTTGAGAATCAATAATATAAAATCCATCTTTTGTATCTTGTCTGTGTGAGTTAGCTTTATTGAACTTGTAATGGGTCACTGGTAAGAGATTTCAGGTGGTTCATCTATTCTCAACCACCCCTAAAAGTACCACTAATTTGTGCCAAAACTTCATAACTTCTACTGGCATCAATTCAGTTTGCATCACATCTTCACTGACCATTCTTTTTATACTATTGAGGGAGTCAAACTCTGTTTGCTAACTTCAAAAATAAATAATACACAATATATTGTTGTCCAAGTGGCTATGTTTAGCCAATTGGGCTAGCTTGTAACAGAGACAAGGGTTTGACTTTCTGCGTAGGGATTCAATTTAGTGATGGCAAGGCTCTCCTTACTCTATTGCCCCAGAATCACCCCTCTTCCTATTTTGCACTTCGGTTTTCTGATTTTTGGAACGAATTTTATTCATTGATCAATAATTAGATAAATATAAAAGATGAGTACCACATCTAGATGTTCCCAATTGCTTATACAATGGGTCATGCTCAAGGGATGGCTGTGATATCCAACCCACCAGTAACCCTTCAATCGCAGAGTTCAAACTAGCCAAGTTTGTGGTATGAAGAAGAATAATCGGGGTATCAAAATTTTCCTTCAGGGTGGTTAGTAAGTAGGTTTTTATTTTATTTTATTTCATTCATAAAGTTAGTAAGTAGATGATGACCACCAATTTTTATCCAAGTAATGATTGAAATCTAAGCAATGGAATAACAGAAAGGGAGGGTGCAATGAACTGATTGTAAAGCAGATTAAGAGCTTTTGGTATCAGTAGAGGGAACAAATTAGTGGATGAATAAGCGGAGTTTTTCTATTGTTTCCCTATCATTGTCAGTGAATCTACAAAGTTTTTTTTAGTTGGAGAACTTTTACCCAAGCTGGTCATCTTACCCACTGGTGCCTATTAACACTCTTTCCTCTAGCCTGCGTCAGTGACCTAAGGAAGAGATGAATGCGCAGCCCATTCCCAAATCTACACATTAAAATTTATTTTTTATCTTTTTTTCTAAAAAAGGCATACATTGTAATTGGATTTGAAGGGGAAGGGGGGGGGGGGGGGGGGGGGAGAACAAAGACACATTGAATTAACTTGCTAGGCCTGATCTATACAGTTCATATAAGTTGCACAAACATAATGAACCTGGATGAGACTACTGACTATATTGCCATTGTTGTCATTGTTGTCTACATAAAACTGTTACGAAAAATGAAACAGAGGCATTTGACCTCATTGATGGTCATCAACGTCTTATTTAAACACATAAAAAAGGGCGCAAATTAGGCACATATCGGATTCTTTCACTAGAGATAGACTTTTGAATATTTTTATGTATTAGTGCATAACTTGTTCTTGATTCCCATTTCTTTCTATTTCAATTTTCTTTTTTCTCTTTAAAGTTTAATCTTTCATTCATCAAAAAAGAAATATTAACAAATAAGAATGTGAACTTGACAACCATGAATAATATGTTTAATCCTAGAAACTACAGCCCCATATTCTCAGAGGGAATATAACTATTGTAGTTAGGATTTACATTCATCCTTACAACTACAACTCCTCCCCCCCCCCCCCCCCCCGCCCCTCCCCAACACACACGCACACACACACACACACTTAGACACCACCCACAACAACGCAAAAGGAAATAAAAAAAAAAAAACATAAACATGATTTAACATAGATATGTAAAGCCATCTATATTCCAGTGATTAGTTATTAACAAGTATGTTTGTTGCCCAAATCCAAAGTATCACCAAAGTTGTTGATGAACTCCAACCAGATGTGCATCCACCAGCCCACACATGCACACAAAGCACCACCAAAACTGTGGATGCACCTAGCTCTAGCAACAATACAATTGATCAATGGCCGGATCTTCCAATTGAACACAGGTACTCATGCATGCGCCTCTGTGCGCTAGCACACACAATCAATATATATATATATATATATATATATATATATATATATATATATATATATATATATATATATATATATATATATATATATATATATATATATCGATCGAGAGAGTGAGAGAGAGATATAAGGGTGCCTAGGACAGTGTCCATATTTGAACTGTGAGATAGCTCCTTTGCAGTGCCCCACTCCACCATAGGGTTCACTCTTCCCTAGGGGTTTTTAGAATATATATATATATATATATATATATATATATATATATATATATATATATATATATATATATATATATCAATTACTTGATCAATGATGATTAAAATGAACGATGAAATGATAATTATTTTTTTACCACGCGCATAGGCTAGCGTGAGCGGTAAGGAGAGAGAAAGCAGCAACCAGATAGCCATGGCACTAGCAGCCGGAAAACTAGACTTGCTAGCCTAAAGGCTAGGCTAGCTAGTCCCTTCGCTTGCCCCTCATTGATGGCTATGGTCATTTTTTGGCAATGTCATTTTCAATTGTGGTCCCAATCAATGGATCTATCTCTATAAACAAATTATCCCTCCAGGCACGTGATGCCAAGCTGGGTCCCTCTTAAGGGTTCACCAGTCCTCTTCTGTTTGTAGAAGAAAAATAAATAAAATCACGTGAATGGCCATGATTTCATGGGTCAAAATATGGGTTCTAAACACCATTGAGTATGATGTTGGCAGTGTAGATATAGTTTTGTTTTTTTTGAACCATGTGCACGTGCACATGGCACCATATGGCAGCCAAGTAGCTTGAGTGTAGCGCCCAGTGCTACACTCAAGTGTATAGTCCGAGGCCTCATTTTGATCTATAAAAGCCATTATTTTCCTATCTAATTTTTATTTCTATTTTTCTACAAGTCCGGCTTTCTTCGTCACCCAACTTGTTAGTTTCTATGACTATCAACTAGAGTTTGTTTCCATAACTATAATATACATCTGTTTTAGATACAGATTTATACCTGATCTTTAGTTTACAGGCCGTGGATAACAAGATGGCATAACCCATGGATAAACCATATGCCATCTTGCTCCCTCATGGATCACAAAAAATTAGTTGAAGTGCCTCCCTAAAAATAACTAAACATATCTTGGGACAATTATGAGTCACAAATGCTTATGATATGTGAACAGCAATGTCAAAAGAGTTGGAATTCGGTAACTCAACCGTCCACCCCTAGCGGTGCGCAGGTCAATCTCCCTACTCCAACCTTATGCACAAATATGTTTGAGCGCCAAACCAGTGAAAGGTCAAAAACACACTTTCACTGATTTGTGTGCCATGTATAGCTGTGTAACTCTCCAAAGGCTGTGGAAAGGTACAAAAGCAACTGGAGAGTGGTCAATCCACAATGAGCTTGCATTCCAAATATCAAAAGAAGAAAGGTAAAAACCCAACCTTAAGGACTGCATTATACTCTTTTGATCATTGAGATAGCGCTGATGGCCTTTAATCGTACGCTCCAGATGCTTAACATCAGTGGGAGCCTTAGTGGAGAACAAATCTTCCACCCTATGCTTCAGTTCCATAAACAACGACTTGAATTGTGAAACCTTCGTCTCGAATTGCCGATGAGAGCCGGCACAATTCTCTGCCCACTTTCGCAAGTTCTCTTCTTTTACTAAATCCAACAAACACTTCCAAGATTCCGTTTGTAAACCCGGGTGGAGCTTGCACAATTTCAGTTTGTCTAAATCCCTCCCGAAATTTGCCAAAATGTCAGAATGGTACCGATTTTGCTGAGAAAAACACTTAAAAAAATCCGAGCACATTTGATATATCATCTTATAATAATGGTCCATACTGCCCCTTGCAGTCTCCAATGCCCTCTCTTGCACCCTTTGCTCTTTCAGGAGCCTCTTGCAAACCTCAAATTTCTCTTGGGTACAACTGTAAGTAGTGTTCCCACATTCGAAATGGAAACGGAATTGCCGCTCGTAAGAAGGCAAAGCCTTAAGAGCCGGGTCCAATGCATCATCTAAAGGATGTGGTTCTCGAGAAGGTGATGGAAAGTGAGATTCCGTAATTTGGGGAACTTCGATTTGTTCTGGAGGTGGGAGCGGGGAATCCAGGTGCAGTCTAGCTCGGTTGAAGACGAATACCTCATGATCATCACAAGGAAGCTTATAAGATGATAAAGGACGGTGAGATTCAAGTTTCATATCCAAACAGAGAAGAAGCTGGTTGTTGAAATGGATTCCCGATAAAGACTCTATGTATTGTTGCACGGCTTCTACAGCTGTGGATCCATCGCACTTGAATTCTAATGTGTGCCCATTTTCCACGACACAAATACTTAGCTTGTTACCCGGAATGAAATCCTCAGTAACAATCGAACTCATTATGACGAGAATGAAGTTCCCAAAATAAAACCCCAATTAGCCAAGTATGAATTCTAGAAATCAATATGCATCAATTCTCGACAAATCCGAACCGGAACTGAATCTTCATGAACACCCACGGAAATTGTGGAACTCATACAAAAGGAATTCTCAACACATCTATAGAAAGAAACAAATTCATAACTGCAAATAATAATGATGCCATCTAATCCAAAGTGTCTTCTATCGAAGAAGAATGCAAGATTATGATGATTTATCTGATATAACAAGGATACCCTTGATAAGAATCCTAATCCTAAGAAACAAAAACACAAAAAAAAATCCTCAATAAAAATTCTGATTCCATAAACCAGTAAAAAATATCCCTAATTTTCTCAAATCCAACAAAAACAGCTCCTAATAAATCGTAATTCTCATCCCCAAACTTCACTCCTAAGAATAATAATAATAATAATAACAACAGTTTTCTCAGACCCCAAAATGATATAATTGATAAAACCCTAAGTTTCTCAAACAGCAACCAAACCCTCTTTGTCAGATAAAAAGAAAAGAAAATAAAAACTAAATTCCCCTTCCACAATCCATATTCCTCATAAAATAACCCCTACCCACAACAATGAAATAATAAAAAATTAGAAAACTTTAAAAAAAAAAAAAAAAGATTTTTTACCATTAAAACTCCAAGTTCTCTCAATCTCGCCAAAAAAAACCAACAATAGCCATAAAAAACCCCCAATTTTTCACAAAAAATCAACAAATTCACTTTTCAACACCTAAATGGGACTTTCTACAATCAACAAATCGAACCCAGATACAAAAAATCATCAAAAAGAAAGATTTCGAAGAAAGCAGCCAACCTCAATTGACTCAAAGAAATCTACATACACCATCACCGACCATCGTTGATAGCTAGAAATCCAGATTCCAGATAATAAAAAATTCAATTGCTTGCAGAGATTAGAGACCAAGACGTCATAAAACCCTAATTAAAAATAAATAAATAGGGGTTTTTGTTAATAAAGAAGAAGAACCTCCTCCTTTAAGCAACGGTGATGCTGTTTAGTAGAAGAGCTCTCTCTCCCTTGATAAGGAGGAGATCGGTATAGAAAGCCAAAGCTATTATCTGTATATAATAACTATTTAATTTGCTGCATAGCGGCAACACTGACTATTATGATATCCTCATCTCCATTCGTTAGTTTCTCTACAAGTATGATAATCTATCCTTACCCCTCTTGGATGTTGGGCTCCCAAAGAGCGGAGCCAGCTCCCAAACATAAGGTCACAAGTACCTTGAGCTCGGCTCGACTATGAGTTAAGAGCTCCTTTGTAAACTAGACAACAACGGGCTGGATAGTCTCTAGCTTAAGTCGGCTTGACTCGAATAATATATATATATATATATATATATATATATATATATATATATATATATATGAGGATCGAGATTATGTGTGTGGGTGTAGAGAATCTCTACACTCATTGTCGGTTGGTCATCATGTGACGCCCATTATGAGGATTGGATGTCACGGAAATTTAGGCAAAGTCAATCAAATCGCATTAAAAAGAGAGTCAGAGTTGGGAAAAATCAATGCACCAATTTTTTGGGGCGTTAGCTTATCTTTATCCATCAAATGGAAGGTAAAAAAGTCACAAAGAATTTTTAAAAAAAAAATTACATGTCTCATGGGTGATCAACCCAAATCGGGAGTTATTTTGGATTGATCATGTCATGTGGCATGTAATTTGACCACTAGGCACACCGGTCATCCTGTGCGCGCTTGGGCGTATTTTTACTTTGTCATTTTTGATTATATATAACTTAAATTATTAAAATATCCTAAAAACTTATCCTTAGAAAGTTTAAAAGTTCTAATTTACTTATAAATATTTAAATCTATTGGCTCAAAATCTAATCGCTAACTCTCATCTCCTCTTTACTGTCTAGCATTGTTATGAGATGAAATACTTTAATTATATACTTTTAATTAGAAGTCAAGAAATTATATATATATAGGGAGCGATTAGGTCCTCCAATTGGAGGACGGTCACCGTCCTCCAAAATACGCATGGAGCTCCACGTGGCATTTAAAATACTGTTTGAGTGTCATGTGGAGCACAAGTGGACGGTATAGATCAATATTAAAAAAGAAAAAAAATTTAAAATTTTTTAAACCCACTAGTCAAAGTTTGACGGGTTTCACTGGTCCACATTTTACGATTCAAAAAATACACGGTGGAAATAAGTTTTCAAATTTATTTTTTTTCAAAGATAATCTAAGCAATGCACCCGAACTCCACGTGACATCGAAACAATATTTTGGGTGCTACGTGGAGCTCCACGTGGAAGCTTGGAGGACGGTGACCGTCCTCCCATGAAGGACGGAGGCCTTTTCCATATATATATATAAAATATACTACCAGGTTCAAAGTTGACTCGAGCTCGGCTTGAATACAATAGAGCCGAGCGAGAGCGAAGTAGTTTTAGGCTTGATTATTAAAGAGCTCAACTTGAGATCCACTCAAATATAAAAGAGCCAATCTCAAGTTGACCTTGACCTGACTCGTTGACAGCCCTTTTGAGATATGTATTAAATATTACAGCTTCATGATCTTTAGATTAAGAAGCTTATGAATAGCTTTCGGCTCCTAGCGGAATTGATGGTTTGGGCTCCTCTGGACTTTTTCCTCAGTTATATGTAAGGTGTCAAAATTAAAATCGGTATCAGATATCGTTCCTCCATGGACCAATATGACTCGGCCGGTATGGATACAACTCGATACCTATTAATCTATTATATATTTCCATTTTTACAATTCGGTTCCAAGCTACAAATGCTATATCATAAGTGAGAAGTGACAACTACAACGGCTAATCATAGTTTTTGTAGCCTATTGATTGAAAGGTGGAAAGTGAAAACTTCTCATAAATTTGAAGCATTTATAGCTTATTTGAATTTATGCAAGCATCAAATAAGGGGTACCTGTATTTACACCCACATTTTTACGTAAAACACACAATGCAATTGTGCTATATCTGATAGGTATTGGAATAGATAAATATTGGTTTTGCGAAAAGCAATACGTATAAGTATCGCCCAATATTTAACACCAAGGTTATATCTGAATAATCTCATGTTGGCCTGTGTAAGAGGACCTTTAAAGGCTGCCCTCCAATCTTACCTCTAACTTAGCCCAACTCCACAAAGGATTGACCCCAACTTGGCTTGTGGAATGCGTAACCTTTTTTACACATGACAACATTTTGAAATAATTGTGGGAAAAGGATGAAAGAAGTTTTGCTTCATTATACGGAAACAACATAAACGTGTCGACTGATCAGGATTCACCTGTTTTCAAAACCCTCAAAATCCGTGAATGATTTTTTAAGAAAACAGGTCAAATGACTGTTATGCCCTTAGTAGGCAGATGGGCATTTAGGTCATTTCGACTGATATGACTCACCTGTTTTCATTGTGGTTGCAGCTGCTTTTTAGGAATTGGATGAACATTTGTCAAGATCTTCTATTTTTCTAATCGTAACAACAACAATAATCACAATAATTTAAAAGGATCCGTATAACCCGACAGCTTATGGTCTCACCGGTCTTCAAACTTATTATTAGTCATTGTGGCTAAGTTTTGAAACGTCAAGGAAATCATCATCTTTAGGGTATCAATTAAAGATTGGATTGTAATTTGTAAAATTCTTCAAATTACTTATCCTTTATCAATCAAGTATCAGCCAATTTTTAAATCGGATATGAGAATGGAATATCAGTTCATGGAGGACCGATACGAATAGGCCGATACGTATCGGCCAATTTAAAAAAAAAAAAAAAAAAACAAAACAAAAAACTCGATCGATACGGAGGTGTATCGGCCGATACCCGATACGTATCGGCCAATATTAGCTCGTATCGGCAGATACGTATCAGCAATACTAATACAGAACCGATACATATCAGTTTTGCCGAAAACCGATACGTATCAATATCGGCCTATATTTGACACCATGGTCATATATTATGTGGCCCCCAATAAAGTTTACTTTACATGTAATATTTCCTATAATCATTACATGTAAAGTGATTTTCACGAAGTGAATGTGTCCTTAGGCTGCGATTGGGTGAGCAGCTCTTTTATTTTTTGGCTCTGAAAAATAACTGTTTTTATATTTGATAACACAGCTCTCAATCGCAGCTCTTTTATTTTTTAGCTCTGATAAAGAACTGTTTTTATATTTGGTAACACAGCTCATTGCCTAATTTACTTTAATGAAGATCTGTTTTAAGTGATAAAAGTATTTTTTATCTGCCCTCTTTCAGAAAATATTTTATTTGAATAGGGAGAGAAGCTCTTCTCTTATAAAAGCTAACCCAAAAACAGATGTTAGATCTCTTGACGTTGGTAAGTATTAACTTTAAAAGTGAGAGATCAACTTTAATAAATAACTAGGTAGCTCATTCATGCGTATAGCTTTATGCATGAATAATGTGTTTTTGAGAAGATGTTTTGAAAAGTGACCTCGGATTTAAATGTTTCTTAAAAGATCATTTTATTTCAGAATTTAATCTAAGACCTTAATTAGATAGGCCTAAGTGACTTCAATTTTTTATCAAAATTTTTAATGTTTTCATAAAAGGTTTCTCTTTCACCTTTTTTATCTCTATAAGATCGACCCGAATTGCATACATGAGACACAATTTTATCTTGCATTTGAATTCTTTTATATTACAGTTGTGTCTATTATCTTAATATCCAAGGGCATGATAGTGATAACCAGTATTCGAACGACACTTTGACACAACAAGCTGAGTCGTTGAGTATTGTATATGTTGTATTCTTTGAATTTTCTTTTGTCATACTCTTGCTAATAAGAGGAAGGGGCGAGTAAATGCTTAAAGGCATGATTCAAAAACTCGAAAACTCGAGCCAAAAGTTCGGCAGGTTGAGTATGCTCGAAAACTCAGACTCGGTCCAACTTAGTTATATGTATTATATATATAACCGAGTTTCAAGGGAGGACGGTCATCGTCCTCCTAGGTTCTAGATCGAGGTCCACATAGCGTCCAAAATATTATTTCAATATTATATGGACCTTAGGTGCATTGCTTAGATAAATTTTTTTTAAATTTTTTTTAAATTTGAAAACTTATTTCCATCATATGTTTTTTGAGTCGTGAAATGTAGACTATTGAAACTAGTCAAACATTTATTTATACTTTTAAAATATTTTTTTTAAATTAAAAAAAAAAAAAAATTAATCTAAACCATCCACTCATGATCCACGTGACAACCAAAGAGTGTTTTGAGTGTCATGTGTATCTCCACGTGGACCTTAGAGGACGGAACTGACTCCTATATATATATATATATATATATATATATATATATATAGGCAAAGGAGAAAATGCGCCTGGGAGAAATGCGTCTAAGCATAGAGATATCTCTGCGTCAATTGGTATGAGCGCGACATGTAGCACTTTTTTTGTGAAGTGATGGGTGACATGAAGCCCACTTTACTAACTAGGATTAAACTTTTAAAATATTTTTGAAGTTATATTCTCTTTCAGCAATCATTCTTGATTTTTTTATAAGTCTTTTTAAAGTTCTTTCTTTTCTCTCTCTTCTCTCTCTTTTTCTAAGAAAGTGGTAGACTTACTTTTTCAGGTATAATTTACTCAAAAACTGTGAGGGTCTCCGTTGGTACCCTAACGGTGAAGCGTTGACACCCCGGCTCCAAGGTGTCAGCGCCTCTATATCGAGGTGTCGGCACTGCGCTAGAAAAAAATGGGCATCGTCGCCTCGTTTCAGGAGTGTCGACGCCTCTATATTAGGTGCCAATACTTTGATAAAAAAAAAAAAAAATAGCGAAGCATCGACACCTCAATATAGAGGTGTCGATGCAGACACTTTTTTTGTTATTTTTATTTTTTTTAAATTGAAGCGCTAACACCTCGATATAGAGGCACCGACGCCGAAATCCCAATTTATTTATTTTTAGCGAAGCGCTGACACCTCGATATAAAAGCATCGGCGCCCCTAAAACTAGATGTTGGCAACCCGGTGCTGGCACTCTAACGCCGGGGTGCCAGTGCTTCGCCACAAGGGTGCCAACACCTCTTTATAGGGGTGTCGACGCCTCGTTTTCGAGGGGCTAACGCTTTGTTGCCGATGTGTTAGTGCTTCGCTACCAAGCTGTAAACACCTCGTTTTCGCCCTCTTGAAGTATACAAATTATTTGGTCAATCCTTGACCTTGCCCATAATTTCTAGAAAAACCAACCTTCTCCAAAATTCTCAAAACCGCTATAGTTTGAGAATTATACGCTATACATATACTGTATAATTGAGTCAGGAGCTGGAACCCCAGCTCACAACTCGGACCCAACCAAGCCTGAAAAGTTCTGAATTATATGCATAACCACACGTGTACAATTTGATTATGCGCCTGTCCGATTGCGCATAATTAGTCCAAATTAGACTATGAGCGACTTTCCGTGCACGAAACCAAGTTCCGGATTATACGCATGGCATACTGTGTATAATTTAATTATGCGCCTTGGCAGATGCACATAATTAGTCCCAATTGGACTAAAGTTATATCATCCCGGTTGAGCCAGTCAGTCGGTCACCTCCAAGTCAGTGACCGACCTTCACCCGATTATGAGCTAGAAAACTAGCGCATAATTCATTTATGCGTTGTTTGTCCAATGTATAATTTCAAATTATGCACTGGTACACGTGCGCATAATTGATCGAAATTATAATTAGGCCCCTACCCCACACCTCTCCACACACCAATTTCAAAGTTTATTCATTTTGGAAAATTTGATGTTTACTCTGAGATTTCAAAAAAAAGGAATTGAATTGCACTCTAGGTTTCTAGTTCCTAAAATTGCAGACTTTTCTCTAAAAATCTTGGGATAATAGCAACTGATACTAGCCCGCTTGCCTCGATTCTCGAAGTAGTACTGAAGGGAGCAAAGAATAGCCTTAGACTAAACCCTTAGGAAACCCTGCCAAAAAATTTCAACCCTTAACGCCCTTAGAGACAGACACACTTTTGCATATGCTTTTTCAAAATCAATCCTAACCATCCTGATTTGTCCTAGGGAGCTAACGGAGGGTACCAGAAAATGAGGCCGATCCTCTCTAGTATAGAAGGTCATAACTCTCTTTTCCTTAGATAAATCCAAGAGGAGTAGGAAATCAAATTAGTCAAACCTTAGGCAACCCATAATTGCTAAAGTCGGCAGATCGACGTTTAGCATAGAAGTCCAACTCATACCTGCACCCTAGTCTTACGTGATCAGTGACATTCTACAACATCAATAAATCTGTAGATGGTGATCACATCAACCCAAGTATACTTTATTTTAGAATTTGATTATTACTAACAACATATATTTTCATATGTACACCTAAATATTATCTTATTGCTTATCGCTAACCATTGCAAACAGAGTCCACTCGGGATCAATTTGGGCCACTTATTTCGAAACCCGAAAGGGACCTAGAAAAAGTGCGTACCAACACGAGCGACTATATTTTTTGAGTAAAATATACCTGAAAAAAAAAAGTCAGACACTTTTTTGAAAAAAAAAGAAAAAAAAAAGAGACTTTAAAATAATTAAAAATGACGGCTGAAAGGGTATTTAACTTTTAAAATATTTTAGAAGTATAATTCTAATTAGTAAAGTGGGCCCTATATTATCCATCATTTCACAAAAAGGCGCTTCATGTCGCGACCACGATAACATGGATATCATAGCGTTTGATAGATCTTGAACCCGAAATAAACAACTAATAGAAACTTAAACAATATTCTTTGAATAGTTGAATTGATAGGTTAAATGATGGGTAAATAAGAGTAGGGCCCACCTCCTTTGCAGCTCCTTAAATATGTGGAGAGTGAATAGAATAGCGTTTGGATTCTAATTATATAACAATTGAGATTTTTTACCTCAAAGAATTCTTAATTGCAAGCAAACCATTTTCCTAATTTGATTAGAGTCCTTTAATGCGAGGAATTAGATCCCAAGGTTATAACAAATCTTTGACATCAACGGGCCATCAGGTAAATTTTCCTCCGCCGCTGATTCATATATACCCATGAGTACAGATATATATGGAAGTACAGATGTATATGGAGGTACACTTTTCCCCTTTCACATATTTGGTGCTAAAAAATTTGTTCACTTCCCGAGGTTACGTAGGCAATTGACTCATGCATAGATTGGGCACCTAGACCATGGAACTGAAATGATCATTAGCAAACTGTCGATAGGGGTGCAGCATGAGGGATTTAGCTAGGGCAGCATGAGGGACCGTTGTTAAGTTGTTAAGTCACTAGTGTTGTTTTATTTTTTATCCATTAAATTGTGGGTTTAATTTTTCTCAGGTCTCATATTTATGTTTTTTTTTTTAAATGGGTAATAGGTCAAGCCTTGACTGAATCGATGTAGGTCATTTTTAAAAAAAAAATAAGTCATGGCTTAGATCTCAGTAGAGTCGGTGCAGGTCATAGGGTCACTGGCTTCATAGGGTCAGGCCGGTCATATATATATTGAGCTAGTAGATTATTCTCTAGCCTAATTTTACCATACTAGATTTGTCTGACCAAATCCTTTATATAGAGGGTACCTCTAAACACATCCACGCATTCTCCGAAAGCGCCCATGTCTCAGATCCCTTGAAAACCATTGATTCATTCAAATGAGATGATGGAGATCACTTATCAAACCTATCTTTCACAAAATAGATCTTCAGGTCACAACCCACCTATCATATAGTCAATTTTTATTCCATTGTCACAAATCCTCAAAAAATGGCCTTGAATTATATAACACAAATCACACTCAAATGTGATTTTATGACCATTTTTTGGGATTTATGACACGTTGAATAGCAAATCGATTGTTTGATAGGTGCACGAAGATCTCAAGATCTATTGAGTGAAAGATATAGGTGAAAAATGATCTCCATCATATGATTCGAAAGATTCAATGGTTTTCAAGAGGAGGGGTCTGGGATGTGAGTGCGTCTAGAGGTACCCTAACTTTTTCTTATTAAATGGCCTAACTTAAAATAGCGATTTCAGGTTTGTTATAGTTCAATTTTTCGCAAATGACTTTTCAATTTTGATCTATTCAATGAAACTTATCCAATGAACCTAGTTTTGAAAATTTTTTAAAGTGTTAAAAACTGACAGTGAAAGATTCAATGGCAGTTAAAGTTACTCGATCCGTCGAGTACATTCTATTATTTAACTTTTCTCTTTTTTGTGTTGCATTTTTTTTTTTTTAATATAGACTTTCGTTAATTTGTTAGTTGTCTTTTCAAATTATAAACAATATATAGAATATGGAGATACTTGTAATCTAAAACAATGAGTATTATTTTATTTGTCAAAAAAAGAAAAATTTATGATAATTTTCTTTTTTAAGATTAATATGAAAAAGAGGCCCCATTTAAAAACTCACCTTAGGCCCCCAAAATCTCATGACCGGCCTTGGTAGGTGGTTGCGCTATCTACCTTTTTTAGGTGTAGTCGTCTGTGCTACCTAATCTATCTACTACTGTTAGTAGCAAACCGCAATGTGACTATTCGGTTTAGTACTTTTACACTTTTTACCTATCATTCGGGGGTGGGGGGGGATATATCTCTATGCCCGGACTCATTTTCTCGGAGATAAAAAAAAATGATCTATAAAACAATTCATCAATTCACCAATTAACCAATTCACTTTTCATTTTAACATTGTTAAGTTGTTGGCTTCTGTTTTTTTTCAAATTTTGTTTAAAAAGCTCTCAAGGAGGGGTGATCCCAAAGGGTAATGTGGAGTATAATTAGTGTTTACCACTAATATACATCTTTTTTTATGCAGATTTAGTTTACAAACCGTCCATGTTTGGTGGACATCTTGAACTACACGAATTTTGAAATACATGAAATTCCCCTAACTTTCCTACTCAACATGACCAGATGCCCAGATGCCCATCAGAGAACATTGATGACAATTGATTCATAACAAAATAATGAGTTTGTGTTAGGTACACTAGCCCTCAACTTTTAGATTTGATTCTCATTAGTCAATCCAACAATAGGTGGAGACTTCAAATATTTCTGGCCATCCAATAACCCATCTTGAGCATGTTTGATTGAAGACACGTTTCACCGTTATAACTGACACATTATAGTTGATCATGTGTAACGACGAGGAGATACGAGGGTCTTTCTTCGTATGTAATTTTCATAATCGTAAGCTAAAAAGGGTCGAAACTCGTTTACTCTCTGGTATATCAAACGACCACTCACGGTCAAAACGCCATTATAAATGTAAAATGCGTTTCATTCGGCAATCAAACATACCCCTTAGATGAGCGATAAATGATAAATCTAACCATTTACCTGAAACCATCCAACCATCTGATCTATTTTAATAGACGATCCAAGAGGTCTTCAGTCAATTTAACGGTCTCGATCTAATTTTACATCCCTTAATCTATCGTAGATATAAAAGTTACTACCATTTTTTGTCAAGATGACATACGCCAGATAATTATTGAAAACTCCACGTCAGAACTACATAGGAAACTGACGTGGCAACGAGTTTGTCGCCTTGTGGGCCACACCGAACCCTTTAAATATCCGAGCCCTAGCGCGAAAAATAAAAAAAAACCGACCTTCTCCGATTCTTCGGATTCTCTGCTCCTCTAAAACGATCTCTACCCGTTCGTTTCTATCATCCAACGGTATGAAACCCTAGAAAATTATATAAAACCCCCTCCACGTTATTTTTTTTCCTTATTTTATTAATAACCTGAATTAGGATTCTGGAATTCGTATCTATTTCAATCGTTAATGCTGCTTTTTTTCTGGTTAGAATTTATATGATGGTTATAATTTTAACATTCTTTACCTGTTTTAATATATTTTATTGGCAAGTTTCTAATTGGTTCAAATTCTTATTTGCCTCTTATGTCATTACCATTTATCTTGATTTGTATGGAGTATTTTTATTATAGTAATAAGTTGTTGTAATTATTATTATTTTTGTTCTTGTTCTTGTTGTTGAGAGAATTCGGTGAATTTTTTTTAAATTGTAAAACTATTAGTAATCCTGAAAAAAATTTGTTCAATGAATATATGGAACATGGTGACTGAATTTTTTATTTAGTTGAGGGGGGTATGTGAATCTTGATGAGGTGCTTACCCATATGGATGCTTGAACAAATCATCAATTTTTTCTAAAATTCATGATAATCTGACCTAGACAAGATGATTAACTAGGTAAAATATCATGATCCAATTGATGCAAATTATCATCTTAATGCGTTATATATATATATATATATATATATATATATATATATATATATATATATATATATATATATATATATATATATATATATATATATATATATATATATTTTAAAATGTCCATAACACCAATTTAATATTTTTTAATCAATTATAGCTATATTTCCATTAAAGAAACGAGAAGTAGAGTGGGTCAAATGGCCTAGCAAGACACTTTGCAGAAAAAGGAAAAAAAGAAAAAAGCAAAAGAGAAACAAAAAGGCTGTAAAAACTCGACCCATGGAGGGGCTCCAAATAGAGCCGAGAAAGAGCAAGAGAGATGCCACTAAATCGCCCTGTTACTTGGGCTATGATTGGTCAATGTTAGCAACCACCTTTTGAAACGTCAAAGGGAAGCTGTTTTGGACCAATCATAACTCGAGTAACTGGTGGTATCCTCTTAATCAATTGAGGTGATCATTATATATATATATGTAAATGTATGTATGTAAATGTATGTATGTATTTTCCCCATAATTTCTCTCTCTAGCTGTTGATGTAGCACAATGGCACAATGCATAATTTTGCACTTTTTTTGCTTATGTCTTCAACCCTTCTGAAATTAAGTACTGACATCACTTATAACATATGCAGGTCAAAATTTTAACTTTTTGTCTCATAGTCTATATAATTCACGTCTATTTTAGTGTTGATCAATATCTACCATCAAAACAATACATCTTGCTAAGATTTCACTCAGCAACTTCCTAATCATTTACTAGTTTCCGAGCAGATTATCAATGGAGAAAAGGGACACCAACCTCATAAAAAACCCACCTTTTTCTTCTAAGCCAGACCAAAATGATCAATCCCAAGTCTGCATTGGGAAGCATGAAGCTGTGGCCGGTGATGTTAAAATGAAGGGGGCTGATCAATTGCCCAGACAGCTAACACCCCTCATTTGTCCGAGTCCTGTAGGAAATATAGGGGGGAGTTTTCAATCAAGTAATGGTCATAACATAAGGATCCAATCCAATAACCTCTCTGGGTTACAGGATAACGGAACTTCTCTAAGCTTTGGATTGGAAGCTAATACAGTTGTTAACTTCCATGCTATTGATCATGGAAGACGGATCGATAGCACTAATGACAGGAAAAATGCCACCCAGTTGAATATTTTCCATAAGCGAGGCAGGGCTCGGCATGGTAGTAATGCTGTGGCCAATCAAATCCCTCTGAATATCTCGGAAACTCCGGTATTTGATAGGAGAAGGACACGCTGTCTACCTAAGCCAATTGGTAGATGTCTCGGACTTGGAGGTTACAGAGATGCAAGCAATGTGGATATAGATCCTTCTAGAAGTTTCCATGGGCTCACCGCTTCAGCTTCATCCTCATCCGGTAGTTTCCAATCTGCATCGCCTAATAATGAGCAGTCGGAGAGATCACAGGAACACATTACTGTCTCTGTGGATACCAGCGGATTAGTTCCTTCCCGAACAGAGCAAGGCTATCTGAATAATGTAACGGGCTCTGGTCATAACCTCTCGAGAACTCATATTTTCAACCAACATGCTAAATTGTTTGTGCCGCCCGACAATAGTATAAGCCCTAGAAATGGAGTCACACAGTTCAGACATATGGATAATCATCACGTCATTGCTGGCCGAGGCCATTCTGGTATATGTCAATTTGATATTCTAGCCATTTGATTCCCTGCATGTTTCCATTTAATTGGACATGCTTTATTTTGCTTCACCAGCTATTTTCATTTTCGACTATATGCCCTTTTTATTTCAATAGTTTTTTTTTTTTTACTGGTTGATACTGATTATGTGTGGCTGATCAGAAGCTTTTAGAGTTGTAGATGATTTGGGGTTGCGAAAGTAGATGTATTGACATCATGGAACAAAATCTCGGACGACACCAGTATCTATTGTCCAATGCACACCGGTATCGCCAGCTAGCGGTACGATACAAAGCCTTTGTATCGTACCCTTAAATAATCGTCCAAAATCACAATGCCGTGATCGTATTGTCCGAGATTTTAATTTTTCCAAAATCTTGGCCGATATATTCAAAGTATCATCCGAGATTTTGAAAAAAGTGGGTGCCACTTAAGTGACAGTTTGTCGTCCAAAATCTTAGACGATACAGTGATGGTATTGTTTGTATCGTCCAAGATGATGATACATTCAAAGTATTGTCTGAGATTTTAAAAAAACTGGCTGATACATTGAATCAATGTATCAGTGATACATTCAATGTATTGGCCGGTACGATGATACGTATCGTCCAGGAGACCTGGATGATACGTATTGGATTTCCGAGATTCTGGCCCATGATTGACATTCTCTTTCAATGTTTAGCTAATGATATGGTAGTGTATCTTAATTTTAACCTCCATGCACTTGGTTTCACTGCTACAAACACCAGAGCCACAGGGACCTTACTGTTACACCTTTAACAACCTATTAGTGTGAATGATACTGTGCTGCCTTTTAAATTCTTCCAGCATACCTGAAATTCTTGCCATCGTGATTGATATAATGATATATCTGAAACAAGATGCCGTGACGTTAAAAATGCAAAATCTAGAACTCCCTTGTCTCAAGAACTACTAGTTTTACATCAATTAATTCATGGCCGTACAAATTCAAGACACTGATAGGATGATGATTGCATTGACTACCGTAGAACTCATATTTGTAGATTTATCTTCTCATTTCATTAGTTAGGGTAGCAAGAGTCTTGGAATCAGCATCTCCAAAATGGGGATAGGGCCACCTACCATCTACCTATCCCAGACCCCACTGAAAGCGGGAGCCTTCTGCACTGGATACGACCGACGAGTCAATTAGAGGGGTTAGGTTAACTGTTAGCACTCGTCGATGGATACAAGGTTTCTACTGATTAATGGAATTTTAGCTAAGAATGTTTTGTTTTAATTGGTTTGGTTAACAAGAACTTTAAGTTGACTAAAATGCTCCAATATAGCAATCAGTCTACCACCTATCCCAGTCATAGCTCACAAAATATCCTATTATATGTTGGTAATAATGCTGGACACCATCAATATCCGCAAAGCTTAGACACATGTATGCTTATGTGCAGACAAAATTACAAGACTCACTCAAGGGGAGGACCCCAGTAACTACTACTTATTGTCCCTTGTATATATATATATATTTTAATTTAATTTAATTTAATTTAATTTAATTTTTATTTATTTATATATATTTTTTTCAAGCCCTTTCCGTTGACATAAAACTATGGACATGGGACCCATAGATAATTGTTGATCCCTTCTCAATAACCTGATAAGCAATGGGATTTATTAAAATGAGAGAAGAAAAGGCACAGATCTATTGTCCAGCATTATTACTGATATGTAACAGAAGGGAGTCAGCAATTTTTCGAGTGTAGCTATCCTCATCTTGTCTGAGCAAGTAGGAGATAACCTACTAGGCAAATCAACCTATAATAATTATTTCCATGTATTGGAAATTTGGTAAGTTGGCGAAACTTGTAATGTTTTCAGTCATTTTGGACGGGATGGGTTTTCTTCAGTTTATATAATTAAAATCTACTTTTTTTTTTTACTAAATCTTTGTCCACTAGAGTGGATAGCAAAAGCGGAATTCCACTCAGATCATGAATTGGAGAATTTCCAACAAATGTGTGCTCCATAAATGGGTTGCTTGGATTATAGCAGGAACTTTCTATTGGTCAAGGCCATGGCAATCTGTATACATTTGCATGAACAAATGTGTTGGTAACATGTTGGGAGTTTGAGATTTATTATGATAGGTTGAAATTTCTTATGCATTATATATCTAGTATTTTATATGCATAACCAAAAAAGGAATATATTAGAGCTGGTATAGAGCAACTGACCAGTTCCCAATCAGTAAACGTTGCACTATTTTTCAAGGGTGCCAACTGATGCAAAGGACTTATGTAAAGATCTGGTGGGTTGTTAAAGATTGCATTGAAAAATCATCTCCATCATGCGATTCAATGTTTGGTCATACCTTTAAAATTAACGGTTACCACATAAATATCCAAACCTGTTTTAACCATTGATTTTAAAGGTGTTTGATCTATCTGAATCTTGTGATGCAGATGTTTTTTTGATGCAATCATCGATCCACCAAATCCTTACAGTGCCTCAATCACATCAGGTGGCACACTTGATGAAAAATAGTACAATGTGTACCCAATCACTGACTGTTTCCAATCTTGATTGGGAATGGGTTGGTTACCTTATACCAATTCTTTTTTATCACCTCTCAGAGGCTAGACCGTATAATTTTTATTTGGCTATTTATGTGAGTTATGTGTTCATATTGTATGCATGCGTGTACGAATGTACACATCTATGTATAGAAGGTTAGACATGAAATATCAGTTATGCACTTTCCATATCCTTGGGCATAACTTAGTTGGGGGACTTCTGCTGATAGTCACCAACTCGGGGTTTGGTAAGGTTAAAATTTGTAAAAATTCGGCACAATTTGGCGAGTTTGGGGAAATATTTGGAGAAAAAATAAAAGAAATAAGATTAAAAAGTATAAAAATATTTGAAACGATTAAAAAAAATGATTTATTAAAAAAATCATGAACTATTCGCAAAGTTCGTGGATTTTTAAAAACCTACGATTTTTTTTAAAATTCGTGAATAATTCATAGAACATTAAATTCATAAATTATTTGCAAATTTTTTATCAGAGAATTTGGTGACTAGTGCTGACTGTAAGTTCCATTGTGTTAAGCTTAAGGTAATTTGAACTGCATTTGCAGGTAAAGCCAGTCCAGCAGGTGATTGCAGTGGTGGTCGATCTGCTAAAGCTCTGACTGGTAAAGCCAATAAAAGTATGGTAACTCAACCAACAGTTAAGCGTGAAGCTTCTCCTAATGTCACGGGCCAAGGTAAGCACCCATTTCGGTAATAGTAATTTATCATATCACTACAAACTCTAGGCCAAATGCAAGCTTGATCATGGGAGACAACATTGCAGGTAAGCAGCGTGCTAATAAAGGTCCTGCTCGACCAGCTGGTCCAGGCAGCGTCGTCCAAAGTGCTGCAGGTTCTCACCAAAATTCTAATAAAGGTCCAGCTGGTCAGGGTAGTGTCGTCCAAAATGCTGCAGGTTCTCACCATATTAGTCGTCGGAAGAGCAGCCCAAACTATTGGGCCACCGGTTCCTCCTCGTTCTCGCAACAGATTGGTGCCCCACCTCATATCAGATGGCAAGGTATCTCTCAAGCTTTCTCTTCTCACATTCTAAACAATCTCTGATTTTTCTAGCAGCAGCAGCATCCTTATTACATTTTCGAACAGTAATAATGAGGCCAGTGTCGCGAGTTACATCAAGCCTTAGAAGACATAACAAGAAAATAAGAAAAAAGAATTCACTCCAATCTGTTAAGACTCTGTTTAACAATTTCATATCTAAGCTAGATGAAAATGAGTCTACATAATCTAAGATGGAGTATCTGGATGTTGTTTGATCCCTTTGTATCTAGCTTAGATATAAAGATGCTACTTCAGCCATCATTTACCCGTTGCACCATCTAAAAAACAGGAATATATTAATGTGTGTGCATTGTATTAGTTGATGTGCCACAAGGACTTTTGTCAGTGTAGTGTGATCTTTCCATCAGTTGGTTCGATCATAGAATTAGTGGGTGTGTTGAGTAATTTCTTTTTGAAAGTAGCAGCTCTATAAAGTGGTTATAGCTCAATAATCGCATCAATCTGATGTTTGAGTCTGAATAATTGCCTACTTCAATTTAAGTTATGCGCAAGAATCTACGAAAGATTCCATTTTCAGATGTTAAGTTCATTCAATCACTGTTTCCATGGTCCATCCATTGGAGAACCCAGATCATTGAACATGTGCACTGTTATGGCTGATCTATTGAAGAGGCAAATGATGAGTATGATATCATCTTTTAGTTAATGTGAGAAGATGAGGTGCGAATGTAACAAAATGAAGGGGTGGAATGATCAAAGAGCTGGAATTAGGTACCCGACCTGAACCCCTCGAATCAATCTCCTTTTGTTAAATAGTGAAGCTCGAGAGACGCACTGCCATATATGATCACACAAATCAGTGGATGTTTCAACCTTTCGCTGGTTTGGTGCTAGAAAATATCAGCACAATAATCAAAGAGATTGACCTGAGTGCTGCCGCTGGCACTCGGGTTGGCTACTTTACACTAAGTCGTTATGAAGGAAAAGTTTAGAACATTACACCATTTCAAAATGTTTTAGAAAACAGGAGTTTCAAGATTTTTAGGCTCATGGGATTTGTGAAAGATAAATTTTGTTCTCTCATATGTCCCATATATATGGAATTATCAAAAATACCCTTTAAGAACCTAGAATATCATGAAAATCTGCATTCACTATTTTCTCTTTGGCAAACCCCAAGAGCCTAAAAAATCTAAAAAATTGTGAAAATCTGCTTTCACGAATTTCTTTGGCAGACTCCGAAAAACCTAAAAATTGTGAAAATCCAGTTTTTTAAAAACTTTTTGAAAGTTATAATGTTGTAAAAATTTTCATTTAAATTATCTTTAAAAAAAATGCTTTTTAAATATCATTAGCCATTACTTGCTGTCAGTGAAATGTTTGTGTTTGTTATTTGTGTGTATAGGATTTGGACCTGACCCCTCTACGAAGCCCACTACGAAGCCTCGAGACAATTGCCCACTGTGCAAAAGGGATCTACAGAGCACACCAACGGGTGTGGTACCCCATCCTCACGGGGATCCGCCCATGGTTGCAGTCTTGCCATGCGGCCACGTCTTTCACGACCACTGTCTGAGTTTTGTCACTGGCAATCAGCAATCTACAGAGCCCCCATGCATTCCTTGTGCCACTGGAAAATTTTGAAGCCAGACCTTGGCTGAAACTGATTCTCATATTTTATTTTATTTTTTCAATTTTTTTTTATCATGTTCACCACTTCAGGTCGCAGATTAGAAGCAGAAAGGAAATGAAAAGTAGGAGCAATTTTGAATTAACAGACATGAAAAGTAGGAGCAGATTGAATTATACAGTTGATTTAAAATGGAAGTATAGTCTTTTAATTGGTGTTCATGTGGTGAAATTTCACCATAATTTTTCAGTGATTATATACCTAATTACAGCTACCGTTGAATTTGTTATATCGAATTTTGTGTCTAGTTGAACTGATTCTTTTGAACCTTTTCTACTCTTTATCTCAAATGCACTCAAAAAGTAAATTAACTGGAAGGTTAAGGCCCAGTTACGGCCAGTTTGGACAGCCATTTTCCTGCAAAAGGAGGTTACACAAAAAGTATGTAGAAGTTACTTTACTCTATTGATGTCACAAAAAGTATGTAGATGCTACTTTGCTCTATTGATGTTTTAGCATAAAAATGTTGATACCTCCGGATGATGTGGGGAAGGGGGGCTGGTATGGAACATAGCTACGTGTAGACTTCTAAGAGTTGAGGAGTTTCGCCCGTACCTCTGGATGATGAGTTTGCTCTATGGTGCGACGAAAAGACCATATCGGGTCGATGACTGGGTTTGGATCCCTAGCCAAAAGGGTGTTTTTATTGTCAAGTTGTACTTCCGGGTTTTAGCGAATCGCCCTCTAATTAAATGGAGTTGGGCCGGGGTATGGAAGGGCATCTGTGCCTCCCAAAGTCCGATTCTTCGTGTGGACCTTGATGAGAGAGAGGACCCTAATGAGTGTGTCATGTGCTTTCAAGCCGAAGAATCGGTTGCGCACCTATTCTTACATTGCTGGATAGCTGTCAAAATCTGGGGGGTTATCCTCAAGTCTTTTGATATGATATGGGTAACCTCTGGAAGCGTTCCTCAACAGTTTTTAGCTTGGTCCGATGTTAGTTTGGAAGGAGAGAGGGGGGTATTATGGAAAATCAGCTTCTTCGCCATCATATGGAGCATTTGGCTTGAAAGAAATACTCGCATTTTCAATCGGAGGCGTTGCCCTATTGGGATGGTTTTGAAGAGTATCTGGGACCTTTTGTGTAGTTGGGTGGCTTTGGATAAGGCGGGGGCCGGGGGGGTTCCTCTCGCATGTGACCCGGGATAGATTATATGGGTGTCAAACCACCCTCTACCCCTTCCCCCTTGTTCTTATATTAGTTTTTTTTATAGTTTTTTCCCCCTTGCGGTTGATGCTTGTTGACCATTGTGGTCTTGAGCTCCCTTTGATCGGGGTGGTTTGTATCGCTCTCAGAGCCTTGCTGTTTTTCAATACATAGTCATCCCGTTACCAATAAAAAAAAAAAAAAAAAAAAAAGCCGATAGGGCAATCTGTCATTAAACTTCCCATGGTGTCATTCGTAAAACATTTTTTTTACCTAAAGGTTCAAAATATCCTCCTTAATTATCTGATACGGTCCAACAATTCATTATGTACCAAATAGGGGTCTAGCAGACCCTCTAACTATGTTTCAATATTTACCTAATACTGTTCAAAGTTTTGATATGTACTTAAACTCGAATTAAGTGAAAAGTGAGTTAAATGAAAATGTCCTTGGGTCCCATATGAGACCGACTTGTTGGTCTTAAGTTCTAATTCGAATTTATGCACATGTCAAAATTTTCAGTAGATGCTGAAACATAGGAATAGTCCGGGCCTTGGTTAATAACAAATAGTGAGCCTTGTCAGATAAAAAGGTAAAAGGTTTGGACCATGGTGGGTAATCCCCCTTTGAATATGGCCCAATCCCCATTTTAACATTTTCTTGTACAAGTACATATCTTCACATTCACGGTCTGTTTTGTTACCCTTCTGGTAAAATTCTATCGTAAAACCTGTTAGAGTAGTCCCACATTGGTTGTGGGCTTGAGGTCTTGGGTTATGTATAATTTGGGCAAACCTCACCTTACAAGCCAATTTTTTGAAGTTGAGTTAGGCCCATAAAATTCTACATGGTATCAATTTCACCAACACGTGCATGAGCGTGTTAGAATAGTCCCACATTGGCTGTATATAACATGAGCAAACCTTTCCTTACAAGCCCATTTTGTGAGGTTGAATTAGGCCCATTGAATTCTACAATAGGAACTGTATGCCAAATCCCACAACCTTCTCTCTAAATAGAAAGCTACGATCATATGGCTACAATTGCTTCTCCTAATCACCATTTTGTAGTCCATCCAACCCAATCAAAATTGTGCCCACGAACAACACCTTGGATTCAAGCTATGATGATTTGGGTTTCTCGGAAAAACGTCTTGAGAAGAACAAAGAACAACTTACAATTAAAGGGTCTTATGTTGGTATTCATTTGTTTTTGAGAATTGAGAGCAGTATATTTGGGTTCTGTCATGTTATGGTGGTATGAGATGTCATGTTGGAAGCTTATAAGGGAATTTTTTCATGAACTGTAATACAATGTAGTTGAGGATCTTATCACATTGTAGCTATTACAAAATGAAGCTTTATGATAAACTTAAGAACATAAGATAAGTTGATAAGTGTTAAGATTAAGTTACAACTAAATTATAAATACCCATGTTATAAGGTTAAGAAATGTGATAAGATGTACGTGACAAAAAGAAAAAGAAGATGTTGATATATATGATAAGAATATGTTAAGCCCTGAAGAAGCAGAGGTCATGAGTTCGAATCCCACCCCTGTTGGCCATGTGCAGGGATCCCTACTTACCTAGTACGTGTGATGTGTAGCCGTGCGGGTATTACACGTCCCTGGGCACTTAGACGGGTTCTCTAAGAGGCCTGAATAACCCGTCATCGAAAAAATATGTTAAGCCCTGAAGGTAGAGTAAGCTTTAAAATTTTGATTTTTTTTTTTTTGGAATACTTATGTAATAAGGTGCTTCAGCACACTTCTATGAAATTAATTGACATTGAGCTCTGGCTTGCCAATTAAGTGATATAATGATAGGAGATCGCGATCAAATTATCTATTTAGCAACAGACAACTGTAATTGTGTGTGAGCCTGTTTTAAGTTATGATTTAACAGATTCATTGATATAATAAGATATTTTTAAGTTGTTACGAACTCATAAAACTTTATTTACATGCTTTTGATACAAGAAAATGATTAGACCATAAGACTCGCATTCATGTTGCATGCTTTATGTTATGCACTATGATTTATTATCATATTATGCTTCTAGAATTGATCTGCCATGATGTGTAATGCATATTAAGACAAGTCAAGTTGTTATGACCTCATAAAGATGATATGATGTATTTGATCATGAAATTTATATGATTTCAATTCATTGGTTTTATGCTTTGAGGTGATTTTTCTTTCATCTATTGGGTTAAACCCAACTCATCCTTATAAATAACAACATGCAAGGAAAAAAGGAAGAATAAGTTTATCTTGGACATCCCATAAACACTCGTATTATGGCTATGTTTGGGATTGTTTTTGGAGGCAAAGAGCAGTCCATTTAAAAAAGCAGGTTTAAATTGCTCTTTTAAAGATAATCAATTTCAACTCTTCACTCTCCGAAAGAGCTAAAAGCACTTACAACCAAACACTCTTATACTAGAGTGCTTTGTGCTAGAGAACTTCCCTTTGCCTACAAAGAGCAATCCCAAACACGGCCTATAAGAATTTGGAAGCCATATATATCCATGATTATTTGATTAATGTTTATTGATACGATTTAACCATTCCAATATTTATCTCTCTATTACAATTTTCTTTCATAATGATTTCATCATACATTTTTTGTTTTTTTTACATTCATCCTTTATATTATATTTTATGCATACTTATTATTAGCTTTAAAAAAATGTCTTAATTCGTTAATGGTTAAGAAAACATCTGATCGATTGTGTTTTGTTTGGCTTTAACAACTACGACTCTAATACCAAATCATATAAGTGATTCTACGCGACCACGATAACATAGATCTTGAACCCGAAATAAACAACTAATAGAAACTTAAACAGTATTCGCGACTTCTACACATTCTTTTCTCCATCAATTGAATCCAAGCAACCAAATTTTGAATAGTTGAATTGATAAGTTAAATGATGGGTAAATGAGAGTAGGGCGCACCTCCTTAAATAGGTGGAGATTTTTACATCAAAGAATTCTTAATTGCAAGCAAACCATTTTCCTAATTTGATTGGAGTCCTTTAATTCGAGGACTTAGATCCTAAGGTTCTTACAAATCTTTGACCACAGATCAAACTTTAATATGGCTGGGTCAATGGGCCATCAGGTAATTTTTCCTCCGCGGTTGATTCATATATTTTTATGAGTACAGAGATACATGGAAGTACACTTTCACCTTTCACATATTTGGTGCTAAAAAATTTGTTCACTTCCCGAGGTTATGTAGGCATTGACTCATGCATAGATTGGGCACCTAATACCAACTCACGTTTTAAACCATGGAAGTGGAATGACCATTAGTAAACTGTCAATAGGGGTGCAGCATGAGGGATTTAGCTATATATATATATATATATATAGATTAAAAAAGGCCCCCACACCCACTAACAAAGTGTTTAGCATTAGGTGCAGGTGTCATTGAAAGTAACAAAGGGTAGATTATAAAAAAAATCCACACCCACTAACAAAGGGTTTAGCATTAGGTGCAGGTGTCATTGAAACTACATATTTCACCTTTTTATAGGGGCCCTCCCATTGTGCACCAAGTACCAATTGAAATGGTGAGCATGTTTGGCAACCGTTGCTAAGAAGCACGTTTAGGTGCTTTAAAAGGCTATCACATGCTGCTTCTCAAATATTTCTAAGCTAAAAATGGCGGCGTGTGAGAAGCAACATAAGTCTAGATCTCAAGAGAATGCTATTTTGAGGTAGAGGTGGCCAGGTCCTTGGGTGAGATGTGCTCTTCACCCAACATTTTTTCCCTTTAAAAAGTACTTGCTGGAAAAGGGTTGCCGAATAGGGCCATACAAACCACCCTTTTTAAGAAGCATTAATATTTATGTCTATTAATATTCTAAAGTTCTTGCGGTTGTGCAAGTTTATGTGCATCAGCTTCAAAAGTCTTTGGGTACTTAATTAGGGAGGGGCTGCTTCAGTACTTAATTAGGGAGGGCTCCTACAGTGAGAAAAATCATTGACTGCTTTAAATCAAATGAGATCAAGATCAAGTTTCGATCCCAATCTTCCACACAGTGGATCCTGAGATCATGGGCATACCATCAAACAGTCAATTTTTGTTTACAAGTGATACAGTTTCCAAAAAGTGGTCCTAAATCACATTTGAGTGTAATGCATGCCAAATGATTTTTGAGTTACTTCGTTTGGGAGCTGTGCCATGTGGAATAAAAAACTATGACGGGTTGATTATATGCCATGGGCTCAAGAAGATCCATTGTGTGGAAGATTGGGATGAAAACTAATAACCATTGTCGGATTCAAAGCAGGCAACGATTTTTCAGAATAAGCGCCCTCAATAACTCATTGGGCACGAAAAGAGCTACCAAAGTCTGTCTGTATAAGACAAGAATCAATAATACGACTCGGACCCCCAATACAGGGGATAAGGCTATGATGATGATGGTGAGACAAATTTATGATATTGTAAATTTTTTTAATGACAATATCAAATAATACTCCTGCAACAAAAAAAAAAAATCTGATGCATACTTCGCCTACACAATACGCCATTGGTCGAGATTGCAAATAATGGCAAATTAGACTCCAGAGGTGCTAAAACGGGTAATTCACATAGCTTCAAGAGATTATTTTTAGACATGCAGAAGAAGCTTCAATATAAGCTTACGTCCAATTGCTACAGATGAGATTTGTCAGGATTCCTCAAAGCAATTATTTTCCAATTCACAGAGAAAAAAATAATACCTCCCCCTAAATGTATACTTGTCTAGCTTGGTTATCTATCTATTCTCCATGTTCTGAGATATTGAATAAGAACTGTGGCAATGACGCTATTCGAGGAAGATGAAGCAGCAGATCCCCAAGTGACTCTTTTCTTGACATTGCTGGTGGCTGGTTGGAGCCCAAAACATCATTATTATCCATCATCTCAGGTGCTGGAAAATTCGGAAAATTCTTATCATCACAAGTAAACCCCAACGTGAATTTTGGTTGATTTTCCGAACCATTGACGCATCCATGGTCGCCTTCATTGCCTACTTGCAAGTTTTGAGTTTTGGGAGCATCCTTTTGTAGGAGACAGCAAAGAGAATTGACCCGCGACATGAGCAATTTCTCATCAGCACAAGATGGGATTTGGGTATCGCTGAGTAGGCATTGGGTTATTTGGTCCAGCACTTCTCTGCCCTCTGATTCTTCGCTGAAGAGCGGATTCCCCGAAGTCATTTGCTCAGAAATGCAGTGTCCTATGTGGCTCAGCAAATCGCTCATAGACATGGATTGGCCGAGCATGGGCACTTTAAACTGATCCTGATGACCACGCTCTTTCAACCCTTCAGTTTCACTGCTTGTATTTTCTTCGATGACTCGGGAGTCCATCACTGAAATGAAGAAACCATATCAGAAATTACTTAGTATCGCAGGGACCAATATTTAGAATGATATTTAATCAATCATATGCAAAACCATTGAGTTTATTTACCGGTAGGATCCTTTGCCCTTGCAAGGGAGGATCTCTAACACAACAACCTAGAAAACTCATTTATCCAAAAAACGGAAAAAAAAACCCTAGAGAACTCAAAATTTTTAACATGGGGGTACAAAAATAATCTTAGATCTTTAAATTCATCTTATATTTCTAAAAGAATGTTCTGGTTAAGCAATTCAACAAACAAAATCATGAAGCTTCCACATGAAGATTAGTTAGAAGCCAAGACTGGGAAATAAAACCACATTAGTGCATTCCATTTATCAGCAGACTCAATGGTCTGTGTGTAATTTGCAAATGGATGATGTGCTAGTGTAAGACATAAGCAATGTTTTAAAAATTGAACTGCTGGCCGAACCACTGGCTCCCTGGACCAGTCCAATCCGGTGGGACCATGGACTAACCTGTCAAGAGTCTGCAGCCAATGGTCCCGGTTAATATAATAAAATTTATATATATATATATATATATATATATATATATATATATTTATTAATTTATTTTTTTTCTTATACGTACGTTATCTACAGAATATTTTAGCTTATATAATTTTGTACATTTTAGATAAAAAGAACATTCTTTTGTCATATTGATCTCTTTTTCAAAGATTTTATAGCTTTAGGTAGACGGTCTGAACCAGACCGGACCGCCATGGTCCGACCACGGTCCAGTTTTTACATCATTGGACATAAGCAAGAAATGATGACATAAACCCCATGGTAATCTTATGCGTAGAGGACCCCATAAGGAGATCTGTTCTACCATGGGATCGATGGATGGGTTGAGGCCATGAATCCTAATGGTTGAATCAAGTCAATTCAATTCCATTATCAGGATTACTGGAGTCAACCAACCCATGGTGAAAACTCCATTTATGAAGTTCTTCCCCAAGGAAGACTACCAATGGACATGTTCCACATCTCCATATTAAAGAAGGAATATAGGGCTTGGGTCTGTAGCACATGGAAGGTTCATGCAACCTCAAGGTCGTAGGTTGGAGCTCAGCTTACCTATGAAGAAAAAAAGAATGAATATAGGAGTGTCACATTTTCAATTAATTAGGGAACAATTCATTAAATAAGAGCAGTAAAAATTGGACGTGCATGCAAATAACATAAGAAAAAGAGATTTAATTTTTAATCATACTAATTTAATGTAATTCCAAAATGATAAAACAAATCAAATAAGAAATATAATATCCAATGCAAAAGAAAATATCAAAGAAACAATATAGGATTGTTAGTTTTTAATCGAGACCTAAAGGTGTTTTATGGATTACATTAAATATGACAAAGATCCAATATTATAAGATGGATTACTGGGGACTTGGAGAAATCATTTCACATGTAGCCCCTTTCCATACCATGCCCTCATGGCAAACAAGATGTCGCGTGCCTCCTTGGCACCACATCGCGTGCCTCATAGCACCAGGATGTTGCGTGCCCTCTTGGCACCCCATCACTTGCCACAAATATTAGATATGCATCCGCTAAAAAGGCACTATAGGTGACTGCAACAATGTTTTGACAACCTTTGGGATGAGCCATAGCCCAATAATCCTGTCAATGAAAATATTCCTAGCCTTCATATTAATCAGTATTTGAAAACTACTGCCCATAAAACTCTATTAACCGCCCAAAGGTAGAAGTTGATTAAGAAAAATTCAGGAACATTGCATCACAGGTACATTTTAGGTTATAGTCCATCTAATGCATGCTTCAGATCGGCAGTCAATATTTGTTGTTGTGGGCCATTGACAGGATGTAGCATGGGGTATACCGATGTACTCTAATGCACGGGTTGGATTGGTGAGTTATATTCACGGTTGTAGGCGGCCAATTAATAGGATGTAGCATGTTGTATACTGAAGAACCTCCCTACATTTTCATTCTTAGCAAGGATCAAAATTTCGGCTGAAATGACCGAAATTTCGGCCGAAATTATCAGTTTCGGTCCCCACCGAAACAATAATTTGGGACCGAAATTTCGGTCATATTTTGTATGGGGTTGAAATTTCGGTCCAAAATTTTGGTTTCGGTCCCCTCCGAAACCGAAATTTTGATTCTTGATTCTTAGTATATTTCAACATCTCTATTTTCTATGTAGTTTGAGGTACTACAGTTAGCATATGATAAAGCATAAAAGGCGAAAAATCGTTGCCTTACAAAAGTCCTCATTGCCTACTTGTTGTAGGAACTGATTGCAATATAAACATCACATGAACTTGCAAAAATAGTCTAGATAAACAACAATTACCATGCCAACATAAGGGAGGTGGTTGTCAACCTAAAAAAAATTAGCGAAATTCTAACGCAATAAAACAAATAACAAAAATTCTTATTAAAAATCAAAGAATTATTAGAGAAAAAAAATAAAATTTTATTTTTAATCAACAAATAAGACAAAATTAAAAAGATCATATATTCTAATTCTATTTAAATAAAAGAAAAAAGAATCTTAGTGCTTACAAACCACAGAAGAAGAAAAGAAGAGTTACCTTATTATTTAGATCCAAGCACCCCTACAAATTTTAGTTATTTCTATAAAAATTTTGTTAATTATTTCTATATAGAGTTTGCTAAAATTACCCAAGTAAAAAAACACACATGTGATCTTATACGAACATAAATGGAAGAGGAGAGACTCTTGAAAAAAAAAGGTAAATCAAAATCTGTTATTCACTGGTAAAAATCACCCAATTTATAAAAACATGTATATTTTTTATCCTCTTCTCATGGAATTGCCAGTGACTTTTCTCGATTCTAATGCTAATAACCTTATCGAAATTGAGCAGGACTCTAGAGGGAGTCATGGAGTAAGTAATAAAGATAAAAATGAAGTAGGACTCCAAAGAGAATCATTTCCTATAACAAGTAATTTTAGGTAGAGAAAATATCCCGGTGAATAGGGTGGTCTAAGGGTATTTTGATATTAAAAACATGTGAAACAAAAAGTTGACAGAAATTCATAATCCTACATTTGTTTTCTTCTTTTTAAAGTATTATATAGATAATGTATACAAAAAATATCTCATATAAAGAAATGTAAATTAGTGACGGAAGACATGTTAGCTGTGGATCAATTGCCTAATGTATAAAGTGTAGCTCATTTGTTATTACTTCGTATGGATGTTTTCCCTATGCTTCTTGTTTGCCCATTATTTTTGTACATTATTTTCCAAACATTACATAAATTGTGTGTCACCTATTGCTTGCCATAAGCTTCTCGTTTACCTATTACTTTGTGTATGTGTGTTCTCACTAAGGTGGATGTTTAAAGTTCTAAGCAAGGATAAAATAAAAACGAGTACATATTATAAGAGAAAAATTAAGGAATGCCATTTGAGATGGCTTGGACATGTCAATTGGATACTGGAAACAGCCCCCACATAATGGATTGAAATGATAGCAGTAGGATGGGGAAAGACCAATAAGAAGCTTGGAGGGAAGTAAAGAGAGGTGACATGAAGAATTAAGGTTATCAATTATTTGAAAGATAAGTGACATGGAGAATTAAGGTTATTAATTAATTGATGTTCGATAGGGAATGCTACAAAAGGAAGAATTAGATATATTATTTTGCAGTATCTTTTACTAACTTCATTAATTTTATAAAAAGACAGGTAAAATTTTGCAATTTCTAATCAACTTTGATTTCGCCCTCCTACAACTACAGAATTCACTTGATTTCCATCACAATAACATCAAGCATGCCAATTTTTGTGCAAGGCAACAAAAATAGGAGCATTTTCACAATTTTGTGTAACAGTACAACACTTCTTTATAAACTAATATACCAAGTTTGTGAGCATACCTGAGCTCGGTGAAGTAATTTCCCGGGACCCATGATCTTGTGCTGTACCAACAGGATCCCATAGTTCACTCTTGGAGGTAGACGACAGAGTACCACATGATGCTTCTGCATCCTGGAAGCCAGAGAAGGGGGGCACATGATTGCTCGTCAGAGGATCGAAGGCATGGAATTTGGATTCGTCTTGTCCGTCAAATACACAGCCTCGAGATTCGAAGTATGGAGACTCTAATGTTGTCTCTGGTTGCTGACTCAGCTGGTTCAGACGATGGTCACACTGGATGAGCTTTTCAAATTGCTTGCTTAGCAAGCCTTGTGGGGACTGTAGAAAATGCCTCCTGCATATGCACCAAGCTAAAATTTCATCACTAAAAATGCCAACCAAATGCAGGAAACTGGGATTTTCCAGTACGTTGTAGTTCAGTGTCAAAGTAGGCACTGTAATAGAAAAGGAATTATCAAATGCCGACAAATTGAAATAGAAGAAATGTATATAAATCAAAGGCAACAACTTAGGTTTATATATATATATATATATATATATATATATATATATATATATATATATATATATATATATATATATATATTCATGCAAGCCTCTTCACAAATTTTTTAATTAGTATAAACCTCTTCACAAGTATTTTCATTACTTTCTTACACCAAACGTCAGGCAAACTATGAACCTTATAAAACATAGTTATTGGAAACCAGTAGGACAACCTAGATGCAGCCATGCAGGGACCTAAATAGAAATATCATTGATATTTTCTGATGCGATCCACACACGATGGCCACTTAAGAGGGCACTAGTTTTGACACGATACTAGCAAAACCTACAAGAATGGTGAAATTGGCTATTTTGCGGGAAGGCTGAAGTTAGTCTTATAAGGTGGTTGAATTAAGGAATATCTCAACAAATTTCTTATGCTAGAACCCGTAGGTCACCTTATACTAACCGCATTTAGTAGGGCTTTAAAAGCTTCAAACGAAATATTTCATTCAACTCTAAATAAAATTTCAGCAATATTGACATTTACACAGGCTTTTCCAATGCATAAAATTAGAAACCCTAGTCTAACTCTAATTCTTAACTTAAATAAAAAGATCATGTAATTTTCTTTTAAACAATAAAATATAGTCCTAAATAATAAGAAAACTAAACCTATTTCTAATAATAGAAACAAATCCTATTGGCTAAAATAAAATAATAAAGAAACTAATCCTAATTCAATTGGAGATTTTGAAATTCGTCACTTTTAGTGCAATATCCGAAAATTAACCATAACTTCTTCAATACTTGTCATAATTACACATTTATTGACTCGTGGGAAAACTACTTCGACAAGCTTTTAAATAAGAGCAATTTTGCATTAATTTGACGTTGTTTGATACTTTAAAATAAGTCAAATATAAAAGTGGCAGAATTGAAAATTGAAGGTTCTTTTATCGTCCGATTAGAGACTTTTTGACACTAAATATTGGATTTCCTTTTGTTTCTTTTCTTCCAATTCTTCTTTCCATTTTCTCTAGTCTTCTTTCTTGGCTTTTGCAACAGATTAAAATTTTGCACTGCATCAGTCTCCCCCTCTTGAGACAAGTTCGACCTCGAGCTTTGTAGAAATTGGATCGTTGTGCTCAGACCAATAAAGACTGATGGTGATGGTTTGAACATCTTTGTTATGTTCACAATCCTTATATATGGACTATTCATATACATGCTCCGCGCATCGCTCGCTTCCATTTTGTAGCGTTGATCGCTGCCACTTTGATTTGTTGAGCAGAGGTTTCTACGTTGGATTGAACGCGCTCTGATACCAAATGATGTTGATCCACACACGATAACAACTTGAGAGGGTACTACTAGTGACACAAAACTAGCAATACTTGTAGGAAGGCTGAAATTAGTCTTCCAAGGTGGTTGAATTTAGGAATATCTCACCAAAATTCCTCTGCTAGTTAATCCGCAGGACACCTAATATTCTCCGCAACTAGTAGGGCTTTGAAAGCCTCAACAAAATATTTCATTCAACTCTAATATAAGTTTCAGCAATACCAGCCTTTAAATAGGCTTTTACAATGCATAAAATTAGGAATCCTAGTCTAACTCTAATTCCTAATTCGAGCATAAAAGTTCTGACTGTTTTACTACTTGGTCCCACATAGCTAGGACCATGATTTGAAATAGTGATAGCCATCATTTTAAACTCTCGTATTCTCAACACATGAAATGCAATATTATTTTGTTTTGAATAATAAACCTTGAAACTGCTAAATCAGTAGTTTCTCTTTCTTTTTTTGAAAGACTATTTAATGTTTGTTGTACATCTCCAACCCCCACTCCATGTGAAGTTGTTATTGATGGGGCCCTCTTGAATATTAGAATTATATTCTATTGAGGAGCTCATTAAATCAATAATGCTCTTTTTCCCCTTTATAACAACTCCTACAAAGCTAGGTGCAAATTGGACAACATCTTCAGGAGTTGCATTATAAACTTTAATGTCTTTATTGGGGATCCAACCTGAATGACTTTTCATTCTTGTGACTGTCGTCACAAACTCTTCTTTACAGTACTTGTTCCTAACTTTAGTAACATGTTCCCACGTCTTATCTTCATCCATTAGCATATCACTGATATAACATGAATGATTTAAAATATCCTACAATTAATATAACGTAAAGATATTTATAATTACTATTTTTTATTTTTTTGGTTTATTTTCTTCTTCTTACTATATTTGTTGATGAAATGCCACCAAACCTTGAACCCTTGACATCTAACAATTGAACTTACTTGGGTACCAAGTGACACAAGGGAAGTTTGGTTTCTTCTTACTATATTTAATAAACAAATTAACTACCAATTTACAATTTATCATAGTGATTCATATAATCGATTTATCACGCAACAACGCCTAAGTGACAACATCAATTGATGAAAATGACCTAAAAATGAATTATAATTGACATGAATGAGTAACCAACTAGTGATTGGAATGGGTCACCAGCATTTCCAACTTTATTGAACTAGTATATGGTAATCGAACCGTTCACAATCTAGAATTTGGAACGGGTAATTTTTTTGGATACATGGCATTATTATTTATCAAGTAAGTCATTTGATGCAGAAAATGCGATCTGTGGTGTAAAAAAATTCACTAAAAATTCAAAGACGTATAACAACCTTCAAGTAAATGGCTAAAATCGACTTTTAAGATTTAAATGGTAACCAGGACTGCTTTGAATCACATGATGCGATGCAGATACATATTGAATGAAATGTTTGACCCACTAACTTGCACTAACTCTTCACATCGAGTCCTTCCTTCACATCAAATAGTAACAATGACGAAAAACTTGTGATTGAATAACAATAACCCGTTCCAAAATTCGATGGGAACGGATAGGTACACTCGTGGTCAAAATAGATGAGAAAGGGTGCCTCTTGGCACTGGCCAGGACACTTTGGCAAATAAAAAAGGGAAATCGAAGTGTACATGTCAGTCTCTATCCTCTTTATAAGAGATGGAGACATACTTCAACAAGAGATTTTAAAATCGAGTTTGATAAAAAAAAAAAAAAAATTTAAAAGAATAAAGTCTCCATACCAGTCTTTTTATTCTTTATTACCAAACTTGTCGTTATACGAATAAGTCATGGACAGAGAGACTCGTCCTTATCAACATTGGCTCAATTTCTTTACGTTATATTCTTTTTCAAAATACATCTTCAAGTCAAGTATTTATTTATTAAAAGAAGAATATATCTTGAAAGAAGTTAAGTCATGCACAGAGAGACTCGTCCTTATCAACAGTGGTTCAATTTCTTTATATTATATTCCTTTTCAAAATTGCATCTTCGTCAAATATTTATTTATTTAAAAGAAGATATCTTGAAGTTAAAGCATCGTGTGTCTTTCCTTAAAGAAACAAAGAATGAATGTTGAGAAGACGAAATAACTATTATAAATGTGAAGAGGAGACGAAGTAGAAAGAAGAAAAGAAAAAATTCGATCATTGCCGATGGAGAGAGTCGATCACTGCCAGCAGGATAAGTGATCGTCGCTGCCTCATTTCAAAATAGATACCTAACCTGATTCTATCTTCTGTTTTTTAATAAAGGAAATACACATTTTTAAAACCCAAGAGATTTATTTTTAAAAGGCGGTTAATCGATCAAATTGCCGACTCGTCAATTAATTGGAGACTCAGCGATTCGGTCAATTAATCGTCAAACACATCATTTCAGTTAAAATCAGCGATTTTTGTCATTATGCTTCAAATCAACTATTTGATTGTAGAGTAGAGCCTAAATCGCAAAATGCATGACAGTGTGGCACTAAATTATTTTTTCTTTTAACAAATCCTCCTTCAGGCTATCATGATCACTAAATTTGCACTCCATGTGTTCCATCTTGTATGTCTATGGCTAACGCAGCCATGACCAGGGCACACAAACAAGGGCTCAAGGTAGATCCTTGATGCAAGTCAACTGCGACAGGGAACTCACTTGTCTCTCCACTCGCCGTTATTATTCTATTTACCACCCTCTCATACATGTCTTAATGTCAATACATAAGTTCAGTATGCATTTCTTCATCATCGTCCACCAGATTATCTGGCTCGACATTCTGTCATAAGCCTTCTCCAAACCAATAGACAATATGTAAGAGTATTATAACAATAGAACACAAACAGTCTAGTAGAACACTGGGACTCAATACGATTTTCCTAATCTAAATGCTGAAGAGAAAACCAGCAAAAGCAAAATTTCTTACCTGTGCATGCTTGCTTGACCATGAGTAAAATCTGAAGTTGCCTGCCATAGGGTATGCTTCCTAGGCTGTGGATTGGTTTCCCTGAAGAAAAGTGGCTGCCTAGCCAACTTAACAAAACAAACACACTTGTTGTCAGAACAAAAATGATAAAAGCATCAGTATGCTGCAAGGAAATGAGAGCTACTTGATTGACATTACCACTATATCCAAGGTCCCAGGTCCATCCTCAGGACAGTTTGCCTTCAGAGCAGTGATATCTGACCATTGAATTTCTATCTTGCTCTTCAGACCCCCATCGAGAACTTCCCACACAAGTTTATGCTTTGCAAAATAGCACTTCGCCACCAGATCTCCTTCGTGTCGGGATACATACTGATACCAAATAGAGTTCAGGTTAGTTGCATCATGTATGATTATTAAAATAGCATGCCTATGAACTCAAATGTAGCAATTTCATATAACAGAAACGCGTATATAAGTAATTAATGAACAATATTCAATGAATATTGCCAACAGTTCAAAATTACAATGTTCTTACCTCCCAAGTTCCGATCCGCAACAGTGACGCGGGAAAGTTGGAAGCCTTCAGCTTGTCAGTTGTGGCTGAAATAGGAGTGGATTTAAGATCCTTCTTACTCAGGTTAACATTTTCAGCATTCCCTTGAGAAAGTCTCATTTGAATTAAATCCAACAACGATGGACTCTTCCTCAGCCGCAAACCCAACGGGCTAGGCTCATCAAGTGGATTATAATTTGTGGGCTGGGATGGAAGGGTGCTAGGTACTGTGCTCCACTGCTGCAATAAAAGAAGGTGCTCAGGAAAATTAATCTCAACTATAGTTGCTATTCTATTCCTTCATTGTCAGTCTATGGGTTCCATAAAAAATTTACTAGGTTTAAGACCCCATGTTTAAACAAGAATTAAAATATCTATGTATCTGTCACTCCAAAATAATTATACACATCTCCAAATTTATCAATTGTCATATTGGATGTGTATTTGAAATTAGAGAGTACTGGACTAAACATTGTGATGTTTTTAAAACACAAGAGATAAAAAATGAAAACAACAATAAAAAGTAATGTTCATAACATGATTAATATTTATGTATAAGTTTACTACATACATTTATATAAAATAATGGCTTGATGCATTAAGGCGATAGACATGTCAATATAAATATGTATTGCAGCCATAGAATGCATCTAAGCAAATATTATAAACTTGATCATGCGAACCGAAAAAAATAACTACCAGTTTTTAACCAAAAGTTAAACTGAAATTATACTCTAATATAGACATAACTGTCGAACATGTAAATCTAAAACAAAAAATAAATAATGAATATACCTATCATCAGAATTTTTTATTTAAACCATACAAGAATTTTCATAATTAAATATCAAGGAGAATTGGTTTTCTATTTTCATGTTAATGGCACAAACACAAAACACAAATAAGATGTCAAGAATGCTGAGCTTGACTTGTACCCATGTTTTCTAGCCAAGCTGACATTGCTACACGCGTATTGGTATCCTTCAGGTATCGGCCATTGGCTACAAGTATCGAATGTTTACAGCTGAAACCAGCTTTTTAAATATTTTTTACGGATATTGATTACCAACAGATCACCGCGTCACTCAAGCTGTGAATGGTCTAGAGCAGCAGCCCTTGGACTTATAATACTGAAGTGGAGCAATCACAGCTCAAGTAGCGATGTGAAATCTCATTACTTAATTGGGGAGAACATTATCTATTTTTCAATTGACATAATTTTTTTTTTTAATATCATTTGGAATTTTGGACCTCTACATTAATATTTGCAGTGGTAAAATAACTTTTATATTAAATCTTAAAGTTAAGTTTACCATAGAAGTTAAGTTAATACATATACAAAGTTATGGGTTGCATTTCATGTCGATTTAACCTCAAATGAAGATATCTAAAATCTTGGGCTCTTAAGCAAAAATTTCAGCATTTTCAGAGTTTTCACTGATATTAATTACTACATTTTTGTGCTCTTTTTTTGTCTTCTCAGTTGTTTTCAGACTTTCAAGTTGATGAGATAAGGAATTATTGATAAAACCACAAGCTGGAAAACATCGATGTAGTAAATGTTATTGTTGTTGTAGAGTTGTAGTACTGTACCATTGTATGTTGTATATTTGTAGAGGTAGTAAACCATTCATGAATCATGAATTTATGATTAGTGAAAATTTTATTTATTAATGCTCAAGAACTCATAATTTATAAGCATTTTATAATAAAATACTTAATTTACAAAATTATTTATTTATTTACTAATTAGCTGTATTAATCTAACCTTAATGTAACCAATTATTCACATATAAAAACTATCTACTTATTTGTGTGTAAATATAAAAATATCCAATTTATATTTTAAAAATATTTTTTCAGAAACAATAATCATATTGTTTCTCTAATGCCCATGAGCTGACCAATACAATATAGCCACCATCCACTGATGTCAAGTTTTAAGCCCTCGTTACTTTGCGGTCGTAACAATAACATACCACCACAATTTGCAGATGACGTCCGCAGCTGCTTTCACTCTGGTACCCCCTTTCTGCGCCTCTAGGTAGCCCTCCTCAAGGTCGTTCAGTATGGAACTCCACAATGGCCCACTATGTGGTAGCTTTCAGTTTTTGTACCCCCCGTGGGACTCCCAGGCATAGTCACCTTATCGGTCGGCGAGGTGAAAATTCGGAAAAATTCGGCAAATCCGGGAAGTTCGGGGAAATATTTGGAGGAAAAATTGGTGAGAAAATTTTTTAAATAAAAATAAAAAGATTTAAAATTATTAAAAAAAATAAAATTTATTAAGTCACAATTTTTTTGAAAAATTCGGGAATTATTCGAGAATAATTCGTGGTTTTTTGTGATCAGGCGAATTTTCGAATATTCGTGAATAATTCAAGATTAATTCGGGGGGCCTTAAATTCGCGAATTATTTGCGAAATTTTGAAAAAATCGGTGAATTTTGTGACTATGCTTCCCAGGTAGCCCTTTCACAGGTCACCCCTTCCAAGATTCAAACTCGACACATGGTGTTGGCTCTAATACCATTTGTCAAGGACATAACTAATACACCATTTGGTCTCTCCATTAACTCCTAAACATTTTGGTGTATTCGTTAGGTCCTTAACAAATGGTTTCAGCGCTAGCACTACGTTTTGAGGCTGAATGAAAAGGAGGCAAGCTAGCGGAGTATGTGCAACCCAAGAGTTCCACTTAGATTGAAAGGACGTTTTTATAGGATGGCGGTTAGTCCTACCGAATTATATGGTGTGAAATGTTAGACTACAAAAAAGCGACAAGAAGATAGAGTACATGTGGCCAAGAAGCGTTTGCTGAGATGAATGTGTGGAGTAGCAAGAAATGATAGAATAGGAAATGAGTACATAAGAGAAAATTTGAGAGTGACACCTATAGAGGAAAAAATTACTGAGTGTCACTTCAGGTGGTTTAGACATGTTCATCAAAGGCAAGAAGCAGACACGGTATGAAGGGTTGAGACTCTCTACAAGGACGTAGAAGAAGAGGAAGACTAGTGAAGACCTGGATGGAAGTCGTGAGAAGGGATCAGAAGGATTGAGAAGTTACAGAGAGTTTAGGGCTAATCCGAAACGAGTGGAGAAATAGGACTTGCAAAGCCGACCACATTTAGATGGGATGATGCTATAACGACGATGATGCTAGCACTACGCCTCGATTTTTGAGTCCCTGAAAGGACCACCTGTGGAAAGGGCTAAACTGGGGTCCCCAAAGGGAGTACTAAAGTGATAGCTGCCACAGCGTGGGAGTCTCTAGACATATCCCGAAAGGGGAAACCTGGTGTTGGACATTGTGTCGTGGGAATCCAGTCAACACTTTGTTGACTTAGGTTGACCTTCATTAATCATATGTTCTTCCATCTTCGATTATCATTTTTGTGCATTAATATAAATTATGTATCATTTATGGGTGATTTAATACTCTTTTAGGAGATTGTATCCTCAGAGCACATTAGTATGCAGTTAGGGGGTCGTGGTTTCTCCGAAGAATTAATTGATGTGTATTTCTCATGTAGATCTAACTTGTCAGTTCTATGTAAATAGAAAATGGTCCTTAGCTTGGGGTTGAGTCAGGACAACTCATCCATGTGTCAGGGCCATCCTATGAGGAATGCAACATTCTCGAATGTAGAGTTGTCTAGCTCCATAGAAACCTGCCGTTTTTGCCATCATAGGAGTGAGAACTTTAGAGTCATTGAGAAGTCACGTTGCACTCACTGCCTTGAGAATTTAATCCCACTGTAGGCAGGACTTGAGTGCACATCTTCATTTCATTAAGTCCTGAGACCTAAGAATTTCCCAAGGAGCACCTTGGGATGGGGTACTGAGTTTTGACTCACCAATGATTGATGTTGTTGCGCCAACTAATATATCAATGCATTGAGTTCACTCATTCAATTCTGAAGATACCTAAAGAAATCAATAAGGAATCCATCTGATTTCTATTTATGTGTGTGGACCATCTTAACCCATTGAATTAATACGATACTTAAATCTGGGCGTAGTTATATTTGAAGATGCTCATAGTCTTAAGTCGTTGGGTTGTGATTTAACTGTGAAAAATTGGCAACGTAAGCACCCTAGTAGATAGTGAGCATTTTCTATGATGCTTAAGGCATGCATGATTGATAGATGGACTTACTTGAAATTAAATATGGCTTTAGGGGGTATTTTCTGTGATTTTTCATGCAAAAATTAAGGTTCAAAGAGGTTATAGGGCATGGGCATGCTTAAACCATAGTATCTTCCGTCTAGTTTGTCTATACGAAAAGGGTATTACGAGTGTGAACAAAAGGTGATCGAGGGATTTAAATGTTTCCATTGATTCAATCATCTACAAAAATATTGTAACGTATTTCCAACTCTTCTATCTCATCAACTTCCATCTTGAAAAATTGCTCTTAAAGTTATATGGATTATTTCTTGGGATTCGTGTTTGATTTTGGAAATCAGAGCCAACACCCGAGGCCCACAAAGAGGGCACCAGAGTGAAAGCGGCTGCGGAGCATGGTGTGTTACGTACCCAAGGTAAATAACGGATAAACTTTCCGCTCCATTAGGTCACCCATGCATTTTTGGTGAATTGGTGAGGTCCTTAACACAAATAACACCCCAAAACAATAGAAATTTACATGAATCAAATCATAGCACAGGCAAGTACATTAAAATTATAACGCTTCAAATAATAATCAAATCCCACATAATCCCATAAAAAATAACACCTTTCCGCAATAAATTTGAATACCTACCCGTTAGAAAAATCTAAAATGTATATTGGCACCAAAAAGCCCCCAAAACCCAAAAAAATTCATCAAATCCAATTACAAAACAACCAAATCAAATATGTATTAAAAAAAAAACATTACCTGATGGAAAGGACCGGTGGAGAGCTTCGATCGCTTGTTAATAGGACCATGCTCCTCATCCAACGAATCTTCGATTTCCAATTTCACCGGAACCTTACTCAAAGATCCAGATTCAGATTCCGGCCGTATCTTGCCGGGATTTACCGATTGAACCATCAAAATTCAAAGCACCAACGAAAGATGAGCGAGAAAATAACCAGATCAAGTCGTCAGAAACCCTAAATGAGAGAGAACAAGATTACGGAAGAACAAGAAACCCTAGCCCTAATTTCCTATTTCTAGCGAGAGCTTTTCGGGCGACTCTTCAGAAGCGTCGAGGGTCTCATTGTTTTCTGAGAAAAAAGGAAACAGAGAGAAGGTCGGACACGTACGGGAGTATTTATATTTACGCCGGTACACGTGTTGGTACTCGTTTCATGAGCTGGACAACGGCTTGAAAAACTCTCGCGGGAAGTAACCAACGGCTGTGGTGACTCGTTTGACTACTCTCTGTCCCAGTCAAAATTTTCATACTAAAAACGTGTCTCTAGATTTGCCAATGGTTGGTTTCTGCCGCTGGATTGGTTGACTTTTTGACGAATTTTTCTAGCAAACCAATCATTTTACGAAGAGTTGTTCCTACCACAAGATTGGTTGAATGATTGACTCTATGGCATCCAATGAAGGAAGCCAGCTTCTAGTTGGGTACTTGCCTTGTTTCCCTTTGTACCTTTTTGGGTTTAAATCATCTTACACCATTAATTTAGATGATTTGAGCAAGTTTTTAGGCTTTGGGTTAGCTCTCATAAGAGCAGTAGAGAGAAATTTTATCACTTAAAATAGCTTTCTGTTAGAGCAGACAAGGAGTTGTGTTATCAAACATAAAAACAATTCTCTATCGTAGCCAAAGAGTAAAAGAGCTGCTCTTTGTTATAAAAGAGCAAGCCCAAACGTAGCCTTAAGGTTGTATTTGGCAACGCTTCCCACTCGCTCCCAATCGCTCTTGGCATGGAGCTCGCCTAGAGCACATTTGTAAATGCACAGGGAGCAAGCGAAGAGCTTAAGAGGAGGTGAGGGGCAGCTACAAATGGTTGGTAGCTGCAGTTGTGCTCATAGTGACTAAATTCTAGGACTTTTTGAAAAAATCTCAAATAACTCACGATTCTTTAAAAAAATAATAAATTTATAATTATTTGGGACGTTTGAAAAAAATCATAAATTGTAAATTCACGATTCTTTTCATGAATTATAAATTCATAAATTTCCCAATATTTTTAGAATTTTCTTGATTTCTTTTTCAAATTTTTTTTGAACTTTTATGACTTTTATTGAGTATATTTTTTGTAAATTCTTCATTTTATTTTTCCAAATTTTGACCTTTTTATTTTATTTTTTTGTCAAATTGGACAAAATTTTCCAGATTTTCCCAAGCCGATTTATTCCTTAACCCCGACTTCGTTACTATGATTTTGCCATAGTAAAAAAAACAGCTCTGATAGGGAGCAGGCGGGGGAGCAGAGGGGTCGTTTGTGTGCACCCTGCCATCTCGATTCCTAAATGTCCGTCAAGAGAATCCAGTCTCTCTTTCAACATTAACTTGGGTGGGAATATGAAATGCGTCGCTATTTCACCAAAGGTTTTAAATATGATTCCGACACATATCGGCAAATAAGTTTAAGAATAAATTATAAATCCGAGTCTGTATATAATAACGATATGGGGAGGATATATACCGACATCGTATCGGCTAACATATATAGGCTCACATCAACAAATATACTACAATATCAGCCAATATGGCTTAAAATATATTGGTTAATTTTTTTATAAATTTTCATTAACATATTACAAAAATTTGGGGCAATATGACACTGACACCAGAAGGCACTTGATTTACTACTCTCTACTTAAGGTGGACTCTTTTTTTATCAAAAGTTTTATAAAAATAAATAAATAAATAAACATAAAAAAGAAGAAGATTGGAAAGAGAGTTGTACAAGATACAAAGATCTTAGCGTGATTTATTAATTTTTGTGTCTCTATAAATAGACTTTATTTACAAATATAATGAAGATAAATACAATCTCAAAAAACCCCAATCTTAACAAACAAAAATAAAATAAAATAAGTTTTTAGATCTTCGTAACGATATTATTGATAAACGTTCAAAAAATATATCGATCCTGCTTGTTAGTGGTCCTATAATGTGTTTCACGCTTGTTAGAGGCATTGACATCCGTACATGTTAGCTTTTGAAGAATTATGGCTTTTTAAGGCCGGCAATCCATCACCTAATGTCAGTATCCCTCTACTAATCCGTATCCATTTTGAAGCCCAAAATGTTAACAAAGTGGATGGATGATGAGTAAATTGTGATGCACATGTTATTATTTCTATATTCAATAGTTTCCTCTATTATAATAAGAATGGCTATGATAAGCTATAGGGAGCCAAAACATTAAAAAATTTAAGACGAAAATAACTTTGACCTATGTATAAGGTTGTAACTTTGAATCCCTAAGTAGGGATGTATTCGGTTCGATTCGATTTGGTTTTGGCTTGTGGAGGCATGGAACCGAAGTCAAATCAAACTTTTCGATTTTTCTTTTTTTCAAACCAAACTCAAACTGGTACCCGTCCAAATCGGACCAAATTTGGCGATTCAGCTTGGTCGGTTCAGTCCAAAAAATACACAGCCCTATCCCTAAGTCTCTCTCTCTCTCTTATTTATAAGCATCAAATCTATTTCACATGGGCCCTACCAAACATTAACAGTTTAAGATGTGAGCAATCGATATCATCACAATGATTAGATCGTACGTTAATACATAATGGGCTCAAAATCGCTCTTTTCTACCGATCAATCTGCAAACTCTAATATTAACGTCCTTTGTTCTTAATGGTCATCATATGAAATATAAAAAAGGGCAAAAATAAATGATGTTAGAACTATTGCACTTGATGACACCTATAGTGAATGGCCCTCTCTATTTGTACATAAAAGTCGGGGCGCTCAGGTGACCACTTCTTAGGCCTATGCCCAGGGCCAGCTTATAGTCATTATACATCTTAAAGCCTAAAATAACATTAGGTTGATGGACCACAAGCGAGCCCTAGGACATAGCTCATTACTTTTATATTCAATATCTTCTTCTATTATTATAATGAGAATAGACATAAAGGAAACGTAGGCTAAAATAATGTTAACCCTTTAAAACGAAAATACCCTTATTTTGTGGATAAGGTTGTACCTTGTATAAATTTTTCACCAACATTTTAAATTCAGTGATGTAGGCAAAATGGAGGTCTCACTATCAAGTTGTCCCCCCTACCTATTAGTAACCCAGTTGCATGAAGGTTGAAAGTGGGTAAATGGTCGGACCCTGGCCCGGACACCTCCGTTATTAAAAAAAAATTAAAAAAGGTATCAACGAGTATTAATTTATCTTTCATATAATAATAATAATTTCCCCACCTCTTATTTTAACTAAAAATACTCATGATATTTATTTTTCTTTCGAAGGAATATACCCACGATTTTAATATTTAGAAATTTATGCTATTCTCTCTCTTCTTCCATAAGCCTCTCTTCTTACATGACCAACCCTCTCTTTCATGCCACTCTTTAGGCACGCTCTCTATCAAGGTTAGTTTGTTCGTTGATTTGCTCGTTTCTTTAGGGTGCTATTAATCATATAAATAAATTTAGAGAGTCATTACTTGCACACATTTTTCAAGTGATTGTATCGAATTTAAGGAAAGATTTGATATTTTAGGGACATGTGATATGTAAAATTGTAATATGGGCTGTCTGATTTGAAGTTCATGATCAATAGATCTCTGGTACATAAAATTGGAGCAACACACGATACTTGTCATACGATTTATTATAGTTAACTATTGAATTATATAATAGTCTTTGACTCCATTTAATCAAGTGATGAAAATTATATTTTATTCTAATCTTTTGCAATTGATATCTTTAAATCATGGCCTTCAAATCAAACGGCTTAGATGGTATTTTCACATAGTAGAGGTCGCTGAACTTTCATCTTTTTTTGTAAATTCAGAGTAATCCGGTGCAATCACTTGAAAAGCGTGTGCAATTAATGGCTCCCACAAATTTTTGTTCTTTAATAAAAAATGAATAGGACTACTTAGTTATAAAACATAAAAATGATGAAGTCTTGGAAAAGAGGGTGTAGAGGGCTTGGACCTTATAATAATGGGAGATTAACAATATTACAACGTCAAGGTCACAGGTTCGAGCTCACCTTATTGATGAAAAAAAGGGTGTATAACTAGTAGCTTCATTAGTCTGCCCAATTAACAGAATTTTAAATGGAGATGCTAATGTCATTCCATGCATTGGTGGTAGAGGTGCAAGTCTGGAACCTGAACTGAATCAAAACCGAAATTTTTGTTTTCAGTTCGGTTCAATCGGATTTAAAACCGAATCGAAATAAATCGGTTTGGTTTTGATTCATTATTATTTTTTTAAATAAAAATGAAAACTGAACCAAACTCAAAAATTTTGGTTTTCTAGTTCGGTTTCCGTTCATTTTTAAAATATTATTTTCAAGCTATCTTTCATTTTTCTTGATTTTTTTTTTTTCAATTTTCTAATCCCACCTAATTGATTTTTGATTTTTCGCTGCCCAAAATCCGAACCAAACCAAAATCGTTTTGGTTTGGTCCGAACCGATTTTTGGCTGGTTCAAAACGGTTCGGTTTGTTCAATTTTCCGATGGGATTCAGGTTTTGGATCAAAACTTGCACCCCTCATCTTAATGGCTATTCCTTTCGCCTTCAAGTCTCATCTTTATTTTCTCGTGATTCATGCCTCAACTGTCATACTCTTTACGGCATATAAGGCACATCCAAGTTTATAGCGTATTTGGCATCATAAAAAAATTAAAAAATATACTTAAAAAAATAAAAGAGTATACTTAGAAGTAAGCTAACTTGGATTTAAGAATAAAATATTGAATTTCATTAAGATTAGATTAGCATAAGGGGCAATGGTCAGGTTCAAGTGATTGACTCTGATTTCATGTTAGATTTGTAGCCATTGGATATGAAAAATGAATTAGTAACTCTCTCACCCCTTTGGTGTTTAAATGATCTGGTACTATTAAATTTGTAACTTTTATATCACACCATCATTATGCCATGTGGCCCATGTCTTGATCAATCTAATTGGTCCAAAAAAGGCAAATCATCATTGTAGCATATCTTAGCCAAAAATCATGCCTATAAGTTGATTTGAACCACCCACATCATGAACTTTGATATCACCCATTCAAACTGAAACAATGGTTGATATTATAGTCAACAAATCGGATGGTTCAAATCACTCAAAAAGCTTGAGTGATTTGAACCTAAGCTACGATCTAGTATGATGGCTAGATGCGTGAAGGCTTAAAAAGGGCACGTAATGCGGTGCTTCGCGTATGAGCACGCGACGTGGTGCCAAGAGGGCACGCGACGTCCTGGTGCCATAAGGCACGTAATGCGGTGCTCCGTGTATGAGCACGCGACGTGGTGCTAAGAGGGCACGCGACGTCTTGGTGCCATAAGGCACGTAGTGCGGTGCTCCGCGTTGGGGCACACGACGTGGTGCCAAAAGGGCACGCGACGTCCAAGTGCTAAGGCACATGAGGCGGTGCCATGGTGGCATGCGATGTGGTGTCAAGAGGACATGCGACATCTAGATTGTATAATAAGCAATGCGGTGTCAAGAGGGCATGGATGCGGTGCTAAGAGGGCACGCGGCATCTGGGTGCAATGACGGACCCGATATGGTGTCGAGTTAACGCGAGACACAGTCACGACTTAGACGTGATGCGGTGCCATGAGGGTACGCCATGTGGTGCCATTAGGGCACGCGACAGAAGACCATGAGGGCCTTGCGACATGGTCGCGACTCAGTGCGATGTTGGACATGAGGCCATGGGTCGCAAGGGACGCGATCGGCAATCACGTGACCTCACAAGCCATGTGGGCTTGGAGGATGGCACTGGGTGCCACGGTTAGAGGATCGTGTGCCATGTTTAATGGCAAGACACCACCTTTGCAGGTGTGTGCCACGAGCAAGAGATCGTGTGCCATGGGGGTATGACAAACCAATAGGTTTGAGGGTTTTCTGCTATTTTGCCTAAGTTGGTCTTTAGACCATATATAGGGGGGAGGGAGCTATGGAGCTATTCTTCCACACGGGGACGCATGTGCTTTCTAGGTTAGGGGTGGGCCTAGAACATCATGCAAAGAATGCAAACATGATGCCATGTGTCACCCTGGGGTGAGGCTACCATGCATGCACATGGGTGGCCTCACTAGGGCACTCAAGGGCTGGGGTGGACGCAGCGCACACTAGCCGAGGGCTGGAGCGGATGTGTCTTTGGTCGTGGCCGGCCTCACACGATGCTTGGTTTGGAGAGCATGGAGAGCATGAAGAGCTGCATGCTACTCCTAGCGTGCTGGTCACGTGGACCACACACGTTGGTTGGCTTGAATGGCATGAAGAGAGGCATGCCTTTGTCTAAAGCGAGGAACTAGTGCATTGCATAGGGTGAAGCTGGACAAGCCAAGTGGCACTGAGGTGCTGGCATGTGTGTCGCGAGTAGACACGATGCATTGAGTGGGTTCGCCTCGAGTGAAGGCAACCACGATGCGGGAGTTCCCGTCTTCTAGGCGGGTGGTATTCGAGTGATGGTTGAATATGAGGTCTCGCTGTGTGCGGCAGCGAGATGTGGCACGGGCGTAATAACCAATATTAGGTTATGCTTTAAGCAATGGCCTGAGGCGCCGCCTGCAGTGTCAAAAAAAAGTTACCCCGTGACAACGCGCTCGAACTCACGGAATGACCCCTGCCCAATTCACATGCCACATGGTATGATCCGGCATGTTTAACCTAAAACAACTCCAATTTTTGATTAATCAATCACGGAATATATGATTTAAAAAAAAATATTATTTTTTTTTGGCTTTCTTATCCTTCATTTTATGAGTAAAATTTAAGGTAATGCCCCCAAAATGCGTGACATGCGTTTAGAAGTCTCCTTTTCTCTCTATTCTCTCCCTTTTTCTAAGAAAGTATCAAACTTATTTTTTCATATATATTTTTACTTAAAAAAATGTTGGCGCTCGATAGCAAAGCACTAGTACTTTGGTAATGAAGTGTTGGCACCTTGGTCGAGAAACGCTAACATCCTGGGAGAGAAGCGTTGACACCCCAATGCCTTTCTATTGAGGTGTCAGTGCTTCGCTATCGGAATGTTAAAAAAAAAGGGGGTGTCGGTGCCTCGATTAAGAGGCGTCGATGCCTCCATATCGATATACCAGCACTTTTACTACCGAGGTGCAAAAAAAATAAAAAAAATGAGGTGTCGATGAATCGGCGCCTCCATATGAGGTGTCGGCGCTTCGTTATCGGGGCACAAAAAAAAAGGGGGCATCAGTGCCTTGATATCGGGGCGTCAGCGCTTTGATATCGAGGTGTTGGCGTTTTACTACCGATGTGAAAAAAAAAGGGGTGTCAGCGCCTCGATATCGAGGTGTCAGTGCTTCTCTCCCGAAGTGTCGGCGCTTTGCTACCGAGGTGTTAGCGCTTCGTTACCCGATGCTCACATTTTTCAAGTAAAATATATCTAAAAAAGTAAGGCCGATACTTTTTCTAAAAAAATGGAGAGAAGATAAAGAAGAAAGTCACTTCTAAAAAGAGAATATAATTTTTAAAATATTTAAAAGTTTAATCTTAATTAGTAAAGTGGGCCTCATGCCACCCATTACTTTACAAAAAGACGTGTCACACCCATATCAATAGGTGTTCTCTCCACTTCCATATATATATATATGGGAGCCGATTAGGTCCTCCAATGGAGGATGGTGACCGTTCTCCAAGATCCACGTGGAGCACAGGTGGACAATTTAGATCAATATTAAAAAAAAATTTGAAATTTTTTTTTTAAGCCCACAAGTCAAAGTTTGACGATTTTCATTGGTCAACATTTCACGGTTTAAAATATACACGGTGGAGATGAGTTAAATTTTTTTTTTTTTTTCAAAGATGATCTAAACAATACATCCAAGGTCCACATGGCACCCAAAAAGTGTTTTGGGTGCCATGTGGAGCTCCACGTAAAAGGTTGGAGGACAAAGGCCTTTTCCTATATATATAGGAAAAGGATATATATATATATATATATATATATATATATATATATATATATATATATATATATAGGATATGATCGATTTTGCCTAAGTTTTCGTGACACCTGATGTTCGTGATGGACGCTATATGATGACCAACCTACAGTGGTTGTGGAGATTTCTCTACACCCGAAGACTGCTGGCCTCCATAAAAAAAAAAGGAAATTTACAGGATCAACCCTGTCAGATACACCTTTTCCCCCAGAGACCCTATATTTTCACCTTTACCCAAACTGACCAACTACAAGTCAAGCTAGTTCTAGCTAGCATAAAAAGTCTCAAATACCTTTTCTTATACTTTTTATTGTTCTATATAGTTTAAAATATTTAAAAATTTACACTTTTTTATATTTACTCGATGTGAAGCAGCATTTATGTCGTCTGATTTAAAGGCCACAATATAAAGATTGATGATGTCAAAGATTGACATGAAAGTTAAAAAAAAAATTTGAAAAATGTCATTGTTAAAAAAAAAAAAAAATTATTTTTATTTTTTAAATGTTTATACCGATCGCTTAACTAGTAAGATCGCATTGTTTTTCAACAGTCGGCATCGACTATTTAAAGATGTTTTTTTTTTAATTATTATTTTTTAAATAGGCGATATCGCTATTTTTTTGTGTCAATTTTTGACATCATCGATCTTTATATTGAGACCTTTAAATTAGACGACATAAATGCTGCTTCACATCGCGTAAATATAAAAAAGTGTAGAAATTAAAAAATTAAACTATATAAAACGATAAAAAGTGTAAGAAGGGGCACTCGAGACTTTTGGTGGCCCAGCTTGGAGCTGATGGATTTGGGTAAAGGTGAAAATATAGTATCTATTGTGAAATTGTGAAAAAGGTGTATATGAGAGGGTGCATCTAATAAATTTCCCTAGTGTCTGTAGGGCGCCAGGGCTGGATCGTGGGCCATAAAGCTAGAAAATGTCTTGTCCAATTGTCATTTCTGGCGGTTTGTTGTTATTGAGTAGTAGGCCCGAGCGCAAAAGCATCCCTGTACATCAGTCAGGATGGTCCGGGATGACCGCCATGCTGGTCGGCCGTGCCTTAGAAATCACATCAGCCATTGCCAAATGATCATAGATCTTTGTTAAAAAAAAAGGGCAAGCACATTGATCATACGGTTGAGATTGTTTGGTCAGCTTTCGAACCAAAAATTTGGGTTGTCTGATACCAATAAGCAAGGTGTCAAAGCGGGTATCAGTTCATGAAAGACCGACACATATCGCTGCCCTTTAAAAAAATAACTGAAAGAGGTATTGGCCGATATTGATCTCGATACCGTAACGGGTCGATTTGTATTGGTTGGCCAAAAAATGGATACGCATCCGTATACTTGATACTTTGCTAAGAAGATGCTCTCTATTGAGATTGGACAAGTGGTACTACTTTTATAAAAAGAAACGGTGACTATAAAACCATATGGCACCTATGCGCTCAAATATGATTTTCAAGTATTTTTGGGATATGTGCCTTGTGGCAAAAGAAATTAGACCTTGTTATCTTCGTTTATATTATGCCATATAAGGCACATATCTTTTTTTTTTAAAAAACATATGAGGCACATTTGTAATTGTAATCAATAAATTGTCTAAGTGATAATCTATCATTCAAACTTGTTTTCGATAGAATTATGCCAAGTAAATGTGAACCATCTCGTTGATAAATCTTAACATCAGCTATTAAAACTAAGAACAACTATTTGTATTAGATTTAGACTGCACAGATCAGATGGTTCAATCCTCTCGAAAAATGTAATTTTTTGGTTCAATGCTCTTCACTTCATAATTTATCACTTTGACGATGAGGATTACCAACATTTTAAGCCATTAATGGTGTAAGATCATTTAAACACCATTTTGGAGTTTAAATGACGATCAAGAGAGTTGGGTTGTCGGAGTAAACATAGGCACAACACTAACTTTGGTGATGCTAAGTACTATACTGCTAGTGGGGTTGCAAGTTTGGAACCCGAAAACTGAAACAGACTGAATAGTCAGTCCGCCAAACTAGACCAAAGCCGACCTAAAAATGAAAAACTTGAAACCGATTGAGCTCTCAATCAGTTCGGTTTCAGTTGTGGGTGGCTGAAATCGAAAATTGATTGGTTAGGTTTAGACAATCAACCAAAAAAATAGAACCGATTTGTTTCGATTCAAGCTGAACCGTACTGAAAACCGAAATTTTCCATTGCAATTCAGTTAACCCAATCTGCATCTCTAAATGAAAGTGATCCTACATCTTTCTCCATATTATATATATATATATGGTGTACGTCCCTCATGGGAGGACACTCACCGTCCTTGAAGCTTTCAAGTGGAGGTCCACGTGACATCCAAAACATTATTTCAATGCCACATGGACTTCGGGTGCATTGCTTAGACCATTTTTAAAAAAAATTAATTTTGAAAACTCATCTTCACCATGTGTATTTTGAGCCGTAAAATGTAGACCATTGAAATTAGTCAAACATTGACTTATGCTTTTAAAAAAGGTTTTTTGATTTTTTTTAAAAATTAATCTAAATCATCCACTCGTGATCCACGTGACAACCAAAGTGTGTTTTGGGTGTCATATGTACCTACACGTGAACCTTAGATGACAGAACTGGCTCCCATATATATATATAATGGAACGAAGATGTGCGTTTGATTGTTGATCACGTGATGCCTGATTGTGAGTTACATCACTTACTCCCTTCACCACATCCTAGAGGATTTTAGTTTTTCTTTGTTTGTTGTTTTTTGTCTTCAAATCATTGATCCAAAAAACAATATTTTTATACTTGGACTGAAAAATCATCCTTTTTTATTTATTGTTAGATGGTCATTGATTGACTTTGGGCATTTTTACGAGGCACCCAATCTTCGGGTTGGATGCCTTGTGGCACCCAACTGGCTCAAGTGTAGCATTACGTACTTCTGATAACAAAATAGTCCAATTGGGTCAGGCTAACTAATTACAGTCTAACCCAAACTGAACCCAACCCGATTATTTCAGCTTCAACTCAAACTTGACCTGGCCCCATTACCAAAAACTTAGATCGAGGCAAGTTGCGTTGGGCCAGGTCACATTAGGAATTAAGTTAGGGAGTTAGGCCGGGTCAGGTTCGAGTCAAGAACCCAGGAATCAAACCCAACCTGTGACTTGTCGGATCAACCCGACCCAATTGCATCTCTATAATAATATTCAAGGATATTAAAAGAATTTGTTCATCATATTCATTTCATAATTATTTATAAACCTATTTAAAGTCTTGACATTGTTGGGCTATTATTAGCGATTTGGAATGAGCAGAATCGAGTTACTCACGGAGAAAAATCAAAAGATTCACTAAAAATTATCCAAGATGCAATGAACCTTCTATCTCAATATTGTCTTGCTAATCAACTAGAGCAGGAACAAGCAACACCGAGGACTGCTACAATCAGGTGGAGACGACCCCGAATAATGGGATGATCAAAATTAATTTCGATGGGGCCTGGCACAAAGGCAATACAGGGGTTGAAATTATATGCAAGGACTACTGTGGTAAAGTGATTATTGCTAAAGCAAAAAATCTCTAATGGATTTCTAACTCGGAGCACTACGAATGCATGGCCCTCTTTAACGCGATCCAACTTGCCCTTGAGAATGGTTTCTAGCAGCGCATTATTCTTGAAGGGGGATGCATTGACTGTGATCAATGAAGTGATCAGTCAGGCCTCCAATCTTTCATAAATTTTTGCAATCTAGAGCAACATTGTAGAGTCTCAAGACTTTCAATGATTTTTCGGTTAGCTTTGTTTACCGATCAGTAAATTCAGCTGATGATGCTTTAGCTAAAATTGGCTTGATCCAAGGCTGCGATGAGGTTTGGACAGACTGTGTTCCTCCTCAATTATTTGATGTGATTTCCTATGATTTAGTATAATAAAATACCCTTATTCCCATAAAAAAAAAACTTATAAATATATTTAACTAAAAAGTAGAGAAAAATACAAACACTTATCAAGTTTAAATATTTTAGATATTTTATTAACGGTTGGGATCATATCGATCAGTCTGCATCATATCTCAGAATATTTTAGATATTTTAAGAGTGATGCTACTGACACACCAAATTTTGCTATGCGTAAGCAAAGTAAAGATTGGGATTTGGGCTCTCAACGAGCTGAGTTCGAGCTGAGCAAGAGTCAACTTGAGGTCGGCTCTTTTATATTCGAGCCGAGCTCCTTTATATTCGAGCCTAAAACTACTCAGCTCGTGGTTGGCTGTATCAAGTTTGAGCCGAGCTCGAGCTGGTTTCGAGCCTAGTAATATGCTATATATATTTTTTTGTTTGGATTTATTTTTTATTATCTTTCATTTTTCATTACATTTTTACTTTATCTATATTTAAATAATTAAAACTTCTAATCTTCATTACATTTTTATTATCTTTCGTTTTTCATGGTAAATTAGCATTATGAGATTCGTAGAGAGGAGATGAGAGTTAGTGATTAAGATTTGAGCTGATAGATTTAAGTATTTATAGGTAGGCTAGAATTTTTATTTGTTAGTTTACTAAAAATACCCAAAACCCTTAATCATTAGAAAATTTTAATGATTAATTTTTATGATATTTTAATAATTTAAGTTATATATAATCTTCTAATATAAATATTTAAAAATAAATATTACATAGCGAGTCAAGTCGAGCCGAGCTACAAACTATCCAGCTTGTGGTCTTAACTCATAGCTTGGCTCGACTCTATCCAGATCGTGGTCTTAACTCATAGCTTGGCTCAACTCGCTAGCCGAGTTCAAGGTACTTGCGAGCTCATTTTTTTCGAGTCAAACCTCCGGTGCTGGCTCGGCTCAGAGCCCTAATTGGGATTGCTAACTGTTTTCTTAAAGATTGGTGGGCACAGAGCAAAACTTGTCGGGCAGTAGCATTAATAGAAAGAGGTGGAAAGCTGGGTGGTGTTCATTCATTATCCACATACAAGGCTACTGTCTGTTTTCTGTTACAGAACACACACTCTCTCTCTCTCTCTCTACCTACATCTAGTAACCTTTTAAGCAGCCCAATAAGGAGCTGACTTTGTTGAGTGAGTGCATGTGAAACACCAATAATTCTCATGCACCAAGTGGGTCCAATAGCCAGCCCCTTCTCCTTTGTTCTCATGCCAAGCTCCAATGTACAAGAATCTATCCAATCACCTCCCTCCTTTCCCCCCCTTCCTTCCCATTTCTCTTCTTTTTAGCTCCATGCTCTCTTCTTCATCACTCTTCAATGGCAGAAGCAGAATCTCCTCTACCATTGATGCTCTCTCTTCTACTTCTCATTACACTTCTCCTCGCTAATGGAAGTGGTGTTCAGTGTTCTAATGAGAAAAAGGCGTTTCTTCTGCAAAGGTTTCAGTGGGCGGAAAAGGGTCATGTCCCTACATGTCTTCCACAGAGATCAAGTAAGTTTAGATGGTTAATGACCATTTTTTTTCTTTTTCTTGTTCAATATAAATTTCTCTTATTTAAATGGATTCTATAGGGATAAAACAAGGTACAAAACTTTATTTTTCATTCTCATTATCCCAGCTGTTCTCTTCTGCACTCGCTTCTACATGATTAGAAGTTTCCAAAATTATCAGATTTGGAGAAATGGGTTCCATAAATCAATGCCTTCCTAAGAAAAATCTATTGGAAAAGGCTCTGAAAATTCAGGCATTCCATGCACTTCTCCATCCAAATTTATATTTAAAGAACATGAATTAAACATCAATATTCAGGTGTCAGAACTCAAATCTGAAATTAATTTTTAATTGTAGTTTAATTTTTTTTTCAATTATAGGAACAGAGAAGGGTGTAACAATACTAGAAATGAAGCACCACGATTACTGCTCAGGACTGATCAAGAACTGGGACGATAAACTCCAAAAACGCTTAATTTTAGACAACGTTCGTGTCGGATCATTACAATCGGAAATGAAAAAAGCACGCTACGGAAGTATAAAAGACGTATCGGAAAGTCAAATCCCAATAAAATCTGGCATAAAACTCCAGACCTTGAACTACATTGTAACGATAGAATTGGGTGGCAAAGAAATGACCGTAATCATCGACACAGGAAGCGATCTAACATGGATCCAATGTGCACCCTGTAATTCTTGTTACGACCAACAAGATCCTCTTTTCAACCCGTCGATCTCTCCTTCGTATCAGTCCATCCTGTGCAATTCATCAATCTGCGGGTCCCTACAATTCACCACCGGTAATTTGGGATCATGCGGCACACAACGGCCAACATGTAACTATGATGTCAGTTACGGTGATGGGTCCTACACACAGGGCGATCTCGGCGGTGAGCGCCTCAATTTTGGTGGCAGTTATATCGATAATTTCGTATTTGGGTGTGGCAGGAACAACCGAGGGCTCTTCGGAGGAGCCTCCGGACTAATGGGTCTCGGACGTAGTCAACTCTCATTGGTTTCTCAAACTTCAGCTAAATTTGGTGGAGTTTTCTCCTACTGTTTACCTTTGACAGAAGCTGGTAGTTCTGGTTCTCTAATTCTCGGTGACAATTCTTCCGTTTACAAGAATTCAACTCCGGTTTTCTACACTCGAATGGTTTCCAATCCCGAGCTCTTCACCTTTTATTTTCTCAATCTCACCGGAATTAGCGTTGGTGGGGTGGCTTTGCAAGCTCCTGGATTTGTTAACGGGGGAACACTAATTGATTCCGGAACAGTGATTACAAGGCTTGTTCCGTCGGTTTACAAGGCTTTGAGGGACGAATTCGTCAAACAATTTTCTGGGTACCCTCCGGCACCAGGTTTTTCGATCTTAGATACTTGCTTTAACTTGAGTGGGTATGAAGAAGTGAATGTTCCGACAGTGAAGCTTCACTTTGAGGGTGCTGTTGAGGTGACGGTCGATGTTTCCGGGATTTTTTATTTCGTTAAAAAAGATGCTTCTCAGGTTTGTTTTGCTGTGGCCAGCCTTTCTTCTGAGGATGAAATTGGGATTATTGGGAATTATCAGCAGAAGAATCAGAGGGTTGTTTATGATACAATGGGCTCTAGGGTTGGATTTGCAGAGGAGGTTTGTAATTTCAGTTAGAGAGGACTGAAAGGAATGAAAAGATGGTGAGGGCATGTAGTATATTAAGGCAATGTGGTTTTCTATATCAACTAGGGGCGAAAGCCAGTGCTCGTGGACTATCGGAATTCACAGGCAAATGCACAGAAGTGTCACTTCCTTCTTAAGATCTTCAGATGATATATATATATATATATATATATATATATATATATATATATATATATATATATGCATTGACAACATGGATCAAAATTTCGGCCGAAATGTTTCGGATTTTGGGCATGCTCGAAACCGAAACTGAAATCCAAATTACCAGTTCTCAAATGTACTAAGGCAAGATTCCGGCCGAAATTTTGGCCGAAATTCAAAATTTCGGTTCAAAATTTTGGTTTCAGTCATGATAGAAACCGAAACAAAATCCGACATTTTGATCCTTGATTGACAGTGCACACAAATCTAGTTTCTTTCTTTCTTCTTCCTTTTTTTTTTTTTGAAAATTTATCCAATTGTCACCAATTTGTCAGTTAATAGTGCTTTGTATTATCAGTTTTTATCATTGTATTATTGTATATTTATTAATTATTGTTGCATACGAGTTTCGAAATAGGTAATTGATGTATTGGGGATATGGTAGCATGTTGGGAAATTGATATTTCTTGAGAAGGTGAAGTTGAGGCCTGAAAATATGACTCTCTTTCATTACATAATTAAAGCTACCCAAGTATCCAACACCCAATCTATGTAACATAAAGCCTACACAACTCAAAAGACTTTCATATATAGAGTGTTTAACATCATCACAGAAGTAGCAATTAACTTGATGATAAGCTCTGAGTATTTGCCTCTCACAACCACTTCCATCATTGATCACTCTGATCACCTGTTTGATCATCATCATCATCACCATATCTTTATCCCATCTATTCAGGGTTGGCTTTGTGAGTCCTATTTCTTCACTCATTTCTGTTCATCGCTAAGCTCTCCGTAACTACAATTCTTCATATCCCTTCTCACTGCTTCCCTCCGTAACTTCGAATCATTCATTTGAATAGGTGTTACAATTCAACAAGCACACACTTATGTTCAAATGCAATTCAACAGAACCAAAATATATTCCGTAAAAGATGATTTTCGCATCTTTTTATTTTTTCAATATATGTACACATATTAGTCTATTACATACATAAACACTACAATATTTTGCTTTTAAGGAATCCACGCAAAGGGGATTCAAAACTGCGACGAGTCTCACTGAGTAAGTACCTGATTGACTTGTTCTTTGAGGAAGGGGGGCTTGATCCCTGCATGCTTGGCATAAAAAAACAGGAGTCAGGCTACAACTTCATGTCAACTTCAGTAATTCCCGACTTACTCGATTGAGTTAATCAGGTAACGGGCCGAGCCGACCCCGTAGAGGATCTTACTGTCATACATGCCCACATATGTAATGTCTAAATTTTTTTTTTTTTTTTTTAAATTAATCGGTAAAAAAGAAATTCATTGAAGAGTATAATATTAATATAACGAGGATACACATTGATATCCATCTCTGGATCTTGGAAAATTCCAAATCGTAGTCCTATTCCCTGTATTCGTTCAGTATCTGTATCCATTGACAATTATCATAATTCATCACATTCTGGGCAACTGATAGAAAATTTCAATTGTATTACAAGAAATTGCATCTCTTCTTTTCAGTAAGAATAAATGAATTTGTAAAAAGTAATAGGAATTGCAAAGGAATGTGGGGAAATCATATACTGAGGTCACCTGCAGAATTTTTGTATCCGTGATCTACTACGATCTGGTGCGTGGGTGAGAGCAGAAGACTTTACTGATCTGGGTATTATCCAAAGAAAATTAAGTGATCAAGGCGCCCATGTAATTGTCATCAGGTACTGTCAACAAGGGCGACTAGTTCAATGTTCTCGGAATCACGAGTTACTACAGCATCTTCTTTTGTTCTTGAGATATCTTCTGGAAGGATCGAAAAGTTCCGGTCACTCTTTGGCACCAAATATATCAAAGCCAATGGCAATACTCTCATTAGGTTGCGAAGTAAGATCGCCAACCATAGGTTATCGAATTGTGTACGTGTAACCTTCAAGATGTGGAGTAGAAGTCCTCCACCCCATGATGCTGTGAGAACCCCAACATTCTCAATAGACATAAGCAAAGCGAAAAAAGTTCCTTCTATGCCGGAGGGACAAAGCTTGGCACTGAGTACAAGAAGAGGCATCCACTTCATACGCCCGATCAATTTAGAAACACCTTCATCAATCACAACAAAGAAATGATCCGGTATGCCAAACTTCAAATTTAAACGCAGGACCAGGACCAAATCAAGCATTCCCGAGATACCCGAAAGAAACTGGGCCCAGAAAAGCAGGCTACGGAATGAGTAGTCCTTCAGGATGTTTTGGTAGAGTAGCACCCCGAGAAGGGACCCAACTGAACCGACAGAAAATATAAAGCCAACTATCTCCTGCACCAAGCATGGTTACTAGTATATGAATATCATTTAGAGCTCCGTTAACCAACTACATAATGAAAAAGCTCTTCCTGCAAAGTCACTTTCCGAAAAGTGTTAAATCGAAATAACATAGGTACTTTCCTACTTTTGTGCTATTGGTGTTTAAAAAACGTAATAGCGCGATCACCATTCACGTTGTTTATGCTGTCCAAATCATAGTCACCAAAGTCTCCAACTTTTTAAAAAAATCGGAAAAAGTTGGCAACTTGCAGCCATCCTGACTACATTGCCGATTAATCGGCCGAGTCAGCGATATTCGTTTTTTTTCTTCTTCCTTTTGCCTATTTAATACTATTTTGTTCATTAAAATTATTATTTTTAATTATTTTATATTTTTTTGAATTTTCTTATTTCCCGATTTTTCTGCCTTTAATCGATTTTAGCCAATTTTTTGCGACTTAGATCCTTGCCGATTTATTGCCGACTTCCGAATTTGTGACTACAATCCAAATTGCCACAGTTGATAAATGGTGTGATCATTGTTTCACACGCTATTCAAATGGGGGCCTAAAAGAACGGCCAAATCTGGAACAGAACTTTTTATATGCAGAACTTCAAAAATGTACCTTAGAGAAAGCTGGACCTGCTTTTGGATCCGTGTACCAATAGAAAAGTCCTTCATGGATGTTCAAGCTTAGTGAAAGGGACACATACATATATACACATGGCCTCCACACGTCTGGGCACTGAAGTGTTGTCCACATAGCTTGACTGGCACCCAGAAACCTCTGGCACACCTGATCTGACCATAATGTGTCAAGGACTTGAACAAGAGGGAAAGGAACAGGAGTGTCGTAGGGCTGGTATAGGGTAACCAACCCATTCACGATTGGGAATGGGTCACTTTTTTGGACACGTAGAACCATTTTTCATCAAGTCTGCTGTGCGGTGCGAAGATCATGATCTAAAGATCTCTGGAATTGAAGATTTTGCATCAAAATCCGCATTGTATTTCAAAGCACTCAAATGGCTTGAAAATGAACGGCTACCGTGTAAATCTCCAAAATGCATTTTAGCTGCTTATTTTAAAGGTGTTTGAGCGCTTTGAATCACACAATGGAGATGTTTTTCAATGTAATCTTTGCCCCACCATATCTTCATATCAGACCACTTGATGAAAAATGGAGCCATGTGTCCAAAAGCAGTGACCCGTTCACAATAAAAGGGGTCGGATACCTAAACCAAATCAGTTTCGTAACAGATGCAAGAGGCAAGCAACTAGTTTTACCTGTCGGTAGGCAAAGTCGGGCTCGTGGGGTTCATTTAGCACCATTCCAACCAAACATACCAGTGCAGCTGGGATACTCAACAAGCCAAGCACCCCCTATCATATAAAAAAACGTATCATGTTAGAGGCAAAACTCAACTATGAAACAATTAGCAAAAGGCAAGTTCTCCAGTATCTTTTAACTCAAAATTTGGCGACGATATAACTGAAAGCGAAAATACCCATCATTCCTTCACCCTTTTTACCCCCTTATATTAGTATTTTAGGCAAAATTATATTATTAGGGCTGTCAACGGCCTGGGTTGGGTCATGTTGGGCCAAAATCTAGGTTGGCCTGACCATGGTATCAAAACTCGGTCGATACCGATACGTATTGGTTTCGTTGAGAACCTATACCGACACCACCCCGATACAAGTATATGGGTGGTATCGACATCAGTATCGGATCGATACAAGTTAGTATTGGCCGATACTGTCTCGGTATTGGCCGATAGTGACCAATATAGTTACTCTTTCTCCTTTTATTTTGCTTAAAAAAAAATATTGGCCAGTAAGGTATCGGCGATACAACATCCATATCGACCGATACGTATTGGTCCAAGATGGACTGATACCCGATACCAAGTTTGATACCTTGGGCCTGACCCTTTTGGCAACCGACCCAACCTGACTGGTTGGTGCACTCGACCTGACCCACGCCGACGAGCCAAAAGCATGGCTCGACAGGACCTGGCCCAACCCGACCAAACCCACAGATAAGATACTTACATTAAAAAAGATAACTATTATCAGGTAGGATTCGATCGGGGGCCGCCCAAATTTATGTGCCTGACTCGGCTTTTGAACTGGGTCAGGTGTATCAGGTAACGGGCCAACCTGCATTGATAGCCCTATATATTATCAATACTGGAAGGAATTGATCATTATCTAACCTGAGAGCTGATTAGGTGAACAAGTAAACCGCTGATAGAGAATCCGAGAAGTCCTCCAATAGAGGAACTCAATGCACAAAAGCTTTGGATGTCGGCAGCAAGTGGAGGGTGATTGATACTATTTTGTGCCACACAGGCGTCAATAGTCACATCTGCTATTGCCACCCCAGCACTTCCTGTTGTCAGGGACAGTACGGCAAACACAACATGTAAATTGTTATGCAGTGATAGCAGGAGCATAGAGATCACGCCCAGAAGACCTGACAAAAAACCAAAAAAAAAATTCTAGATTAAATGGATGAATCGGTCAATTAACCTATAATGACGAAAAATGCAACTAAGGAGAAATTTTAAAAAGCAGATTAGATCAGAGATGTTCAGAGTTCCATGGTTGAAACTTAGAGCTTTCACAAAAAGAGCTAAACAGCATTACTCTTTAAAAAAGGGTGTTGATTGAAAAGAGAGATCAAACTACACTGAGTGAGACCAAGAGAAAAATTAACCCTTAGAAAAAAGCAAAGCATTCAACTATAAGGTCAAGAGCTGCAGAAAATGGACCCCATCCAAATCCGCTCCCTGCAGAAATGGATGAGCTAACGCATTGTCTTAATTGTGAACATAGGCTACCCTCTTGACATAATTAGTTTTGATTTTGTTTATTTGTTGTTCGTTTGATTTTTTTTTTACAACAAAATCTATTCAGAAAAAAGCAAGGAGAAGATAAACTAAAACCATGACAAGACACAGTGGCACATTTAACTTACGAAACATAAAAAAACTGCAATTTGGTGGAATGGAGTGTTGTCTATTGCCTCTGAATGTGAGAAGTTTATCAACTTCAATTGGGGAAATGGAGAGAAAATTGGGTTTTGGGAAGATGTTCGGGTTGGGGATCGGCCCTTGAAAGAAGTCTTCCCTTTAATCCATCAGATTCCTACGAATTATAAAGGGTTGGTGCTGGATATGTACAATATATGAGTATTTCTGCTCAAAGGAATATTTCTGGTAGAGACCTTGGAGTCTGGTTTCCACACTCGAAAGGTCAGTCTACTGGTAAAACTTTTTACAAAGCTTTGTGGAACCAACCCAGATTAGACTTGATTGGGCTGATTAGAGCCCATCTAAGGTCAAATTTTTCGCTTGGAGCATTGGCTGGGGGTGAATCTTGACCATTGGTCAGCTTTTAAAAAGGGATTTGACTTTTGAGGCTTAGAAACAGATGTGTGATCCGCCTCCATGACGAGGATCCGGCTAATCACCTTTTGATCCATTGTTGGATGGCTAGAGAAATTTGGGGGGTGGTCATAAAATCATTTGGCATCAATTGGGTCTTTTTGGAAGACTGGGTATCTCATAGCAGCTTGGGACGGGGTGAGTTTTGAGGGGCTAAAGAGGGACTTCTGGAATAATATGATCTTGGCTGTTTTATGGTCTATTTAGAATAAGCGGAATAACATAATCTTTAGAAGGATTAGAAAGCTTATTAGCTTGATTATGAAATCAGTCCAGGGTGGTTTGGCTATTAGTTGGATCTGTTTGTGCCAATGGAGAGAGGAAGGGATTACTTATACGAATGGGATAGCCTGCAAAGTTAGCCTCTTTTCTTCCCGCTGTTGGAGGTTCCTCTAACTTTGCTTTTGGACATTCTTGTTAAGCCAGGGGTTGATTCGAGTGTAGAGTAATTGGGGTCTTTGGTTTCTTTTTGTGTCTGAGTACCAGCTCCTCATTGGTACTTGGCACACACGTTTTCAATAATTTTTCTTTTCTTTAATATTTTCCACTTACCGATAAAGAAAATTCTAATTTGGCCTACTTATCTCTTAATTTTCGATGCAGTGAACTATAAACCTTCCACATACAAACTACTTAAGGAGTTTTAGGCTGATCCCTGAAGAAACAAGAGCAGTGTCACTTTTAATCTCAGGCGTTTTCTAAATACTAAGATCAGACAAACTTTTTTATAATTCAAGCAGGATAAAACAACTAATCCCAATCAAGGTTTAATATGTCACACCATTTAGCTCTAATTCTGGGATCATGTGTTCTTGGATATGACTTTGAATTGGAAGATACAACAGAAAACGGCTCCTACGAATTTGTACCATCTGAGATAAACATATAAAGATCTGTATCACCATGCTCTTCTATCGAGACATATTGCTCGATAAGTCTTGGCATCACCCAAGACTTCAATCCATGATCAAAACCATGGTTTAAAATACTGGTTTTCTGGTACGTATCGTCCAGCTTCAAAACTGAAACGTATCGGTTCCGGATGATACATTGGTATGTATCGTCCAATACATACCAATATATATGTAAATGCACTGGCACGATACATTCAAAGTATCGTACTGTTGACCTCTGAAACCGATACATATCGTCCAGTACATAATAGTTTCGGATGAGATTTTGAACCATGATCAAAAAAATCAAAAGGAAGGTAATCAACAAAAAATACACAACAAATCCAGTGCAATAGAAAGACAATCAGAGCATTGATGGCCAAAATAGAAAGCAGAGTACCATATGAAAAATTTCACAAATAACATTGTTGATCCATCGTACGACACTGAAATCAAGATCAGTAATTACAATGACAAAAAATTTCACCATTTGATGCATTGAACAAGATCTATGGGTGAAATTAATCGATTTACAATGAATGTCAAATTTAGATTTTGTAGACCTTACTGAAGTACTAATGTGTCTTGTAAGTAATGGGACACCAACTTCAAGTCGATATTATATTAAATTACTATCTAAAAAGTACTTGGATCAATTCTAAACCTCGAAAAAGGTCAAAAAAAACCTGCCATAATGAAGCAAAAAATAATATGGGCATGCATAATTTACCTGCGAAAATGAAGTAAGGCCTTCTCCGAAATCCTGCAACAGGAAGAACATCAGTAAGAAGACCCCAGAGAGGCTTAACAATCCAAGGAATATAAGTTATCCCCTGATAAATCTGTGCTTCAGATGGCTGCACCATCTGAACATCCTTCCAGTAATAATCCGAGGCCACCCGACCGAGACCGCCGCCCACACCTTGACTAACTCCGTAAACTACCGAAACTCCGAAAACAAAACTCCAATGAGTCTCTACAGAAAGCATCCTAATCCAATATAGAGGTGCACAAAAATATTCGCGAAGTCCTTTTACGGATTTCTTCGGCGTCGAGGTCTCATCATCCTCATTAAGCCTAATGCTCTCTTCTTCCTTCATTTCTCTTTCCAACTGAAAAAATTAGAGATATTAAGAACTACCCAGATCTGAAACAGGGGCTTTTGATCCAAATCCCTCAGAACAGTGGATGCTTACAAATGGAATTCGTCTACTTTCTACCAAACCATTTCATCCGAAACAAAGAGCACGAAGAACACAAAAATAAATAAACCAATAAGTAAAAGGTTTCGAGAGGCAAATTCATGAAATGCGAACAACCCAGTTCGGATTCATCAAAAAAAGAAACAACCCAGTTCAGAAATCAGTGTTTTCTGAAATGGGTATCTCGATTTGGTTGAAATTGTTCAGAAAAAAGTCAATTTGTGAGGTGGGATCCGTGGTTTTGCTTCAAATTCTTAAACCCATGTGTCAACAAAAAACACCACCCCAGAAATTGCTGAGATGGGTATCAATTTTTGGTAATATACTATTAAAAAACGCATCTTAGGAAGAAAACACAGTAGATTTAACTGACAGCCTCGAGTAGACACCAAGTTTTGTACATTTAGAACAGTAGTTGGTTTTCTACTGTAGATTGACACGTGGCGGGGTGCTATTGGATCCACGCAATTTCGGGGTTCTTTGAAAACTGTTTCGGAATATAGATTTGCTCGATCAGCGGGGAAAATGTTTCCAACGTGATGTCCAAAGATTCCACGTACGCTTTGTTGTTTTTGGCTTGATAGATCTTAAACCGTTCAATCACATTTTCTGATATATATATATATATATATATATATATATATATATATATATATATAAAAGAGAAATTTACCGTATCAACCCTGTCAAATGCGCCTTTTATTCGAGAGACCCTATATTTTTACCTTTAACCAACCCGACCAGTTCCAAGCCGAGCTAGTTCCCGCTAGCACAAAAGTCAGAAATACTTCTTTTTTTCATTCTACGTAGTTTAAAATTTTAAATATTTGCACTTTTTTATATTTATGTGATGTGAAATGAGATCTATGTCGTCTAATTTGAAAGCCACAATATAAAATCGATAGTGTTAAATATAGACACGAAAAAAGGCGATATCATCCATTTAAAATAATAAATAAATTTAAACAGTCGATACCGATTGTTTAAAGAGGTGATGGCGACTCTTTAAACAGTTGCCATCAACTGTTTAGACAGTCGTCGTCGACTGTTTAAAAAAAAAATTTATTATTGTTAGTATTTTTTTTTTCAAATAGTTGTTTGTGATTGTTTAGACAGTCAGTCCCGACCCTGTAAACAGTCGCTATCGACTGTTTAGTTGAGTCAATTGACTGTTTAAAGAGTTGTCATTGACTGTTTAAATTTATTTATTTATTTTAAGAGGCAATATCGCCTTTTTTGTATCAATCTTTGCCACCATCGATTTTATATTGTAGTCTTCAAATCAGGCATGATAAATTTTATTTCACATTGCATAAATATAAAAAAGTGCAAATATTTTAAATTTTAAATTATATAGAATAAAAAAAGCGTAAGAAGGAGTATTTCTGACTTTTTGTGCTAGCTGAAACTGCATCAGCTTAGAGCTTTAGGTGAAAGGTGAAAATGTAGTCTCTAACAAAAAAAGGTGAGTCTATAGGGTCGATTTTGAGAAATTTTCCTATATATAAACTTCTTGAAAGTGTATTTGGTTAGTGCCGTGGCTTGAAATATCGGTTGGATAAGAATGGGCCCATATGTATCGGAATACTCCCATTTGATATTATCCTCAAGGAATGTATGGGTCAAATAAGGTAAATATCGAGTCATAGGATGTTATAGGGGCATATCAGCCGATACGTATCCGATACCGCATAATATAATCTCTTTTTGTAATTTTTTTTCATTTTATTATTAGTTTTTAAATGATTTTCTTTATAAAAAAAAAAGAAAAAATTGCATATCGGCCGATCAGGCTTGTATGTGTCTAATATATCTGATACATATTGGCTTGGTGCCTCGCTGATACGCCTGATTCATATCAGTTTTAAAACCTTGGATATTGCGATGAGAATACCCCATGCAGTCCATATGACATGCATCTTTGATCATTCTAAGTGTTTCTCGTGAATGGCCGATGCTTATACTATTCCAAAAAAAATTGCATATTAGAACATTACAATTAGGGAAGATTTGATTAACCGAAGTGGATTGAAACCAGAAATATTAGTTTTCAGTGTAGTTCAACCTGAACTGAAACAAATCAGTTTGATTTCAGTTTGGTTAAATTTCAAAAATTCAAAACTCAATCAAAACTAAGAAAAAATTGGTTCAATTTGGTTTCAATTTTTTTTTTTTTTTTTTTTAATTTCGATTTTTCAATTTTGTCCGATTATGGGTCAATTTTCTAAACTTACCCAACCAATTTTCGATTTTGGCCATCCAAAACCAAAATTGAACCGATTGGAAATCAGTTTCAGTTTTTTTGGTCCATAAAGTTTGACAACATTGCAACCTCAGGATTGCAAGTTTAATTCCAACTTACCTATTAGTGAAAAATTAATAATAATGGGGCCTTATCTTAAGCCTAAGAAAAAACCCTCACATGTAAGGCTCTGATTGAATTGCTTAGATTGAATGATGCAGATCCTCCAACATGCAATTTTATATTTGTGCCCAAATCTCACCCCTGCGTGAGTGGTATCAGAGCAGAGGTTTTGGTAAATCCTCTTTTGATTTCTGCTAATTATCTTATTGTTGCACCATGTCCGAACTTGATGATAGCAGTGAAGCACTGACTGCGGCGGTTGTTGCCGAGGAAACACTCAAGGATTGAGTGGTTCACGATCCCAAGAGGGTGAGCTAACTCTAAAAACCTGTCGTCAATTAGATTGCAGACTGCAACTCGCCTACATGTAGCCGGAATCACTGGTCAACCATACGGTAGTAAATTCATTCCCGAGAGGTGTACACCGCCCTTCACACTCTGGAAGTTGGCCAAGCCCGAAGTCGTTACCTTAACTGCAAGGAGGGGTGGAGAGGGGGATATCGAAGGCGGGGCTAGTGACTGGAGTGAAGTCGTAAGTAAAGCCTATGTGCCATATGGCACCATGGCTTAAAGTGAGTCAGGTAAGAGTTTTATTTTAAGCCTAAGGTGAAGAAAGACAATCCCCTAAAGGTTAATGGGAGCTCACTTTACACTCATAATGACCAAATTCTTCAACTTTTTAAAAAAGTCACGAGTTATTATTGGTGATTTTTTGAAAAAATGAATAAAATTATAATTATTCACGCCTTTTTCAAAAAATTGCGAATTTCAAAAATTATTTGCAAATTTAAAGAATTAAAATTTTAATTTTTAATTTTTTTTTCAACTTTCTTAATATTTAGAATTCTTAATTAATATACATTTCTGTCATATTTTTTCTTTTTTATTTCTGAAATTTGGCCTTTTTTTCTCTGAATTTGATGAATTTTTCCGAATCTTTTCCAAGCCGATTTATTCCCAAACCCCGACTTGGTCATTATGCTTACACCTAACATGAAGTCCTCACTTTCCCTTTTAGACCACATGCCTACTCCTTTTAGACAATCCAATTTATCCAAGTGGCTAAACATAATAAAAACATTATCCAATAAAAAAGCATATGCTTGTCAGAGAGTTCAAACCATTCGATCTAATAAGTTTAATGCAGACCGATGCTCATATCTACACATAAGGTCCATTCATATTAAGTACTTACGCGGACAAATGTCATAAGATGCTCTATGTAAAGACCCGTATTTTGAATCCGAGTTAGACTGACCCTGTGTGTGTATTCAGCTCGGCAACCGACGTTACCATTTATTTTGGATTTTTATCTAGATGTGATTGTGCGGACAGATTTTAATTTAGAGCCCATTTGGACCCTCGTGCGAAAGTTGTGCACCGACTCGGTATAGCCGCTCAATACCGGACTTGAGTTTTAAAATTAGAAGTGTATAATACATAAGATGTGTGTGTGTGTTTTACTTTGTGAGCAATCCTATTATAAGAAGGAATTGCATTCCCGTATTATACTAGGTTTTGTTAAGAGAGGATAGTTATCCAACCGTGTGAAACTCCGTCTTCTCTATTCTTCAATCATCGTAGGAGATCGGTTTAGAAAACCTCATTCTCTAGAACCCTCTTTGTTGAAAACACTTAAACTTTAGAAAGAACTTGAATCAACATTGAATTCGTAGTTGGCTATTGGGAGAGGTTGAGATCATTGGGGGAATGTTGGAGTTGTCTCTGTGAACTCGTGAGATCGATCGCGGCGCGAATCGTTGAGGAAACCCGTCGGTTTCGTTCCGAAGTTCCATTCGCGTGACTCATTTCTAATCTAGGAATCCTTAGATTAAAGGTACGTTTTAATTAAACTTTTTGATTAAATCATTAGATTAGCCATGGGTTTTACTTTGGGATGTATGGGTTTCGATTCGGGTGAAAACCAGCGAAATCGCGTCGCTGTAGCTCGCTCGAGCGAACTATTATCATCGCTCGAGCAAGGTATCACCGAACTCCGACATTGCCTTAGTATTTTAGTCATAATTTTTTATCCCGAACTCCGATTGAGACGATTCTTTTTGCGTTGGAAAGCTAATAGAAAAATCTACAACTTTCATGTTTTGACCAACTCATGGATCAATCGTCTTGATGGTCAAAAATATATGAGAATGTTACGTCAAATCGCTCGAGCGAGCTATTATCATCGCTCGAGCGAGGTATCACCGAACTTCGACATTGCCTTAGTATTTTAGTCATAACTTTTTATCCCGAACTCCGATTGAGACGATTCTTTTTGCGTTGGAAAGCTAATAGAAAAATCTACAACTTTCATGTTTTGACCAACTCATGGATCAATCATCTTGATGGTCAAAAATATATGAGAATGTTACGTCAAATTCTAGGATTGGCGCAACTTGCCTGTTTTGACTTGTTTTTGAGGAAACACTTAAATAGGTCTATATTATTAGTAATTAGAGTTAATTTTAATGCTTGAACGTATATTGTGATGTAGATTGAGGGCGAGAGGCCATCAATAAGACTTTGCTTGACTTCGCATTACTCCGAGTTTTGGTAGGAGAATCTCATCTTTACAGTATTTTATTTTAATTTGCATAGATATTTTGAATTAAAATCTTTGAACTTGCATATGCCATTGAAATCACATCTGTAAACTGAAATTGATATGAATGACTGAAAATCTAAATCTACCTGAATCCTGAAACCTGAATCTGCTTAACCTCTGAAAATCTGAAATCAAGAACCTGAACTATGTATAAGAGACTTGCATCTGATTTATATTAGTATCTGCATTTATTTTATGATTGACCTGAACGACCCCTCAAAAATTCCTGAACAACTTCCTGGCACAAGTTTCCCTCATTACGCAGGGGCTTGTTGCATCCTGAAAAAGGGTTCATGAACGACGATGGTAGGTAGGGATTCCCATCGGCTATATTCCTGCTCTCGAGATATAGTTTACTCGGGAGGTATTTTAAGTTGAGGATTAAGTCATGAATTACTGAACTTTACATATAGAAGTTAGGGAAACTAAGACACTGAAACACTACATCTGTTTTTAAAACTGTTTTCACACATTTAGAAATAAATCTTACATATGATTTCTGCACCTAAATTCAGTTTATTATCTGCTTATATGTTTGACAAGCTATATTCCGATATTTGTTTTGAAATCATATTAGTTAAAATAAAATGCCGTAGATGTCTTTCTTTTACTGAGCTTTGTTGGTTAGCTCACTCCGACTATACGTCACAAGTTCAGGTACTGACGTGGCTATTCAAGGCTGTGAGACTGATCTGACTATGTGCCTGAGGAAGAGCTTGAGGTTCCTCCTGAGGAGTTTTTCCCAGTATAGAACTTACTGATTTTCTTATTTGTGGTGAGAGTTAGACTTGAATTTGTAGGCCCATTTTAGTTGGATACCATAGTTTTATACTTGACGTTGATTTCTGTTATGAGCCATGTTTCGATGATAGTCGGCCATCATCGGTGGTTCTTTACTTTTAATTGCTTCCGCATTTATTTTAGCTATGGATATTTATTATGCTTTACTCTGATATGTGTCATGTTTGTCCGACTTATCGTTTATTCGATAGGTTGGCGAACCGACCTTTCCTATATCTGAGGGATTGAAAAAGTCGGGTCGTCACACTCTACCACTTGAACAATTTGGATTAGTGATGTGCCACATGACAATATATGACATGAAGGTGGGGAATGTGAAGATTTTATCTTAGGTCTAAGGTGAAGAGTCAAGCCACTTTATGAATTTATTTCCATCAATTCTTTTAGATTACTATGCTACAAAACTTTTTGAATGAAATAAATTGGAGACATTTCATAAAGACTCGGACTCCCTTTGTACCATAGTATTGACCAAAAATGTGGGTTTTTTTTTTATTTTTGAAGAAATGAATAAAAAAAATCAAAAAAGTATCTGTCCCCAAAATTTTCCTTTTTTTTAAAAAAAAAAAAAAAAAAAGCATTTCAAAATCGCTTTTTTTTTTTTTTTTTTAAAATGTCATCTTCTTGTTTAAAACTGCTGTTTGGTCACAACAAATATACATATATATTTAAATTATTCATGGTTATTATATTTTTAAAATTTTCCCGATTTTTTTCAAAATTACCAAAATCTACCTTTTTTGGTATATTTCCAGAGACATTTTATTCCCTTACCCACACTTGGTCATTGTGAGAGTGATCAATTTATATTTGTTCCCTTAAGTAGAAAAAGTTCCATCCATTCTTGAATAACTTCTTACACAAAATGGATTAATGTGACATGGAAATTTCTACATGTCTCCAAATAATTAATGGGGCATCAAAAGATGGTCAATCCCATTTGAAGATTATCCAAAAATAAGTCGGTTTTTTGGAAAAAGATCAATGGATCATCAAAAGATAAAGACTTATCTCATCACCTTCCTTTTAAGGTAGAATGAAGGTCAACTTTGGATGGAGAAAAGTGCAATTATTTACAAAACTCTCCATCTAAACCTCTTTTTAGCAACCCCTTAAAAAGCTCCTTCTACAAACAGTTAACCATTTTTGGCTCAAGAAAATGCCTAAACTACACACATCATTTTTGTAATTTGACAGGTAGTTTATGTTTTTGTCAATCCAAGTAGTTGTGTGAAGGCTGATCCAACTAGATCTCCATCAATCTCATCTCAAAATAGATAAAAGACAATTTACTTCGTTACTTTAATAAAATTACTAAATTAGAGAGCTGCCAGGAGCACACCACTTTTTTTCCTTTTCAAATTACCTAATGAAACTACTAATCACAGACTAAGTTTTCACTATCGGCACACCAACAAATGAAAAGAAAAAAGAAAATTTGCTTTGTTGCAGCTAACAAAGATCCCAGAAAAATGTATACTTTGAAAAAAATTGTGGACGTACCATCTCTCGGATGCACAAAACTTCCTAGTTTTGTGGAGGGCTATCAACAGGTCGGGCCAAAATTATGGCTGCCCCAGGGGAAAGTGGCATATGCCTGACCCGATCCGACCCGTTGGTGTATTCGATCAACCCAACCTGAAAACCTGACCCGATGCCTGACCTGGTAAAAACCCCATATATTATGTATAAAATATCAAGTTGGTTCGAGCAAACCCGAATTTTGCCCGATCCGCCCCGCCCCGATCCGACCCAAAGAGTCATGCTTATGTGCTCAGTAAAAATTCATATCGGAACCTCAAGGGGTTAGGGAAGCTGGCCAGGTATTGCTTCCACATGCAAGAGACCTGAGTTCGAATTCCCTCCTCTCCTTGAAGCCACCCTAAGGATTTATATCCCGTGCTTACCCGACATGTGTTAATTTGGGGTCCGCACGTGCTCTAAGATGCCTGGATACCCAGGTCTTCAAAAAAAAACAAAAAAACTCCAGATTGGACGGGTTGGGTATTGGTCGACTTGAGTCACTCGACCTGTTGACAACACTAATTTTTTTTTCTATTGGATAATTAAACAAGTTTATTAAGGATCACAGCAGTTTAATTTTCCTTTTTCTCCATGGGAAAGCGGGAAGAAAAAAGTGGTGTGCTCCTAGAAATCTCTAGGGCTGTGTTTGGGTTAGCTCTTATAAGAGCAGCAGCAGCTCTTTGCCAACTCTTTGTCAATAAAATTTACTCTTAGAGCAGGCATAGAGAAATTTTATTACTTAAAATAACTCCCCGTCAGAGCAAATGAGGCAATGAGTTGTGTTACCAAATGTAAAAATAATTCTCCATGAGAGCCAAAAAGTGAAAGAGTTGCTCTTTGCCCCCGAAAGAGCTAACCCAAACGCAGCCAAATTCTAAAGAAAATTATAGTTCATTTGTCACTGCTTACCTTAATTTGTCAATGATTGGTTTCATATGGCTCCAGCTTCCGGCTTTCACTTAAAATAGATTCTTTCAAATGCTAAAGTCGGAAGTTGGTTTTAGCTGCTTCCATTTTAATTTTTGGTTTTTGATCGGCAGCAGCTTCCTGCTTTTGCCCAATTGCAACTTTGAGGAAAGCTGCTTTAAGTCACAATCCAACCATGCTGCTAAGTTGCTCAATCCTTCAAAGAGTTGTATATGTTTAGAGGCCCGTAAATCTGTAAAAGTCAGCTTTCGACTGTTTCAGCTGTGCATGATTGACCCATACACTGTCATAAAGAGTTTGTATATTGGCATTTTGTATGGGAGGTACCAGTACAATACCTTGAATGTATCGTATCGGTGACCCCCAAAACTGATACATATTGGCAGGGATAAAAAAATCGGATTTTCGATATGTATCATCCAAACTTAAAGGACGATACGTATCGTCCGATACATTGAATGTATCGTCCTGGTACATTTTTTTCTAATATCCCAAAAAATACATTAAAATTATAGGACTAACGATAAATTGACCGATAATTTAGACGATACAGATGATAATTTGACTGATAATTTAATTGTTTTTAAGCGACTAGAGAAAAGCTCTAAAATTCTGGGACAAACGATAAATTGACCAATAATTTGGACGATACGAACAATAATTTGACTGTTTTTTAGGGGCCCGGAGAAAAACTCATTTTATTGTATCGTCCAGGTCCAAAACCGATGCATATCAGTATCGAACAATACGTATCAGTTTCAGGCAAGATTTTGATCCATGGGGCAATCATCCCAAAAAATTGTGCCATTGAACAGCTTCTACACAATTGTATCAATAGCTTACAAGCATGCCTTCATGTTTGGATGGCTAGAAACCTTTGATAAATTGAACTGTGGGCCAAATCTCTCTCTCTCCACAAAGATTATTTATCTCTAATAATTTTTTTCTTTATTATTTCTTTTGTTTCTTCCGAATATATGAATGTTTAAGTAACTCAGTCCTACAATTAAATTTTAAGAATGGCAACTTTATTAACAACCCAAGATTCTTTTCTTTGAGATCGGTTTTCGCTGCTAGAACAGTTGACTGTTTAAATCAGACATAGGAGATCATTTTCCGTCCCAATCTTCCTCCACACAAGTGATCTTGAGATTGAGCTTACCATCAGACAAACAGATCTTGATTCTATGTAGCACACATCATCTGAGGACCATGTTTAATGTGTGCCCATGATCATGCTCACTTTTTGGGATGTGTTTCCCGTGGAATCTATATTTGAATATCTCATGGCTGGCCCATGATCTCAAGATTTACTGTTTGGAAGATTGAGACGAACAACGGCCTCCATCATATGATTTAAAACAGTCAATAGTTTTAACACATGAAATGCAATTTGAGAATAAAGAATTTCGATTTCTAAATTGGGGTACCCTTTCAAGTATCTAATCAATGCAAAAATAGAATTCCGAAAATAGGGTGCATACCTTTTCATAGAGTAGAGTACATCATCATCACAGCATTTTCCAATCTATTTGAGTAGGGTAGAAAGAACCAAGAGGTGGGGTCAGCTCTAGTTCGGTTCGATGTCTTTGGAGCTTATAAAGGGGCAGCTCGGACCGGTTTGCATTGGGTACACAGTAGTGTATCCTGCTGGTGGTACGCAAACATGAACCAATCTCATTTAACCTGAAAAATTAAATCTTGGGATGCACATAGATATCAAACATGTGTAGTAGATAAGACTTCTGTGTATCTGATACAAACACACTATTTAGTTACTACTTTCCAATTTCCAAAGAAATTGATACTTCAAGATTCAGAAAAATAATCACTTCATCATATCACTCTATTACCATCATTGCCAATTCCATCTATTTGGGTCCACCACCCAAAAAACATTATCACTCAAATTATGAAAAACACAGAAAAAGAGACAGAAAATGAGGAAAACATCATGAGATGCAGTACTAAGGTGCACAACAGCAACCGAAATGTGATTTGCCCAGATCCAAGCCACACTCGATGCACATGCTCATCAATCTTATCACTTCAAAACAACCTCACCAATCAGATGATTTAGGGAATTCATAATATAAAGAATGATTGAGGGCTGTCAAAGGGACGGATCAGGATGGACCACAATTTTGGCTGCCCGACGGGTCAAAGGTATATGCCTGGAGTTGGTATAGGTTAACAAACACACTCCAAATAGGGATGTGTTTCATGTGAAGTCACCATATGTTCCATTTGATGGTACACTCATGATCAGAGATCTATGGTGCTTAAAAATGTCTATCATGTGGTTCAAAGCAGTTAATTCCCTTAAAGTGAAAGGCAACAATGTATATCTCTAAACTCAGTTTAGCAGTTGGGTGGTGACTGCTTTGAATTACACGATATGCATGATTTTTCGGTCAGAACTTTAGCACCATACATCTTTAGATCATGGACGTACCATCAAAGGACCACATGGTAACTCCACATGGCACACATCCCAAAAATTGACCAGTTCCAAATCATTGACCGTTTGGAATGGGTCAGTTTAGTTATCCTATACCAATCACATGCCATTCCATAATTATGGCCTTCTTCAATCAGCTTCAATCCCCAACTCTTTCCTTTCTGGTTGAACCTTCTGAGTTTTTAGAGAAAAACCATGCAGAGTTTTCGACACTTCAGGTATACTTTCATTTGTTAGGTCTCGACTTCTCCGCTATGATTTCCCCAATAGTCCATAGAGGAGTTATTGCCGCCTCATTCCTATTCGTGATTATGAAGTTCCATATTCAAATAGCGGAGACTCACGAAGAAGTATTGCACTATTTAGCAACCTGACCCTAAAACTGCCCCGGATCAAAATCTCTTAAATCCCTCTATGCTCTTTCAATTATATATAACATATCGGGTCAATCCAACCCGATTGTTACCTAATCGACCTGAGGGTTGGGTCGGATGCTTCAAGTTTATATGCCAGACCCAGTTTAAAAACCAGGTCGGGCGGGTCAGGTAATGCCGACCCTTTGACAGCCTTACATGATTTTAATCATCTAATAAAGGACAAGTTTGTGAGTTGTTGCTATAACTCTACTAGATGTGGGAGTTGGGCCTATAACTCAACCAGAAGGTGCATTGTTGGAAAGCACGAAGTATACAACTTTGCAGGTAGGTCACTTCGAAATTTATACAAGTGGAACAGGGATAAAGACAATGAAGAATTAGTTTCTTGTCAGAGAGCAAGATGGCCGTTTTGAACATGGAGGATATATATATATATATATATATAGTTTTAGTACTTAAAGTCATAATTTCACTAATAAAATTGAAAGTACAACAGATCAAGAAAGGATAGCAAGATGCTTGTCAAAGAAAAAGAAAAAAAAAGCTGAAAACATCAACAAATAGCATAAAAAATACAACCGCCCATTGCCCATCAGGTAGGCAACCTCAGCAAACAGAAGCAAAGATCGTGAGAATCTCTAGAGTAGTATTCCCATCCAACAGGATTCTGGCAACCACAGTCGCCTCTCCCAAAGATGAAAATGGACGCCGGCAGCATAGGTCCTCAATAATTGCACCTACAATATATTTGGGAGTTGGGAACTTATTCTTGAATCTCTGTTTGTTCCTTTCCTTCCATATTTCCCAAAAGGTACTCACTGGCATTGGGTTCGAGATAATGTTCACATTCACATCAAATAGATTCTCTGGCCATCCTACTAGTATCGAGGCATAGATTCTCCAAGGTCAATGACCCCAAACCAATTTAGAAAAAGCACTCCAAATGCCACTTGGAAGCTTGCATTGTAAGAATAGATAATTCACTGTTTCACCCTCCCTTCCACAGAATCTACACTCAACAGGTATATCTCTTCCTCTCCTCCAACGTTGCATACGGGTTAATACTCTCCCTCAAGCCACCTCCCAAGCAAACATCTTCACTCTAAATGAGGTTACTTTTTTCCACATTAGAGTCCTTGTTGGTGAATCAACTGTCTCCTATAAAAGGATTTGTAGAAAGATCTGACTGTAAACTTCCCTATTTTCTCCTATTTCCTCGATCAAGCTCAACTCTTCCATCAACCTAGTGAATTCCTCAATCTCCTCTTCTCGCAAATTCCTACGAGGCCAATATTCCATGAAGCATAGTTCCATTCTCTTTCCCAAATTTCAGTAACCATCGGCTCCTGTTAATCGCCAAATTAAAAATCATCTTACATAGTTTTTCTAATGACTTTTCCAAACCATCTATCTTGCCAAAATCTAACTCTCAAGGCCCCACTCTAAAATTAATTCGTTCTGCAAACTCCTTCCTAACGTTATGCACTCCCTTCCACCATCTCAATCCTACTCCCCTCCTTGGGCCTCTAATGGACCATCCACTTCTATCTCTTCCGTAATTCTGGGCAATTCCCTAATCCAACTTTACGCTCTCCCTTCTACCATCTCCCCCTTGGCCCTCTAATGGACCATCCACTCCTATCTCTTCCATAATTCTGGGAAATTCCCTAACCCACAGAACTCCCTCTCCTCCCCTCTCCGCCATAATTTTCCCAACAATGCCAACTTCATATTCTGGATCGATAATCCGGAGGCGTAGCTCAGTTGGTCAGGCCTTGGGTTTGCTCCCCAATGGTCACCAATTCGAGTCCTCTCAGGGGCACTAGAGTATTACCCGGTCGTTAGCTCCAGGGCCCCGTGGGATTAGTCGAGGTGTGCGCAAGCTGGCCCGGATACCCACGGATATAAAAAAAAAAAAAATTCTGGATTGATCAGATTCCCAAACCACCTTCTTCCTTTGAGAATCACACCACATCTCAATTTATAACATCGCTTCTTTTTCCCTTACACTCCACAACAAGTTTCTTTAGATTCTCTCCAGTTTCTTGACAAAAATTGACATGAAATATATCGGTAAGTTGGACAGAGTGGCTTTAATTAACAGAACGGCCAACTTCTTATCAAATCATTCAATTACATGGTCCTACTGACTATTTTGGCTTTCCAAAACAGGGAGGGAGCCTCAAATATGTGGAACCACTTCCCATCATGCCAGCCAATACCACTACCATCGCCTCATCCACCTTCACCCCAGAAATCGTAATTTTTCTAAGATTCACTCTCTGGCCCGAAATAGAACAAACCCGTCTAACTCAGTCCAGTGAAATAAAACTACCTGCACCAACTTTACAAAGTCATTGAATTTTTCAGATATTTCCGAGGTCTGGGCAAGGATCACCAGATGAAATACCACCACTGAAATATTCAACCATTAAAACAAATAAGATAAACATATCGATGTTAAAGCACAGATGAGATATCTATGATGGGGATTGGTAACGAAAGCACATTGTTTTGGATCAACAATAGATAGTATCGATCAGATCCTATCCAGAAAAATTAACAGGTTTGATGCTCTTAACCTGCTGGTTAGTGGAGTTTTTGTGAATAAATAGCAGATCCACAAGAAATGTTCATTTATCAAATATTAAATTCTTTCACTAATAGTCATTTTACTTAAAATTTGTAAATGATAGTTTTTTTTGCAGGTAGATAAAGAAAGATGTAACATATTAATGAATAATAACAATAGCTGATCAAAATGTGCTACTGTTTCCAAAATGTTACGATACCGCATGTATCGTAACACTAAAATATAAAATAAAAAGAGAATAAAGATGAGAAGATGGCTAATTCAAGGTAGCCGGGCCTCCTCTGATCTATTCGAGAAGATCACTCTCCTTAGATTCCAACTATTTTCTTCATTGATTCCCACAAGAGATTACATCACTTATTTATAATATTTTCCTACTAAAGATTAATACTCCTAATTCAAACTAATTAAAGATTCTAAATAATCAAATCAAAGATTCTACATAATATAACTAATAGAAATAACCAAAAATAACTAGACAAGCTTATATGGTTGGGATGCGCAAATCTTTGTTAGCTTGAGTATTGATTCCATGTAAGGGCAGCTCACGGAAGTTCATAGTATCATCGGTGCATGACATTCCAGCCTTCTTAAAGTATCCTTGTCCTCAAGGGTTGAGATCTGAAGATTGAACCATGTTACACCACGATCCTCGCACTCTGATGGCCCCATTTGGAGACATAATGAACATGCAATATGTGGTCGATTAATCATTCCCATTGTGTGCAGGTAGAGCATCCTCATCTTGAATGTGTCTCCCTTAAGAAGATTTGGTCCTTTCAATCGCTTGATTAAGATAGCATTCAAATAAACCATTTCTACTATCGCAGCGAAAGGATAATCTGTGTCCACTACCTTAGGGATTTGAATCATGTGTTCCTTTTCTGAAATCTCGACCCTTCTTTCAGTAAAAACTATGATCATAACTTCAACGGAGAACTTGGATTCTTCTGAGACGGGACTTATGACCTTTCCGTTAATTACAAAGCAAATTTAATTTGGAGCTTGCCATTTCGTAATTGGAGAAATAAGATGCCTTCCCTCCATCTTAGATCAGTCGATTCTGCCTCTTGACTCAAACATTCGATGAGGTTGTCCACGTGGTGATCGATCTTTTTCATTGAATCGCGCACCTTTACAACCGATGAATGGATTTCGCTAAGCTTAGTTCGTATATCACAAAACCCATACATAATCTCCATCCTTTGGATTGATTGCTCCGATACCAATTGTTACGATAACCCATACATAATCTCCATCCTTTGGATCGATTGCTCTGATACCAATTGTTACAATACCGCGTGTATCGTAACGATAAAATATAAAATAAAAAGAGAATAAGATGAGAAGTTGGCTAATTCGAGGTAGTCGGGCCTCCTTTGATCTATTCTAGAAGATCACTCTACTTAGATTTCAATTATTTTCTTCATTGATTCCCAAAAGAGATTACGTTACTTATTTATAGTATTTTCCTACTAAAGATTAATTGACGGGGATCGCCAAGTTTAGGAGCCTTGGATTTGGGGCAACAACAGATTTTCGGCATCAGAAGAAGTGTAGAGGAAGCTTGAGCACCGTAGCCTCAGAGGAGAAACGGATACAAACCACGAGGAGAACAGTGCCGCAACGAGCCCTCGCTCGAGTGATCACTTAAACTCGCTCGAGCGAGCCCTCGCTCGAGCGGTTATAATCCTCGCTCGAGCGAGCTATAGCGACGGGATTTTATGAAAACTTTTTTTTTGTGTTTTATTAGTATTAGAACTCTTTTATTGCGAATTTTATTTTTTGTGGCCTATATATAGAGGTTTGTAAAGACTTTTTAGTCAGTTTTTTATTATTAAATGAAAGAGAGTTGCTTTTGTGCAAACCCTAGAGAGCTTGTGAAGGGTTTTCAACCAAGAGAGTGAATCCTTCAAAACCTTGAGGAGTGAGCAATCGTTTTTCATGCGACTTTGTGCGAAGCCGACATACAGCCGTGGTGTGAAGCTTCGGAATGTGTGAAGCCTTGGAATCTATCCTTTTATTTTGTCTTTTCTTTAGTTATTGTCAGGTATTATCCTTCTCTAATTCCGTTGATAAAATCAAAATCCCCAAAATTGTTTTCCTTTGCTAAATTATTCTAAACTTTATTTCGATTAAAATCTCCAAGGAGTTAAGAGACGATATTGCGATTGTCGATTGATACGCTAAACTAGAACGAATCTCGAGTTCCCTCATCGGAGCCGTTTTTCTAGATCGGGAAAATTTTCACGCATGCAGACGCTAAACGGATTAATCTAATTGTTTTTATTAATTTCGTTGAATTAATTTTATGTATTGCATGATTTTGAATATTTCCGCTATTCAATTCTTTCTAAAAGTTAATCCCAAATTCGCATATTAGGGTTTTAGTGTTTGTCCCGCGTCATTAATATTCCTAATTCAAACTAATTAAAGATTCTATCTAATCAACTCAAAGATTCTACATAATCTAACTAATAGAAATAACCAAGAATAACTAGATAAGCTTATATGGCTGAGATGTGCAAATCTTTGTTATCACGAGTATTGATTCCATGTAAGGGCAGCTCACAGAAGTTCATAGTACCATTGGTGCATGACAAAAAACTTCTGAAATGGGGAAATTTCTGATTGAAATTCTGCAAGCATGTATTGCATAAACAATCTTACTTGGGAGACGGGATCATCAAATTGATGATGAGCCTCTTGGATGGGCCATAGCCAATAAAATATGCTTACAACAAAGTTACGAACAAAGATCCACAAGAAATTCCATTGATGGGATCATTAGGCCAATCTCACCATAAAATTTTGGAGCTATAGGCTACAACCCAATCAAGAGGTGGTCCTTTGATGGGACAGTCTCAATACAAGCCAAAGTTCACTAAGTTGCAGAGAGATTTATACAATTTTTTTTTTTCGGTGGTGGGGCGGGGGGAGATATATGGGTGTCCCTATGTTTCGAGAATCCAAAGGCAAAGTAAATGGATATATACAAAGAACCATACAACTTTTACACCAAGAGAGCAAATCAAACCACTAGGGGGAGAAATGAAACCCAGTCTGGTGTTGAGCTGTCAAGAGCAAAGGCGTGACCCATGTGTTTGCATTTGGAAAACTCAAGAAGATGCAGCTGCCACAGTTTTTGGATAACTGCACATGTTATCCTCCAGACAACCAATGCTAACCCGTCCAAGTTCAGCACGATGAAGACTAACTTGGGTGCAAGAATATTGCCCATTGAATCCTCCGTAATGCTTGAAAACTGTAAATATTAGATAGCCAGATGAATAGGTTCGAATATGAGATATCATTTTCTTTTGAATATGCAAAGTAATAGAAAATGTAATTACTGGAATAATGTGAACCCTTTCAAGGATAAGCATGCCATTGACCCAAATATGATGGGATATCTTAACCTCTCTTATACTGATAACAAATTAAAAGACTATGAAATATACTTATATAACTCTTTTAAAAGTATAGGATACGAAGGTTCAAGCGTCTCATCAGGAACAAGACAAGGAGCCAAGAGATGTCTTTTCTTTTTTATTGGTAAAAGAAATACGTTAGAACACATACAAACAAATAAATAAATAACAAGGCAAAAAGACATACCTTCCAGCGAGGGGATGAAGAAGGAAGACATAAACAAAAAGAAATCCGAACTCAGAACTCGCCCCAGAACTGAATCATCTGGAACGAGGACCAGGAAAGAAGCTCAAAGCGAGAGGAAAGAAGGCTACGCATGCAGGTTGTCCCAAACCGAAGAGAAGTAATTGCCTTATGCTCATCAGGAGCCAGAAGGATCCAAGATAGGGCCAGGTCTTTGAGACCTTTCATGATCATATGAACCGGCCTTCTCATCCTTCTAAAAACCAATTATTCCGATAATTCCAAATGGTCCACATAACCGCTAAATCCATAATCTTCCAGAATAACCATTTAATCCCCTCGAACTGAACTCTGTCCGAAGCAGCCGCAACTTACCACAGTCTTCCGGGAAGACCCAATTCAGATTCAACTATTTCAGAGCCAAGTTCCATATTTCTCTGGCCACCCAGCAGTGGATAAGAAAGTGACTACCCGTTTCCTCCTCTTGAAGACACATCACACATCTATTTCACATTCGCAACCCGTGCTTGGACTGCTGGACGGGGTCGGAGCCAAGAGATGTGAAATACAGTAAGACCATAAGCTACTTTTTATGCTCTGATAAGTTAGCATCGGTAAAGCACACAATATAAAACCATGATGGGAATTGGAAATTGCACTGACATTGCAAAAAATTCTAGCTTTTTTATTAATTAAGCATAGAAATTTAGAGTTTAAAGTGCTTTTTATTATCAGTTTATCATTGCCTTTTAGTTTATTGGTGCGGAGGGAAAGGGTTGTATATTATAGTATTTTATAAATTGTTGCTGCATTCGACTTTCTCGATAGCTCATTTATTTATTGGGGACACTCTGCTATTGACATGTCAGCTAATTGATATTTGTTTAGAATGTAAAGTTAAAAAAGCTCTATCGTTTTGCCAATATTGCTTATTTTCTACAAAGTTATAAACAAGTGGATCATACTGATACAAAATATTAAATGCAGACGAGTTTATTAGAAAATTGGTAATAAAAATCAGAAACAGGAATCCTCAGGAAGTCTCTATTGGAAGCAAACATGGGATTCTCAGAACCTAAGAAAACAGTATCAAGGTTTACAAGTTTCCATGATTTTGACTTTCTTGAATTGTGCAAACATGCCCTTATATCTGAATGCAATTAAGCATACGAAAATAAATGCTGGAAAAGATTTTTTTTTTTTTGCTTCTTTTTTAGATTTTCAATATATGTATATATACATATAACACTTTCATATTTTCCTTATAAGAAAGAAAGAAAAAGATTAAAACTACCGTGAGAGGATCATTACCCATATATATATTGTATGAATAGTGTTCTGAAGAGGTTTAGTGGATTTTGAAGCCCGACCCAACCTGATTTACTGGTCAGCATCAACCTTTTTCTCATTGGGGTTTGGGGGGGTGGTCAGGTAGACCTAGATTTTGACCCGACCCATCCCATTGGCAGCCCTACTATAGAGTATATTACTGTCAAATGTGTAATACATACAAATATATAGGCATGCATACATATATAGTATCTAAAATGAAATATTAATATACCATGGATAGACATCACTATCCATGTCAGCATCTTGGAAAAGTTCAACCGATTCCCGTATTTGTTTCTGTGCCTGAAATATGTATCCATACACAGGAATCATAGGCATTACATCCCAGGCAACTGACAGAAAAGTTCAATGGTATTCGTATTGCAAAAATTACATGTCTTCTCTTCAGTAAAAATAAATGAATCGCTAAAGCATGTGGAAAATTCTTACACTCAAGTTTCCGGCAGAATTTCTACTTCCTTGATCTACTACTACTACCTGGCGCGTCGATGAGTAGCTACAATGCTGGCTTCAAAAACTGTTATCACTACAAACAGATTACACATAAGATCTACTTGCAATAAAGTGGAAGCAAGAGACTTTGCCGATCTAACAGTAACCCAATGGCAACCTTTGGATGAGTTAGATGAGCAAATGTCTGGTGGATTACATAAACAAAGGTGCCCACATAATTGTCATCGGGTATCATCAACAAGAGCGATGAGTTCAATGTTCTCCGAATCATGAGTTACGACATCATCTGTTGTTCTCAAGATATCTGCCAGAAGGATTGAAGAATGGCGGTCACTCTTAGGCACCAAATATAGCAAAGCCAACGGAAATATTCTCATCATGTTCCGAATTAAGATAGCCAACCAGAGGTTACGGAATTCTGACCGTGTAACCTTCAAGATGTGGAGTAGAAGTCCTCCGCCCCACGAAGATGTGAGAAGCCCAACGTTATCAATAGACATAAGCAAAGCGAAAAAAGTCCCTTCGATGCCAGAGGGGCAAAGCTTGGAACTGAGTACAAGAAGAGGCATCCATTTGATACGTCCGATCATATGAGAAACACATTCATCAATTACAACAAAGAAATAATCCGGTATGCCAAACTTCAAATTTAAACGCAGTACCAGGACCAAATCAAGCATTCCTGAGATACCAAAAAGCAACTGGGCCCAGAAAAGCAGGCCACGGAATGGGTAGTCCTTCAGTATGTTTTGGTAGAGTAACACCCCGAGAAGGGACCCAACTGAGCCGACAGAAAATATAAAGCCAACTATCTCCTGCACAAAGCATGAATACCAAGAGTCTATGAATACCACCTAGAGTTCCATTAACCAATAACAAGAAAGAATGGTCAAATATGGAACGGGGGTACTTCGGACTAGCAATGTACCTGAGAGAAAGCTGGACCAGCTTTTGGATCTGTGTACCAATAAAACACCCCTTCATGGATGTTCAAGCTTAGTGAAAGGGATGCATACATATACACACACGGTCTCCACACGTCCGGGCACTTAAGTGCTGTCCACATAATTTGACTGGCATCCAGAAACTTTTGGTACACCTGATCTCGCCAGAACGTTTCAAGGATTTGAGCATGCAGGGAAGAAAATAGGAGTGACATAGAGCTGGTATCTAGATAGGGAACGGGTCACTTTTTTCAACATGTGGCTCTGTTTTTCATCAAGTGTGCCGAGTGATGCGAAGTCCACAATCTAAAGATCTGTGGTGTTGAAGATTGCATACAAAAACATCCCTATCGTGTGTTTCAAAGTGGTCAAACGCGAACGGCTACTATGTCAGTGTTAGCCGTTCATTTTAAAGATGTTTGACCACTTTAAATCAGAGGATGGAGCTGTTTTTCGACACAATCTTCAACCCACCAGATTTTCGCATCAGGTCCTTCACATCACACTTGACTAAAAATAAGTGACCCGTTTTCACAATCCAGATTGGGAACAGGTTGGTCACCCTACACAAAATTAGTGTCATAACAGGTGTGTAAAAGACGATCAACTAGTTTTACCTGTCTGTAGGCAAAATTAGGGACATGAGGTTCATTTAGCACCATTCCAACCAAAACTAGCAGTGTGGCTGGGATACTCAACAAGCCAAGGACCCCCTGCCAGAACAAAAAACATCTCATGTTAAGGCCAAATTCATATTACCAGTCCGGAGGGAATTGATCCATATCTAACCTGAGAGCCGATTAGGTGAACAAGTACACCGCTGATAGAGAATCCGAGAAGTCCTCCAATGGAGGAACTCAATGCACACAAACTCTGGATGTCGGCAGCTAGTGGAGGGTGAATTATACTATTTTGTGCCACACAGGCATCAATAGTCACATCTGCTATTGCCACCCCAGCGCTTGCTGCTGTCAGGGACAGTACGGCAAACGCGACATGTAAATTGTTATGAAGTGATAGCAAAAGCATAGAGATCACACCCAGAAGACCTGAAAATTATGAAAACAAGAAGCTTTAGATCAAACGAATGCATCTTTCAATTAAAACATAATGAAAAAATGCAACTAAGGAGAAATAAAAAAAGCAGATTAGAATAGAGATATTCAGAGTTCATGGTTCATACTTAGAGAATTCTCATAAAGAGCTAAACAACATTCCATTTTGTCAACAAGGGTTCTAAATTAAAAGGAGAGATCAAACTACACAGAGTGGGACGAAGAGAAAAATGACAAATGCAAAAAATAAAAAAGTTTCAACTATAGGGTCAAGAGCTGCAAAAATGGACCGCGTCCAAATTTTGCTAATGTGTCACGCCCCAGAAGACATTTAATGTGTCACACCCCAGAATCTGGCTCATGATTGTTCTCAACGTGTGAACAGATCTAACTATTAATGCTACACTAACTCAGGTCAACAGAAAAGAAAAATTCATTGGCATTCTCAAAATATTACATATCTAATGAATTCTTGACAATAAAATTCTAAAATCAGGACAAAAATACTTCTAAATATCTTCATTTGTTACATCTTTGTAAATTCTCATATCAGAACAAAGGAAAGCTTATGATAGAATGTCGAGACAGATAATCTGGTGGACATTGAGGAAGAAATGCATCCTGAACTTATATATTGTGATTATCCAAGACATGCATGAGAGGACAATAACTAGTGTAAGAACGACGTGTGGAGAGCCGAGTGAGTTCCCTATCGGAGATGATTGCATCACGGATTTACCTTGAGCCCTTATTTATTTGCCCTGATAATAAATGCGAGAACCATAGACATACAAAATAAATTTCATGGTGCATGTTATATGCAGATAACATAGTATTAATTGACTAAACATGGAAAGAAATAAATGATAAGCTAGAATTATGAAGAAAATCCTTGGAGTCAAGAGATTAAAAATTAGCAGAACGAGGAAATACATGGAATGCAAATTTAATGAACCTCGGCCACATTGCCATAGATTTCACCATTTGGGCTCTACTTTACAATCGTATTGTGGATTTGAAGAGGACGTCTCAAATAGGATTAATAAATGCTGGATGAACTAGAGGCACACAAGCGGTGGATTATGCGACCCAAGATATCCACTTAAACTGAAGGGACATTTTTATAAGACAGTGGTTAGACTTGCCATATTATATAGTGCAGAAAACAACAAAAAGATAGAGTACATGTGGCTGAGATATGCATGTGTTGAGAAGGATGTGTGGAGTAACAAAAAGAGATAAACTCAGAACAAGTACATCAAAGGAAATTTTGATAGTGGCACCTACAAAGGAAAAAATTATAGAATGTCGCTTGAGGTGGTTTGGACTTGTTCCACAGAGGCCAGAAGCAGACCTTGTATGAAGTCTGAATAACAAGGAAGTAGGAGAAGAGGAAGACCAGTAAAGATTTGGAGGGAAGAATTGAGAGAGACATCATAGATTGTGAAGTTACAAAGAGCTAAGTGCTAATCAGAAATTTAATAGTACTCGCAAGGCGACCACAAATAGATTAAATAAGGTTGTGAAGATGGTGATTCAGGTTTGCTACCTTAAAGTAATCCTGGCTTCTAAGTTCAAACTATAGACTAGATGGGCTTCTGAATGAATAATTTGTTTGTGGTATACTCCTTTATTTTTAAGGATAGGGAGATGCAAGTTGTTCAAGTCATTGTTATAAATTCACTCCCAACCCTGTGAATGAGAAACTGATTTAGAGAACTAATAATCCATTGTTTCCTATTTCTTTCCTAATTTTGGATACGGGTTCTCTAATATGATTTTGTAATGGATGATACAACAGAATCTGATACAAACAGATATGGATTTGAATCGTCAGGTTCCGCTACTGACTCATATTGCTCAATAAGTCATGGTATCACCCAAGACTTCACAGTTCATGATTACAACAATCAGAAGGGAGTTAATCAACCAAAAATACACAATAAATCCAGTATAATAAATGTTAGGAACACTAGAGTTATTATTTGGTGTGTAGATAAATTTATCGTTTAATATAATTGCTAGTGAGACTAACTTGTCTCACTAAGCCTTCTCTCTCTTTCTCTTCTCTTCTTCCACTCTAACTCTAAACCTAATATCGTATACCCTCAGCCCTAAACTACAACCTAATACCACCTTCCAATCCCTAATTATCTTCTTGGTATCAGAGCCAAATTGAATCGAACCTGTGCCTTCGTATCCTTGATGAAAGGCGAGTCATCGTCTGACTCGAAACTTGTCGGAGATCAGATTTTCTGCAATTTTCAGCCCTCAAGTGCAGGCAACTATGGTTTCTCACCAGTTTGTGGCTGTTTTTCTTTGATTTGGAATGCTTCCGGCCTTGATTTCTCATGAAGTCCTATTCAAGAGCTGGAAAAGACGTCTTCCTGCCCAGATTTGAGAAGATTTTATTGTTCTTTTCGCTACTCCCCAAATCCAGAGTTTATGGGGTCTCATTTAATTGAAGGTTGATCTGTTTTATGTCTCTGATCATCCGCAACGCAGGGTGCTGATATTGATCAGGTACTTGGTGTTTTTATCACCAATCTTTCACCTTTTTTTCAGCAGTCGGCATTTCCGTTATTCTTTGTTGGTATTGGTGCCATTGAACCTTATTGGTGAAAATTATAGTGATTGCATGTATTTGGTGGTTTTTTCCGCCCTGGTTATTGGAGTTTGTGCTGCCATCTTTATGGAGTCTCTAGGGTCGATAAATGCTATTGATGTGAGCATTGTATTTCTCGTCGGAATCTATTTTTAGTCATTGATTGCTGATTTTTGTAATTTCGGCCTTGTTTTATATTGTTTGTTGATTATTTTTTCTCCCTCCATATCCTCTCTAAGGCAAGATGATAGAGGGATACAATACTATAGGTAGTGAATATCTTCCCATTAGCATCACCTCGATCAAATTGAATTCGAGCAATTATTTGGAATGGAAAATGGTCATCATCCTTTATGTTTAGGGTTGTATGATGATGGGATTGTTAACAGGGACCACTCCTAGGCCTAGCACTAGCATCAATGATGCCGAAAAATGGGATGCCGATAAAGCAATCATTCTTGAATGACTTCTAAATTCCATGGACCCCTCCATATATAGAACCTTCAAGTTTTACGGTTCTGCAGTCAAGCTTTGGAGCAAGCTAGGTGACACTTTTGCACCATCCGATCATGATGCCCGTATTACCAATTGAAACAGATGATCTCTAAATGTAAACAAGGGGATGCCTCGATGGGGGAGTATTACAATACTCTTTAGAGTATGTAAGAAGAGCTCAGCCATAATGAGCCATTGTCTAAGTTTGGAGAAGAAGTTGGGGCCGAATGGGCCAAAAGATTTGAGAGGGACCAGATTTATAAGTTCTTTGGTGGGCTTCGATCTGATTACGAGCAGACTCACACACAAATTTTGACCACTCGACCCCTTCCTACGATAAGCACGGTCTATGGGATCCTCTTTACAGAGGAGCAGCGTCGTCTTGTTATGCCTACCAGCGTCGTCTTGTTTTGACCACTCGACCCCTTCCTACGTTGAGCACGATCTATGGGATCCTCTTTACAGAGGAGCAACATCGTCTTGTTATGCCTACCAGCTATATTGTCACTTCCACTCCTTCGTCCTCCTATAAGGAGGGGTAGGGGGAGTTATAGAGGGGGCAGACATGGCCGAGGAGGACGTGGCCGAGGTTGATCTACTCTTACATACTCACATTGCGATTTTATAGGACATGACCGCGATCACTGCTATCATCTTCATTGCTATCCAGAGGGTTATCAACCTAGATCTTCTACATATGCTCATACTGTTGCAACCAACACTTCAGCAACTTCTATTGCTGATTTGAGCTCCCTTCGATCCCAAGTGGCAGATTTATTCCGATCATATGAGCTTCGTGTCTCATAGTCCTCTCCCACAGATAACTCAGGGACTTCCCAACTTATTTTTGAGCCACCAAGTACATTTGATTCATCCGCTTTTGCTGCGACCACTACTACTACTGTTCCCAGTTGGGTCATTAACTCAAGGGCTACTAATCACATGACGAGTAAGTCTCAGGTACTCTATATTCTCCCCCTTCTTCTCCAGCTCAGGTTCGCATTGTCGATGGTTCCTTTATACTCATTCTAGGGTTGGACTCATTCCTCTATCTTCTTTGTCACTATCTCATGCTTTACATGTTTCCCAGTTTTTCACTAATCTTCTTTCTGTTAGTATCATTGCCAAGAAATTGAACAGTTGCGTTATTTTTTACCCTACATACTGTGTTTTTCAGGAGCTTACTATGAGGAGGATTGTTAGTAGAGGCATTGAGAGGGGTGGGCTTTACTCCCTGCAAGCTGATTGTAGTACGCCTACCGTTGTTGTTCCTGATAGACCTGTTGTTCTATCTTCTCTTTTGCCTTTTGTTAGCGTTAGCTTAGGCACTTGATCTTTATGACATGCTAAAATTGGACATGTTGGCTTCCAAACATTATGCACTTTAATTCCAAGTTTTAAATCTATTTGCACTTCAATTAAGGTTTAATGTGATGTTTGTGAGCTTTCAAAATATGTTAAACATTCTTATCCATCTCATATGCACAAATCTAATGTTCCATTTCATATTTTTCACTCCAATGTGTGGGGTCCTTCTCCAATTACTTTTGTTGATGGTTTTCAATATTATGTTACCGTTATTGATGAGTGCATTAGATGCACTTGGCTATATTTGTTGGAAAATAAGAGTAAAGTGTTTGCTAAATTCTAGGAATTTCATGCCTTAGTTAAAACTCAATATAATGTTGTTGTAAAATTCTGAGGTCTGATAATGGATGGGAGAATACGTTTCAATCTTTTACTGATTATTTGAAAATGCATGGAATTATTCATCAATTTTCATGTCCTTATACTCCTCAACAAAATGGTGTTGCTAAGCATAAGAACAGACATCTTCTGAGATTTACTCGTTGCTTAGTACATGGCATATATGTGCGAAAACCTTATTGGTCTTTAGCACTACTTACTGTCTGCTTCCTTATGAATCGTACCCCATCTAGGGCATTGGCAGGTCATTCTCCGCATCATACTCTTAGACTTGCCGATCCTCTTTTTTTCTGTTGAGCCTCGAGTGTTTGGTTGTACTTGTTTTGTCCAGGGTCTTCGTCCTACTCTACATAAATTAGATGATAAGGCTATCAAGTGTCTCTTTGTTGGATACTCTACTGTTTCTAAAGGGTATCGCTGCTATGATCCTGACGCTCGTCGTTTTTACACTTCCATGGATGTCACCGTTTTGAGGATTTTCCCTATTTTGTCGAGGATCGTCATACTCCTACACCTACCCTCCTCTTCCCTCACCAGCTCTTCAGGACCTTTCGATCTCTCAGCAACAAAAGGGGGTGATTACTTATATACACCGCAGGTGGCGTGGTCCTACTGTCTCAGTACCTCCTCCAGCATCCCCTAAAGTGGTGGCTCAAACTCTTGTAAGTATCCCTGATCCCACTCATGCTTCTCCTTCACCTTCTACTAATGATCTGGATCTTCCTATAACTCTCAAGAAAGGGGTTTGCGATCTGGTGATCCCTTTTCGTCTTGCAAATTTTGTTTGTTATCGGGATTTTTCTCCAGCCTACCAGGCATTTCTTTCTGCTATAGACTCTGAGACGATCCCTCGGACTGTTAGTACCTGTTAACTAAGAAATTTTGGCATCGGGATCTCCTTCTTTCACTTAACCTCAAAAATCAGATAGAATAAATTAATTAAAGGAATTAGGAAAGAGACTCTATTTATAGTATTTCCGTTTAACAAACCTACTCTAAATAGGTTTTAAAGTCCTAAGTTATGTCAGACACCTAGGTGCCTAAATATCATAATTAAGCACCTAGGTGCTTAAAAAAATTATACTTAGGCACCTAGGTGCCTAAATATCATAATTAGGCACTGCCTAGAAAATCGTAAGTAGACACCTAAGTGCCTAGAAAATCGTACTTAGGCACTTAAGTGCCTAGATATCATACTTAGGCACCTAGGTGCTTAGATATCGTAATTAGGTACTTAAGTGCCTAGAAAATCTTAATTAGGCACCAAGGTTCCTAGAAAATCATACTTAAACGATATCGTAATTAGGCACCTAGGTACCTAGATATCGTAATTAGGCACCTAGGTGCCTAGATATCATACTTAAGCACCTAGGTGCCTAGAAAATCGTAGGTGCCTAGATATCGTAATCAGGCACCTAGGTGCCTAGAAAATCTTAATTAGATATTATACTTAGGCGCCTAGGTGCTTAGAAAATCGTACGTAGGCACCTAGGTGCTTAGAAAATCGTACGTAGGCACCTAGGTGCCTAAATATCATACTTAGGCAACTAGGTGCCTAAAAAATCATACTTAGGCACCTAGGTGCCTAGATACCATACTTAGGCACCTAGATATCATAATTAAGCACCTAAGTGCCTAGATAATTGTAATTAGGCACCTAGGTGCCTAAATATCATAATTAGACACCTAGGTGTCAAGAAAATGGTACTTAGGCACCTAGGTGCCTAGGAAATCTACTTAGGCACCTAGGTGCCTAAATATCATAATTAGGCACTTAGGTGCCTAGATATCATAATTAGGCACCTAGTGCTTAGATAATCATAATTAGGCACCTAGGTGCCTAGATAAAATACTTAGGCACCTAGGTGCCTAGAAAACATACTGAGGCACTTAGGTGCCTAAATATCATTCTTAGGCACCTAGGTGCCTAGATAAAATACTTAGGCACCTGGTGCCTAGATATTATAGTTAAAGCACCTAGGTGTCTAGATAAAATACTTAGGCACCTAGGTGCCTAGATAACATATTTAGGCACCTACGTGCCTAGGTGGTTATGAGAAAAAACTTGCATACGCTAGAATAATTTTTTCTCAATTCGTGTGAAGGTAAAAACTTACGCATCTCTTACAACCGTTTATTTCATGAAAACCTTACGGGAACCATAAGATCATAACTTCTATAACCGCTATCATAAATCTATAAATAGGAGATCCGTTCTCAAATACAGGATCCGAAAAATTCTTACAAGAAACCTCTGTCGAAAATATCTCCCAAAGACTTTTGGGTATCTCCGAGATTCTTTCTATTCCTTTTTTTTTTTTTGTTTAAAAATTGGCGGGAGAAATAAGTCGAGGTTAAGACATTTAGGATAAGGGCTACGGCGCTTACATAAAAGTGATATGCTTAGGTTAAGAGCTACGACTCTTACCTAAGTAAGATTTATGGTTACAATTTGGGATTACGCATTACGACTCGTACCCATTTTCCTATGTACTTAGAAATAGTTAAGCCATGTGAGTATGACCCTGGACATAACTTCTAGTACACCCGGATTGCAACTACAAATTTGATATTCATATGCGTTGCAATTACGAACCCAAAGAATGATTTCAGATTATGACACCCGAAATATTTATGCACGACAACTCAAAACCATGAGATTTACCGGATCTGAATTATGTCCCGAAATTAGAGTTTCTATCGCGGTTCGAATCATCACTCCCTCAAATGTAGGGTTTAGACCTTAACTTCGAGATCATAAATTCTTTTACGGTGGATTATTTGATTTTTGGTCAAACGATCATAATGCGAGATCGTAACGAGATCCAACGGTGAATTTATTACATATTGACAAAATCTTGTAATTTTAGTCAAATCTAACCGTGGACTTGTTGACTTTTGGTCAAAGGATCATAATGCGAGACCGTAACGAGATCCAAGGGTGAATTTATTACATATTGACTAGATTTTGTGATTCTGGTCAAATAACGGTGGACTCATTGACTTTTGGTCAAACGATCATAACGCGAGATAGTAACGAGATCCAATGGTGGATTTATTGCATATTGACCAGATCTTGTGATTTTGGTCAAATCCAATGGTGGATTATTTGACTTTTAGTCAAACGATCATAATGCGAGATCGTAATGAGATCCAACGGTGAATTTATCATATATTGACCAAATCTTAGGATATTGGTCAAATCCAACGATAAAATCATTATAAAATAATCTATGATTGTCAAATTTTAAAGAATTTAGCGATATCTAACTCATGATTAGAATTCTATCACTGAAAGTGATAACTCTTTTAATAACCAATTGCACGAAGAATAGATTTGGTATTCGAACTCATCTTTGAGACCAAAGAACAAGATTTCGTTTTAAGACTCATCCACGAATTTCTTGCTCCAGTAATGACTCGTGCTTTTCGATCGAATGGAACCGACTTTTGGAGGGGTTCTCCCATCCGTCGTCCCCTATTTCATATTTTTCAAATCTCCGATGAAGATAGTTTACTATGTATCTATCTCATGACGGATTGAAGATGTCGATGAAGACTTAGAATTAGAATTTTAGTTTTGTTTATTTCAGAGATGTAATTACGTTATTTTTTATTTAGTAGTTTTTAATCAGAGATATTCAATTTTGATGTAATTAACGAGGAATCGATTGTGATACCCGGAAGTGTAAGGTCCGTCATTTTAATAAAACCCTCTCCTAGCGAGGGAAAATTTGTTATGATTGATTTGTGTTAGATTTATATCCAACACAAATTTGTTGTTTACAGTGCCGCTTTTAATCACCCCTCCTGGCGAGCTGTAATGGTCGATGAGATGAGTGCGTTACAGCATAATCATATATGGGACATGGTTCCTCTCCCACCAGAGAAGAAAGCCGTTGGCTGCAAGTGAGTCTTTGCAATCAAGCAGAATCAAAATGGTTTTATTTCTCGCTATAAAGCTCGACTTGTCGCTAAAGGGTTTGCTCAAACCCATGGAATCGATTATGAGACAACCTTTGCTCCTGTAGCCAAGTTAACTTATGTTCGTGTTTTTTTATCCTTGGTTGCCATGCAGAGTTGGCCACTTGATTAGCTTGATGTGAAAAATGTGTTTCTTCATGGTGATCTGCTCGAAGAGGTATATATGGATCCTCCTCCTGGTTTCCTACTTCAGGAGGAGAGTGGCAATGTCTGCTGCCTTCGGAAATCTATACATGGGTTGAAGCAATCTCCCAGAGCATGGTTTCACCACTTTAGCAGTGTTGTTGTTAACTTGGGATTTCAGAGATGTCACTTAGATCATACTGTATTCATTCACTCTAGTCCTTCTAGAAGTGGCATTCTTCTTGTTTATGTGGATGATATTATTCTTACCGATGATGATCATATTTTTATTGGTTGGAGTGAACTGGGTAGAATTTTTGAAGTAAAAGATTTAGGGAATCTTAAATACTTCATTGGATTGGAAATTGCTAGATCTCATAAATGAATTTTTGTCTCTCAGAAGAAGTATGACATAGATTTGTTGCCTGATATTGGGATGCTGGATTGGAAACCAGCAACTACACCTATAGATCAGAAGCTTTCTATTCATGAAAAGGATAGTGATTTACTTCCAGACCCTCATCTGTACCAGAGATTGGTAGGGAGATTGATTTATCTTACTCTCACGAGACCTGATATTATGTTTGCTGTCAGTCATGTGAGTCAGTTTATGCATGCTCCTCGCACAGTTCACCTTGCTACTATCCATCGTATTGTCAGATATATCAAGTCCAGCCTGGGGTTTGGATTGATATATCGTGCTTGTAGTCTTATGAGCATCTTTGCTTACACTAATGAAGATTGGGTTGGCTCCATTACTGATCGTCGAACCACTTTAGGATATTGTGTATTTTTTGGAGGAAATTTAGTTGCCTGAAAGAGTAAGAAGCAGACTGTTGTGTCTAAATCTAGTGCAGAAGCCGAGTATAGAGCCTATTGCACATGTAACTTGTGAAGTATTATGGATGCGCTCTCTTCTATATGAATTTGGCTATCACATCTCAGATTCTACACCTCTTCATTGTGACAATGAGGCAACTAAGAAAATTGCTTCTAATTTTGTTCTCCACAAGAGGACCAAGCACATTGAGGTCGATATTCATTTCGTCCGAGAGAAAGTGTGGGACAAGACACTTACTTTGACTGATGTTGCATCTTCTCAACAGCTTACAGAAATTTGGACTAAGGCAGTTGGGCCTAGCACACTTAGTGATGTTATTGTCAAGCTAGGCATGGTCAATATGCATGCTCTAGCTTGAGGGGAATTGTTAGGAACATTAGAGTTATTATGTGGTGTGTCTTTAGTATATTTGGTGTGTAGATAATTTATCATTTAATATAATTGCTAGTGAGACTAACCTATCTCACTAAGCCTTCTCTCTCTCCACTCTAACCCTAAACCTAATACCGTATATCCTTAGCCATAAACTACAACCTAATACCACCTTCCAATCCCTAATTATCTTCTATAAAAACAGATCAAAGCATTGATAGCCATAATAGACGGCAGAATTTCATATGGAAAATTTCACAAATACAAATACCAGCGACAGAGTAAAACAACGATATCAAGATCAATCATTATAACATTACAGAAGCTCATCTTTGCAAGCATCAAAGGAAAGTTATTTACACACTTTTGATGCGGCCAACGATATATAGGTGATACAATTGAAAGAAAATCACTTTATGATTAGTTTTGACTTTAGGTTTTATCTACAACGTTTCTAAAGTCATAAAAAGTAATGGAACATGAACTTTCTAGCCGATGTTAAATTCAATCACTATCTGAAGCGAAATTGGAGCATTAAGTAACAGCAAGCATCGGCACACACATATATCATAGAGGTATAAAAATGGTATAAATAAGCAAAAACAAAACATGGGTATGCATAATTTACCTGCTAAAATGAAATAAGGCCTTCTCCGATACCCTGCGATGGGAAGAACATCGGTGAGAAGTCCCCAGAGAGGCTTAATAACCCAAGGAATAGAAGTTATCCCCTGATAAACCTGCGCTTCAGATGGCTGCACCATCTGAACATCCTTCCAGTAATAATCCGAGGAGACGCGACCAAGACTGCCACCCATCCCTTGACTAAAACCATAAACCACGAAAACTCCAAAAACAAAACTCCAATGGGTCTTCAAAGAAAGCATCTTAAACCAATTCAGAGGTGCAGAGAGAGATTCCCTGAAGCCTTTTAATGGTTTCTTCTGCATAGAAGAAGGCCCATCATCCTCATTAAGGGGAATGCTCTCTTCTTCCTCCATTTTTCTTTTCTTTGAACTGAAAACTTCAAGAAACTAACAGCTACCCAGGTCTGAAATAATGGTTTTCTAAACCGGGTTTCTCAATTTTGATCGAAATACATCAGAAAGTTCGATTTTTTGCAAACACGGTTCGTTAACTTTCGTTCAAATCCATCACAACATGCTCAGGAAACAGTTTTTTACAGGGGAATATGATGATATAAGAACAACCCAGTTCAGAAATTGGTGTTTTCTGAAATGGGTATCTCGATTTAGTTCGAAAATTTTCAGAAACGTGAACGATTGTGAGCTGGGTTCATTGGGTTTGGCTCAGATTCTTCAAACCCATCGGTCAACAAACAACAGCCCATCTGTTCACATTCTTGATTCTCCAAATGAAGAGAAAACAGTAAATTCTAATTCTATCCATGAAAAAATACAGTAAATTCTAATTCATGGTTTTGCATCTAGATTTACCACATCTAGGGTCATGGTGGTAGGTCAACTTCCATAGATGTTCGGGAAATTTATCTGATCGGCCGTACGCCTTTTTACGTAGAGGCCCTATATTTTTATCTTTACCCAAATCGGTAAGGAGAAACCTAGCCCACCGTAGCAAAAAGTCCAAATTAGTCTCTTTTTTTTAACGCATAGAAGCATCTTCTTCTTGGTTATTTTAATCCGGCACAATTTTTAAAAATCAGACGTGGCAAAGGTGATAGCGTCTTCTATTCAATCCAAACTATTTCGATCTGCTATTTTGATCGACCCAAATACACTTTTTTCATCAAAGAGGGTAGGAGATTAGAATAAAGAAGAAGTGAATACACCTATATAATTTAAATTTTTTTATATTTATATTTACGCGATGTGAAACGAGATCTATTCCGATTTAAATTATACCGATCTGCTATTTGGATCGACCTAGATACTCCTTTTTCGTCAGAGACGGTAGGAGATTAGAATGAGGAAGAAGAAGATACACTTATATAATTTAAAATTTTAAATATTTGTATTTTTCTATATTTACGCGATATAAAACGAGATCTATGTCGTCTGATTTGAAGGCCACAATATAAAATCGATAGTGCCAAAGATAGATATGAAAAAAGGCGATATCGACTCTGTACACATTCGATATCGACTCTATACACAGTTGGTACCGACCATTTTAAGAGTCGTCAACGATTATTTATAAAGTCGTCATCGACTCTGTACAGAATCGAGAGCGACTCAGTACAAAGTTGTCATTAATTATATATATTTAAAAAAAAAAATTATTTTATTTTATTTATTTATTTATTTTTAATATATATAATCGATGGCGACTCTGTACCGAGTCGCCATCGATTATATATATTAAAAATAATAATTTATTTTACTTATATAATCAATGACGACTCTGTACAGAGTCGATGACGACTCTTAAAATAATTGATACCGATTGTGTTAAAAGTCGCCATCAATTGTTAAAAAAAAAAATTTTTTTAAAGAGACGATATTGCCTTTTTCGTGTTTATCTTTGGCGCCATCTATTTTATTATGTGGGCTTCAAATCAAACGGCATCGATTCGATTTCACATTGCGTAAATATAAAAAAATATAAATATTTAAAATTTTAAATTATATAGAACGAAAAAAAGTGTAGGAAGGGGTATTTCAGACTTTTTGTGCTAGCTGAAAATGACTTGGCTAAAAGCTGATCGATTAGGTAAAGGTGAAAATACAAGGCCTCTAACGTATGTGACAGGGCCGATCTGGTAAATTTCCTTAGATGTTTTGCATCTAGATTTACCACATCTAGAGTTACGGTGGTGGGTCAACTTCTGTAGATTGTCACGTGGCAGAGCACTACTGGCGCCGCGCAAATTTAAATTAATCAGTGTTAACATGTTTGATGTTTCCAAAGTGTTGCCAAAAGAATATGAGTACGCTGAGTTGAATTTTGGTTTGAACATGATTTGAGAAACTTAGCTCATCTTAAACCGTTCAATCATCTTCTGTGATGCATTCAAAAATTCTTCGAAATGTATATATATATATATATATATATATATGGAAAAGGGATACCCGTGGAGCTCCACGTCCTCCAACTTTTCACATGGAGCTCCACGTGGCATCCAAAATATTTGTTCGATGCCACATAGACCTTAGGTGTATTGCTTAGATCATCTATGAAAATAAATAAATTAAAAGCTTATCTCCACTGTGTATTTTTTGAACCATGAAATGTGGACTAATGAAAATCGTCAAATATTGACTTTAGATTTTTTAAAAAAATTTCGATTTTTTTTTATAATATTGATCTAAAGTGTCCACTTGTGCTCTACATTGTACCCAAAAAATATTTTCAATACCATGTAAAGCTCCATGTGGATTTTGGAGGACGGTGTTACCATCCTCTATCAGAGGACCTAACTGGCTCCCTATATAAATATATATATATGAGAATAGTGCCATAAGAAGCACTTGTTTAGTCCGCGTGACATATATATTTAAGGTCTCCTTCAAATGTTTTATTGAGATTCATCATATTTTTCAATAAATCTCATATTCCTAATAATATGAAATTTGTCTTTAATTGTTCGAATTCTTAGTTTTTCGTTTAACTTTTTTGGTTTCGATCATTCTTTAGTTACGTTCTAATTAATTTCGAAACTGAAATGTAGAGGAGCTAAGAGTTTTGATCCCATGAGCCCCTCTCCTTTCTTTGCTCAGAATTGAGACTTTTGGACCACATAACTCGGAAAGCAAATTTGATACATAATTCAAAAAGAGTCAAAAAGATACATTAAATCTAAGATCACAAAGAAACAATCAGAAATGATAAGAATTGGTACCTTCAAAGGAAAAGACTCAAAAATCTAAGTGTTTTTTTTGGTGATTGATATAATTACCAAAAATAAAAAATATATTATCAAAAAATCAATACAAAATACCACAGCTTGATTTTTTTTTGGGTGATTGATATAATTAAAAAGATTAAAACTAAAATCTTCTATAGGACTATTATTTCACACAATTAATAATATAATAAAATAAAATTTTAAAAAACCAACATGAAACTTCCTATAAAAATTTTGTTATCTTACTAATTAAGAATTGAAGTAAATTTTAGACTTGTTATAAAATGAAACTCTATAAAACCTTGTCTAACTATTTTATAAAAATTTAAGAACAAGTAAAACTAACATTAAATTCATAATTATGTTTACCTTATCCCATCTATTTTGAGAGAAAAATTAAGTCACAATTAATGAGCTAGACCATGAAACTATAGAAATAATAATAGAACAACTGCTAATATAAAATTTAAGCGTATCTGAGAATTAGTTTGGATTTATTTTAGGAAGATTAACACCTGAAGCTATTTTCAGATAAAAAAGAAAAATTTACATGTGATTTTTTTTTATTTGGAAAAGATTTATGACAACGTGTTGGAACAAATATTTGGAAAAGATTTATGACAGAGTATTGAAACGTGTTGGAACAAATAGTTTGATAGATGCTAAGGAAAAATGAATCTCAAGCTTATCTATCAAGATTATTCGCGACATGTGTATGAAAAGACAAATAATGTCTCAAATACATGTAGATGACTAGGATCACACTCATCCCAAAATAATATCAAAGCACTTTAATATGAACGATTGAGTATATATATATATATATATATATATATATATATATATATATATATATATATATATAAACAATGGCCCACATTAAAGCTCTCTGATTGGATGGTTTTATGCTATGATATGTGTCAATTTTAACTGAAGTGTGATATAAGTGATGGTAATTCTCATGAAATATAATAAATAATAAAAAAGTGTCAATCAAGAATATTTATGAGATCTCATGGAAACTATCCATACCTCTCAAATCTCGTTATTTGAAAGGTTTAAGAATTTAAAAAGGGTTAATAAGGGATAGGCCTTGAGATTTCAGGGGATCTAAGGTGAGTTCCTAAAATGGAGCCCCTCTATATTAATAAAAAAAAAAAAAATTACCACAATTTTTTTTACTCATCACTCCAGTTTACAAATATTTTCATATTCCCTTCTAATAATTTGAAAATGCAACTAACAAATTAAACAAAGTATATATATTAAAAGAAAATGCAATACAAAAAGAGAAAAGCTAAACAATAAAATGTACCCTACGGATTGAGTAACCCAACTAATAACATTTTGTTAGTTTTAGTATTTTAACTATCATTGAATCTTTCATTATCATTTTTAAGCACTTTAACAGTCTCAAAAGGTTCCATAAATAGGTTCATTGGATAGATCTCGTCGAGTAGATCAAGATTGATAAGTCATTTGCTAAAAATGGAACTGCAACGAGCTTAAATCATTGTTTTAAGTTATGATCATTTAATATGGAAAATTTTGTATATATATACATACACAAGGGTACTTCTAAACGCACACATACATTCTTTGAAAGCACCCACGTCTCAAAGCCCTTGAAAACCATTGAACACTTTTAATCATATGATGGAGATTGTTTTTCATTCATATCTTTCACAAAATGGATCTTGAGATCATGACGCACCTATCTGATGGCCAGTTTGTGATTCAACGTGTCATAGATCCAAAATAAATGACCATAATATTAAGTTTGAGCATGATGTGTTCCATATGATTCAAGGGAATTTTTTGAGGATATGTGACACATGGAATAAAAAATTGACCTCTGATAGGTGCGCCATGATCTCAAAATTTATTTTGTGAAAGATCGGTATGAAAAGCAATCTCCATCATCTCATTTGAAGGAATCATTGGTTTTCAAGGGGTTTGAGACCTCGGCGCTTTCGAAGAATGCATGGGTGCATTTAGTGGTACCATATATATATATATATAAGGATTTGGTCAAATAAATCCGGTCTTATAAAAATTGGGCTAGAGAATCTATATGAGGCCGACCTGGCCTAGTGAGGCTAGTGACCCAATGAATGATTTGTACCCAATAGATACCCGATCTTTGACCCATTAAAAACAATGTAAATATGGGACCTGGGAAGAGTTGAACCCACAACCTCGTGCATTATATCCTTACTACTATATAAAAGTGTGAATGATATCTATTTCAGTCAATCGTAGTGTTTTCATATTTTAAGAACAAAATATCCCTATATACCCCTAACTTTCACCTTATCTACCCTTTCCTATGTTTTTCCTAATTTTTCTCCTATAAAGAAGTCAATTTAGATTTCTCTACGCCCACCATCAGATAGCCATCATGTGGCGTCCATCACAAGGATTGGGTGCAATGACAACAAATCCAATTCAAAAAGAAAATTTTCTTTTTATGAGTTTTCCACCATTAAAACAATGGTTAAAGTTGGCAAAAATCGTTGAACCAAAATTTTAGGACGTTATCTATCTTTGAACCATCAAGCGGTGGGCAAAAAAGTTAAAAAATATATATATTTTAAATCACATGTCTCATGGCTGGTCAACCCAAAATGGGATTTATTTTGGGTTGAGCATGCCACGTGGCATGTGATCTGGCCACCGGGCGCATGGGTTATCCTGTGCACCTGGCCGTATACTCTCCAAAGCCTTGTCTTAGAAAGGTACAATTAAAATATACTTTTAAAAAATACAAATTTTAATAATTATGGTGCGACGTGATGACTCTTGACACCCAAAACAATACCCATTTTGGGTTTTCCAAGGCTTTGACACCTGATACCCAAAACAATACACTTTTATGGGTTGTCCAATCATGTGGTAAAAATGAGAAATTTTCATAATCGACCACCATTGTTTCGCATTTTTCAATAGTGGACCTCTAATTTCACCTTTTCCGTAACTGACCAGCTTGAAGCCAAGTCAAGTTAAAAAGTCGTAAATACCCTTGAGGTCTATAGTAGGTGATAAAACTAGGCTTTTGGTCTTAGGCGATTTTAAACGCCTTAGCATCATTGTTTGCTTTGAATCCCATGATGGAGATTATTTTTCATCCCAATCTTCGATAAGATTGATCATGGGCGTACTACTAGACGGTCCATTTTACTAAAAACGATGGAATCATTATAGAGAAGCATTGGAGCTCCTCCAAGGGAGAGCTGACAATCCCCTAAAGGAGCACTAGAGGAGTGCTGATGCTCCCCTAAGGGAGCGCTGACATTCCCCTAAAGGAGCACTGACACTCAGTGAAAGCGATATCACTCTCAATTATTTTTGTCCCAATTTTTTAGTAAAATTGATCGTCTGATGGTACGCCCATGATTTCAAGATCAATTACGTGGAAGATTAGGATGAAAAAAACAATCTTCATCCTTGAATTCAAAGAAGTCAATGATACTAAGATGTTTAGAATCACCCAAGTTTTTGTCACCTTTTACATACCATGTGGCTGATACCGATACTGAGATCGATCCCGATATTGTTTCAGGTCAGATACATATCGGTTGTCCAAAAAATCGATACGCATCGGTATCGGCCAATTAATTCTTGATACTTTGCTTGCGATCGTGGTGACCAAATTTGCTGACTTTATATATATATATATATATATATATATATATATATATATATATATATATATATATATATATGAATTATTCGCAAATTTTCGAATAAAATCCAAAAATTTTAATAATTCGCAAATTTCCCAAATTATATGCGAAATTTAAGACTTTTTTTTCCTGAATTTGGTCAAAAACTTTTCTTTTTTTTTTTTCACTTTTATAATTTTTAACTTGATATAATACCGTGTGCCACATGATTTTCAGTTATTTTTTGGGATAAAAAAATCAAACGAAAATCAAACCGTTCTATTTATAGTGACCTAATTTTTAACGGGACCATAACCGAAATCCATTATTTGCTTTGAATCATTTGACAAAGACCATTTTTCATTTCAATCTTTTACGTAATTGATATTGAGATAATGAGAGTACTAACAATTAATTATTTACTTCATGTTGTATACATCGCAAAAAATTTAAAAATCACAATTGAGTATGATGCGTGTCACATGATTTTCAATTACGTTTGTGGAATGTGTCAAGTGGTATAAAAAAATTGAGCCTCTGATGGTACACCATTGATGTAAGGATCCATCGAGTTTTGAAGGCACTATAATCGAAAACCATTAACTGTTGTGAATCAGACGATGGAGATTATTTGTCACCCAGTCTTCCCCATAATATATGAGATCATGGGTGTACCGACAATCAACTTTTTATTTCAGGTGTTGCACGTTTCAAAACGTGATCGAAAATCATGTTTGAGCATGATATCTGTCACATGATTTTCAGTTAATTTTTTGAGATGTGTGTCACGCAAATTAAAAATTGACCGTCTACTGGCACATCATTTACCTCAGGATCATCATGTGGAAAATTGAATTGGAAATCAATTTTGAAGGGCACCATAGCCGAATACTATTGTTTGTTTGAATCAGACAATAACGATCATTTTCGTCCCAATCGTACCCATAATGGATCTTGAGATTATGAGTCTACTGACAATCAATTTTTTATTGCACGTGGTACAAATAATACATCCCAAAAAGTGATCGAAAATCACGTTTGAGTATGATGTGTGTCACATAATTTTCAATTACTTTTTTGGGATGTATGCCACATGGAACCATAAATTGACCGTCCGATGGTACACCATTAATCTCAAGCTCCATTATGAGAAAGATTGAAAAGAAAATCGATCTCCATCATCTGGTTCATATCAGTTATTGATTTTTTGAATGTAGTGCACTTAGATATCTGGTTTGTATAATTAGAGCTATCCTTTAAAGGAAAGACTTGGTATTTAGAGAATTTAAGCCAAGTGAAAACTTCATTTTAGCCATCAAATTTGAAGGTCATAATCTAAAGATGTTTAATGCAAAAGATTAGCATAAAAAAATCTCCATTATATTATTTAAAGCAGTCAAATATGGATGAGATGATGGTCATTTATTTTGTTGAGTCATATGATAGAGATAGAAGAACTTTAAAATGTGATATTTAAATCAAATGAATTTGATGGTGTCTCTATATTTATATTAGAACGTGCACTTTGACTAGATTTGTAATTGAACACACATCTATGACATGCACATCTCATATTGTTTATCGAATTCATTTAATATCATGTGGACAATAATAAAACTTTGATCATGACCAACACATTTAACAATTGAATGATTTGTAATTGATAGAGAAAACACATTAGTTGGGTTTGTCATGTCAATCAATTCTTTGCATTAAATCAAACTTGAGAAGAAAAAATGTTTGACTTCGCCTCCTATATGAAGGATGAGTTTACCCAGCTAAAACAGCGTCTGAACATTCTCCTGAATCTTGTCTAGGTCATATTTTTAACCATAACTTTTATTAAATAGCCTATTTACTTAAATAAAAGCATAATAAGTTATATTATCCATATTTATTAAATTTTATAAATTAACACGTGCAACGCATGTGCATATTTACTAGTTAATCCAAAAACTTACAAGATTTGGGGGCCCTGAGCGGTCACCTCATGGGGCTTGGGCCAGGGCCGGTCCTAATAAGGGATAACCTTATGCTTAAGTGAAAAATATTTGGCTGCGTTTGGGTTAGCTCTTTTGGGGCAAAGAGCAGCTCTTTCATGTTTCGGCTACAATACGTAACTACTTTTACATTTGATAACACAACTCCTTACCTCATTTACTCTTGCTCTATCTGAGAGCAGATTTTATTTGCTCTGATAGAGAACAGGCAAAGTGCTACTTCTGCTCTTATAAGAGCTAATCCAAACCCAGCCTTAGTATCCATACGACGTTCCAACCATGGCGTTCAAGTATCAAATTATTCAAATTATTCGTATTGAGAAGTTTGAATGAACTATCCAACTATGGCTCAAATTATTCAAATTATTCAAATGGAGAAGTTTAAATGAACTACTGGTCATATATAATGTAGAGTTTATATTGACGTGCTTAGATTTGATCATAAAGATCCTCCAACATCCATGTATTTTGGGCTCCACAAATGACATAGGATGTTCTCCTACTTGAATAATTTATATTAGTCAAAACTTTGTACTATGCATGACTTAAAAGCAAGGTGTAAAAAATCAACTGATACCGATACGTATCGATTTTTTGGCAAACCGATATGTGTCGGTCCTCTAACTTGATATTGGTATCAGCTCGTATTGGCCTATATGTATCAATTTGAACCAAGACATATATATAGCTTTTAATAAAAAGAGCCAATCCATATTAGTATTTGCCGATTCGTATATGTCCTTCACGGATCAATACCGAATTTGACATGACCAGAGAGCCAATGCCCTAATGGGTTAAAGTCGGGCATCCAAGGATAGACATGCCTAAAAATGGAGTAAAATGGCAATATATTTTTAATTTATTTTATTAGAACGCCCTTATAACTTGAATGAATTAACGTGGCTTCAAAAGATATCCATGCTTCGAATTAATTAAAAGGACATCATAATTCATAAGATAGTCAATTCCATCGAAATTTTTTTAAAAATATATTTATTGAATACCTTTAAATTTATTCATCAAATCTTTAAGTTTGAATGAATTAACGTGGCATCAAAAGATGTCCATGCCTCGAATTAATTAAAAGGACATCATAATTCATAAGATAGTCAAATCCATCGAAATTTTTTAAAAAATATATTTATTGAATACCTTTAAATTTATTCATCAAATCTTTAAGTTTGAATGAATTAACGTGGCATCAAAAGATATCCATGCCTCGAATTAATTAAAAGGACATCATAATTCATAAGATAGTCAATTCCATCGAATTTTTTTTTAAAATATATTTATTGAGTACCTTTAAATTTATTCATCAAATCTTTAAATTCGCCCACGCTAAATGACATTGAAGCCTTGAAAAGGAGTAAGGGAGCATAAAAATATAAGACATGCCTTCTACCAGAATCCAAGCAGCTAGAAATTACATATGCCGTAGTCCTTGACAAATGTGAAGGCCAACTTTGGATTGATAAGTTAGCCTTGAATGGATGATTTTAACCCTATTTAATGTTTTTCTCAAATACGCTAGAAAGAATCCATATATTGTATAAAACTCGAACCTATTTTTTTTTGTAAACCCTTGAAAAGCTCCTCCCCAACGATTGACCATATTTGCTCAAGGAAATGACTAAAATGCCCATACTCCATTTTTCTCATTGGACATGATAGATTCATCAGAGGTACTTTGTTTGTGGGTCAATTAGACATGGTAAGTTTTATTCGCCTTTTTCAAGTTAAAAAGACAATTTTTATTTTTTTGGTTTGGGGTCATTGCTTGGTGTCAAATCTGAAAGGTAAGTCCTTTATTTGTAAAAAGCCGATGGTTAGGTTTATAACCCATCCACGACGCCCAGCACCCCGTACGAGAACAGCACAGAATAAAGACTTTTTAGTGAAAAACCATGAACCTTTTGAAATGATATTTTATTGAGATCTAGTTGACCTTAAATAGCCAATTATTAGCACTTTCCAAGTTAAGGGCAGCATTTTTATTTTTCAAAACTGCTACTACCTTGTTGATTGGTTTCAGATGCACTAAGACACCTCATCTTTATTTAACAACATCACAAGTGGTGGTTCTAATCGATGTTACGATGTTCTTAGTTCACTTGGTTTTGAATTCAGGCTGGCAATTCAACACTCTTGACCAAGGATCAAAATTCCAGATTTCGTTTTGGCGGGGATCGAAACTGAAATTTTGAATTTCGGCCTAAATTTCAGCCAAAAACTACAAAAGGTACTGAAGTTACCAAAAATTTGGGTTTTCATTTCGGGTTTAGTGGGGACCGAAATCAAAATTTTGGACCAACATTTCAGTAATTTCGGCCGAAATTTTGAACCTTACTCTTGACTGATCCTTGCTCGCTGAAAGTAAGATGAGTTTTAAATGAAATAAAAATTGTTTTAATAACTTTTAAATAAAAGTAATAAATATTATTAATGATGTTGTCCTTCTAATGACTTAAGTACGCTATAGTTGCTTAGTTTCTTTTAGTATCATGCATGAACGATCCGATCCGCAAGGGCCATGATTGAAAATTGTCTGATCGTCTTTCTCGGAAAAAAAAATATTCAAACATAGGAAATCTTAAATTTGGGACAGCTATTCAAAATCTTAGTGAAACACTTGATTTGTAATCACGTTCTTGCTGTTCATGAATATAAAGGCTTTGGTTAGGTCCACCCATTGAATCCTATGCAGGGTTCAACAACTTCAAGACCCTTAAATACAAGGGAATCTTGACTTTCACAGCCTTTATTGGTTGACATGAAAGTACTTTCCATGTTAGATTTTCCTATGTTCAATGGTTTTAAAACCAGTTGAACTCAATTGGTTGGACCTGTAGTAAAAAAGATTTGGATTATTTTATTTTGGTTAAAAAAAACCGGCCACACGGTAAGATAGATTGGTGCCCAATCCTGTAGCAGCTAGTTGCTCAGTCTGTCTGATCCCACGCTTCAATCAACCCCTTGGAGCTTCAATCCAATCGATTGATCAATGGTATTATCAGACGCCTACGGGTTGTGAACGTTTTTTCCAAAGAAGAAGCAATGCCTGTATCTGAGGAATATTGCGTTGGCTAACAAGGTACCTTCGTTAAGCTTTTACGAAATATAATACACAAGGGAACAAGGTATGGTGCACTTGGGCTGTTCATTATCCAATCTGATCTAGAATCCCAGTGGCATTTGTACCAACTCAATTTCAACACCACCATTTTATCTCCTAATAAAATTGGTTTTGAAAAGATAACGGTGACAAAAATGGGCGTTGCCATTGTGATTGTGAGTGCAGGGGGCTGTGGTTAGTCAATGGAAGTACACTGCTAGAAAGGGCAATGGTCAGGTTCAACCAGGTTAAATCAGATTTCAAGTTCAACAACATCTGCAGCCGTCTGAAAAAGGAGAAACTTGACTGCTTGTCTTCCTATAAAAAAGTCGAGATTTTCCATATCCAAGGGCTGAAGATGTGGTTGAACTTGAAATCTGGTTCAACCTCGTTGGACCTAACCATTTCCCCTGCTAAAAGATTGGTCTGTCCTCGAATGGTTGCAGAAATTTAAAGGCCTCTAAATATGCAAAAGTCAGCTTTTGATTTTTTCAGGTGTACACTGCTCCATTTACCACCTTCAGGTTGCACGTTCAATCCCAGCTTACTTGCCCATCAACGACAAAAAATAATAATTCTGTCCAAAACCATGCAATTTAACGGACTGTCCGGATCATCCAATTGATACGGTATTTTTACCCTATGGGCCACCCATAGTGAAGTTTAGGTTCGATAAAATGCCCCAGACATACTAAGGAAAAAATGGCAAATTTCAGCATTTTCAAGAAACAGTAAATTTTCAAAAAATTATGAAAATACTAATAACTATAAATTGTATGTATATGACCTTCTGACAAAAAACATGTGTATTTCACAAATTACATGCGTTTAAAACATATTTTCAAAGAATACATATTTTTTCCGAGATGAAAAAATTGAGTTTTTATTTGAAAAATTCTAAATAGTGTATCATTTATTATTATTATTATTATTGGTACATTCTAAACGGTGTTTCGTACGTTTCTTTTTAAAATAATTGCATCTTAAACTGTGTTTTCCCCTAAAAAATGCATTTTGGTCACAATGGGGCCACCCAAGAGACGCCCATCGAAAAGAGTGGTGACAATCAATGGCACATGACCGTGGGAAGGCATTGCAGGTAAGTTGCTTTGAGATTATACATGAGGCATAAGGTACATCGACCATTCAATCATCATAAGCACACTAATCTAATTTTTCACACCAGTGAAATATGGCAGCATAAATTTAGTTTTTTGAATTAGAGCCAGACAACAGTTCCCAGCTTGTGTGTGATATATAAACCCACAACTTTGGAACAGAGCAGCCAGTGGGTTAGCTTACTGCTCTCTCAACAAACCCTTCCAACTTAGCACAATGAGAAAAAGAACCACCTGCACTACAGCTTTACATGGTCTCTGAATTTGTTGGATATTTGGCCTGTGTAAAGGATTTACCAGAATGGAAGACCTCCACCAGAATATTCAACTTCCTGAAACAAAGAAGATAAAAATGTGTTAAAAGCATTGGCGAAAAAACTTCCTGAAACAAAGGGGATTGACAACAAAGGCACCAGTTTTTGGATTAACAGTAGATATGATAAGATGCTTATCAAAATGGTCCAATTCAAAAAATTCAGAGATTGGATGCTCTTAATCCTCTGAATACGGATTTTTTTGGTTGATGACCAATAAAGTTAGGGCCAGTGATCCACAAGCAAAGATTTAAAACCGATATGTATTGGGCATATCGACCAGGTCCCAGATCGTCAGGACAATAAGTATCGGATAATATAGGATACATATCGACCAAGCCAACCAACGGGGTTGGCGAAGTGGCCAGGACCACACTTCAAGAAGCAGAAATTTTGAGTTCAAATCCCACCCCCTGTTGGCCACTAGCATGGATTTATCCTTACTGACTGGTACATGTGAAGTGCGAGTGTTGCAAGTACCCGAGGACTTAGTTGGTGCTCTAAGAGGCCGGATAGGCAGATACCCCAGTATCTTTTTTTTATATACAAAATGTGGCCTTTTCTATTTTAAAATATTAAAAACTATGTAAATAATATAAAAAAACTTAAAAATTATATAAAGGGCAGTTTTGATATTATAACAGATACGTATCTGATTCATATCATCTGACAAACCCAATAGCTCATATTTATTGATATTTGGCCAGTTTGACCAATATTTGGCTCTATATCGACTCAAGGGTGTATATTATTTCGGAGGGAGCCTAACCGATACATACCGACCGATATCTAAAACCATGTCCACAAGAATGTCCAGTTACATACCGGCCGATATCTAAAACCATGTCCACAAGAATGTCCAGTTAAAGAAGATCTTTGTTCATTGCAATACTAAGTCAGAGATATTTTCTTGTTTCCTAGATACCAATAGCTGTATGCGTGTGTATATGTATACGTGGAATTGGGAATATGCATTGAGTACAAGCCGGCGACCGCGCACTTAAATGCTAGATTACGTGCCAACGCCGTGAGTTACACCCATCCTCTAAGGGTTCACCCATCCTTTTAGGGTTTTAGAAGAAAAAATTATTATTAATTTTTTCGAAACATTTTGGTATTTTCCCCTTCAAATCTAAGGTCAAACTTTCCCACCTGCCGCCTGAATTGGTCCATGGAAATTTTGCACCATTGACCAGCATTTGAACGGTGGATAAACACCATTTAAAAATAAATAAATTTGGATGGAACTGACCAACCTTGGGCAAGTTGCCATAGCACCCGATCCTCAGATTAGGTTCCACGTGATGCCCAGCTGGTTCAAACGCACGGATGATCCATGCATTCGAACTCATAAGCCCAGGCTCCTCTCTCTGTCTCTCTCACTATATATATATATATATATATATATAATGTGAAATAGAAATGAAAAATAACAGCAGATGATCAAGTGTTGTATTGTTTCGAAAACTTATGGAAAATTTTCTTATTAGAATTCTGACGTGTAATAAATCACACTCAGCAGATAGGCCAATTGACTTGGATCATCAAATTGATGATAAGACTCTTAGATGGGCCATAGCCCATAAATTCTGCTTTTACTAAAGAACAGCCAACAAATTTACAAACAAAGGTCAACAAAAAATTCCATTTATGGGATCATTAGGAAAATCTCACTATAAGATTTTGGGGCTCTAGGCTACAGCCCAAGCAGGAGGTGGTCCATCATTTGGACAGTCTCGACCGATGGCAATGTTACTAAGTTTATAGAAGATAGATTTATATAAGCCTCTCTCTTTTATTTTGAACAAGACTTGCTAGACTCAGGCCCTGGATATACATGGGTGTCTTTATATTTTGAGAGTTCAAAGGAACAATAAATATATACTCACAAATAGCAGTGGTCAATGGGCCGGGCTGGCCTTTGACCTGGCTCGTCCCAGCCCACTTTGGCTAAGGTGCTAGCCCGATTATTAAACGAGCTGGATCAGAGCCAGGTTTAAACCGGATTAAGAACCAGGCCGCTCAAGCCCGTCTTGAACCTGGCCAGGGTACTTAAAAGGCCAAATGGCCGGGCTGGTTTGTGGCCAGGCCAACCCGGTTCGGGATAAGGTACTAGTACGGCGCAGACTGGCCCATTGACACCCCTACTCACAAAGGACCATTCAATTTTTTTTGCCCCAAAAAAGGATATCATACCTGTGCAGGGGGTAGAGAAGAAACCCAGTCCGATGCATGTGTTGGAAGAAGGCCCAATGTGTTCAGCTGTGAGGAGCAAAGAAGCATGAGACAGAAGGGCAATACACAAAGCAATTGCATTTGGAAAGCTAAAGAAGATGCAGCTGCTGCATTATAAGGAAAAGGCGTGCATTTTACCTTCCAGACACCCAATCCTAAACCCGCCAAGTTCAGCGCGATGAATAGCAATTTGGGTGCCAGAATATCGACCCTTGAATCCTTGTAAGGCTCAAAAACTGCAAAATTTGATAGCCAAATGAAGGAGTTGGAATATTAGATATCATTTCCTTCTGATGAGATGCTTAAAACCTTCCAAAATCTGATGGGATGCTTTAAACCTTATGCACATGATCATTTTGTACCTATGTTAGAAAAGTAATGGATGCAAGCAAGAAAAGTGATGGCGAATGGCGACAGATTTCGTCATATGCACTGATATGCCATATTCGCAATATATAAAATTATATATATATATATATATATATATAGGAAAAGGTGTTCGTCCTCCATAGGAGGACGGACACCGTCCTCCATGGGAGGACGGACACCGTCCTCCAAGCTTCCACGTGGCAGCCAAAATATTGTTTCGATGCCACGTGGATCTCGGGTGCATTGTTTAGATCATCTTTGAAAAAAAAATAATTTGAAAACTCATCTCCACCGTGTGTTTTTTGAACCGTGAAATGTGAACCAAAGAAATCCGTCAAACTTTGACTTGTGGGTTTAAAAGTTTTTTTCGAAATTTCTTTTTTTAATATTGATCTAAACCGTCCACCTGTGCTCCACGTGGCACCCAAACAGTGTTTTGGGTGCCACGTGGAGCTCCATTTGTATCTTGGGAGACGGTCACTATCTTCCATTGGAGGACCTAACCAGCTCCCATATATATATATATATATATATATATATATATATATATATATATATATATATATATATATATATAACTTATATTTTAATAAGTTATATAATTATAAGTCATAACTAATAGTTTTATATATTAAACGGAGAATCTAGGGTTTGGATAGCTCTCGTCTCTCCTCAACTCTTGCAACCAAGGATCAAAATTTCAGTTTTCATTTCAGTTTCGGAGGGGACCAAAACCGAAAATTTGGATCGAAATTTTGGCCAAAAACTTCAACATAGCCGAAATTACTGAAAATATAAATTATCGATTCGGTGTCAGTGGGGACCGAAATTTCGGTCATTTTGGCCGAAATTTTGATCCTTGCTCACAACTCCTCTCCTCATTTCTGATGCGGGAACTTACTAAATGCAATGCTAGGGCTGAGATTAGGATTAAAATTATTTTAATCAATAAAAAATTAATAATTTCTCATAACAAATTACCACAAAAATTCTAGAAATTCAATTAGGTGATTTAATTTCGGCCCAAAATAGCGTTACTTTCGTATACGTTCCCTATCGCGGATCTAGAAGACTAGGGTTCTTATGAACGGCTAGATCTCCGATAGTTTTAGGGTGTCGAACGAACTCGCAAGCGGGTTCTCTCGATATCAAACGAAAATAAAAGGCTAATAAAATAATTGATGAAAAAAATATTGATTTAGGGCTTTTATGAGATCAATAAAATAATTAGGATTACGCTACTTACGCAAACCGTAGAACTAAAGAAGATAGAGATGAGAGAAGAGTTGGCCTCGCACCAAACCGCAAGCGGGAATCGAAGAATCGCTCTCCGTTTTAAGAGAATCACACCCTCACGAAAGTTAAAAACTCTCAATTTTGCATAAGCAATTTTCATTAACCAAAAAGTTATAATAAAAGTGTTTACAAGCCTTTAAATAGGCTAACCAATGCATAAAATTAGAAATCCTAGTATAACTCTAATTCCTAATTCAAATAAAAGAAATATTCTAATTCTTCTAAAACAATAAAGTCTTAAATAATAAGGAAACTAATCATATTTCTAATAAAAGAAATAACTCTTACTTTCTAAAATAAAATAATAAAAGATACTAATCCTAATTCAATTAGGATTCTTGAAATTCGTCACTTTATGTGCAGCCTCCGAAAACTGACCATAACTTCTTCAATACTTGTTGGAATTGCTCAAATTTTGGCTCGTTGGAAAGCTACTTCGATAAGCTTTCAAATATGATCAATTTCGTATTAATCCGACTTCGTTTGACACTTCAAAATAGGCCAAACATAAAAGTGACGAGATTGAAAGTTGAAAACCCTAATAAATTTTGGATTTTCTTCTTTATGATCAAATGGGTCTTTAACGGGCCTTTTTTTTTTAAACCCATTCATGGGTCCACTTTCTATTTTGACATCTCCTCTTTATCCGACCATGATTCAAGCAGGCAGATCTAAAATACGCATCAATTTCTCTCTTGCATTTCTCTTGGGCCCCCAAGGAAATAGGTACACAAATTTTTTTTCTCTCTCGACTCCCTTTCTTCTCTCTTGTCTCTCTCTCTTGCCCCCTTTCCCCTTTCTCTCTCTCCTCTTTTTCTCTCTTAGCTTCTTATTTTTTTCTCTCAACTATTTTTTTTGATATATTTGCACATTCGCAAGCTCAATTGACGATCAATCGGCGAGGAATAGCCTTCGCGCCTTCACAAGCTATCTACTATCAATCGCCTTCGCAATCAAGCGTTTCAAACGACAATTAATACTTGCTCATGTTGCAATTTGCGAAATTAGTGAGGTTTCATGTCATAATTAATATTTGCTCTCTATTTATTGATATTTGTTTATGCCTGATTAATTAGTTGAATTTTTTTCATCCTCTAGAAAAAATATATGAATTAAAAAATAGTAAAAAACTAAATAAATATTAATGATTAATAATGATTAATAAATATAACAAAAATTATTAAAAATAAATAAAATAATTGTAAATGGCCTTGTCATGGCCACGCCATGGCATGGCGAGCCTCTTTGCCATGACCTCGCCACACCGCCTTAATTACCTTGGCCAAGAGAAGTCAAATACAATAGGACCATAAGCTAGTTTCTTAATGCTCTGACAAGTTGAATTAAGTCAAGCACACAATATATATCCATGATGTGTACTGTATATTGCTCACGAGAATTGACAATCTTGTCAAATTGAAGAGCCCCAACAGGGGCTTCAGACCAAAAAACTATATTAGAGTGAAAGTACCTTCCTATGCGTCTGACACAGAAAGACTCATCCTCCACAACAAATGGTTCTGCCTTTAATGGCTGAATGTGTCTTTTATCTCCACTCTAGATAACATCAAAAATACCAAAGGAGCACTTCCTTGTGACGCTGTCCTTGTTCCCAGCCACATTGGTAAAAAAATTTGGACCATGAAAACCCTCTTGTTTCTACCAAAATTCAATTTCAAGATGACTTGAGGGGGATTCCAAATTGATGTAATTCACGCATAACAGCCACTTAGATAAGGTACTAGTTTTGACATGAAACTAGCAAAACCAAAAACCTACAGGAAGGTTTAAATTAGATTTCCAAGGTGGTTGAATTAAGGAATATCCCACCGAAATTCCTTTGCCAGTGAACCGACAGGATCACCCAATACTAATCGCGACTAGTTGGGCTTCAAAAAGCTCTAAAAATAGATTTCATTCAACTAAAAAAGGCCATATACCAGTGTTGGTCCGGTACGCACAAGGTGCAGGGAGGGGTGTACGGGATACAGACCTAAACTCTTGGCCTTTTATGCACAAAGCGGCTGCTTTCAGGACCCGAACCTGCATTTTCACGCTTGACAGCCCAAGCCTTTTACCAGCCCCCTTTTCATTCAACTCTAAATTACATTTCAACACTACTGACCTTTAAATAGGCTTTTACAATGCATGAAATTAGAAATTCTAGTCTAACTCTAATTCCTAACTTAAAGTAAAAAACACCCTAGTTTTAACAACTTTCCTAAAATAATATAGATAAAATCATAAATAATAAGAAAACCAAACCTATCTTTAATAAAAGAAACGAATCTATTTATTAAACTGAAATAATAAAAGAAAGTAATCCTAATTCAACGAGAAGTCTTGAATTCTGTCATTTTACAACACAGCTTCCAAAAACTGACCATAACTTTTTCAATACTCATCAGAATTGCATGTTTCTAGGCGTGTTGGTAATGTTCTTCGATAGCCTTTAAAAGAAGACCAATTTTGCATCACTATGACGTCTTTTGGTACATGAAAATAGGTCTAGGTTTAGGGGTGGCAGCTCCTTTTCGGATTGCATTTCTTTAGGCTAGGGGACGGGACAGAATTAAAAAATGGAAAGACAAGTGGGTGGGACAGTTGACCTTAGAAGATGCCTTCAGCCAAATATATGCTATATCGACGACCAAGGACGCTAAAATTGGGGAAGTTGTCATGCTGGATTCTGACAATGTTAATTGGAATATCGCCACGAAGCGGAATCTTAAAGATGAAGAGATTCTTGTTTTCGCCCGTCTGTTATGAAGTATTAACACTGTCAATCGTAATGCTCTGAGGAGGGATACGAGGAGCTGGTGCCTAACTAATACGGGAAAGTTCACTGTCAGGTCCTTCTACGGGAACTCGTTAAACAACATGGTTGCACTAATTATGATCAGGAGTGACTGCAAATTTGGAAAGTGAAGATCCCCCCAAAAATTAAGTTCTTTTCTTGGACAGTTGCTTGCCGCAGAATCTTCACTGTTGATCAACTCATGAGCAGGGATGCGGAAGACATTGACCACATCCTTCTCCATTTCCCTTTCACCATGGAGGTGTGGTGGGCATTCAGCGCATTTTCAACGCTTTGTGGGTCTTCCCGAAGGACTGTAACTTGCTCTTTCAACAATGGGAGGCGATGGATTTCCTTGACTGCAAAGGGGACATATGGAAAATTACCATTTACGCCGTGATCTGGACTATCTGGCTTGAACAGAACAATCGAGTCTTCCATAAGGTGGCCAGACCGTTTAATCTTGTCATCAAAATGGTATGGGACCTCGCCCTCAGTTGGGTGTTGCTAGGAGGGCAAGGATAATGTTAAGGGGTAGTATTTGATGGACAAATAGGACTTATCTGTTTTAACATGTAGTCTGCTTGTGATTGTTGGCGGGTGTTTTGGGGAGTGCCTCCAGAGGCTTTTTTTCCTTTTCCTGGGTGCCCGCTGTGGTGGTTGTGTGTGGTGGTGATGGGGGAGGTCTGTTGGATAGCTGCTCACTGCCTTCAGCCACATCCCGCGCCGGTTTGTATCTTCTTGCCTTTGCTTGTTCAATGAATTTCTTTGTTACCGATCCAGAGATTCTTGCCTTTGCTTGTTCAATGAATTTCTTTGTTACCGATCCAGAGAGAGAGAGAGAGAAATAAGGTCTAACAAAAAGAGACGAGATTGAAAGTTGAGTACTTCATGACTGTCTGATCAGCGATTTTTCACTAGCAAGTTTTTCTAGATTTTTCTTTTCTCTTTGAATTCTTTTTCTTCTCATTTTCTCTAGTCTTCTTACTTAGATTTTGCAATAAATAAAAATTCTGGATTGCATAGCCTCCTTAATGGTCCATGTGACACATAACCCATGTTTTGAGTGACGTGGATCGTTATGGAAGCTTCGAACAGTTAGAGAGTTATATATATATATATATATATATATATATATATATATATATATATATGAAAACCGTTTTGTGGTCCAATGACCACCTACACAACTGGTCTGAGCCTCCTTAACAGTCCAAGTGACACATAACCCATGTTTTGAGTGAAGTGGATCATCGTGGAAGCTTTGACCAGTTAGACAGTTATATATATAGGAAGAGTAACCTGTTAAGCAGAAATAAGTATAAAAAAGTTTCCTAAATTTATCTTCAATCTTCATCATCACAGCCTTATCCCATCCTAAATTTATCTTCAATCTTTATCTAATCACATCTCATCCTTTCCTAAGCCGTAGGAAATATATCATAGATGTGTATGCACCTTAACAACCACATATTGATGTGTATCCACAGTTCATTTACTACATGAACCTACTTGTATTAATCAAATCGATCAATATCATAAGGCAGCAGGTCATCACCACAATTCAATTTTCGGCAACAAATAGTAATATCTACTGTATGTGAAATTCTGAAATCTGGATTATCAATCCTAATTTGAAATTGTTGATCTAAATCATCTGTTTAAACTTACAGGCATTCTAAAATCTAAATATCCATCCAAGAGAAGCTAAACAGAAAGGGTGTGCCAATAATTTCAGATTGAATGATATTGTCAACAATAATAATAACAAAATCCTGAAAACACACCTTTCCCAACACCTTGAAGAGCACTGATAGGCTGCCAAAGAGCTGAGAACGTGATACCGATACTAAACAAATGGACTGTGTTTCCAGCCATCCACATCATGAAGCCCATCATTAGCAAATTCTTGAAAGGGGCTTGAGCCACTTCCCAAGCTTTCTTCTCATGCAAAAGGGAGAAATAAAATATTAGGTTTACTTTTGAATTGTCCGTAGCAAATATATTTGAGAAAAATTGTAGTTGAACAAAGAAAACAAATAATACAACACAGATAGATGACATAAAGGTAGAATGATAAAGTAAAACAAAATAGAAAGCCTACATAAATGAAAAATAATCTAGAGCCATAGCCGAAATACTTAGTTAAATAAATAAAAAATAATCAGCATTTCATGCCAGATACATTTTACATGAGGACAGTTAATCAGCAACTGTTTCCAGTAAATACATGAGTAAAGACTTTCCTTGGAAGAGAATGGACACTGCCCAAGTGGAATTGATTTCAAAACAAAATAACTAGACAAGATCACATTCCGAAATGAAGGTAGTTGTAGAAGGTATGTGCAAGAATAGCAGAGAAAATGCCTTCTAACACACATAAAATTATGTCACTGAGACAAGGTTGTTGACCGTCCAATACCTGCTCGCATATTGCAATTCGTTGAACCTAGCTAGAAGGGAAGCTCATTTCCTTCTTCCATAATTCAAATACAGATCATTGGCCTTACCGCTTTATCTGAAAACAGTAGATTCTTAGTCGCAATCTCAGCTGGTTATTTCCTGGTATGTATTGGCTGGTATAGAGTAACCTCACATACTAGTGTCTAGTACATTATCAGCAGTCTTACCTAGACACGTGGCACGGTGCCAAGTGTCAAGGTGTCATTGATGTTTGGCACACTAATTTCTAAAGATTCCAATGCGGTGGCATGGCCTTAAGAAAAAGAAAAACATATAATAGAGAAAAAGTTGAAGGGAAATCTTTGAGAGCCAATTGTGATAGATAATGAAAGGATACGTAACATGTGTCATGAACCTAACTAAAAGTTTATTACACATTGTTTTCAAGGACCCAAGCTTTTCATTTAAAAAGTTACTAAACTTTACACATTTTTTTTATACATATAAAATGACAGTTTATTTTATCGTGTCAAACCGAGAGACATTTTGAGGGTATTCTGTGATATTTTCATACATCTCTAAAATTATCGTTGTGTTGAGGAGTGTCCAAGTGCCACAAAGTGTCGGGACGACAAAAATCCCAAAAGTGGAAGTGCCTAGGTAACACTGATTATCAGTACTGGTAAATCGGTACTACACACTATACCATCTCATGGCTGGACACAGCTAGTGCAGGGTCTAGTACCAAAATTTTAGACTTTCTATATGGCTCGTGTCTACTCTGATTTTTTTTATATTCAGTCTGCTGATTTAAGAAAGAAAATTCTCTAATTTCTGACATTCATTCTTCGCCTTAAGGAAAATCAAAATAAATCTAGTTGTGGGATGAACGAGAAAACCAGCCATGCCGCACTTGAGTATAATACTTGGATTAAAACAATATCCAAAATAATATGATTCATTTCTGGACAAAGCAATGTGCTATTCAAATGCATATTGCTGTATTACTAATGCATAATATGGTTATAATACAATGGGATTGTCCCAGGTCCTTCCAGGTGATCTAAAATGGTTCACCTGATTTTCTGACCATCGGATAATTGGACCTGACGTGGCTTACTTTTACCAAATAATACCGTCCAATATGACATTAAATGGTGTCACATTTAATTGAGGAGAAGTGAAACGTGAAGTAGGAGTGGATATTTCCGGTGGTCAAAAGAAAAGGGAAAAAGAAGAGAAAAAGAAGAAATGAAGATAAAAAGGTTGTGCATAGGTGAGTGTCAAAATGGGGTTTGCCTGATTTTTTCTCAGATAATTGGATTTGACGTGGCAACTATTTATTCTAAAACATACCATCAAATATCCATTAAATTGGTCGATACCGATACGTATCGGCCAATTTATAAAAAAAAAAAAAAAAAACAAAACAAAAGAAAACAAAAAACTAGGTTGAAACCGAGACGTATCGGCCGATACCCGAGACGTATCGGCCGATACATATCGGCGATATCGATATGGGACCGATACGTATCGGTATCGGCCGATATTTGATACCATGGAGAATATGAAACATAGAGGAAGGAGTGCTGAAACAGGAGAAAAACCAAAAAGGATTAAAAAAGAGTTGTGCGGAGGTGCTTGTTTTTCCTCTTATTGGTAGAGCACCAATTATGGCGGGTATGATCAACGGTGCTGACCATTTATGCTATTACCACAATCCTAATGGTCATCAACACCATCAATTTTTAGGGTATTGTGTCGAGATCATCAACAGCGCTCATCGCTATCAATCATGCTTGACACCCACCATCAATAGCTGAGCAACATTAATGTGCTTGAAACCCTTAATGGTGCTTCACGCTATCAATTTTTGTTAGGCACCATTGACATTACCCGCGATCCTTAATGGTGCTTCTTTCTTATTGGTAAAGACGCTACATATTTATTAATAAACAAAAAAAATTACAGCGGCAGATCAAAGGAGCCGCGCGAGGAGCTCAGCCAGAGGAAGGGAAGAAAAAGAAAAACAACAAAATAATTGTACAATGCAACAAAGAATGAGAAAAAAAAAAACATGAGGGTCCAAGAATCCTCAAAGCCCTCTGATTGGCTGATATGATTGACCCATTAACGGCCTAAGTCTGTTTGTGAGAACCTTAGCAATTAATCGATCAGGTGATTGTGGCACATAAAGTCATCCACTCTGCACACTTTCATTGTCTTCCTACTGCCCTTTGGAAGGTGGACATGGAAAAGGCATACAATTGCGTTTATTGGAGCAGGCTGGACTATATGCTTAGCAGGTTTAGCTTCGGGTTGAAGTGGAGGAGATGGATGAGGGCCTGTTATGAGACCCATGGTTCTCGGTGCTAGTTAACGGCACGCGGGCTGGGTATTTTAAGAGCTCTCGGGGCATTCGGCAGGGCGATCCCCTCTCCCCTTTCCTTTTTAATATGATGGGGGAAGCGCTGACTGGCCTTATCGAATGGGCCAGACAGCTGCACCATATTTCGGGGATCAGAGTGGGGGGCGGGGCTGATTCATCTCTATCCTCCAGTATGCGGATGATACAATTCTGTTTGGTAAGGCTGATACTGATGAATTCAAAGTCTTATCTGACACTTTATCAATTTACGAGGCGGTGTCCGGACAACGGATCAATTTCCACAAATCAAAGGTCGCGGATATAGAAATTGTTAACATGCACTTACAGGCTATTGCTGAGACTGTGGAATGTGAGAGCGAAGATCTTCCCATCAGATATTTAGGGCTGCCTTTGGGTCTGCGGCAACCTACGGCGAGGGCTTGGGAGCCGGTTATTCAACACTTCGAACAACGTCTATCCACGTGGAAAGGGAAATTGCTAAACAACGGTGGTCGGCTTGTATTGCTGAAATCTGTGCTTACAAGCTTACCGATTTTCTATATGTCTATGTTTAAATGTCCAGCTGAAATAATCTATCGGATGGAACAAGTTCAACATAATTTTCAGTGGGAGGGGGCGGGTATGGAGAAAAAGTATCATTTGATTAATTGGGATACTTGCAAGCTCCCAATGAGTTGCGGAGGGCTGGGGATCCGGTGCTTAAGGTGGAACAACTTAGCCCTTCTTGGTAAATGGTTTTGACGAGCAGGAAATGAGGAGGAATTAGAGAGCCTCTGGCGAAAGGTTTTAGTGGAAAAATATGGCCATGCCAACCACAATTGGGGCATCAACACCAAGATTAGTAGAAGCACCTCGTCCTGGTGGAAAAATATATGTGCCACTTGGTACCATTATTCTAAGGGGATCCACTTCAGCTAGGGCAGTGGCACTCGAATTCAATTTTAGGAGGACAGTTGGGCCGGGGGGGGGGGGGTGTCTCTCAAACTGATGTTCCCTTCTATTTATACCTTATCATTACACCCTGGAGGGCAGATTGATGAGTTTCTTCACAACACGGGTGGAGGAAGGGTTTGGGAAGTCAATTTGCGCAGAAATCTAAGAACCGATGAGGAGGAAGCGTTCTCCAATCTCTCTATGAGATGCAGCGAAATCCACACAACCAGGATCGGCGGGTGTGGTTCCCTATCAAAAATGGCCAATTCACTGTTAAATCCTACTACCGGTTGTTGTCCCGTAGGCCCCTTATCAGATTTGATGGAGTTACGTTGTGGAAGGCTTGCATCCCACTCAAAATTAAGTTTTTCTCGTGGAAGGTGTTTAAGGAGAAAGTTCTAATGTGGGACCATCTCATCCAGAGAGGGAAAGACATTAGCAATCGATGTGTCATGTGTATACAGGGGGAGGAGGAGTCTGTCGCTCACCTCTTCCTCTATTGTGCGACGGCCTACAAAATCTGAAGCATGGATCAAAATATCGTCCGATACCGAAACGTATCGGACGATACGTATCGGTATCGGAGGTGAACGATACGGTACATTAAAAGTACCGTATCGCCCTTTTATGTGTAATACCGGATGATACATTCAATGTATCGTCCGGTTTTTTACTGTTCCGGTACGTATCGTCCGGTACGTACCGGTTTTTTGACCAGACGATACGTACCGGTTTTCCGGCATTTTAACCCATGATCTGAAGTATTGTGCTGAGATTGTTTGATATGAGTTGAGTCTTCCCCGCTAATCCATACGTGGTCTACTTGGCCTGGGATGCGGTTGGACTGGAAGGGCAGGATGGGAAGAAGTGGAAGGGGACATTTTTCGCTATCCTTTGGTGTCTCTGGCAAGAGAGAAATAGGAGGATCTTTGATAAAAAAACTAAACCGGTGGGAGTCATTGTCAAAGACATTGTAGACCTCGTAGGCCTATGGGAAAATAGGGATAGTGACCAGCCCAGGGAAGAGTCATGTCCCTGGGACCCGGGTTGATGAAGGAGAAGGGGCAGATCTAGCAGGTCTTTCAGTTTTTTTTTAGTCTTCTCCTAGTTTTGATGTTGCTCTTCATTTTTTTTTCCTTATGGTCATGATTGTTCCCTCAGCATCTTGCTATTTTTCAATATATTATCATTTACGGATAAAAAAAAAAGAATCCTCTAAGGCGGCAAGCACCATCCCAGGAGATCGTCTAACACTTGGCTAATCACCGCATTGCGTGTTCCAAATTTCACATCAAAGATTCTCTTGTTCCATTCTTTCCAGATTTCCCAGAATATTGCCAATAGAAGCATTCTCCACATTATAGCTATGTTATCTATGAACGAAAAGGCGGTCCACTTTGCAAAGACGGAAGCCACTGATACAACCAGACATGTGGATATTCCAAAACCACTAAGCGGACTCGCCCATACTTGTTGAGCAAAAGGACAAAGTGAGAGTAGGTGTGGAACTGTTTCCTCACCCTCCCCACAAAAAATGCACATCTTAGGTATGGCCTTGCCCCTTTGACATAATTGAACCCAGGTTAGGATTCTCCTCCAGGCCACTTCCCAAGCAAAGAATCTCACTTTTAATGGGGCATCTGTTTTCCACAAGGACACCCACGGAAGAACATTGTTCTGACCAAGGCAACAAAATTGGTATCGATATCGGGTATCGGTCCTTGGAGGACCGATACTAATCAGCCCATTTTTTTTTTTAAAAGAAGGAAAATACATGTATTGGTTGATACTCGATACATATCGGCCAACACCGATACGATACCGAGTTGGATACTCGATGCGTATCGGCGATGATACGTATCGGTTTGCTAAAAAACTGATACGTATCGCCGAAACGTACTAGTATCCGTCGATATTCAATACCATGGTTCTGACTACCAAGAAGGGCTTCATAGAATATTTTCTAGTAAACTTTCCCGATTATCCCACCGCCACTCTTTTTCATGCCTTTGTGCCATTCTGTCTTACCGTACTAAGTACCTCCAGCAATTCCAGCATCTCTCTATCCTCCTTTTCCTTAACATTCCTACGGAGGAGGATATTCCAATACTCTTGATTATGAGAAACATCTGACATCCATTAGTTTCACGTTTTTGTTCCTTGCGAAATTAAAGATCAGGGGGTACATTGTCACAAGGGTCTCCTCTCCCACCCATCTATCTTTCCAGAGTCTCACCACATCACCAACACCCTACGTAAAACTGATGCCATCCACAAAGCAAAACTTGGCCTTATGGACATTTTTCTACCACCCTAAACCTCGTCGACCTCTAGGGCATGGGCATCAGTATTGCTTTCTGTGAGCCATCCTTGTAACGACTGAGATTTTCATGTTTAATTAAACCTTAATTATTTAATTTAAATTATGACTATGATTTGTTTTGATTCACTTGATTGATTATTGCATGTTTGTTTTATTTAATTATGGCTTATGACAATTATTTAATCTAATTAATGGACCTTAAGAACTTTTAATTAAATGTTAGTAAATTTTGTGTGTCAATAGTATTTTTAAGTAATGAACTTTTAGGACCCATGAGCTATTAATAAAGCCCAATAAAAAAGATAAGTTAGTAAAGACCATTAGTAAGGCCCATTAGTAATTTAAAGGCCCATGGGATTAATAAAGACCCATGTAGGAAATTCTATTTAGAGTTAGATTTAAATATGGAAACTTAGATTCTTATAAATATGGAAGATTAGCTAGATTAATTTACAAAATTTTAGAACCCTAAAGAGAAAAAGAGGGGGAATTCTAGCATGAGAAAGAGAACTAGAAGAAGACTACAAGGAGAACCCTAGAGTTTTCGGTTCAAGGATTTGAAGAACGCGAAGGAATCTACGAATCGAGGTATGAAGAAATTTTGGGATCTTACCTAGAGTTTTTATTATGAATAATTATGAGTTTTCTTTTTTGAAAATTGATGATGGTTTATGTATTTAAAATCTCTTTCATGAAATTACATTGATTTAAAACGAGTTTCTTTGAGATTGAGGGCATAAATCTTTGTTTTAACAGTTTAAGTTTACTTCGTAAAAGATTTCGTATGATTTCTAAAGATTAACGATTAAGCGTTTTCGTTTTTAAAGCATAGCTATGAATACTAATGATTATAGCATATTCAAGATGTAATTTTAAGGGCTTTTGAGTTTTTTAAAACGAAGAGATCAATCAAAAGTAGAGTTAGATTTGAGCCATGCTATTTTAATATTGCTGGGATTAAATTTAAGATGATCTTTTATGGGAGTTTGGATCGAAACTATGTCGATTCGACCCGAAAGAGGATGCGGTGCGGGAATCTGCAGTGCAAGAATTCACAGTGCAGGAATCCGCAATGCAGGAATTCATAGTGCAGGAATTCGCAGTGCGGAATTCGTTTCTAAGCGAATTCGTAGTGCAGAATTCGTTTCTAAGCGAATTCGATCGACCGAGTTTAAGGTTAATATATGTATGCTGTTTTAATTTAACTTTATGATGATATTTTCAAAGTTATGATTTCACTTTATGTTTCTATTATGAGTCATGTATTTTAATGTTCTTTCTTTTAGTACTTGAGGATTTAATTAAGGAAAGATAATTGCATGTAAGTTTGAATTTCATCATATGTATTCTCATGCATTCATGCATACAAGAGAAAAGATCTGAAGTCCCTAATCGTGAAATTGTTAAGAGTTATACTTTCTTTTTAATTAAGATTAAGATACAAAATAAGATATAAAACCAAGATGCAAGACACATGAATATTTAAGATTGAAGATAAATAAATGAAACATGAACAAGATAAGATGTAATGCACATGGCTGTCAAGGTCACACTATAGCCTCGCCATGGCGAATGGCGATGAGAAACGCCATATATAAGCAAATAACTATGGTGGCTAAATAGCGACGTCATGGAATAGCATTATGGCGTCACTATGGAATATTATTATAACATCACTATGCACGCTATTTTATTTTTTGTATAACGTATAATACTTATATGACATTTTTATAATATATAAGTTACAAAAGTTAACTTACAAGTCACAAAACTTCAGCGTATAAGTTACAAAGTCCTCTCCTCTCTCTCTCTCTCTCTCTCGTCATAGCAGCTACTAACATCAACGTCGCTAAAACCTCAGCGTCGGTGACACTACTGTATGTGTACTTAATATTTCATATTTTTTAATATTCCATATTTGTTGATATTTCATATTTATTTATTTATACCTATCATGTTGTAAATTTGTTGATGTTCCATATTTGATTTGTATTTATTGATATTTGTTTATTCCTAGAACATGAAATCTTCAATATTAGAATCGAAGTATGATGTTTTAGTAGTTTAATTTTTTTTTCCTATATTTTTTTTCTTATATAAAAAAATATTTTTAAAAAAATACTACTAGTTAATTGATAAAATAATTTTTTTTTAAAATTACAATAATAAATAGTCTCGCTATAGCCACGCTATAGCGTAGCAAGCCTTTTCGCCATGACCTCGTCACACCGCCTTAACTACCTTGGCAATGCATGCATTATGTGCATAGCAAGTGCAAGTACAAGAAAGGGTCATTCTATTGCACGCCGTAACCAGCCCAGATCCAGTGTTTGACTAACAATTCTAACTCCTACAGGGGAATCTTACAAGTGCGCAATTATTGCAAGATCACAACAAGTCATGTTGCATGTTATGTAATTGCATTAAACAAGATAAAGAATAAGTCAAGTTATTGATACATGGATGCATTAATGCAAATCGTAAAAAGGTATTTTATGAGCTCTTTTACATGATTATTATAAGTCCAATATAGTAGTTTCTTTCATCTTAAACAAAGTTTACCTTTTATGTTGTTTAAGCTTGTTTTTCCTATGCACATGGTCACAAATAGGGCATGTCGTTTTATTTTTTAAAATAAAAAGTTTAACAAAAGTTTCTCTTTTTACGATGCTTTTACACGCACAAGTGCACCATGCTCCATGTCACTTTTAGTGTCTTCCTTTTACAATGAATAATGACCTTATGTTTTCAAAGCATTTATACGTTGATTGATGGGTTTGATTTCTCATGACTGGTTTCATACGAAGTTATCTCACATCCATATGTTTACCTGTGGGTGGCCAGCGAAAAAGAGCGGCTACTTTCTTTGAGGCATATGTGATCGAGCTTTTGAGCGAAAGGAAGGAGTTGAATTTTTGTGATCTTTTGAGACCATAGTTTAATAAGGTGATGTAATAAGACGAGTAGTACAAAATGAATTATTAATATTGAGTTTTTAATTAGAACTATTATGAAGGCTTTTATTTGATGATTAAAGTTTATTGTATTCATCACTAGAGAGCCCCTGGGTCAAGAAAAGATCAACCCAGTTGCACTTGTATGTGTGCTTGATTGTCGTTGTAACAAGTTTTGTGATGCTATGGTCGGAGCAAGGGAAAGCTCCCTTGACAAATGACCTCTCTTATTTTTGTCTCTGTAACTACTAAACATTAAGGAGCAAACATACTAACTAATAAAGTAAGAGCAACTTCAAGTAAATGCCCATTTTTCCTTTCAACCACCCCATTTTTTTGAGGGGTGTAGGGACATATCATTTTCCACTCAATTCCATGAAAGTGAAGATCCGATTGAAGATGGTGAAAGAAGTACTCTCCTCCATTATTAGATCTTAAAACCTTCACAATGGCATGGTATTGAGTATGGCCCAACTTGTGATAGATGGCCACTGAACATCAGAATGCACAATATGAAAGGAAGTGTTACACATGTTATTACTTGATCTGATGTTCTACAATATTTTGGCCATTTGACACATCGCATAGAAACATGAAAATATCAATCGAGTTAAGTTCTTGTGGAAAACAAAAGACGCAAACATTTTAGGAGAAGATGGACAAAATGAGTATGCCATAGCCGAACCTCCTCAATAGACAAAGCAGCCACAGCTGTCGGTTTTGGATGATGATCTTCAAACAACTATAACCCCCTCTCCTCACACCCAAGCACCTTCCTCATTGACAATTTCTAAGATATATAATAAGAGGGAGAGAGTATCACACTACAATTGAGGAGGTTACTTGTACTATTGACTGAGAAAAGGTTAATTGGCATTCCATAGTTCAAAATATCGGAAGATACAGATACGTATCATCCGATACAGATTGGTACCCAGGCCCGCTGATTCATGGTACAATAGGTATGTATCGTCGATACATATCAAATAGATAACAATATGTCCATTGTATCGCCGGATGCCAGTACATTGAATGTATCGGCAATGCTCAATAAGTAGTCTTGGTATCGATAAAGGATGATATGTATTGGTAAACTAGTATTTTGAATCATGGCAATCCCTTTCCCAATGACTGGAACATGTGATCCATCAACTACACAAACATTATAGGGTACTAACAAAGGAGATAGAGATTGGAAGAGGGAAGACATACTAGACGTATGGTTTGTTGCTCCAGAATCATTGTCCATGGAGAACGATGTGACAAGGAGACATGAGAAGATCTGATAATAGCTGTCTTGACCAGGTTGGAATGAAAAGACCACAATAAATCTTCCTTGAACTCTTGATTTTTGACCTCAACACTGCACATGTTCTTCTTTGATTCTGCCATTATAATAGAACAGATGCACGCATGCAGCACCAGCAGTCTATTAACACAAGTGTTGCTGCAATACGGCACGAAATGTGGCGGAATTCAGTCACATAAACACAAAGACAACAAAAGAGCTAAGATACCTCGATCCAAAAATGCAATACTGCATAAAACACCAGGCTACACAACTTTAACGAGTTTATACAAACCCAAAGACACCACTAAGCCTTACAACCTCCACGATATTGTTTTTTATGACCTAGGCTTTTTCGATCCCTCATCTTTTATGTTACTTTGCTATGTTGATGATAATATCATCACAAGTAACTCGTCAGAAAATATTTACTTGCTAATTCAACATCTTGGTGCAACTTTTTCTATGAAGATTTGGGAAGCCCTCACCATTTTTTATGGATTCAGGTTCTTCGTGATTGACGTGTCTCTTTTTCAAAGAAAATACATTATTGATCTCTTAAACAATTGCTTCTAAGTGAAATCAAACCTCAAGCTACTCAGGTTCCGGTTGGCCATCGTATGTTCAAATTGGATTGAGGACAATTACTCAATGTTACGAAATATCGTAGTCTTGTGGTGCTATGAAATATCTCACACTAAGCCGACCCAATATAGACTTTGCAGTAAACAGAGTGTGTCATTTTTGGCATGCTTCCACCATTGGACAATTGTCAAGTGCATTCTGCACAATCTTAAACGCCCTCTTACTTATGGTCTCCTATTCAAACCAAGCACCACGATGAACTTACAAGCCTAGCCTATTTTGATTGGGCGGATTACCCAGATGATAGGTGCTCCACGTGGTTTTCACATATTTTTGGGTCATAACCTTGTCTCTTGGAATGCCAATAAAAAACCTACAGTGGCACGTTCAAGTACAGAAGCTGAATATCGCTCCCTTGCTCACACGGTCACCGACCTTGCTTAGCTTCGCACACTTCTCAAAGATATTCACATTCGTACCCCTTTGATTATTTGGTGTGACAACATTAGCATTGTGACACTTTATGCAAATCCGGTGTGCCATGCTCGCACAAAACATGTGGAGGTTGATTATCATTCCTTTTAATGAACGTGTGGTCCATAAAGAAGTTCATGTTCAGTACATCCCATCTCACGATCAAGTTGTGGATGTATTTACAAAAGGACATACGACACATAGGTTTCAGATGCTTTGTAACAAGCTAACCATGACCACATCCTTGTCTAGTAAGGGTATAATTGGACATCCACGCCAATTCACTACTCTAATCAACTTCCAAGTTGACTTTATCTTCAAATAGCACATGACAACGTTTCCCTCATGCACCTTCTCCTAGTTCGGTTTCCATAATTGATTGATCATGGTGGCCGTCACGGTTGTCATTTGTAACTAACAAGAACATGTATAAACTGCATCCAGTGCATAACAAATTATGTGTGGCAATGCATTCTTTGATTTAATAAAATTCTGTCGTATTATATCACCCCCTTCCCCAAATAAGCAGTTCTGTTGACGTAAAAGCAATACTGATTGATCTAGACTAACACTAAGCACATAAGGTTTTACCACATTCCTAAAATCTAAATTTCAAAGAACCAAACAATGTTGGGAATTTCTTTAAGCATCATTTTAGCTTTTAATGCCAAGTTTCATGACTCCACAACTGATTTATGACTTCAATTTTTGTCAAAATCAAATTTAAAAAATGCATAGTCCGATCACATTAAATCAATAATCTAAATCATATAAAAAATCAACACAAAATCGAACAGAACTGAAATAAAAAATAAAAACTAATCGGAATCAACTGACAAAGGATTGGATTCTCAGAATCTCAATACCCAACTCAAGACAACATAATTCAAAACACTATAACACGGATCACATGATACAAGAAGCCAAGAAGGATAAAAACAATGAAGATGGATCACTTGTAAAACACATATATTTTACATCACCCCATAAGTTGTAGCTATACCCATCGCATATAGAAATCCATAATATAAGCACACATGTGATATTAAATCGAAATCAATCCGCAATAACTACCAAACAAACGCTAACTCTAAACCTATTTAAAAAAAACCTGCGATTTCCATGCCGCCTCCGCTTCCTTCTTCTGACGGGTGCCGTTCGATTCATCCTACAAGCATATGGGGAAAAATAAGAAATTAAATTAATTAATTAAGCCATTTAACGATATAGATGCCTAGAATCGAATATTGAAGCCCTACAAAACACTAATTCGAAAAAAAACCTGTTCTTGAGAAGATCGATTGAAACCGAGTGGATCTGGGATGTCGCGAGAAGAAAGAGCAGAGCTTTCCGTAAAATCAATTGCCCATTTTCGACCGATACCCTTCCCTTTCTCCATTTTTATCGATTTCTTCACCCCAAAACCCTAGCTGGAGTTTGCTTCAGTAGCTTCGTTGGCCTCAGGTAGCAGAAGAAGAGTTTAGGAGTTTATAGTACGGGCTTGAGCACAAGACTTCAACTTAAGGGTCTCAATGGGCCCATCCGGGGTTGGGCTGCTCCTTAAACGGGCCGGAGTTTAAATGGGCTAAAATGATAGGCCCATGAACGGCCCGTTTATTATTCGGGCTGACCAATAAATAACCTACACCATGCCCGGCCCGGACATTACCCGGCCAGCCACATAATAGGGCTTGGCTCAGGCCGGTCCGGGCCCAACATAAGCTCATTCAAATCTTTTGTCTTTTCTAGGATGAATTTGGGCAGGACATGAGCCCATCCGACCCTTTCGAGCAAACGTAATTGAGGAAAATTACCAAATATACCTTCATTTTAAAATACTAATGGATTAAAATGAGGATAATATAATAATTTCACTAATATTGACTAACACATATAGTAAAATAGGTGTATATGAATATATACGTACATATTTTTATTTGGGCTACCCGGCCTTGATAGGCTAGGCTCAAACCCGGCTCATGTCACGTGGAACAACATCTAAGCCGTCTGATTAGAATGCTATAATCTATATATCTTTGGAGCAAAGATTGGCACGAAATATGATCTCTATCATCTGATTCATCAAAGTCAAACAGTGAATCAGACTATGGCCTTTGACTATATTAAATTAGATGATAGAGGTTGCGACTTCATGCCAATCTAAATCAGACGGCTTATATGGTGCTCCATGTGACATGAGGGTTGTGTACGAGTCAATCTCTCTCCACCACATGTATCAAAAAAAAAAATGGTGTTCATTACAACTTTTGGGTGCCCACAAACTTTTCCTAATTTTTTGTTTTCATGAGTTAAATAGAATAAAAATTTCTTGGTGCGCACGAACTTCCAACGTGTGTTCATAACAACTTTTGAGTGCACGCAAACTTTTTCTAATTTTATGAGTTAAAGTTAAATAGAATAAAAAAATTTTGGTGCACACCAACTTTACTATTATGCGAATCATTCTATTCTTCTCATTCTATTATTCTATGGTTGTTCTGGGAAGAAAAAAAGTGGTGTGCTCATAGCAGCCATCTTCAATAGTTTTTTTTTTATACGCAACTCAAGTACTGATGGAAGTACTTGCAAAATTTCCCTCCGCTAACCATGAGAGATTCATAGAAGCCTTAAATTAATAAAAGATCAAAATCTAAACCAGTAACATATCAATAAAATCCATCAAAAAAAAAAAAATCAATAAAATACCTTTGTTCGCACCCTACACAATCTTTGGAATCCCCTAGGACCCATTGATTTCTTCGAATCACACGATATATATAGTTTTTCACCCCATTTTTTCACAAGATAGATCTTGAGATCATGATCATACCATCAAATGGTCTATTTTTTATTCCACATAGTACAAATCCTCAAAATAGAGAATAATTACTTGCATATAAGATGAGATTTCACATTACACATATCATGCTCAAATGGTATTTTTTGGGAATTGTATCATGTGGAATACAAATAGATTATCTGATGGTAAGTTCATAATCTCAAGATCCATCTTGTGGAAAATTAGATTAGTGAATTGTTTATAATATTTGATCAAGACATAGTGCCTACAAAGGTCCATATTAAGGTGCAAAAATTGCTTCGATAGAAGGGTTAGTATTTTGAAACTGAGAAGCATCAACTTCGGGCCAGAGTCCCTGCCACCTGACCGTCTCAATTGATAAACTAGGAGCATACCAAAATACAAACTAGATGGCTCAAACGCCATTAGGTGCATGGGTCATGTACGGTCGTAGATCCATCCCATTTTGCTTTATGGGATCCATGTCGGGCGGTCAACGGGGCGGATTGACCTGATATTTTACCCGTCGGGGATAGAAACTTGACCAGTCGGGTCGGGCATGAGACATCCAACCCGACCTTCAGGTCGGGTTGACCAAGAAGTTTTGCCAGGTCGCGTATTTGACGGATAAGGTCAGGTCAACCCGGCCTGACCCAATATTTTAGAGCAAAATATTAGAAAACGCCCCTCCACAATTTTTATCACCATTTCCCTGATTTTTTTTTTATTACTAAAAAACGCCCTTACAGCTTTTAAACGGCCCGTTTCGATGCACCTGTAGCTTTTAAACGGCCCATTTCGATGCACCTGTAGCTTTTAAACGACCCGTATCGATGCGCTGTGAAAATGCATTTTACCAAATAGCCCTTCAACTTTTAAGTGTCTTCTCTGGCGATCCGGTGATCGTGAACGTTGTCGGCTAACACCAAATAAGGGTTTTTACGGTTTCATTTCAACCGTTTAGGGGTCTTCTTCTCCGGCGATCTCAAAGGAATACACGAAGGGTATAAGGGTTTTTGGGGTTTCATTTCAACCGGGTTTATAGGGTTTCATTTCAGCTGTTTAGGGGTCATTCTTCTCAGGCAATCTCGAAGGAACACACGGAGGGTATAAGGGTTTTTAGGGTTTCATTTCAGTCATTTAGGGGTCTTCTTCTCCGGTGATCTCGAAGGAATACACGAAGAGTATAAGGGTTTTTAGACTGTCAGGGTACGCAGAGCCTCAGACTACCTAAAGTCTTCTTCTCCGGCGATCTCGAAGGATTTGCAGAGCCGTCAATGGGTTTTTTAGCAGAGAAGAACCAATGAGCGTGTATACCAGAAAACACCTCTTTAATTGCTATTTATAAAATGGGTATTATTGTAATTACCCAAACAATGGTAGGTGGGCAAATAATAAGGTGCAGGGCTCCTTATTGTAAAAAGCCCTATTTTATATGGGAAAAATGTAAAAAAATAGGTTTTTTATCGACTCGGGCATATGCAATTTTCTTGTTAGGAGGCCAATATTTTGATCCAACGCGACCCGTTGACAGCCCTAGATGCATGCAACTTTCATATGTGAAATCCGTGGTACACTGTGTACCATGCATAGCTGTTAGTGGGCTGGGCTCAGGCCGGGTTTTTGATAGGCTTAATAGTTTCAACCCAACACCACACACACATCCCATTCGATTACAAACCAAGTCGGGCTTGGTCCAACTATAATTCGGGCTGGCTACTCAAACCCAAACTCGACCCAACTGGATATGGGATAGCCCGACCTTTTCGGTAATATACTTGTATTTGGTTGGGCCGGTCCAATTAAAAACTAGGCATGAACCAAGCTTGGCTGCAAAATCGGAACGGGTTTGGCCTGAGGTACATTCAAGCTCGAGTTTACCATCTAAGCGGCCCAAAACCGATCCAAACAACAGAGATTAGAACCCATCAATTCATAGGGGTAAATTAATCAGTACATTTTAATGAAGAGTACGGCTATTCTCGGAGTAAGTACCATAGTTTTTCACAGACGAAAACTATCGACCGATTTGAATCAGATGGAGAATTTTTTTGTTCCAATCTTCCCCACGATAGATCTTAAGTTCATGGTGCACCTATCATACGGTCAAATATTGATTCCACATGGCAAACGTCCCTAAAAGTGACTTTGCACATGGTCTATGTCATGTTTGAGGATGTGTTCTGCGTGGAATCAATATCTCACCGTCTGATAGGTGTGACATGGTCTTAATATCTGTTTTTTGGAAGATTGGAATAAAAACAAATATCCATCGTTGATTCAAATCAGTCAATGATTTTCATCCGTGACAAATTGTGTGGTATTTACTTCGAAATAACCACACCCTTTAATGAATGATAAAAATGCACTCAAAGCTGAACACTCCACTAGTCACCTTATCTTCTATAAGTAAGGTATCAATAAATTGGGCTAAAAAAAAAAAAAAACCTCACATAATATCACAGAATAAAGTCAGGTTATATAAACATATTAAGATGAGTATTGCATAACAAGCAAGACTTGCAATCAGATTTATATTTACATTGAACTCATCATTCTACTAGAACTTCTACACCAGAGCCATTCAATCTTTAGAAGAGAAAGAAGAAAACCATTTCTGCCCTACAAAACTTTACAGTTTCGGCGGGCTACAAGCCCATCTTAAGCGAACACTGATCCGAGAAGTTAGCGATAACAAATCCCGTAAATACCTGAGGGAAAGCAATAATGTCATTAATACTACTTAGTACTTACAATGCCTATATGTGTTAAAGTGAAAAATTCAAATTTTGGGATTTTTGTGGGGCTGATATTTGGTGCTAATTAGAAACTAATCAACATGACGTGATACTTCTAGACATGTATGTGCGAGTAGCACCTGATACCCTCTAGACATGTATGTGTTTTTACCACCTGATACCCTCAAAGTGTGCCTTGTTTCCACACAGTCAAATGAGTTACCATTTAAGGGAAAATTTTGTGTAAAATTTAGTAAATTAAAGCTTGCTGACTTGCAAACTATGTGTAATATAGAATATTTTTACTTAGGTTTCACTACATACTTCTCACCTTTTCATCCAGTGGACTTTTTCAATTAGCTCTCTAAAATTTTCCTTCAGTCATATATATATATATATATATGGAAATAAGGAGGTTGGAAATGGGTTCAACGTCCCAAGTGTCTATTTGGTTCCATGTGTCACTCGAATGCCCACAGGGTACCCCTTCCCCCTTGGGTTCCACCGTTAAGAAATACTTTTTTTCTTTTAGTTTTTTTATTGTTGAATCTTCTTGGATTGATCTCAGACGTGGCACCAGACTGGTGTTTGGGTGACAGGTGGCAGTCATCTGGCTCAAGAACAACGTTCTTGGCTGAACCCAAGTCCAGCTTCCCATCTTCACATATATTTTAAATGTCAAAATTTTTATATATTTATGGTTGTGCCACCTTTCTTGGAATTCTCAGAAATTGTTGTGTCACACATCTGACACCTTGACACTATAGCCGTGCCCAACGTCTAGGTAACACTGCATATTTTTTGAACTATGTTCAAGGGCCAACTTCTCGTGTGGCTATCGTATATTAATATGTTTATTGAGCCAACCATCATTTGGAAAAAACAAACATGGTACCTGAGCCGACCCAAAGATATAGAGAGCTGAGTACCCACGGCCATGGATGACCATGTCGGCAACCATTGCTAGTGGGATGGTGAGTGACATGCCCAAAGTTGCAACTAACGGCGTCGTCCAAACCACCGAAAGAGCCCTGCTTCATTTCATTATTCAGTTAACAAGGCTAAATGTGCCCCAAAAGAGAGAAAATAGAGGGGAAAATAGTTGAATGAATGGATAAAGGTAAAACTTCTATACCAAAAGTAGTCGGAAAGAAAACTTCCCATGAAGCCATTTAACAGCACCACTTCGTCAACTTTTAAAGAATGCGGAATACTAAACTTGGGTTCAATACCAACAGCAGTCAATGGCCAAACTTCATAAAAAAAAAAAAGAAGAAGCAATCAAATATAGACAAAAATGCAATAAAATATGTGGAATACTGAACATCGCACTGAAAAGGGACATTTCCGAGGGATCCTTTATCATATATATATATATATAGACAACGGAGCGCTATATTAGTGTCATTTGGGTGCCACGTGGCAGCTAATCTGAAGATTGGATGCCAAGGGAATATGCACCGATCCGGTCCATCTCTAAAAAGAAATAAGAAAAATACATTATACCCTATCCAAAATACAGTCAAAGTTGGAAAAATTCAATGCACTAAGTTAATGGGCGGAGGCCAAACTTTGACCACCTGTTTGAAGGGCCAAAAAGTCATAAAAGTGATTTTTTAGAATCACGTCACGTGGGTAATGATCATAAAAGGGGATTTTGTTTTTGGATTGCATGCCATGTAGCACGTGATCTTGGCACTAGTGTAGCGTTCAAATGCTACACCTCTAAGGCAGCTACCAATTATCCTATATATATCACTAGTGATGCAACATTTGAATGCTGAGATCACCTGCCATATGGCACGTGATCCCAAAAACACACCCATTTTGAGATCATGTGCCTTGTGGCACGTGGTCTTTAAAAAAGATTAACTTCAAAAATATGGTCAAATATTGGGTGACACCTAAAAAAAATTGGCCTTCAAAAATATTGTCAAATATTGGGTGACACCCAACATACCTCTGGTGCATTGATTTTTTTTTCCTACTTTGACCACCTTTTGAAGGGTGGATAAGATGTTTTTTTTTCATTTTTTTTGTTGTTGTTAGGATGAACCTGATCGATCTTGTGTATGTTGCCTTGGCATTGGATTAGATGCCACTTGGCACTCAAATCGGACTTGGGTAGGGTTGAACCATACATCACTTGTGCAGGGATACTGCGTCCACACACACACACTCACACACAATAGTTATATATATATACACATATTTGTGTGCGTGCGGAAAAAGGATGTCTGGACTAGGGTCCTATTTTGGTGCCACGTGGCACGTGTCCCTTTTTTGGAACAGACATCTATGTAGATGGATGTCATTGCAAGACTGAATCACCAGCAAGATAAGTCACATACAGCAAGCATGGTGGATGTACGAAACACCCAACATAAATGCACATAATTAAGGCATTAATTACTTTTGATACTCATCTAAAGCATAGAACTTGATATCTTTCTACATATTCTTCCTATCGTCATTCCACCTAAATCTTTCCCTCAAATTCATCAGATTATATAATAAAAAGAAACCTGTAAGAAAATTATTTGTTTCTTACTGAGCCACCAAAGGCCGAGAAAGGTGAACAATCCAATAAATCCGAAGAACTTTTGTACATCAACTTTTTCTTCTTCTGACCCAGCAAATTTTTTGAGTAGAACTGCAATAGGGCAGCTGTTTGAAAAATTAATAGGCTGTTCACTATGTACTTACAACATTGAAAATTATAAGCAGTAGCTTAAAATGATAAATATAGAAAGCTATGTGGGAAGAGACTCCACCGGTGAATAGGCCGTATGATACTGCCGAAAGCAGACCAAATATGTCCCCTGCAATTGAGTGTTTGGCACTTCTGAAAACATAGACTAAAATTAGTTCAAGAGAAACATGCAAAAGCTGATGTCATTTGTAATTGGTCGATTAGAAGATTAAGATCATCCAATCCATGTGATTTGTTGGTTGTCCCATTTACACGTGGAGAGAGAGAGAGAGAGAGAGAGAGAGAGAGAGAGAGAGAGAGAGAGTAAATCTGAGATCTATTTGAGACTATAAAACTGTCAATTACTCTGTTTCATGCTTCGGCGGTGATGGAAGCACATACATTACAAGAGTCATAGTGTGGGAGATAAAGGTGGTGTGCAAAGTTCAGTGAATCCAAAACCATTTAATCATGAAACTGATGGTGTTAGGTTCACAAACATGTTCATAATCTCTGATTCTTTCTCATGCACTCTCATACTGCATGCACCCACATACATGCAAATCGTTTAAGGTCTGTTTAGATATATTCTATTGAAAATTATAGTACTGAGTTTTTTAATTTTATAAAACATATTATTTGTTTGAATGTCTTCTATTGAAAATTGAGATTTTCCATTTTATAAAATTGGAAGAACTTAGAATTTTGTAGAACACAAGTTTGGATTGATTGGGAAGTGAAGATGGGTGCTTGGTGAAGTAGGTACCTCAGGTTAGGAATTTGCTTGGACACTGTTGGTCAAATCCCCCACAACCACAAATGGAATGCATACCACTCAGAATGTGCAGGAGTGGAACAGCCCTCTCCCCACATAGTTACAAAGTCAGGATACGGTAATAAATCGGTAAGGGGTCAATTCGAGAAATTTTGGACAAATTTGATATAAAAAAAAACAAACATAAAAGTTATAGGGTGTTTAATGCAAGGCACAACTCTAATTACGTAATCTCCATGCAATATATTCAAATTAGAAATAGTTTTTTTAACAATCAAATTAAGATATAGGGTGTTCGATGCAAGGGACAACTTTTATTATGTAATCCCCATGTAATCATATAAATGTATATGCAAGATTAATCTCAGTTAGTTTTGATAAAATTTGGCACACCCTGATTTCGGAGATTTTTAGCCTTTTTTGTTCAAAATATCGGAGGCTTTTATAAATATGCTCCTCACCAAGCAGCGGAAGCCGCCAGGGCACTCCTTCACCCATAATCTGAGGAACAGGTATCCCTTCCAGTCTTCTAGTTCTATCCTTTCTATGGAGGAGGGCTCCCCATGTCATGTGTCATTATATAATAGAAAATTTGAAATTTCTATTTCAAATCTTTAGGATATAAAAATTTGAAGCTTCTGATAAAAAATATTTTTGAGAGTTCAGGAGGTGGAGACAGATAATCCACAATTTTAAAATGTCTATACAAGATAAAATTTTCAAAATTCCCTTTTTTTTTTGTAATTTCAAAACTCACATTATTTCACCTACACACTATATATTCCAATAGCATCATTTTAAAAAAAAATTAAGAAACAAGAATGAACCTATATTATGTGTATGTATAGATACACACTAGGGAACGACACATGCCTATTTATTTTTCTCAAATTATATTCAATTCGTGGTTACTTTTATTTTTCTAAAATCTTTAAATAGATGTCATAAATTATACTAAGGACAGTATGACATATATTACTTTTTCTTTTCTTTTGCTTTCATCTTTTATGCCTTTTTCTCCTGTGGTTGGTGTTCTGCTAGTGCTTCTCTGTCAGATCTTGATGTGTAGTTTTATTTCTAGTAATATAATTATCATTTTACTGATAAAAAGATAATAAAAGAAAATCGTCATATTGTAGAAAATTGATGAACCACCACCATAGATAGCCATCAAAAAAGTATTTCCCAATAGATTTGTTAATCCCTTTCTCACTACTCAAAGGCTGCTGTGGTCTTTCTTTGTCATTCAGGAGACTATAAAATATGTGCTAAATATGCCATATAGGGGCCCATATCAAAGGAGTAAGATACCAAACAAAACATAACTCCAATTATAAGTCTCATCAAATTGTTGTCCAACAAAATTGAAAAACTAATTAGTTCAAAGGATGGGCCCATTCAATCACATGTCGTGTCACCAGAATTTGCACAAATAGTTTACCATCTTTATTAAGATTTTACATGTGATACACTTCACTATTGTGTAGATGCAGTTCAAACTTGAATTTGGACACATGGTGTACATCTTCATGGAGTATTGTGTAGATGTAGTTCAAACTATACGGATTATCTCATTGAAATGGATGGTGTACCATCTAATCTAAAGCCTATAAGAGCCTTGATATGGATGGTTACACAGGTGGCAACTTGCTGCAATTCATACTGAATCAGTCATCCTATGTGCCATAGAGATGATCCAAGTTCAGATAAGATAAACTGGCACAAAAACTTATAATTTCACATATTGGTTAACCTTAGATTTTGACAAAAATAAATAAATGTATAAAACATAGAGCAATTCACATGTTTTGAGCATCAGCCCAAGAGCTACCATATGAACACTCAGTGCGGCAATTTATCAAGAGAATGCATATCCCACATTGAATAACTCATGGGGCTAATACATCGTGTCCAAGAAGCCAACAATCAGCATCAAGATCACAATAGTCAATAAAGATGTACACCATGTGTCCAAATTCAAGTTTGAACTGCATCTGAACAATAGTGAAGTGTATCACATGTAAAATCTTAATAAATACAGTAAACCATTTGTGCAAATTCTGGTGACACCACATGTGATTGAATGGGTCGATCCATCGAACTAATTAGTTTTTCATTATTTTGTTCGACTACGATTTGATGAGACTTATAATTGGAACTATGTTTTGTGTGGTATCTTACTCCTTTGATATGGGCTCCTATGTGGCATATTTAGCACATATCTATAGTCTTCTAAATGACACACAAAAAGGCCGCAGAAGCTATTGAGTAGTAAGAAAGGGATTAAAAAATTTATTTGAAAAATAAATAAATTTGATGGCTATCTATGGTGGTTGTTCATCAATTTTCTACAATATGACCATGTTCTTTTATTATTTTGTTTATCGGTAAAATGATAATTATATTACGCGAAATAAAATTACACATCAAGAGCTGCCGTAGAAGCACTAGCAGGATACCAACCAAAGGAGAAAAAATACAAAAGATGAAAGCAAAAGAAAATTCAAAGAAAAGAACAAATAAGATATGTCATATTGTCCTTAATATAATATATGGAATCTACTTAAAGATTTGACAGAAATAAAAGTAACCTCAAGTTGAATATAATTTGAGGGAAATAAATAGGCACGTGCATAGAATGTGCCCTTCACTATATATATATATATAATTAAAACCATTGTCAATCATTTGAGAATCTAAACTTACTCAGCGGCACTTAGCTGTGACTCATCAGTAGCCCAGGTCTTTCCAAGAGTTGTCATGGCAACCCCAGCAATGCTGATAAACACGGCAACAACCCTTGCTATATTTAAGGAGTCCTGACTGAGGCATGCCCCGAAGAAAAGTGTAAAGAGGCTTGACGTAGAAGACAAGACCGTCATACTTGCAACACTTGTGTGTGCCAGTGCAGCATTAGATAAATACTGTTATCAATGAAGCAAAAACAAATCCGTCAGAGATTTGGAGTAAATGATTACATCTAGGGTTTGATAATTTCCTCACTTGCGTCCGAGTAAAAAATACCTAAATAGACAGATAAATAAAATGATAAATATTCAAGTCCCAGTGTTTTTCCAAAGGTGTCGTTATTGGTATCGGGTATCGGTCAATAATGATCAGTATCAGTCTGATACCGATACCAGTATCATTAGTGTCTACAGATCGGCGGGTAATGACCAGTATCAGTCCAATACCGATACCGATACCGATACCACCCTGATACAGGTATCGGGGTGGTAAGTGGTAACAGTATCGGTTCTCGAGGAAACCGACAGGTATCGCCGATATGTATCGGTATCGGCCTAGTTTTGATACCATAGCCATGGGATGGGTATCAGTGTCAAACTGATACTAGTCAGTATCGGCCGATACTACCTCGGTATCAACCGATATTGACAATACAACTAGTTTTTTATTTTATCTTTTCCTTTCCTTTTAAACAAAAAAAAAATCAACCGATACGGTATTGGCGATACGGCAGCTGTATCGACCGATACGTTTCGGTCTAAGATGGACTGATACCCGAAACCGATACTGATGCCTTGACTATATCCAACCGTTTAAGCTCAATGTGATTGGTTGATGAGGAACATTGAGAAATTTATACCTCAGAAAAGTCCTTGAAAGTTACCAAAGACGAAGGTAGATAGTGCCAAGATTTCCGCATCCTACTTTAGGAAAAATATAGTTCTCCAATGTGTGCAGATCATGGTCTATGACGCGGTTTTGATGCAAAAAATACTTAATTTCAGACAAAACAAGGCATAGTTCTATGGTATTTAAATCGAGGTAATGCCCAAAATTCCTTTAATTTACCCCATATAACCAAGACCGCTGCCCATTATTTGCGTCTGAAAAATTCATCAAAATGAAAAAAATTGTGGACATGGAAAAAGTGTTCGAGGGAGGAAATTAAATTGCATATAAAACAATATAGATGCTCAAAATTTGCAGAAAAAAACATTGGAACAATATAGACCAAAAACAGTCCAATGGTCGTTCAATTGATAATTCAATAGTGGAAAACTGTATACTCGCTTCAAATACTTGGCCCACAGTCAGTCTGAATTTTGAAAGGATCAAGTACAAATTTTATAGTGTTTAGTTTTAGAAACTTGGCAGTTTCCTCAAAATATGGCTGGTCAATTTCAGAGTCGTCATCAACATCATTGCATTGTCACAACTTTTTCAGAGTCAAATCTGTGTTTCCAAACTGTGATAAAATAAGGAACCGACTCTACAGACCGTCATTTAAACACCAAAATGGATTTTAAAGGATCTTACACCATCCGTACCGTCAAAATGATAGATCATAGATTAAAGTCCAACAGACCCAAAAATGGTTTTTTAGGGAGATTTAAAACATCTGATCTGTGAGCTATAATATCAACCGTTGTTTTAGTTTTAATGACTGATATAAAAGTTCATCAATTAGATGAATCACATCCACTTATAGGCATGATCTGTTGGGCTGAGACATGTTCCAATGATAAATGCCACTTGAATAATTTAGATTGATCATATATGTGTGCCACATGGCATAGAAATCACACTTCAATGGTGTGAAATAAAATGTCTAATTTTAATGGTGTAAGATCATTTAAACACAATTCTGGTGTTTAAATTTCAATCAGGAGCCATTAAAATTAGAGAAAAAATATTGTCCTAGAGATATCTCACCTCAGTAATAAACCATATTGGAGCAATATAGAAACTGCCTTTTGCAATTTCCCAAGAGCTAAGTTCTCGACTCTGTTTCAGTGATTCAGAACCATCTTCACGGATTTTAGAAATCAAGGGTTGACTCTCTTCATCTTCGCTAAGATCCACATCATCGATCAGACAGTGTCTCATCTCTGTCTCCATACTTTGATGCATCCCGTTAACTCTAAGTGGAGAATCCAATCCAATAGAAGAACAGATAATAGCATCCGTGTTCACAAAGTTCTTCGATGCTCGCATAATCATGAAATTGTGTATCCAATCCTTCAGAGCTGCTATGGGTAGATAGATCGCCATAAGTGATGCCCCCAGATAAGTGAGTGCAAAGGGTTGTTTATACTCTGTAAATATTTTCTGTAGTAGATGAAAAAGAACAAGTTCAAAATTCAAAACAATAACAGTAGTATCTGATGAAAATTATTATGAAAATATGAATTTAAATAGGGGTGGAAATGGGCCGGACCAGGCCAGGCCGTGACCCTAATTAGCCCATCCAGCCACAAGCTGGGTTTAGGCAAGTATTGTGGCACATCGGGAGGGACTCGGGATAAGGATTTTGGACCAATTTTTTATTGGACCGGGCTCAGGGTTGGTAACTAGCCCATTGGCCTAGTCCAAACCTTGCCTGATTATGCTCTAACATATATAATATATATAGTTTTATACTTCATAAATTATATATATATATATATATATATATATATATATATATATTTTTTTTTTAAGCACTTATACATGGGTCAAAATCTCGGAAAATCGATACGTATCGTCCAGCTCCAAAACCGATACGTACCGGAAGATATGTATTAGTTTCGGACGGTATATTGGTATGTATCGTCCAGTATATTGACCTTTTGTATAGGAGGCACCGGTACAAAGCCTTCAATATGCCGTATCGTCCAAGCCCAAAACCGATACGTATCGGACGAGATTTTGACCATGCTCTTATATATTATAATCATACATGTTTTAGTTATATTATATTGTAAACAACAAATTTGCGTAGGATATAAATCTAACACAAATCAATCATAACAAATTTCCCCTCGCTAGGAGAGGGTTTTATTAAAATGGCGGACCTTACACTTCCGAGTATCGCAGTCGATTCCCCGTTAATTACATCAAAATTGAATACCTCTGATAAAAAGCTACTAAATAAAAAATAATAACGTAATTACATCTCTGAAATAAACAAAACTAAGATTCTAATTCTAAGTCTTCATCGACATCTTCAATCCGTCATGAGATAGATGGATAGCAGACTATCTTCATCGGAGATTTGAGAAATATGAAATAGGGGACGACGGATGGGAGAACCCCTCCTCCAAAAGCCGGGTCCATTTGATCGAAAAACACGAGTCATTACTGGAGCAAGAAACTCGTGGACGAGTCTTAAAACGAATTCTTGTTCTCTGGTCTCAAAGATGAGTTCGAATACCAAATCCATTTTTCGGGCAACTGATTATCAGAAGAATTATCACTTTCAGTGATAGAGTGTCTAATCATGAGTTAGATATCGTCAAATTCCTTAAAATTTGATGATCATAGATGATTTTATAATGATTTTACTGTTGGATTTGATCAATATCTTAAGATTTGGTAAATGCATAGTAAATCCACCGTTGGATCTCGTTACGATCTTACATTATGATCATTTGACTAAAGGTCAATGAATCCACCATTGGATTTGATCAAAATCACAAGATCTGATCAATATGTAATAAATCCACCGTTGGATCTCATTACGATCTCACATTATGATCGTTTGACTAAAAGTCAATGATTCCATCGTTGGATTTGACCATAATCACAAGATCTGGTCAATATACAATAAATGTACCATTGGATCTCATTATAATTGTTTGACTAAAAGTCAATAGTTCCATCGTTGGATTTGACCAAAATCACAAGATCTAGTCAAAATGCAATAAATCCACCGTTGGATCTCATTACGATCTCACATTATGATCGTTTGACTAAAAGTCAATGATTCTACCGTTGGATTTGACCATAATCACAAGATCTGGTCAATATACAATAAATCTACCGTTGGATCTCATTATGATCTTTCGACTAAAAGTCAATAATTCGATCGTTGGATTTGACCAAAATCACAAGATCTAGTCAAAATATAATAAATCCACCGTTGGATCTCATTAAGATCTCACATTATGATCGTTTGACTAAAAGTCAACGCGTCCACCGTTAAGATCTGGTCAATATGCGATAAATTCACCATTAAATCTCGTTACGATCTCATATTATGATCGTTTTGACTAAAAGTCAACGAGTCCACCGTGAAAGAATTTCCGATCTCGAGGTTAAGGTCCAAACCCTCATTTGAGGGAGTGATGTTTCGAACCGCGAGGGAAACTCTAATTATCATAGGTGAATATTTTGGGTATTATAGTCTGAAATCATTCTTCGGATTCGTGATTGCAACCCGTATGAGCATCGAATTTGTGGTTGCAATCCGAGTGTACTAGGAGTTATGCCCAGGGTCGTACCCTCGTGGCTTAACTATTTCTAATCTGTGAGAGATTGGAGTGCAGTCTAACGCCAACGTAATCCCAAATTGTAACCATAAATCCTACACTTAAGAGGAGCCGTAGCTCTTATCCTAAGCGTATCTCCTTTAGGTAAGGGCCGTAACCATTATCCTAAAAGTCTTAATTCTAACTTATTCCTCCCGTCCACTTAAAAAAATAAATAAATAAATAAATAAAGAAAAAGAAAAGAATAGTCAGAATCTCGGAGATCACCCTAAAGTTTTTTTTAGAAGAGTCGGAGATATTTTCGGCAGAGCTCTCGTGTCAGAATTTTCGGATCCCTTGCAATGAGGACGGGTCTGCTATTTATAGATTTATGGTAGCGGTTATAGAAGTTACGATCCTATGGTTTCCGTAAGGTTTTTATGAAATGAACGGTCGAGAGAGCTGCGTAAGTTTTCGTCTTCACGCGAATTGAGAAAGATTCTTTTCACGTATGCTATTCTTTTCTCATAACCGCCTAGGTGGCTAAGTATGTTTCTAGCCACCTAGGTGGATAAATGTTTTTTCTATCCACCTAGGTGGATAAGTATTTTTCTAGCCAGCTAAGTGGCTAGGTATATTTTCTATCCACCAAGGTGACTACGTATATTTTCTATCCACCTAGGTGGATATGTATTTTTCTATCTACCTAGGTGGATAAATATTTTTTTAGTCAGCTAGGTGGCTAGGTATATTTTCTATCCACGTAGGTGGATAAGTATTTTTCTATCCACCTAGATGGATAAATATTTTTCTAGCCAGTTAGGTGGCTAGGTATATTTTCTATCCACCTAGGTGGATAAGTATTTTTCTAGCCAGCTAAGTGGCTAGGTATATTTTCTATCCACCAAGGTGACTACGTATATTTTCTATCCACCTAGGTGGATATGTATTTTTCTATCTACCTAGGTGGATAAATATTTTTTTAGCCAGCTAGGTGGCTAGGTATATTTTCTATCCACGTAGGTGGATAAGTATTTTTCTATCCACCTAGATGGATAAATATTTTTCTAGCCAGTTAGGTGGCTAGGTATATTTTCTATCCACCTAGGTGGATAAATATTTTTCTAGCCACCTAGGTGAATAAGTATTTTTCTAGCCAGCTAGGTGGCTAGGTATATTTTCTATCCACCTAGGCGGATGAATATTTTTCTATCCACCTAGGCAGATGAGTATTTTTCTAGCCAACTAGGTGGCTAAGCATATTTTTCTAGTCACCTAGGTGGATAAATATTTTTTATATCCACCTAGGTAGATAAGTATTTTTCTAGCCAGCTAGGTGGCTAAGCATATTTTTCTAGCTACCTAGGTGTCTGACATAGCTTAAGACTTTAAATCCTATTTAGAGTAGGATTTGTAAAAAAAAAAAACTATAAATAGTCTCTTTTCCTAATTCCTTCTATTAATTTAATCTATCTGATTTTTTAAGGCTAAGTGGAAGAAGAAAGAGTTCCCAATTCCAAAATTTTCGAGTCAACATATATATAAATGTAAAACACCTGAAGGAACACCACAGCTTTTGTATATATATATATATTGGACGTGGAAACCCTAGGTTAGCAACCTAGGGTTGAAACTTACGTCAGTGCCATTTGGGTGTCAAGTGGCAGTTAATCTGATCATCAGGTCCTAAGGCAACATGCACAAGATCAATCAGATCCATCCCCCGATTTTTTTTGTAGAAACATCTTATCCACCGTTCAAAATGTGATCAAAGTTGGAAAAAATTCAATGCACAAAGTATGTTGGGTGTCACCCAATATTTGACCATGGTTTTGAAGGCCAATTTTTTTTAAAAATTTATTTTCAGATCACATGCCACGTGGCATATGATCACGACACTGTTGCAGCTATCAAATGTTGTAACACTAGTGCAGGGATTCTTTAACCTATATATATATATATATATATATATATATATATATATATATATATATATATATATTGGATTAATGGTGCTTATTGTTGTGGAGATACCACTCACCATGCAACTTTTTAGGTCATGAAAATTTTGTTTGGCCAATCCAAATCATTCAAGTGACTAAACCTCATATGAACGTCAGTCAACCTAAAACCATTGTCCATTAATAGACCTGAACCATTCGATCAGAATACTTTAATATAGACCGCCAGAACACCAACCATGGTGTTCACTATTCAGGTCACACACCATTCCAAAAAATGTAGTTGACAAGTCTTGTTTCAATGGGACTTTGCCTAAATTGATGACAGTTCCTATCATGTGATCAAGTAGCCTACGAAAACTTGAAAATAGATCCTCAAAATGAATAAGGAAACAGTTTACACTAAAAGGCCCAAAAAGTGCATTGATCAGATTGTTGTAAACTAGTAATCCTCATACCCAAGTGAAGCCTTGCCTGCTTCATATGCTCATCCACACAATAAGCTAGTTGGAAATCACATATTGATTGTAGACAAACTCATAGTAAGATATAGGTAAGGAATGCCATTAGCTTTGGTGGTACTAAGCACGCGATCATCTCAATGGTTGTAATCCATTGAAATCTGTGAGTCAGCTTTTGATGGGATTTGGTGGTTAAAGGGCGTACATTGGTCATGATGACTCTTAACGTCCCATACACCACATATATCTTACTTGATACTAGAGTAGTTGTATAATGGCGCTTAGCACCATGACACCAGTGATACAAGTTCTTATTTCTCACAGCAATTAATACATTCTCCCTTGATCAAGATTGCTGGACCACCTCTTGGATGGACCATGGTTAAAAATTACACTAAATGGAAAAGTCTAACCAAAAAACCATTGCCTTTCTATGAACTGTCAATAACATTATGTACAATTGTCCACAAAAATGTGCAGCGTATGCGGTCATGATCTTCTAATCAATGGAATTTCTAGGTTATGGGCATGTAAGATGTGGGTGATTGACTTAATGGTTCAGATCATTATACAAATTTACTAGTCGGTGGATAGAGATAAGTGGTCACCATCACCTCTGATAATGCTAAGCACCACGGCACATATAATTCTAATATTAATATACTCTTTTTTATTGCTTCTAATTTTGTTCATAATGCCCTTATTTCAGTATATGACTACATGTCATGTACAACTGACACTCTTGACTTGGGTATAGTAATGAGGATAGGAACCTCTATTCGTGGCCCACCTATTTACTGAAAGCGCACACTAGCGCCCACCACACGGCCGGACATCATTACGTAGGTGCTTTCAGTAACCAGGAGGGCGCGAATAGAGGTTCCCATGAGGATACGCTAGGGCCAATCCACATTGCATACACAGCATGAGCCGCTCAATCCACAACATCCAAGTTGCACTCTACCATATAAATAGTCAAGATCAACGATCACATTTTTCAAGTGATTGTTGATTCTATGCACCATGGAAAAGAAATTCCATACTTCATTGGGTTTGTTTTAATCACTTTTGACTGGCTACCCTACGGATCACCCGAGTTTGGTTTCGAACCCACAATGCTAAAGATGTAAAAGAAAAAGAGGAGACAAAATCCCAAGCTCCCGTAGATTGAGAAGAAGTTTAATGTTTCCAACTAACAAAAGTCAGTAACATATGGGACATCACAAACCAACGGATAAACATATCAATAACAATTTGATACATTGATATGTCTCATGGGATTCCTCACCTGAATAGATATGTGCTTTGTTTCACGCAGGAAAGAGTCTAGCACCTTATTATTTGTCATCATGTCATTAGAAGAATTTGGAACTTGTGTTTGAATTTACTTTGGGATTTTTGGTTATGCCACTCTCTTTTTGTGATGTGGTGCTCCATTGGATGGCGGATCTGTTCCGAGATAGGGGAGCTTCTTTGGTTACTTTTCCTATTAGATACTGCACGGAGTCTTTGGAAATTCAAAAGAGGTTGTTGGAATTTCAATCTATAGCAAAAAACACCACCAAGGAATGGAGTAGGTTGTTAAGGCCCCATCTAGGGGCCTACTACTACGCTAAATTTTGATGGGTGTTCATTTAGTAACATCTAGTACCAACATGGTTTTTTGATAACTTGAAGGATTTAGTTTAAAGTGTTGCTCCGGCCTAGTTGGTAATTGTTAAAAGCCTATCTTATTGGGATCTAAATTTCTACGATAAACTTTCAGGATCCTTGACCATCGGAATGGGGGTTCTTGAACATAATTAAGTAAATCAACAAAGAGGAGGATTACCCATGAAGACTTGTGAATTGGGGGGAAGCATAATCACAAAGTCTTGAGTCGGCAATAAATCAGTAAGGGTCTAAGTCGGGGAAATTAATATTTTAAAAATATATATCATGATATATTTCAAGTTAAAAATAATGGTTTTAATGACAAAATAGTGCAAAATAGGTAAAACCTAAAGATTTTTTATGAACAAAATAGTCCAAAACATAAAAAAAATTTCCCCTTTAAGTATAGTGAAAAAATGAAAAAAAAAAGGACAACATCACAAACATCGACAAGCAATCGGCTGAGTCGTGACTTGGCCGATTAATCGGCATTAAAGTCGGGAAGACTATCAGTTGCCGACTTTTTCCAATTTCTTGAAAAAGTTCAAGACTTGTGGGTGGAAGAAGCCGAGAATTTCTGCAAGAAGCTTTCAATATCCCTTTCACATGCTCTTCACAAAGAAAATTCAACAGCCAACTCTCTTAAAAAGGAAGGTGCAAGGAGAATTGACTCAATTCCTTTGTAATTTGCTCAAGATTTCTTTGTATCATTCTTATTGTATTTACAATCTTCATCTTGCTCAGGCTGTTCCATTTAGGCTCTCCTTTCTCTCCATGGATCAAAAAATCGGATTTTCGATACGTATCGTCCAAACCTCCAGGACGATACGTATCGCGAATCGGACGATACATTCAATGTCTCGCCGATACATTGAATTTATCGTCCTAGTACATTTTAAAAAAAAAAACCCCAAAAAATACATTAAAATTCTGAGACGATCGATAATTGACCGATAATTTGGACGATATAGACGATACGAACGATAAATTGGATGGTACAAACGATAATTTGACTGTTTCTAAGGGGCCATAGAAAAACCCTAAAATTCTGGGACAGACGATAAATTGACCGATAATTTGGACAATACGAACGATAATTTGATTGGTTTTTAGGGGGGGCGATAAAAACCCATTTTACTGTATCGTTCTAGTCCAAAACTGTTACGTATCGGTATCAGACGATATTTTGGTCTATGTTTCTCCCTTTTTAAACGAAAATTCTGCCAGTTATCCAAAAAGTAATAATCTTGCATTGCATCTATATGTCAGAATCAAACCTTCTCTTTCTCCTTCACCTTTGCACCATTAAGATAATACTAATTCCCATTTGAAGATGGTCATGTTTTTCTAGCGTGTACAAATTCAAGTCAGCCAAAGATTACTAAAGATAACAGTTTATATGTTATCCACTATAAATGCGAGATATGCTTTCTCTTGTTTTAATTCTGCCAAGGTAAAATGGTTTCAAAGATAAGATAATAGAATCTAGTTTCAAAAAAATCAAGGAACCATGGATTCCCACAATTCCATCATCAATTTTCTAGAATATGGTACCACTATTTCAGAACTCTATGATAATTGATGATAGGTTGCAATCTTCACTAAATTCATTTGAAGCACCATCAATAACAGATATAGCACTGCATGCAACTATATGAACAAATAAAAAAAATAAAGATAAATAAGTAAATAAATTCTACTTATTTCATTTTTCGAATTGATCTTTATATTATATCACATTCACCTCTTACTGAACCATTCAATCCCCTACAATCCAAGTTTCCTTATCAAATTATGTATTTACTTACAAATTCAACCACTAGACAAAAAAGAAAGGGATTTTTGCATTTACCCCCCTATGTTATTGCAAAACTGTACTCCGCTCCCATGTTATGCATATTTATTTTCCACCCCTTTGACTGGTGTTTTCTGTACATATGCACCCTTACCATGACAGATCGTTAAAATTTGCTTCATGTCGTTACCCTCATTCATTTAACGGTGGTTAAGTGATATAAAATACTACTTCTACCCTTCACTGGTGCCAGGTTGTCTTCAACCAATCAACTAGGTCGTCTTCTACCCACGTCTACCCTTCACTAGTTCCAAGTCGTCTAATGCGAAGCTGCGGTGCAAGCATGTGAAGCCTGAGTTGAGAAGGAAGATTTTTTGTGTTGTAAATAAAAGTACCCATCTATGAAACCACTTCGTTTCCTTCCCCAAAATCCATGGCTCAATATTAGCAATGGAGTGCCTTGAATTCAAACCCAAAACCCGTTTTCAAGACCCAAAACACTCCATCTGCTTCCCCAAACCCAAAACCTAAAAGACACAACCTACCTGGTTTTCTAATAAACTCATTCTCAAACCATTTTAATCCCTTGGGTTTCTAATGAAAGACAACCTACCTCAACCCATTCTCAAACCATTTTAATCCCTTGGTTTTTTGTTCATCTTCTCCTGTGCCGATGAGGTTTTGGTTCATCGTCTCTGGCGCCAATGAGTTTTTGGTCGTTCTTTATGGCATTCAAAAAACTAATCGGCGACGATGAACCAAAACTTCATTGGCACCGGAGAGATGAACCAAAAAACGGCAACCCAAAACTTCTCCGGTGCCGATTAGTTTTTGGTCGCTCTTTTCCGGCGCTCGAAAAAACTAATCGGCGCCAAAGGAGTTTTGGGTCGCCGATTTTTTGTTCATCTTTTCCGGCGCCGATGAGGTTTTGGTTCATCGTCACCGACACCAATGAGGTTTTAGTTCATCATCTCCGATGCTGATGAATTTTTTGTCGCTCTTTTCCGGCACTCAAAAAACTAATTGGAGGCGATGAATCAAAACTTCATCGGCGCCGGAGAAGATGAACAAAAAATCGGCAACCCAAAACTTCTCCGGCGCCAATTAGTTTTTTCGAGCGCTAGAAAAGAGCAACTAAAAACTCATTGGCGCCGGAGACGATGAACCAGAAGAAGGAGACCTGAGTTCGAATCCCCTCCCCCCTTAAGGTCACCTTAGGGATTTATATCCTGTGCAGACCCGGCATGTGCTAAATTTGGGGTGCACATGTGCCCCTAGGATTAGGCGGGTGCTCTAAGAGGCCCGGATACCCAAGTTATCCAAAAAAAAAAAATCGACCTCATCTCTTGGAGAATACAAGGGTAACTTTAGTCTTTTCACATGTACAAGGTCTCTCACACATGAAAAACTTTTTGCATTTCACATCTCTTAGAACCTCAGATTTTCGTGAAACCCCTTTTACCTAATTTTTTTTTTCTAGCATAATAGCCTAAAACGTTTGCAAATGGAGCATCTTTTTCTAAAGTAACGCAAAGAACCACCAAACAATCTAATAAAGCTCATGCATGCAATCATAAAATACAAAAAACAGAGAGATTAAAAATAAAACTAACCAAAAAAATATATATCCTTAACTATCAAATGAAACATTACTTAACTTGTATTGAACAATCCAATCCAATAAACTCAATAACCTCTATCAAATTAATCATTCACCAACCCATTTAAAAATAAAACTCATTTTTCTCTCTCATCATCAACTGCTAAATAATCAACAGAACTGAAAAACAAGATACCAAAGACAAGAACCCGGATGACTAAAAGAAGGAAAAATAACTCATACAGACCCAAAAACTAAAAATTAAAATAAAATACAATTAATAGAAATAAATGTATAATAAAGAAAATAACCTGTGTAATCTCTGCAGATGTAACCCAAATCAAAACAACTGTTCCAATGAGTACCAACCCAGCCTTGTATCTCCAACCCATTCTATGATTCAAAATACAAGAAACCCAGAAGATTTAAAAACCTTAAATTCTTCTTCTTTCAATGGAAAATTTCATACAATTTTCCATCGAAAAGCTATTTCTTTCTTCAAGCATAACAACTCGCTCTTCATATTATCATATTTATTGGGAAGAATACTAATATGAAAAATTACAGAATTTTCAGAAATTTAATCTCTTGAAAACCCTGAGGTGGATTTATAGGGAGTTTTTCATTTTTCTCTTCTTTTCCTTTGGTTGACAAGTGCATGAAGACTCTAAAACAACATTAATTGCAACGTTGAGACTTGACCGCGTGTTTGACAAAAGAGAACAACTAGTTGCACACGCGATTTTTTTCCGTGACACAATAGTTCAAAAAGAAAGAATTATGAATTTTCATCCATGCCATATAGAATAAAAGCCTTCAATCAGATCACAGAGATTGCGTTTAGTGACAATTTTTTACGTGGGTTTCAAATCAAAAGGCTTAAGTAGTGTTGCAAGTGGTACAAGTCCCATAACTACCAAGTTTTGGGAAATTTATCTGCCAGGCTCATGCACCTTTTACATCAGAAGCCTTGTAGTTTTACTTTTACCCAAATAAACTCGCTGCGCGCCGAGCTGACGCACGCCTGTAGGAAATGTCCAAACTACTCTCAATGTAATAAATAGTCGTCCTCTTTTCAAATCATTTACTATTTACTTTTTACTTTTTCGTTCGAACTCGGTGTAGAGTCGTTGTCGCTTCGTGGACGCTTGCGTTCAAATCTACAACCGTCAAGCTACCAAATCTGTAAGTTATAATTAAAATTACCTTCCATCGCTATAGATTTTTTTTTTCTCCTCTCTTTGGTGCACATTTTGACATAATTTTTTTAGGTTTTCCCATATATAATCGATATCGATCTTATATATAATCGATATCGATCTTATATGCAATCGTTACCGATACATATTGAGTCGCTATCGATTATATGTAGAGTCGATAACCATTATATATGTAGTCGTAATCGACTATATAAATAGTCAATGACGACTTTATAAAAAATCGATATCGACTCGCTATGAATATAATTAATACCCATCATATAAATTAATTTCCCTATAGTTATTACCCTCGATGCCATAATAAATCATACGAGGTTTTATATTTATCTCAGCCGACGTTCAATTTATTGCCAACTACCCTTTTGTAAAACTATTATGGCAAGTTAGTTTGGAAGAATGAGAAAATTTAATACAACGATTCGTATTCCACCATCTAGGAGCTTTAAATACAGGTTTAGTTCGTCCTTAGCAAACCTATCATCCCTATCAACCCATATTTTTTCCAATGTCAAATGACGAAGAAAAAACCTACTATAACCTAATCAAGTTCGAGCCTGTATGGGAGGACCCACCACCACTATCAGAACCAGATCCTCTGCAGTTCCTGTGGGACGAGTACGATGAAGTAATGGAGATTTTGGCGAAGGAAGAAAAGAAAAAAAAGAAGGAAGAAAAGAAAAAGAAACTTAAGACGGAATCACCCGCCTCTCCGCCCCATCCACCACCTGCTCTTCATCCATCTTCCTAAATTTTGGTTAGAAGCGGAGGACCGTTTTTATCGAAGAATCTTCCTTTGGACGTTGCTGCAAGATTTTCTTTTCATTTTTAATTATAATTGAAAAATTATGAATGTAATTGAAAATTTTTGCAAGTAAATGAAACATTTTGATTCAATGGCGACTTCATGAAATCTTTTGAGTCAGTAAATTAAATATTTTCTATATAAATAAATATTTTGAGATCATTGCGACTTTGTATTGAGTCGATGGCGATTTCATATGTAATCGATATCGATTACATCTAGACTCGATATCGATTACATATAGAATCAGTATCGATTATATATAGACTCGATATCGATTACATCTAGAGTTTGTATCGATTACATATAGGGTCGATATCGATTATATATGTAATCGATATAGAAAAAGAAGAAGGAAGAAAAGAAAAAGAACAAAAGAAAGAAAAAGAAACTTAAGACGGAACCACCTACCTCTCCACCCCATCCACCACCTGCTCTTCATCTATCTTCCTAAATTTTGGTTAGAAGCGGATGACCGCTTTTATCGAAGAATCTTCCTTAGGACGTTGCTGCAAGATTTTTTTTTCATTTTTAATTGTAATTGAAATATTATGAATGTAATTGAAAATTTTTACAAGTAAATGAAACATTTTGATTCAATGGCGACTTCATGAAATCTTTTGAGTCAGTAAATTAAATATTTTCTATATAAATAAACATTTTGAGGTCATTGCGACTTTATTTTGAATCGATGGCGATTTCATATGTAATCGATATTTATTACATGTAGACTCGATATCGATTACATATAGAATCGGTATCGATTATATATAGACTCAATATCGATTACATCTAGAGTCGATATCGATTACATATAGGGTCGATATCGATTATATATGTAATCGATATAGGTTTTATATATACATTTTATTCAACATTTAAACTATCCTTGTTACTATGAGGCTCAGTCCTTTCTTTTTCATTACAGTTCATTTCAAAAGGCTGTCAAGATGGTTGTACATCGAGCTGTTGCCAAGTGTTCGCCCAGTGCCATTTCGAATCTCTACGAAAATGCTACCCCAGCTCGGAAGAAGTTGCTGAGAGATTCCGTTTTTGGTGGAATATTTCAAATGCCTAAGGGTGTGGGATTTCTTTCCGATGTGGTGGATGCGATGTTGACATTTTGGGTTGAAAAAAACCACTTCCGAATTGGGAAGACTGATGTCTATCTTCGGAAGATAGACATTGCATTGATACTGGGTCTTCCCGTAGTTGGCCCAGGAAAAGTATACCCCACCCGTTAAACTATCGGAAGAACAAACCATTCGATACAAATACTTTCGTGGAATGCCTCCTGGAAAAATTCTCTGGTCTCATATAGATGTTGCAATTTATAGAGCGGAAAGTGATGAGGACTTCGTAAAGTTGTCCATTCTATTTGTGTTGTGCATATTTCTCTTCCCTGGGTCCCACCATCAGCTTTCGAAAGATCACATCGACCTCATCGATGATGTGAAGAACTTTAACCGAACTCCGTGGGGTCTGCACGTCTACCAAGACTTGATCGAGTATATAATGAAGGGCGTGACGAATAGAAAGATTGCCGAGATTGATAAAGCCCTGAAGACGTACAACACATATGGATGCATATGTGTACTTCAATGGTGGGCTTATGAGATCCTGCCCGATATATCGCCATCCCAGCTAGGCCTCAAGGACCCTTTCCTGTGGCTATCAAATGGACGGTATGATCCAAGGATCAAAGGTTACACTCGCGGACAGATGTTAGACAGCAAGGTATGAGGTCTATTGCCAATTCAAAAAGTAACTTACCGATTCATTCTAGAATCGATAACGATTCATTATAGAATCGATAACGACTTTTTAAGAAGTCGATAGCGACTCAGTACAGAATCATTATCGACTACTTAGGACGTCGATAGCGATTCATTTAGGAATCAATAACGACTTACTAAGTAGTCGATAACGATTTATTAAATAATTGATAGCGATTCAGTAATGAATCGATACCGATTTTTTAAATAGTCGGTATCGATTCTTTATATAATCGAGAATGATTTATTATATATACGATCATTTTATTCGATTATTCACCATGTTTCCTTTTCTTTCAAAAGGTTCGCGTTCCCCTCGTGCCTCAGGGCTTTGAATTAGAGATACCCGTGTTAAGAGAATATCTACGGGTTCAAAAGGAGGTTGGGGGGAAGAGGAAGGAACCGGTCAAGAAAGCTGTGGAAGAGATGTGGCCGAAGAAGAAAAGAAATTACATTCCGGTCGAGAATATTGATGAGGGAGAATGGGATGACGCATCGACGTCAGAAGAAGAACCCCCATCGAAAAAGGGCCCCATCCATATCGAAGAGGGTCGGCCAAGAACTAGGGGAACCACCAAGGAGAGCCTGGCAGTGAAAGATAGCCCAGCTGAACCGTCCACCTCCAATGATCCTTTGATGAGGAGGGTCGATCATTTGACGATGGAGAACTTGAAGCTCACCAAAAGAGTGAGCGATTTGGAGGGAGAGAATAAGGCTCTGGTTAAACGTTGCGCTTCTGTAGAGAAACTATGCAACTCCTTCAAAGAGAGGCTGAATTCAAGGGATGCGGAGTGGCAGAAGTTAAATCAATACAACTATTTGGTCAGAAAGGGTCAGTCGAATATAAAAGAACTCCTTGAAAATTTATTGGAGGCGAGACCTAAGGTATGTGCTGAAATCTGGTTTTATATGTTCAATTTTGTTAACATAAATCGATATCGACTGTATATAGAGTCGATACCGATAATATATGCAATCGTTATCGATTATATATACAGTCGATATCGATTATATTTATAATCGATAGCAACTATATATATAATCGATAACGATCATATATAAAATCGATAGCGACTATATGTACAGTCGATAACGACTATATTTAAAATCGATTTGGACTTTTAAAAATGTGGACCAAAAATTAATTCTTATTTTACACCATTATTTCGATGTACAGGATGTGGCTATGGAGGAGTTGATATCGAAGGTGTGCGACACAGTCGTTGATAAAGAACCATCAGCTCCTGCGCAAACCTAAGGCACAGCGAAGGGTAGAGGCTGTAAAGAAGGCTACCAAGAAGGCCAGCGAAGGACCAACTGCTGAGTCTGGACCAGTGGCAGTCATTACCGTTGGTCCCGGTCTCTGGTGTGAAGATGCTCTCGAGCTTCCACCGAGTGACAATGAGCAAAAATATATGCTAGACATATGGAACAAGCCTCTGAAGGAGGACGAGTAAGTTATTCTTCCCTGAATCCTTAACTTTATTATTATATATTTATCATGAAGATTAGTTAAGTTGGACATTATTTATGCAGCGAATATGTAAATACTGTCGGCAAGTATAAGCTGGTGGTGCAATCCTTCAGATGTCTGGCGGCCACGCAGTACCTGAATAACTTTGTAAGTTTAACATACTGTAGGCAAAATCAAGAATAGTTAAAGCTGTCGACGACTCGAAAAAGAGTCGATATCGATTCAATATAGAGTCGATAACGATGACTTACATAATCGTTATCGACTCTCCAATGAATCGATATCGATTAGTTACAGAGTCGATAACGATGGCTTATGTAATCGTTATCGACTCTGTAACTAATTGATATCGATTCATTGGAGAGTCGATAACGATGACTTAAGACATCATCATCGATGACTTATAGAGTCGATAACGATTATATATTTCACTCTGATTACATATTTAAATCTAACTGCATTGGTTTCAGGTTATGAGCGCCTACCTGAGACATTTGGAAGTAATTGATGATAAAATTCATCCTGATAAAAATCTCAAAAACTTCCTTATGGACCCTGCCGAGTTGACGTACATGTGCTATGAACTGAGAGATTTCAACAAGTTCCTGCTTGCTGAAAAATTATACGACCAATCGATCGAGGTTCAAGTTCAACAGTGGGCTGTCTATAGACAAAAAGAGACCAGAGGGAAGAAGCTGATGGAAACTTTCTTCTTCAATGAGCTTCAGAATCTGTGAGCTCACGAATGCAGCATAGTATGCTTTTATCCTCTTTATAATTATTTTTTTTAATTTTTCTATCATACCCTTTGAGATTATATTACTTTTTTGTAGATATTTATGCCAATACATTCAGAACAACCACTACACTGGGCACTTGCGATCGTGAGGGTAGTCGAACGATCGATAATGATCATCGACCCTATATTTAATAGGCCCTCCAAGGAAAGATATGTGTCCCAATTACAAGCGCTGGTAAGATATTTTGCTTAGCATATCTTTTATCATTATTAGCTTAGCATATCTGACACTCCTCTCTATTATTTCGAAACAGACCCAATACCTTCCCCTGATTTTATATTCGTACGGTGACTCCACTGCACTGATCACGAAGAACTATCCTTGGCCATCTAGTGACTGCCGGATCAAAGTCCTCCCCCGACAGACCAACTCGTGTGATTGTGGAGTGTTTGTTGTGAAGTATGTCGAGTACTTCATGATGGAGAAGAAATTTGACTTTGCGCAATCAGATATAGATAGGATCAGGGCAGAAATTGGCCATATACTGGTTACATACACAGGCGATGGCGGAGTACTGGCGAAGGACGACAAAAAGGAGGGGGTGCAGTAGTAGTGTGGTTGTATTTTAATATTTTTGTAAATGTAAATGAAATATTTTTTCTTAATAAATTATTTTGAATATAATTGTACTATTTTTATATAGCTGTGGTTAAAAAGTAGAAATCGCAGCCATTATCGACTACATATAGAGTCGTCATCGACTATATAACTAAACGGTAGCGACTCTGTATGTAATCGCTATCGACTATATATAGAGTCGTCATCGACTATATAACTAATCGGTAACGACTCTGTATGTAATCGCTATCGACTATATATAGAGTCGTCATCGACTGCATAAGTGATCGATACCGATTCTTAAATGAATCGATATCGACTTTATAAATAGTCGATGGTGACTCCATATAGAGTCGATATCGATTATGGATACAGTCGATGACGACTCTATGATTAATCGGTAAAGACTATATTACAGTAAAAAAATATTGATTCTGAATTTCTCGTTTACACTCAATCTATCATTATTAAAAATATACACTGTCAACCCATCGGTCCCACTGCCGTGCAGCTCATGCGGTTGTGACCATATTCACTGCACCTGCTACACTGTAGTGCCCTAACCTCACCCTTAGACCTTATCCTTCTCTTCTTCGGACGGTCGGCTTGCTTTCAGCAATAATAGGGTGGTCTCACTTTCATATTTTCAGGGAGTTGCTATGCTTGGAACTCCCATTGACTTTTATCGAGGGTGGAAACCCACTGTTCGTCGTATGTTTGTTTAAAGTAAGCGGTGAAAAACTATTTCTCACAAAAGTTATGGTAGTCGTAACTTCTTCGATTGATGGCCGTCACAACATGGGAGCAAGGCAAGCCATGAATGTGCCAACGGCGGCAACTACAGGTCTTGTGTTCCAAGTCGACGTGATGAATAAAATTTCCGGAATTGACTTAGAATTGATCGCGCCCGTATGGTTGAGCTCTCTTTCTACCGGCCCATTGCAACACCTTCTTCATGTGCGCGTCTGCTTTCCGGCAGAGAAGGGTGGTCCATTTCTCAGATATCTCTCTGTGTTTTTGAAAATGATCGGCGACTTTCTCTCTAGTAGTTCTGATTAAGTCGATAATTGGTCTCTCTCGAGCTATCTTTAGCACGCTGTTTAAACTTTCAGCAATATTCGTAGTCAGGGAATCGTACTGCCTTCCTTCCATATGTGCGCATGCCCAATGCTTCGGATCTATTTTCAAAATATATTCTGCGGCCTGAGAATCAGCATGATCTTTCTTCATTTCGTTAATAAAATAATCAAATTTCTCTTTCGAATATACACGCGCGGTGCACCACCATAGACCCTTCACATTGTTCCTGGGATACTTGTGCTGCAAATTTTGTGTCATATGCTGCATGCAGTAGTTGTGATATACGTTAGGGAAGATATTTTTCACCGCATTTATTAAACCCTTCGACCTGTCCGTGATAAATATGAAATCTTTGTTAAACCCACCGATCACGAACGCACCTACCTGTTCAAGAAACCACATCCACGTATCCTCTTCTTCTAACTAGACCACGACAAATGCTAACGGTAATATATGACCATTACCGTCTTGCGCAGAGGTGATAAGTAGGATCCCTTCGAAACGTCCTCGTAGGTGTGTGCCGTCTACAAGCAATATGAGACGAAGTGTATTACGGTAGCTTCTGATGCATGGGCCAAAACTCTAAGAAAATCTTTGAAACTTACCGTCAAGAGTAAGTTGAAATGATGTTTGTACATTAAGATCTATCCTCTCCATCTCCTTTACGTAGGCCGGTGGATCAACAAATTGTCCTTTCCAACTGCCTCTAATATCATTAAGGGTAAGTTCTTTTCTCCTCCAAGCCTTTGCATATGAGATTTGCACATTATAAGCTTTTACAATATCAAACATTATTGACGCCGGTGTGTAGTCGAATCCTTCCATAAGTTTATCCCATACATAGTTCGCTACGAAGGAGATTGTTGCATTACGGTGATCGTGCGGTCCGATCTTAGCGGCTCCGCATGTGTGAGTATTATTAAATGTCTTGATTTGAAAAGAATCGAGCCCAGTCAATTTAGAAGCATGTATTCGCCACGAACAATCGGGTTCGTAGCATCCGGCTGTCACTCGATAACTAGCGGTCTTCAAAGGCCGAATTTGAAAGTTTTTCTCCACCGCGTGTTCTTTCAATGCTCTTTGAAATGTTTGTTTGTCTCGGAAGATCTCTCCAATTTTAAACGTCCAATTTCGATATTCAGTTTCCACCTCTTCATCGGAGGAGTCGCCCGATGTCTCTGACATTTCGTAATCTCCGTCTACTACGGGATTGTCAATGTCTCTCACAAAAATTTTCGGATCCTCTTTGATAAATTCATCCGGTTCGCTTTCATATTCTTCTTCTAAGGTATCTTCATTCATGGCTTGAGGATGACTACGCCATTCACTAGTGGTGTTCTCGGGTGGTTGACTAGATCCTTCATCGAAGGGGTTCTGATGTGATTGATCGGATCCTTCACCAAATGGATAATGGCGTGGTTAGCTAGGCCCTTCACCGAAGGGGTGCTCATGTGTATGGACATGGGGTTGAGTTTCTCTGGTAATTCCCATCGATGGCATGGTAGAACATAAGTCTTGAGTAAACCAAGTTGTCTATCCATCGGGGAAGATATGACTGAAATCGTCGGTATCCACCACCCTTTCTGAAGTGTAGTCTAACCATTGACTACATTGTTGTGACCCATGCATGTATTTTACTGGGTCATCATACGATTCAATCGAAGCATCGTTTAAATTAAATGTTGCTTTCCCTCTGCCATCGTTCGCCGTAATATAACCGTCATCGCCTAACGGGACGGTATCGTATACAGTTTCATCCTCAAACTTACATGGCTGAAATGAATGAGTCACAAAATCAGTCCCGCCGAGACCTACTTGTTCAGCTTCAACTGGGAAGGATGACGGTTCCTTAATGATGAATACTTTTATAACGTCAACCGCGGATTTATAAAACGTAAATAAGGTAGCCAAATCATCAGAGTCCAAAATATCGGCAACCACACGCGTATTCACTATCTTCATATGAAACTTTGTGGAAACTGTTTCATCTACCTTCGCAAAACTGACAGCAGACATTCGCCTTATGAATTGTTCATAAGAAATTTCAGTTGAAATGTTAATAAGCTTCCGCCGGCCACCTTCATACAAGCCATCATCGTTTACAAGAAGGCCATCATAGTGACAAAGAAGAGGAATCCTCACGTCCGTTATCGTTTGTTTAAGAATGAGAAGGAAGGGGTCATAAGACTGATAAAACAAAAGAGAAAATACGACTATAAATCTTAGTCGATTGTATATAGAGTCGATAACGACTACATATACAATCGTCATCGACTCCATATAGAGTCGATATCGATTGTATATAGAGTCGATAACGATTACAAATACAATCGTCATCGACTCTATATACAATCAATAGCGACTCTATATGGAGTCGATGACGATTGTATTTGCAATCGATATATATTTTTAAAAAAATGGATCGAAGGATACAAAGGCCATTCTTATACTACACGAATAGGAGATACTGCATCACTAAGAGACACTAATAAACTGAAAATGAGGTTTAAGTAGGATACCTCGCGTCGCAAGGACAAACTTCAGGGTCTTTTTACCACAATGAAGAAATGCAGGGGCTTCTTCTCCCAAGCCTCTGTTTTCTTCTTCGAAATAGCAGATCAGAGCAGATCAGACTAAGTAAGGAGACGTCGTCTAGGGTTTTGCACCTCTAACTTTTTTGCAGGATAAAATGAGGAAGAAGAGGATGCTTTGTTGGTTAAAGAAGGTCATAGAAGGGGATAATTTGGACCTTTTGCTCTCCTTAGGGTCGGCTAGGCTTGGAGCTGGTTTGTTTGGGTAAAAGTGAAACTACAGGGCTTCTGACGTAAAAGGCGCATCTGACAGGGCCGGTCAGGTAAATTTCCCCCAAGTTTTCTTACCACAACTACCAAGTTTTCTTCTATAATTATGTGCGACGGGCAAATTCTCCTCGCAGGTAGTTGCTCCTTTACCTAAAATTAAGAGTTAGTCTACAACATGGGTTAAAATGCTGGAAAATCGGTACGTATCGTCCAATTAAAAAATCGGTATGTATCGGACGATACGTATCGGAACAGTAATGTACCGAACGATACATTAAATGTATTGTTTAGTATTTGCATATATATGAAATGATACGGTACATTTATGTACCGTATTGTTAGGGTCCGATACCGATACGTATGATCTGATACGTATCGGTATCAGATGATATTTTGATCCATGGTCTACAATGAGTAATACCTATCATGGGTGGACATGGTATTCCACATTTCTACGTAACTGCATGACACATGGACTTCCAATACATGAAAATCTGTGCATGTTGTCCGGTGATACAAATGTGTGAACTGCTTTAATGCACATGATGGGTGAATACCTATTATAGAATAACTCTAAAGTTAAAGGTACCTCTATTTGAGCCTATGAAATAGAGCCTATGAATTAGTGATGGGGCCTACAGCTAAAACCTTTGACCACTGAAAACCAGACAATGAATCATAAGACCATGATCATGCCATCTGATAGGCAGTTCTTTATTTTATGTGAGACAGATCTCAACAAAGCCTTAAAATCACATTAGAGTATAATGTATTATGTGATTTTAGGGCTATATTTTAGAGATCTATGTAGAAAATTAGCATCTAATGATACATACGCACATGGCTTCGAGATCCATTTTGTGTGACTTTTCAGGTGCCATATGTTGCAAGTAGTGTCCATTGGCCCTCTCCTTTCTAGATATGGCAATCACTCACCCATCCATAACGTGTTTTCGGAAGAAAAAAAAAAAAATGCCCTTCACCATACTGATGCAGAAAAAATGTACAGGGAAACGTTTCACAAGTAATGGTTTTTCACACCTTGAGATCATCGACAGTAAATGCTGTGATGGTGGATCAACCTAGCACCCAAGTCTGTCACACCCAACCTTATATTTAGGTGCCATGTGGCAGTGATTCATTCATCTTAATTATATACGAGAGTCAAACTTAAAAATGTGGCTACAATGTAAATCCAATATATCATTAATTTTAGATTGTAGATTGTATTTAATGCTTTAAATCGGATTATAGAGATCGGATTTTGACCCAATTTTTTCACCATAAATCTGTTGTGCTTGTCAAGGATCAAAATTTCGAGTTAAATTTTGGTTTCAGCCATGACTGATATTGAAACCGAAATCCAAAATTTTCCCTCCCATACATTTATTATCAATAATTTGGATTTCGGTTTCGTGCATGCCTAAAACTGAAACATTTTGCCTGAAATTTTGATCCATAGTGTAGGTTGGGTACCTAATACCAACTCAGTCCAAATATACCCTTCAAATTTAATGCACCTCTATTTGCACCCACCAAAACTCTAAGGGCATCAATACAAAAAAAAAATACCCTTAACTGCTTTGAATTAGATGATAGAGATGATTTTTGGTCCCAACATTCTGCACAGCAAACCTTAAGGTCATAAGCATACATCCCATAAAGTAAATGTGATCATAGGCATATATATCAAACACAATTCTTAGATCGCTTTTCGGGATGTATGTCTCATGGAATTAAAATTTGATCATCTGATGGGCATATTGACGCCCTTAGTTTTGGCGGGTGCAAATAGAGGTAAACCAAACTTAGATCAAGATTCAATCCATTAATAACCGTGGTCTGGATCGAGTATGGATTCAGGTGTTGCAACCCGATAAACATTTCAACTTGCTGAAGACGGTTTTGTTCAAAGGCTCCAATATGCTCTTTTAATACAGCGGATTCCTTTATTTACAACCCAAAATTGTCTCTTCTCAACCCTGATTGCACGAGCTAAAACTATTGTCTGACGGTGAATCAGATGATAGAGATCTTTTTTCATCCAAATCTTCCACACCATAGATCTTGAGATCAAGGTACACTCATGATTACGTTTTCTTTTTGAGATGTGTCATGTGAAATCAACATCCGACTCCCTAACAGTAGGCCAACATTCTCAAGATCTACTACGTGGGGAGTGAGATGAAAAAATAATCACCATCATCTGATTCAAAGTAGTAAACGGTTTTAGCACATGAAACACGTGTTGAGAGGAAAGAATCTTGGGTTGTACATAAAGGTACCCTTTTTCTAATTTTTCCCATTTTTTTTCTTTCCTTCTTGGGGTTTAACTTCTGGGAACCCATACAACAAATCACGTCTTTCCAAGTAACTTCAAAAATCCCTCAACCATGTAACTAACTATAAGGGAAAAGGTAATTCATGTATTCTAGATTAGAAACTCCAAAACCTTAAACCCAACCGTTTCCTGTTTCTAATAAAATTTCATCACTACCAAACTTTCCTCAAGGGATAATCTACTTGCTGCCTGAATCGTAAAAGGCCCCAGCTTCCTCACCATGTTATTGGGAGAGCTTCCTGCACAGATGGTACTCAGCTGCAATTGAAATCAGACCTGCACAAAGAATCCTCACTCCTGCAGTGATTTTTTCCCTTAATATTAATATTCTAACGTCTCAAGCCCTCATTACGAGGGCGATCGATTCCCATTCCAAACTGCAAACTACATCCTGCACAAACATCGCAAGCATCAAAGTCACAACCCAAATCGAGAGTTTGGATACGGTGCATGGTCTATCCACTGGTGCACTGACTTTAAGGCGTGGACAGTGTAGAAACTAAGACAAACACATCGTTTTGAGCGTAAATCAAAATTCCGGATGAAACCGATTCGTGCCGGCTTTGGAGGTCACCAGGTCAATACATTGAATGAATTGGCCCATATATATTGGTTTGTATCGGCTGCTACATACCAATGTATCGTCCATAACCAATACGTATCGGTTTTGGAGCTGGCTGATTCGTACTGGAAAACGGAGACTTTGATCCTTGGTTTTGAGGCTCTTAACATCTGCATGTATCTTAGAGTTTGTCACGTGGCTTAAAGTTGGTGCAGCGGTGGTTGATAGATTCTCTAACATCTATCTTGATCTAATATTTGTAAGAAGTCGCACTTACAGCTGGATTGTGCAAATCAATGTCAAAGCCATTTATCGCACATGGTTCTGCCAACACATCAAGGGGTTCCTCACCTGAAATTTTTTTATTGAAAACAAGGGGAAGAATAAAATAAAATAAAGAAAAAACACAAGAAAAGAAAAGATTCGGCAGTTTGCATTTATAGCTCGCTTGAAAATAATGGTGAAATTCTGTGTCCTGTGGAATGATAAAATCTAATAACATTTACCAATTACACGATGCAAGTTATGAAATTGATCTACTGTAACAACAAAGGAAGCAATTGGATTGGTAAATCTAAAAGATAGTCTCTTCTTTCCCATGAGAAGTCAGAGAGCAGTTTTCTTAGAACACAAAAGCACATTATGCATGTGTTAACTAAGACAATTATGGAAAGACTTCTAATGTCGTAAAATATAATAACCCACCTTTTAATCAACGTGGGGTCGGCACAGTGGCAAGGACATGCCTCAGGAAGCAGAGGTTCTAAGTTCGAATCCCACCCCTTGTTGGCCACTCGCAGGGAAGTATCCCTACTGACTGGTACATGTAATGTGTGGGTGTTACACGTACCTGGAGACTTAGTTGGGTGCTCTAAGAGGCCAGATACCCGGTTATCAAAACAACGAAGGAATGATACGTAATGCACTGTTGAATTGATCATATAACTTCCACTCAATGATACATAATGCCTATACATCTTATCAATGGGCCACAGTGGTGCCAATATCATACCAACCATTTAATCCCATATTGTAGGCGACAATCCAAAAACCTCACCAGCTGAATCAAACAACCTCCCGATATGGACTTTGAGTTTCGCCCATAATGTTTCTGGTTGACCCAGCTCATAGCACCCTCAAAGGGCACCTGCAGAAGGCAGGAGATTGGCATCCAAATGGTGGGATTTTTAAGAGGTGACCATCAATTAGATTGCCTAAATCGATGGGTCTATGCAACCCTTAGCGTAAACGTTCATGCACCCAAATTTCTATGTATAGTTCACACGCATAATTTTCCCCTGCAACACAAAACAACTAACTCACAACAAAATGCCCTCATCTATCGAAGATCAGTCAAATCTCTGGTATAATGGTGTGTTCCATTTATTTATCTAAATGGTAAGAACCAAATAAAGTACCTTGTTCAAGGACCGCAAGTATCCCATCCTCTGAGCACATCATAATGGGTAGAATCCTTGAGGAAGAAGTAGAACCAATATTTGAGGACTGCATATAACTGTCATACTGAACCTCCCAAACCTCACTCTCAAAGAGCGGATTAGCATTTCTTTCACCACTCAGTTCAGCACCCGAGAGCAGGATAGGCTGGTGTTGCCATCGAAGATCCCAAGCAAATACAGCACCGGAAGAGCCTCCGACCTCCAAACAAAATATGTGTACATAAGCAAGACCATGGTATCAAAATTTGGCCAATACTGATACGTATCAGTTTCGTTGAGAACCGATACTGATACCACCCTGATGGGAGTGGTATCGGTAATATCAATATCGGCCGACACTGACCGATATAATTAGTTTTTAATTTTTTTCAAAAAAACAGATATTGACCGATACGGTAGAGGCGAGACCGTATCCATAGAGCACATATAATGCCAAGGAATCCTATAACTTGGAATCTCACTGAAATTATTGATTGTCGATCTTAACAAGTATCAAGCTCTAGGATAGTCTAGGAATGATACAAGCTGCAACTAGGAATCAATCAAAAAAGAGATCGACCCTGGTCACCTGCATCAATAGATGGGAAGCTCACTCATGCAACCTGTTTTGCCAAGTGGCACAAAACCGTGACCAATCCACTTTGTCCAAATGGTTAGACTTCATGTGGACTTCACTTGGTCCAACAAATACACGGATTAATAGATTCACTACAAGCACTTCAATATGGACCCTATGTTAGATATAAATAACCTTTTATATTAAAGAGCCGGGATTGAATGTTAGAAACTTAGAATCCTTTGATGAGCACCAATTTTAGGCCAACATCAGCTCACGTGATGATTTACGACTTCAACGACTTAGATTGGTCAAGGATGAGTGCCTTGTGGCAAAACATGTACCAGTGAGCATCCCATCTATTGATGCAGGTGATAGTCCATTAATCAATAAGAAAAACCATGGGAGCAAAGGCCAGCAAGAAACAATTTTTAAACTTAGTTATAAAAAAATAAATTAAAAATAAAAGGCCAAGGCATATTATGCCAGAATTGAATCTCTGACTCTGCAAACAAGTCTGGGAACTTTTGATAAGTTTGAGTGTAAGCAAGCAGCATAGAGTCCTCCAGCAACAGATCTCTTGTCCTATTTCCACAAGATTCCATAAAAAATGGAATCTACAGATCTCAAGGTTGAACATATATAATCAGCATTCAGGTCCAGGAAAGTACATTTTTTACAGATGCCTATGGCAAAGAGGCATTTACTCAATCTATGTAAAAACTGTCAGTCGGAATGATTAATTTGAATATTTTTTTAATCATATAAAGTCAGAATTTCGTTAATCGAAAAAGAAACTACCATGGATCATGGCGACGAGCAAGAACCTTAGCCGAGAAAAACAAAAGGAAAAACCAAAACCAAAATAGAAGGCCTAAAAAAAAGAATACAACGAATTTTTTAATCAAATTTGACTGTAAAAAGAGAACGACTTTAATGCCTCATTGTCCTTAATGAAATAGTTGCTTGCAAAGATGAGGCAGGTAGTAATCTTACCACACACACGTGCTTTCGTGACGGATGGATATCAATAGAGTGCACAATTCCACTTGTGGCACCTCGAGCCCTGCAGAATCAGCGCTTCTAAGAATGATTACAGATAATTACAAGAAAAAATGGCACCTATATCTATGTCCAATAATGGGATGCAGAAATATCTAGTTCAATAGTGGGATGTCTCAGGCAGTGATAAAATGCACATCAATGTTGCAAATAAAAATGAAAATTAAAAAACAAATTTATATTGGAAAAAAATTTGTTCTTATAATATAGAGATGGCGACACATAAAAAGAGATCGGAATAAACGGAAAGAGGCCATTCAAAAGTTCCCAATACCACCTACCCTGCACAAGTGACATAAACTAGAGCAAATCACGCCATATATTATACCTGTGTTAATATTTGGTTGTAATTTTACTTTTTCAAGCCTTCTATATCTATATATATATATAGATGGCGACACATAAAAAGAGATCGGAATAAACGGAAAGAGGCCATTCAAAAGTTCCCAATACCACCTACCCTGCACAAGTGACATAAACTAGAGCAAATCACGCCATATATTATACCTGTGTTAATATTTGGTTGTAATTTTACTTTTTCAAGCCTTCTATATATATATATATATATATATATATAGGACAGCGGCTAGGTGGCCCAACAGGGCACAGTGAGCGTGCTCTAATGGACCTCATGGAGCTCCACGTGGCACCCAAAACACTGTTTTGTGGCCACGTGGAGCAAGGTTGTTTTCTTTAGATCATCTTCTTAAAAAACAAAATTCTAAAACTCATCACCGTATTTTCTTAAGCTTTGAAATCTAGACCATTGAAATCAGTCGACGTTTGACTTTTCGCAAACAATTAATTTTTTTTTTTTATATAGAATTAATCTAGGCAATGCATCCGAGCTCCACATGGTACCAAATCAGTGTTTTAAGTGTCACATGGAGCTCCACATGGACCATTGGGGCACACTCACTGTGATCGAGGCACGCAGCATATATATATATATATATATATATATATATATATATATATATATATATATAGAGAGAGAGAGAGAGAGAGAGAGAGAGAGAGAGAGAGAGGTTGAGGAGTCCCTAGGTTAGTGTTGTAGAGTCTACAACACTACCGAGATCACATGCCATGTGGCATGTGATCCCAAAACAAAAACCCAGTTCGGGATCCCGGGACACATGGCAAGTGATCAAAAAAGGAAAAAAATAAATAAATTTAAAAAACCTTTTCAACCTTTAAAAATGTGGTCAAATATTGGGTAATGCCCAACATACCTGGTGCATTGAAAATTTTCCAACTTTAACCACATTTTTAATAGTGGATAAGATGTTTTTTCAGTTTTTTCCTTCTGGGGATGGATGTGATCGATCTTGTGCATGTTGTCTCGACACCTGATCTTTAGATTAGGTGTCACTTGGCGCCCAAATGGCACTAGCATAGGGTTCAACCCTACAAATTTTCAGAATCCACATCATGAACGTTATTGTGCCTCCTGCCAGACTATATCATATTTTATAATGGAAAGACTAACATTTATGATTCCACCTCTTCGATTACAGATAAAACAAATGTTATTTATGATTCTACACAATATTACAATGAAACAAGTGAAAAACCCAGGTACGAAAGTAAATAAGTTTGGAGTGTCACTTTTACGAGTTGCTTTCTACCCATGAAAGCAAATAAGTCAAAGAACGTGGACATGGAGTATTTTTCAGTTCCAACAAAAGTACTGAAAAGTTCAAAGTGCAAACCATGTTAGGAATCCGACAACAATTACTTAAAAAGGTACCTCTATTAGCGCCCACACAATCTCTGAAAGTGCAAACCATTGATTATTTTGGATCAGATGATGGAGACCGCGTTTCACCCCGATCTTCCACACAATGGATCTTGACATCATGACCCACCTATCAGATGGTCCATTTTTTATTCCACATGTCACAGATGCCAAAAAAGGCCCTAAAATCATGTTTGAGCATGATGTGTGCCATAGGATTCAAGGGGCATTTTTTGGGGATCTGTGACATGTGGAATAAAAAACTGACCGTTTGATAGGTGCAACATGATCTCAAGATCCCTATTTTTAGGATCAGTCGTGGTCTTACAAACTCTACTAATGTATGGGTATGGACGAATTTGTTTCTTCATCCAATGTGTAAAAAAGAATAGCTGCACTTAAAAGCCGATTGCTCATGAACTCGTAGCTTCGCTTCGCCAGAAGCGACTAGTCGCCTCCTTTCCTCCGCCGAAAGATGTTGTGCCAGAAGCGACAAAGGGAGGGTTGGGGAAGGTCGACGACTACATGAGGGGGAAGCTGTCATAGAAGCTTTGCCCCTTGCTTTACAGAGATTGTTCCCGTTGAAGCATATAATCGGAGGGTAGGCAGAAGATTTCAAAAAGGACTCCTCATTCATTAGATAGAGAAGTTCCACCCTCATGAACTTTGGCTTTACTAATCAATGAATCAACTTCTTGGGAACCCATAGTTTGACAAATTCTGTGGAATATAAGGTTGAAAAACTATCTCCATCATCTAATCCGAAGCAATCTATGGTTTTGAAGGGGTGGCACACGTGGGTGCTTTTAGAGATTGCATGGGTGCTAATAGAGGTACCCTACTTAAAATTGACAATAATATGTCAGGATTTCAGCAACAACACCCTTTGTTTATATATTTTAGGGGTTGTTTGCATATACCCAATAAAAACTTATTTGTTGTTTCATTGCACTAAATAAGGTTATTTCACAATAACAATATTTGAAACAACAGGGTTACTTGCAAATTAGCTTATTTAAGCAACAATCAATTCTTTCTTTTTTATAGGAAAGCATGGGATTTGAACCCCTGACTTCAGCCCTACAAACTTGAGGGCATCAACACTAGGGCGAAAATCCAATCCCAACAATCAATTCCTCACTTAAGTTCTTCATGAAACCAAAAGGGTTTTGCAAAACAAAGTAGCTTTTGTTTGATTGTGTAAGCCATGGAGAAAGAGGAGCTGCCCTAGTATGGTTTGTTAGGGCCTGAGAAGCTTGTAATCATCATATGTTGTCATAAATTCATAATATCATATGTGTTCATGGGTGTAATAAAAAGGAAACATAACCGCTACAACCCGATTGGTTAAATTGGATTTTTGTGTGTTTCACGTTTCACGTGATAAATCAATTAGCTTACAATTAGCACATGTAGTTAGTTATTAGGAAGTTCTTATTGAAATTTGAATGTATTAGTGGTAGATATTTAGTTATTACTTTATTTAGTGTGGGCAAAGTTTCTGTAGAGAACAAGTTGAAATTGGGAATTGTTAAGGCATTTGGAGGACCATCCACCCTCATATAGTGGATAAACATCTTGTTTTCTTACCTATTTCTTTTTTTTGTTGTCATAAAATCTGTAAATACAATCGGGGATTGTATCATAGTTCACAAAATGTTGTGGCTATATATAAGATGCCCCTAGGGTGTTTGAAAAAATGCTCCTATACGATATGTTTGTTTGCAATGCAATTATATATGGTTATTTGTGAGTTAGCAACAATCACAAGGGTTTGTGCATGTTTTCAAATATGAAAGAAATAGGCTGAGGGCCACTCAAAACACATGGAATACTCTAGTTGGTAGTTTTGGTTGGGCTTATATCTGATGTGCTGAATCAATTCAATTGAATGCAGGTTGATGGTGTACATCATGAAAGGGTATTAAACATCGGCTTGATGATGCAGAACTTCGACTTTGCAATTTCAAAGTCGGGCTCTAAGGCTACAAAAGATGCATAGGGAGAAGGATCAGAATGTCAACCCTGTGGAGATTGTAGCCATGGTACCAAATATCAACCGATGCCAATACATATCAGTGCAAACAAAAACCGAAACCAATTCTCAAGGAAGATTAGGTATAGGTAGGGTTTGGTTGAGTTTCGGCCAACACATGATCAGTTAGGTTTCAGCAGACACCGCTGAAATTGTTTTTTTTAATCTATACTTGCATCCCCAATAAGCCCGAGAAATTCCCCTTGCCAAGTTGCTCCTAGTGTACAATCAAAACTGTCGATGTATCAGATTCACTATCACCAATAGAATACAAAGAAACGAACACAGCAATATGTTTGGCCTTTGCGTAAAACTAGTGAATTCCAAATTATCAATTGGGAATTTCAGTTGCATTTTTCCTTTTCTATTTTCTACTGGAACGTGTTTGAATGTTTAACAACTTTGATATTTGTGTGAAATTAGTAATTGCCAATACCATTTGATTGTTCAATAAAGTTTATACCTTTACATAGAGAATTTGTCAATTAAACTAATATAACCTCAAGCAGCGAGTTTTTGTATTTGTAAAAAAATAGTAGTATTCATGTACAAATACATCAAACCAAGTGCAAAAAGTTTTTTTTTAAGATTTTCCGACCGATACCGAGTTTTTTTGGTTTCTCAAGCAGCCGATACTGGGCCTAATGTCGAGTTTTGGTACACTGACTATAGGCCAAACATATATAAACTTATTTGCAATTACAACCATTATCCAATACATGGTCATGCATGCATACCTTGTGTATAATACACAAGGTAAACAATGTTAAAGATCTCTCTCTCTCTCTCTCTCTCTCTCTCTCACACACACACACACACACACACACACAAACACACAAACCCAGAATAACCCAAGGTAGTTAAGGTGGTGTGGCGATGTCATGGTGAAGAGACTCTCTACGCCATGGCGAAGCAATGACAAGGCCATTTATTAATTTTTTATTTTAACTATTAGTTAGTAGTATTTTTGTTTAATTTTTTATTTGTTTATATTTTTTATATAGGAAGAAAAAAATTCAACTAATGAAATATAATATTTTGATTCTAATATTGAGGATTTCATGTTTTAGGCATAAACAAATATCAATCAATACAAATCAAATACGGAATATCAACAAATTTGCAATATCGTAAGTATAAATAAATAGATATGAAATATCAACAAATATAGAATATTAAAAAATATTAAGTATCAAGTACACATACCGTAGTGTCGCTGACGCTGAGTTTCCGTCAACTGGTATCCCATTGAGTTGTCGTCGGTGTTGATGTTGGTAGTTACAATGACAAGAGAGAGAGAGAAACAATCGAGGATTTTGTAACTTATAAGTTGGGGTTTTATAACTTGTAAGTTAACTTTTGTAATGTATATATTTTTAAATGTTATAACTTCATAAGTATTATAAGTTGTAATAATGTTATACTTATAACCTATCTATTTTATAAGTATTACACGCTATTATCCAAAAAAAATCAAATAATGTGCATGGCCATGCCATAGTGCTATTATGTCATGGCGACGCTATGACTTCGCTATTTAGCTATCATGACTACTTAATTGTATATGGCGTTTTCCATCACCATTCGCCATGACGAGGCCATTGCCAGGCTATAGGGTCGCCTTGACCATTGGCGTAGCCACATAGAAGAGTGTGGGGGCTGAAGCCCCCTTTAACTGTTAAATTTGTATAAGATATGCTTCTTATACAACCTTGTTTTGTATGTAAGCTCCAAATCTGTCATGGTTCAAACTTTCGACTGAACGAAACTTATCAATTTCGGTGGTCCCCGAAACGATAACATCAAAATTTCAGGTAGTTTTGGCTTCAGGCATATTATTGGCTGATAATTTGCCCGAATCCAAAATTTTGAAATTTTGAAAAATAAAAATAAAAAAATCGGCCGAAATTTCGGTCAAAAGTTCGGTTTCGGGCAAGATTGAAACTGAAACGAAAAACGAAAATTTGATCCTTGATCTATGGTGTAGAAGCTTTTGTATCGACGGTAAAATAACTATTAACATCTATTGGTCATTGCTAGCCCCCACCAACAGAAATATCTAGCTACGCCCTTGGCCTTGACAACCATGCGTAAACCAGATAAGTTTACTACTAAACAATATAATACAAGAGAGAAATCATCATCATTGACTTGCCCCATCTATTTGGGATTGGCATTGCAAGTCCTAGTTCACCACTCATTTATGTTCAGTGCTATGCTCCCCATAATTTCCCAATCCTTCACATTTATGTCTCAATCTTTCATAAAGGGCTTGTTTCTAGCATATGATGGACATGCCCAAACCATTTCAAATGGCATTCATTCTGTCATTTATAGGTGTGACACTCGAATTTTCTCTCATGTACTCACTCCTATTGTTATCCTTTCTTGTTACTCCATATCGTATGGCAAGTTTTATCATTTCCGTATATAAACATCCCTCCAATCAAAGTGGAACTCTTAGAACTCCGAGATATCCTCAAATCTACCATCTAATTGTAAAATAATGTAAAAATATCAAAATCCATGGCAATTTGACAACATATTTTAACTAAATCCTCCTCCGGGCTATTATGTTCACTAAAGTTGACCTTCATATAGTTCGTCTTTGTTTTGCTAATTTTCAAACCTCTCGATTCTAAAGCATTTCATAATAAATTCAGCTTATCACTTACTTGCTTCCTTAGTTGGGCAATTAGTATCACATCATCTGCAAACACTGCTGTCATATGCGATAGCATATGCCATCAGAAAGGGCTGGATCGCATATGCCATCATGACATATGCGATCCAGGAAGTATGTCATCGAATACAGTGTATGTCATGGCCTACTTCTCCAACATTGATGTTTTTTTTTTTGGCTTTTAGGCTTCCCCAAGCCCTATTAATAGGGGGCTTCTCATCCTAATGCATACCACAACTCTCAAAGGTATGTTTTGGATCTCTTTCCTTCTCTTTTGTATGGTTCACTTTATTTTTGCACTAGATGGACTTATTTTTTATATTTCCCTTCTAACTTATGGGTTATATACTTATATTTCTAATTCTAGACACTACAAAATTAATAGAGCACAAAATTAACACAAACATATTACTTTTCAATATGGGGAACTTTGGGAATTTTTGGGGATTTTTTTGAATTATTTATTTATTTATTTATGCCATGGCATAATGGCATATGCGACCTGCATATGCGATGGCCCTATGCCATCGCATAGAGTCGCATACACCATTTGACTACATTGTCTACAAATAACATGCTCTATGGAATATCTTCTTGTATGTATATTGTTAAGGCATCCATGATCAAGGCAAACAAATAAGGACTCGCAGATCTTTGATGCAGTGCCCAAGTCTAACAGGAACTCATTTGCCTGGCCTTTCATATATGTCTTTGACTATTTTTAATATATAAGTTCAAGAGGCATCCCTTGCGTAGAGTCTACCAGATTATCCATCACGGAACTTTATCATAAGCCATTTCCAAATCAATAAAAACTATATCTAAATTTTTCTTTCTCTCTTGACGCTTAAACATCATCATAAGTTTTCTCAATAAGAAAATGACATTAGTTGTTGAGCTTCTCAACATGAATCTAAATTGGTTCTTCGATACACTTGATTCTTGTCTTACCCAAATAACTAATCCATCGTAATAGAAGATGTTCTATTATAACGAATGGACAAAGCCAAATAACTAATAAACTAATCTAAAAATTAATTTATTTATGTATTTTCATATTTGTAAATTGGATAATATTTGAATAAAGTTATTTAGGTCCTTAGTATTGTTGGCTTATACTAAGTAAAAGATTAGATGTTTATTTGGTAGTGCATTCTAATATACAGTTCCATGATTTATGAAACATGTCTCGTTCTTATCAAATGTAGGTGATAGCTAACATAGTGGTAGATTCTAGAGTGATGAATGGCTTGCTTAAGGATGGTGGATGGATATGATCAGATAAAGCCCGGACATTAACATCCTAAGATTTAATAACTGGTATTAGTTGCCCAACTCGAGTGCCAGTAGCGGTGCTCGGGGGAAGATCACGCCTAAATGGTCAGGCCTTGGCAAGCATATGGTAAAGCGTGTTGGAAATGGGCCCTTAAAACCTTTTTAATTTTATTTGTGACCAATACCGCTGTTTTTTCTATTCCTAATAAGGAGGGTATGATGGGTTACTCTCTACAATTAGGGTTTTCTATGCAAGTAAGAAAAGTAGACGTCACCCGCTCTCTACACAACTGGGCTTTCTGATCAAACCCGTGTAGGAAGAAAGACGGGTAGATTCTCTTGAGAAATTACCATCTTCTTCTACGTTAAACTCCGGAAAGGCATCGATCATACCAACAGCTAAGATCATCACAAAAGGTATGGATCTTTACGTTAATATCATGTGATCGTCGGATTTTGTGATCAACAATACAGAACTATTTATGAGCATAAAAGTCAGTGAAAGACCGAAAGTACACAGCTGACATCATAGCAACAAAGTTTGGATTCAACATTCATTCGGAGGGGTGTCAACTCGGTTTAATTCGAATAAATTCGGAGAAGATTTGGAGAAAATTGGAAATTCTAAATATAACAATAAATTATTAACAAATTTAACCTATTAAAAACTAAAAAAGATGTGTTTAAATAATAAAATAAGTGTATTGCATTATATGCATGCATTGACAATTTACAATCATAAAAATATAAAGCATGTATCACAATGAAAAAAATTTGTCAAATTCGTTAAATTCGAGAAAAAATCAGAGAATTGACAGATCAAGCGATTATTCGGCAAAAAGTTCGGTAGACTACATATTCGGAGAATTTTTCCAAAATTTCGATTAATTCCGAGAATTTTTATAGAGGCTGACATCTCACAATCTATAACCATCACATATCTGTATCAATTTGATGATTTTACAACAAATTCACATTTATTACATGGAAAATAAAAAAATCAATGTTACCTCTTACCATTGATTACCCTTAAACTGATAAACGGCCCCACCAGGCTTCCTCTTATCCCACCAATCAACACCAAACCCTAACCTCCCGGTCGCGAACTCCGCTGGCGAACCCCATCGTGCCGCTGTATAAGACACCAAACCGTGGCTATCGTAAACCCTAGACCAATCCAAGCCCGACTGTCCGATCCTAGCCAAATTGACCCTCCCATCCTCCCCAATGGTCACGCACTCGCCCTCGCCCTGCAAATCAACGGCCGAGATCGGCCCCGCATGGAAAGACCGATCCGAGATTGACGTCTCTGATTCGAGTGAAACATCAACGGGATCCGTGAAGAGGACATGGAGTGATCCAGAGACTGTGGAAGCGGCAACGAGGGGTTTTGTTAGGGTTTGGGAGGAGATTCTGAGGGATGAGATTCTTGATGGGGAGAGCCAAGTGGATTTGTGGTGGAGATTGGGTGGGGTGTTGTTAGGGTTTTTGGTGTTTAGGGCGTGGATCTCGAGGGAGGAGCTGTCCGTGTCTGTGTCGTGGACGGCGGTGATGATGAATCGTTCGAGGGCGGAGAGAGGGGGGAGGAATCGGACGGCGTCGATGTATTTGTATTGGGGGAATCGGTGTATATGCGGGACACCCGATACGGTTCTTTCACCAAATGCTCCGGCTGCCATTTCTAGGGTTTATGGAGAGGTTTTGGTCGAGGTAACGAAGCTCTGTATCAGCTTCAAATTTCAAACGAGTTACGTTTGGGGTTGCAGGCTGTTACTAACCCCCGCCAAATACTGATTATCTCCCATTAAGTACAGCTCAAGATCTCAAGATCTTGAGATTATGAGAATATCATCAGACGATTAAAAATGACCTATGAAGGTTATGTTTGTAATGTAGTTTTTGGGTCACTCTTTTAAAATGTATCTTACTGAAAATAAAAAATTGACCCTATGATGATATGCTCATCATTCCAAGATTAAATCTCCATAGTCTAATTCAAAGGCATTTGGTGAGATTATTAGAGGCCTCTTAAATTTTAAGGAATTTGAAACTTTTCTCAAAACCTTGAATTGAAAAAAATAATAATCTTCATCTGCTCATTTATAGGATGAAACTACCCATAAAAAATAAGTTGTCTCTTGATATTTTGAGGGCAATATGGTCCTCTAAATTGTAAGTTGGAGCCAACTTGTCGCTGGACAATCCAGCAAAAACTGACGCTTGTGAGAATTAAAATTTCAAGTAATCCTTTTACCACACCAAATTTTGCTTTGCGCGCAGCATACTCAAGGAAATTTTCAATTCTAACAAGCTTGCTTGATAGTGGTGTGCACATGAAAGTGTAGGTGCGGCAATAGCATCATTGTTTAAAAAACTCAATTATTTGAGTTTTTTAAGTGAAGTCGACACGCTTCTAATGAAAAATTATAATGAGTGGACCTCAAACAACAGACCAACAACGGACTGCTTACATGGCGCGATGCAAATGGATGGCCCGACCAGCATTGCTGGGACTCACTGCGCTTGCATTGCACCATGTAAGCGGTCCGTTGAATGATTTGTTGTTTGCAGTCCACCAAATATCAGTGTCCACTTCTAATAATTTTCCAAACAAACTAGATGCTTCAACCTTTGACAAATTGAGATCTAATTTTAGGGTCCAAAGTTCAATTGATGTTCTGCGACTTGTATGACTTAATCATCATTATAGCCTTCTATAAGAGAAAACAAGTGTTACCTATCCCTCAATGAGATATGATGTGAAGTGGCTTTGATTTTCAATTCAAAGCCTTCTAGCTGGTTTCCAATTCTCTCCTAAGGACGTTGACTTCCTCCAAAGCAGCTTTGATTTTCGTTTCAGTTTCATCACATTGGTTTGACTTGTCTGCAAGTGCACTTTGCAGTTCCAACACTAGATCATCTCTAGTTTTAGAAGACAAACTCAGTTCCACAGCAGTTCCACAAGGTATCATGCTCAGAGGCTCCACAAGGCTCTCAGCAATGGAGCTGTTGATCAATGCCAGACCCGTTTCCGTTGCCATTCTCTTTCCCAGCTTTATCGCCTACCTGCAGTTCATCTCAGTGTGGATCCAGCATCAATGCATCCATAGAGTTGCAAGGTTGAGAGAGAGAGAGAGAGAGAGAGAGAGAGAGAGAGAGAGAGAGAGAGAGAGAGAGCTTATGAGAAGAAGGGAATCCGATTGAATATGGACAATAGAGAAATCCATGGGGATATGATCTAACTCATCTGTTAATATCCAAAATTCTGCTTCATTCTTGGATCTCCCCGAGTAAAAAGAGCAAAAAGCACGTATGAATTGCCTTGGAAGAGTTTCTAAAGATTGCACCTCCACCCGATTGGTTGGGATTTGATTTGGATGATCCATCAATATTGATGGGAATGCAGTTTGGATTTGGAAGGTTACGTTCACAATTTTAGGTGCTGGAGCTCAAATAATTTGAACATGAACATCCGATAAAAGATCCTTTTGATGACAAGGAGTTTTTAGCCTGTTTATAGTTTATAATGCTGACTAATTTTCACAACCCACTTTTTTTTTATTTTGGCAATAGTATGATCCGGAGTTCACGATTGATTATTGAACCTTATGGCATTACTAGCAAGCCATAACTTTCCTTCAACTTGGATTCAACGCCACCTGATTCCGTTGTCCATTTGACCAAACTTCATTGAGTAGGCTGATTTCTGGGAAGAAATGAATGAGAGGGGGATCTCTTTCCTTCCACTTGTGCTGTAACAAAAAGGTTGATGGGCCAGACCCAACCTTCCATAAGCTATTAGAGCAAACAGCTTGGAGATGAGGAGCAAGGCATTTCCGAAATTTTGAAGCAGTTAAGGGAATTTTTGGACTCCAATAGCAGCTATTTGCAAAATATATATTTTTTATGAAGGAACTGGCACCAAAGAATATTTTCGGTTATAAGTTTCCATCCCAGTTTAACCATACCACACTTACGGACATCTTCTAGCTTTCTTATGCCGAGACCTCCGTCTAAAAGAGGGGTGGAGATAACGTTCCCACTAATCAAATGAGTTTTGGATAGCATCGAAAATATGGACAGCAGGTATATGGGAATACTGCTTAGCTCATGCCTGAGAAGGGTGAGTATACCACCTTCAGATAGATTTCCAGCTTGATGCCTAATGTCATTCACAAGGGACCAACAAACATCTCTAGAGAGTCTACCGTTGAACAAAGGGACTCCCAAATATGTAGTGGGGCGTGAGCCTTGGGAGAATCCCAAGGTGTTTACAATGAGATTAATTTTCCTTGGGGTAGAATTTACCAAAATAAAAAAGCTTCTTTTATTGAGATTGATAAGCTGACCTGTTTGTTCCTCATAGGATTGCAGAAAATTCCTTAGGTCCCTCATGGATTTCTTAGGGCTCTTGGTAAATATCATGAGGCCATCAGCAAACAATAAGTGGGAAACTGCAAGGAAATTTTTTGTGCACTTGATATCTTTCGGATCCCCTTGCTGCAAGCCCCAAGAACTTTAGAAAAATTCGAACGATTGACCATTAATTAAAAGGAAGAACCAGCAAGAAGAAATGCATCCAAGAATGAGCTTGATAAATTTATCCAAAAAACCAAATTTATATAATACGCTCATGAGGAATGACCATTCCACCAGGTCAAATGCCTTTGCCATATCAATTTTCAGGGCAAAGTTACCTCCAATGGTTTTGTGATCCAACTCGTTGATCATCTCATGAGCCAAGATGATATTATCCTAAATATTACAGCCTTGAACAAAAGCCCCTTGCTTATGGGATATAATATGAGGAAGAACTTTCCCGAGACAAGTCGCAAGGATCTTTGAAACAATTTTGTAAACAAAGTCACAAACGCTGATGGGGTTAAAGTCTGTGAAGCTGCCAGGAACATCCTTCTTTGGAATTAGCGAAATAAAATTGGAATTAATTGAATTTAGCAATGATACATTCTGCAAAGAAGTTGAAAACAGCAACTGTAATGTTATCTTTAACAATGTTCCAAGTTGTTGTGAAGAAATATCCATCTGGACCTGGCGCACCATCCGGGTCTAGCAATGACACAAGCTTGAAAATTTCAGCTCCAGAAGGCAACTGAGTAAGAGCAACATTTTGACTTTCAGTGATGTGGTTGGGTAAAACACCGAGAAGATTTGATGTGTTTCGAGTGCTTGAGGACGAAAGAAGATTCTGAAATTCAATTACAGCATGATTACCAATGTCCTCCAAGCTTGACAAGATATCACCCGAGCTAGATGTAATTGATTGGATCATATTTTTGGAGGAGCGAACTTTGGCCACATTGTGAAAGGAGGAGGTATTTCCATCACCGGATTGCATCCATTTAACTATTGCCTTTTGCCTCCAGATGACTTCCTCATGTTTTAGTAAATTATGAAAGGAAGCTTTGGCACTTTGACGCTCTTGAAATGTGGCTTGGTTCCATTGAACTGATTAAACTTCTTCAAGAGATTCAACTTTGGCAGCAGCTAAGTTGATTTGGCTAGGGATGAATCCAATTTCATTATGGTTCCACAAAGCGAGATCCTTTTTGAGTCTCTTTAGCTTGATTGCTATGTGATGAAAGGGCGATCCAACAATGTACGATACCCAAGAATGCTGAACTAAGCTCAGAAAATCCATTCTCCCGATCCAAAATTTCTGAAATTTAAACATTTTAGGTTTTAACAAGAAAAGGATAAAGTTCAGGTTGCAAAAGGTAATGATCTGAAGAAATATGTGGCCAGCCTACTCCAGGTGCGGGCTAAACCCAGTCTATTGTTGCACCAAGTGAATGCATTGCCCGAAAAACCCACATCAACTATGCCTGCACTGTGAATAAAGTCGAAAACTAGCCATGGATTGGGCATTGGGGCAGTCTTCATCTCAATGTCTCCAGACAAATAATGGCATTAAAATATCCAAAAACGATTACATTTTCATTACCATGTATACGAGAGACAAGGAGTTCCCATAAGGCTTGGTAACCTGTTATGGAGCAGTCCGCACGGATAATGAACAAGCTTCCCAAATATGTGCTAAGTGAAATCTGGAAACGAAGGAATTGTGTATGGGTCTAATTGATATTTTATGTTGTGCTTGCAAGTGCACAAGTGTTTTACAGCTAGTGGCAAGTACAAGGGTGTCGAACCCGTAGGGAAACTGTATTAATACTGAAATGTATCTCAAGAACTAATTTCACTCTAATTTATAAAAGAGTTTTTGAAATAGAAGAACTAAAATAAATATGGTTGTGGAAAAAGCTAGAAAACACTTGTGCACTTGTGTACAAGTGCACAAGTGCACTTCAGGATCCGAATCCACCATAAATCTGTAGTAATCATCTTTGCTTTGTAATCAAACCACCATGTGAATATAGCTAACCATTAGGCTACAAGCTCTAATAGTTTTGTAAGGAGACGAGAATCAAACCATCACCACAAGCTATCTCGGTTTGGCATACCCTATCTACGAACCATAGGCATAAAGTATCTCACCCGCTCATAACCCACTCAAAACAGTAAAACCACTGTTTGAATTACCAAAACTAGACTACAAGCACTAGAGTAGATAAACATATCAAAATTAGACCTATTCACACTCTATAAGATGAGTAAATAAGAAAAAATTCGAACAAAACAATAAAAACTCGTTTATAAAAGAAAACTCCCAATCAAACAATTATATTCACTAGAAACCCATGATTAAAGTATCAAACTACATCATTATGGCTTCATCATCCTCCTAACTTGCTAAGATCTAGCCACTCATTGAGAAGAAACGAGAGATAAACTCATGATGTCTCTCTTACAACTCTCTCAAACTAAACTTTCTCTTAGTCCTTGAATTCTTCTCTAGATCCACCTCTCCCTCGTTTTGGAAGCTTGGCCATCTATTTATTATCTTTAAATGTCTATCTTATCTTTGAATTAGAAGCTCTTGCAATTAGAATTCAATTTGGAGAAGATTGAAAGGAGATTGCTGCAACTCGAGCACTAAATTCCCCAGATTCGTTCTAATGAATCTCTGAAGTCGATTAAAGCATTTCTGGGAGTCGGTTGAAGCAGTCATTTGATGCAATTAATTGTCGATTGAAACAACTTGTTTGAAACAGTTGATTGATAATTTCAGCTTCAGCTTTTAGTTTAAACGAATCCCAGAATCGTTCAAACCAATCTGGTCTTCTTCTCATCAGTCCATCTTTGACTCTTCATATCTTCTGATCCAGAGCTCCAAACTTAATGATCTTTGGCTTGTTGGAAAGCTCTTGAAGTCTTCTTTTATATCTATTGAATCAGATTAATGTAATTTTTCACTTTAACCTGTAATCACTAACATACATTAAGAATACTATGTTAGTATACAAAAGAGTGCTAATAAGCCTTTGGGTATAATTGGTATATTTTGGAGTTATATCAGGATCTCAACAGGAAGATGTGAAATGAGCTTCCAAACCAAAGGAGCTAAGTTGAGAATCATTGGAATAAAAAACTGTGGGCTTGAAATTCCTGCAAATTTTGGAGTGTCCTCCAAGTCTTCGGCACATTGGCTCAAGGAGCGTAATAAAGCGAAGGGAGTGGTATCGACAGAGATTTTTAAGTTGTCGACGAGAGGAATCATTCATGATTCCTCTTATGTTCCACACGAGCTTTGTTCGTGGAAAACTTTGGAGAGAGTTCTGACCCTGAGAGTAGAGTGTTACGCGACAGCGAGTGCCAATTGGCACAACCAGATGATTCCAGTTTCGTTTACGATTTACATCTTGTTTATCACTTGGCGCAACCAGATGATCTGGAAGAAGAAAGCCGGCTATATGGGGCCACTCTGGGTTAGAGGAAGGATCAATAGGGAGTTTGGGTAGTTTATCAAGTAGAATTTTCTTCTATTTTTTTTTTAGAACAGAAAATAACATTGTTCATTGATGGAGATTAAGAGTTACAAAACTCAGAACAGTTGATGGAACATTCTCCATCCAAGATACAGAATTTTCTAAATTCAATCCAATTTTAGCCAAGGAATCAGCAATTTGCATTTCTCTTTACATGGACTACGCTACTCCGGTGGAAACGATTAAGGAAGTGTTTGATTTCTTGAATAATCAAACAGTTTCAGACAGATCCTCTTCTTTGCTTATGATGGAATTGACAGTAGTAAGAGAACTCTAGCAGGATTGATCTGAAACCCTCATTGAAAGCAAAGATTAGACCTTGAAGTATAGCTGACTGTCACGGGGTCACTCTTTCAACGTGCCAACCTGTGCGGCACCTAACGCTCAACACGCTAGATCAGGCCTAATTCAACTCCCAGCTTAGTAATGCTTTGCGGATTCCCGGATGCTACGATGAGTGTGATGCTTGGCCTGTTCAAGCTTCACCTCGCCTCATACGTTAGGGCTTCGCCTGCGAAGCTACGCAGCAGGTTAGAGACGGCAACGACGACGGAGAATGTGATAGGCAGTGACGATTAGAGGGACAGCCCGGCATTAGGGGTAGACCCGCACCCCGGGGGTGGTTGGAAACCACCTCAAACACGATAGCCCTAGTACACGACGTAACTAGAGCGATCAAGCACCAAGCTTGGCCCGGACACACGACTCAAGCTAACGAGGCTATCACAGTGCCTGGGTGGTGGACACACCATTGCTAGCTACACCTCCAAGTTGCTAAGATCATGTCCCCCTATATAAGGGTAAAACAATAATTATGGGGAAATAACGGAAGAATCTCAAGCGTATTGGTTTGACATACTGCCCACATGGCACACATCCTTCACACCAACACTCCCACAACGCCCCACTTCTTCCCCCACACCACCATGTCGTGTCCGTGTCGCGACTGCGTCTCATGCCCTCATCAACAAAGGGAAGAAGCGGCCCTACGGCTATCCCGGATGGCCATGCTGCATGACCCCGTCAAACGATGCTTCATTGGTGTCCGACGAAGAACCTCCTAAACCAGGCTTTGCAAATGCTCTAATCATGTAATGACCCAAATTTTCTTAAATATTTTAATGGTGTTAGATGTGTGTTGCACTATGACAACTTTTTCCAGTGAAATAAAATGAGCGAGAACCTGCTTTGATACTAAGAAGAAGATTGTGGATGGTGGTTTTAGAGATTAAGTTTAGAGAGAGAGAGAGAGGAAAATGCTTAAGGCTTACTGAGTTCAATGTTTTCACTAGCATTAATATTTATATTAAGTGAGAAGTTACATGCACACCCTATATTAATAGATACACCCACACTCTAACTAACTCTAGTATCATTACTAATATGTTGCACTATACACGGTGTAGGTTCGAGCAGTGACTCTGGCACAGATCGTGTAGGATTTATGAGTATGTAGGAATGCTCATGTGATGTACAGATGCATGCGTCGTTGTAATAATAAGATATGTTATGTTATGAGGTATGGAGAGGTACGTTAGGATATGAGTTTGTTTAGTTCATGGTCTTGCATTTGTAGTGTGATATAAACTCTACGATACATAAGAATTTATTATTTCCTTCTTTCAGTTGCTCTGACATACTATTATTATCACTCATGTGATGCACCCACAATGCACCTGAGTAGAATATGGTAGATTGCTGGTGTATCCACTGAGTTGCATGTTGTTTAGCAACTCATCCTCGTGACATTTATCTATTTCAGGTGATTATATCAACAGAGTGGACGCTGGCTATTTTGATCCTATTGGTGCTGATTTCGTTGACCCTATGGACGCGGAGTACCAGGAGCCTTGGGAGGGCGACATAGCAGGTTACCGGGAGGACTTTGGTGCTGATTTTAATTCGAGTGCCGACTATTGATAGTTGTAGTTTCGGTATTGAGATTAGTTTCGTATTGTTAAAGCCTCGTACTTTTATTTATATCTGATCTTTATTTTTATATTAATTATGAGATATTCTTGGATTTTATCGCAGTTATTTATACATATTTAGCGCGAGAACTTTGATTATATGTATATTTGCTTAGCATATTTGGGATGCAGGCGGGTTATAATATGGAATTCTAGGCCCTCGGGATGGGATAGAATTTTGGATCATAAAAAATTACCTCCCCTTTTGAGTTTCTGAGTACCACACTGATGCCAATTCATTTTTAGGCTGAATTCCATGCACCGACAACATTTATTTTAATCACATTAGATAGTAGTAGGATCTATATTTCTTCTCGGGGATTTGGAGTAGGTACATTTTGTTGGAGATAATAATTATATATGGTGTGTAGGAAGTAATAGTATTAAAAGTGGTATGTAGAGTCCATAGGTTAGTAAATGGATAGAGGGGTGTCTCTAGTGAATGTAAGTGGCTCTCTCTATTTCCTCTTTCTCTAATAAATCCTCAAGTGGTATTTTTGATCTTTTTCTTTATTTTATTATTCTTTTTAGTTCAGATGTATATTTATTTTAACATGCTATATCGCTCCGGGTGTTGCGTCTAGCCTAGGATTCCTCCAACATGCCCGTTTATCTTCGTCTAAGGTCAGATTCATTGTTATTGCAACCACCAATCCATATTTTTATGTGAGTTCTCTGTCAGTACATAATCCATGAATTTTTTTAGGGAAGCAATCAATGGGTTGTATTTTCTAAGGGAAGCAATCAATGGGCTTTGGCATATGTGCTGAGCAAGATTCTAGTGCTAAATCTAATTGATGTGATATATAGCCAAATAAGAGCTTACTGTAGGTGAAAAGGTTGCCATTTTTCTATTCTTGTCAGTTGTATCCTCCGTTTTTATTGAATATTTTTTTTAGGTGAATATGGGTGATAAGGACAACATGATGCAAAGCTTCTTCCTCGCTGAGACATAATTATTTATATCTCCAATTCTCGCTATCCTCTGTCATCTCACTTGATGAGTGAGTGTTCAACACAAAAACCCACCCACCTAGAATATTTCCTGAGACAACATAGCTTTGTCGGAGAATGTTGAAAAGAATAAAACTATTCACAACTGAGACAGTTAAGCACTAGTCTTCTTATTCAGAATATATGGGATAAGATCAAATGCCAAAGGCTTTGACAACATCAGTTCTTGTGAAAGAACTCAAGGCCTTGGTGTTTCACCTAGAAACAATATATGCCGATTTGTAGTTTATGGCAGAGGACTAAGAGCCATTCGAGCTGCTACAGAGGTATTAGAAATATTTCTGTGTAATATAGATTGAAGCTACTTTTTCCCCCTACACTCTGTGCATCCAACTCAAAATCAATTGGCAATGAGTGGAAATTCTAAGAGGAGAGACGAGGCTATAACTTACGCCATGTCGAATGAAACTTCAACCTTTTCCTTCATTTAGTCTTACCTTTAGTTTCTTAATAAAAACTGATATAAGAGCACCTTTATTTCCACCCTAGAATCTTTGAGTTCATCCATGTGGACACGTGCAAAAGGAAAAAGAGGCAATTTGTGGGTGCCCTCAAAGATTCAGCTTGGTGATAAGTGAATCTTGAAGTTCACTCACTTATTTGGTTCTATTTTTCATTTTTTTGCTTTTCCTCTATCGTTATTCTTCGCTGATGAGTCGTACACCCCCATTAACCCACTTTGAAACCCATTTCTTCTCCTTTCATTCCGACGAGTCCTCCGTTCTGGCTAATCATATATCCTTGTGACAGGAAAGAAACTCACTTCTTCATCTCTTTCTCCATCTTTAAACTTATAAATTTTTTTTAAAAACCCTTAAAAGAATGAGAAATGTAAAAAAAAGAAAAATAAAAAAAGTTTTTTTTGTCTCTATGCGTGACGGTGGGTACCCACTGTCAGTGGTTTAAAACTAACGGTGGGTACCAACTATCAGTTATTTAATTATGACAATGGGTACCTACCGTCAGCTTTAAACTTCGATAGGTCCCCATTGACTGTGGGTACTCACTAATTATGACAGTGAGTACCTACCATTAGTTTTAAACCAGTGATAGTGGGTATCTACTGTCACACATTCAGACAAATTTATTTATTTTTATTCTTCTTACACAAAGCCAGAATTTTTCTGATGGGAGTCTCAAATAGTTTTGTCAACAACAATCACAATTACCAAATAGAAAAAAAATAATAAATAATTGAATAATTCTTAAAAAGATAGAAGCAATTCTTTTTTCTTTTTTTTTTGATTAGGTGATAGAAGCAATTCTCACTAAAAGTCATTTGATGATTTTAATAAAAAAGCCCTTTACAACTGCCCTCGATGAAGTTTCATGTCTTGAAAATGAAGCTGGACTTTTTTTCTAAATGATCATGTATCATATATTTAAATGATCGTATATCATCAATGATTAAAGATGGGATAGTCTACACAGTCGAAATGGTAGATCATAGATTGAAAAGCTAGTCAAGAAATTACATTTTTTGAGAGCTTTTAACCATCCGATCTGTGCACTCTACTACCAATGCGTTGTCCTTAGTTTTAATGGCTGATATTAAAATTCGTCAATGAGATGATTTACATATCCACTTATGGTCACGATTCTTTGGGTAAAACATTTTCTAGTGATGATTAACTACCTGAGAAATTTAGATTGATCATGACTGTGTGCCACATCTAACAATGAAGCACACTTCATCAATGATGCGAGATAAAAATTTCAAATTTAATGGTGGAAGATTATTTAAATATCATTTAGTGTTTAATGTTGGTGCCCTTGTCACTAAAAAAATTATACTTAGTAAATAAATTTGCTAGGGCTTTTAGTTTCTATTAATTTTTTAATATATATATATACCTCTAAATTCAATGCAATAATCGATGGCCCTTGAGAGCTCTTGGCGTTGGTGATCGGAGAGAGAAACATGATAGAGATAGCCTAAGGTTTGAGATTATGAGAGAGAAATAGGTGGCCTAAGATTGAGTGAGAGAGAGAGAGAGAGAAAGAGAGAGAAAGGCTTGGCTGGGTCCTGAGTAGTGGAATATAGAGGGAGATGATCGGCTGGGTCCTTGGGATTTGGGAAAGTGGAATCAAGAGAGATAAAAGGGGGGCGAGAGTCTTGGAATCGTTGGAATTAGAATCACCAAAAAAAGAAGTGGCAAAAAAAAGAGCGTGAGGGTTGGGATTGGGATTGAAATATTTTTACTTGCAACCAAAAAAAAGAGTTCCTTCAAGGGAAGTTCTTAGATGTGGGGGTTTCTGTTAAGGTATATTTCATCGACACTTGGGTCTTTAAAAAAAAAAAAAAAAACTATTGGGGGGATCTTGGGATCCCCCATCAGACAAAGTGGCTCCACCACTGTTTTTACGTTTCTCATTCTTTTTAGGGTTTCTAAGAATTTTTTGTAAGTTTAAAGATGGAAGAGAAGATGAAGTGTGTTCTTCTCCTTACACAAGGATGTACGATTAACCGGAATGGAGGACTCAACGAAATAAAAGGAGGACTCGGTTTCAAGATGATTTCATAGGTAACATATAAAGGCATGATCAATGATCAATCAATAGATTGGACTCTTTTGTTAGAAAATGAATTTCTTGTGGTATGCAAGTTGTCTAACTTGAATTGATCAAAGATGTGTCGGCAAAAAACAGTGCAAGAGAAATAAATCTGTTGATATTGTAGGCAAGGTGTCAAACTTAGTACCGGGTATCGGTCCTTAAAAGGACGGATACGTGTCGGCCCTTGAAGGACGTATACGTATCGGCCGATACCGAGTTGTGTGAGTGCCATTTAAAAAAAAAAAGAAAAAATAAAAATAAAGGTATCGTCTGATACCGATACCCGAGTTGATATCTAATACATATCGGAGACGATATATATTAGTTTGTCGAAAAATGGATACGTATCAATATCGGCTGATATTTGATACCATGATTATAGGTTCTATACAACCGGATTGTATGGAGGATCTAACATCATTTACTTTGGAGACGGCCAGATTTGAGATGAAGTAATAATTTTAACCCTTTTTTTCCTGCTTAAGAAATGAAATGATATCTCCAAAAAAAAAAGAAAAAAGAAATGAAATTGGTGCATCATTCACCAGCCAACCTCCTAAATAGTGAGAATCAATGGAGCTAAACCTTTTAATACAACCTTATTTACTCCTTACGTGCATTGAATGTTTTTTCTTTGGTCATTTAAATCTTGACTTTATTTGACTTTGAGCTCCTTATCTTTATGCAGTCCCAAAAATCATAAAAATCACATGGATAAAACTTATTTGGACCATACGGTTAACAATGCTCTAGATTTATAATCAAGGTATAGAAAAAGGAAGCCAATACTTGTACACGCTTTTTAAGTGATTGCATATAGGTTAAATAAAGAGTTTGTATTTTTGGGAAATGTGACATATAAAATTACAATTTGGGCTGTATGATTTAAAGTTCATGATCTATAGATCCTTAGTGGATAAGATTAGAGCAAAACACGATAACCATTGAATCAAATAATAGCCTTTGACTATATTTAATTACATGATGAAGATTATATTTCATGCCAATCTTATCCACGAAGGATCTATAAATCATAAACTTTAAATTAAACGGCCAGAATATGTTTTTACATGTCATAAGTTCCTTAAATATGAAGTCTTTTTTTGAACTCGATGCAATCACTTATAATGCGAGTGCAAATAATGGCTCCCATAGAAAAATCACTTCATAAGCACAACAGTGAAATATGTTTGGTCGTTAATTACGTAATTGCCATATCCCTAACTTGAGACGGTCTTGTTCATCGAAAAGTGTCACCTTAATTAAGGTACGAAGCCATTACTTGAACTCTTTTTCCAAGTGATTGCACTAAGGTTAAAAAAAGACTTTGTATTTTAGGGACATAAGACATGTGAAAACGCAATCTGAGCCGTCTGATTTAATGTTCATGATCTATACATCCTTGGTGGATCAAATTGGCATGAAATATAATCTTCATCATGTGATTAAACGGTTGATTCCTATACAAATTTGGACTGAAAATTCAGTCATTTCAGCCGAAATTTTGATCCTTGCCCACAGATATCACTAAAAAAAAAAAAAAACTTATTTTTTACTAGGTATTTGTTTTTGCAACCAAAGTTTCTTACGTTGCCTCTATGGTATTTGCGTGCAAAAAATTTTGATTGCTCTGAATCGAGTGATGGAGATCATATTTTTGTCCCAATCTTACACACAATAGATCGCAAGATCATCAACGTATCATTAGACGGAAGGACAATGATTCCACGTGGCACACATACAAAAAATTGACTCGAGAACCAATTGATGATGCGCCCTTGATCAGTCAATTTTTTGGGGTGTCTGTCACATGGAATAAACAGTTGACTGTATTATGATATACCTATGATCTCAAGATCCGTCTATATTATGGTATACCTATGATCTCAAGATCCGCCTATATTATGATACACCTATGACCTCAAGTTCCGTTGTGTTGAAGATTGGTATAAAAATCAATCTGTATCATATAAGTTAAAACAATCAACAATTTTTGTAGCTTGAAAACCTTGGTGGCAACACAAGAATCTCTGGTTGCAAAAACAAGTACCATTTGTTAATTCACTGTAGTTTGCCGTTTTGACTCTTGGGTATACTGGGAGTTGCCACTTGGGACCACAATCCATACCATCTCCAAATGTACAAGAGTTTAGGAACCTTGTGAAGCACACACATTTTGGATGAGTATAAGCTATTGTTAGTTATGAACTTATAATTACACGAATTCTGCGGATCACGGCCAATGCATGTTTTTTAAATGAGAATTTGGTGAACATGGTAACCAAAGTTGGTGAATGGTGACAGATGACTGTGGGGGAATTTTAGTGTCATGTGGCTCCATATGTAGATTGGATTTGGTACCAAGATTATTATAAAAACATATTTTTATCATGTGATTAAAAGTCTAAAACTGTTGGGCAAACACATCGTAGCCATTCAAGTTTGAGAACTTTTGATCACATGACTTGTAGGTTCGAGTCCAAAGGGGAGTCACTTTATGTGTAAAACGCCAGAAGTTAAGCATGTATCCTGTCCAACTGTCCCAGGACTTTATACGGACGGGACCAACAATAGGTAATAGGGCCTTTTTCTTTTTGGGCAACTACATGACGCCAATTTGATCACCACCGTTGGTGACTCAGTTGTTGTAATAGTCTTATATTGGATAGAGAAAAGTCTTGATTCTGGGCTATATGTGATTGCGGACACTACATGTCATGATACATTTTGGGTAGGACTTAAGCCCATGCAAGAAACAAAATTGGGCCGGGGACTTAAGCCTAGAATCGAACAATATTGTGGCATGTAGGTCTGGATCGTCACAGAATGGTATCAGAGTCGAAGATGTAATAGTCTCACAATATTAGATGGAGAAAAGTCCTAATCATGGGCTATATGTGATTGCAGATATTACAGGTTATGATACATTTTGGGTGGGGACTTAAGCCCATACCAGAAACAAAATCGGGGCGGGGACCTAAGCCCAAAACCGAACAATATTATAGCGCATTTTGGGTGAGGACTTAAGCCCATACCATAAATAAAATCGGGTCAGGAACTTAAGTCCAGAATCGAATAATATTATGACGCATTTTGGGTAAAGTCTTAAGCCCAAAATCAAACAATATTGTGACATAGGAGTTTAAGTCGTCAAAGTTGCTCACCTAATGCGTCAAAGTGATTCACCTAATACTAACTCCTTTTAATACTTGTGATGCGTGGGTTAGCTAGAACCAAACTCTTTTGGGTCGCCAGCTCTAAATATTTTGACAAATACAATAACTCACCATCTAATCTGTCAAATGTGTGATTATAACCTTCACATACAATTGTAAAATGTTTGCTTTTCATCATTGAGCGTGTGGCATCGAGCATGGTCACCAAATTCTTCGAATATTTAAAAAAATCCGGAATGATTCACATTTTGCAAATTATTACATGAAGAATCATGGATAATTAAAGATTTTTTCAATAAACCATAGTTTTTAATATTTCTTAATTTTTTTTTCTCCAAATTTTACCCCAAACTTGTCAAATTTTGCTAGATTTTTTCGAATTCTAACCTTGCCAAACTATTTCCAAACCCGGACTTAGTAACCAAGGTAGCAAATCGGGTACTAGTATCTGGTATCGGTTCTTAGAGAACCAATATGCCAATACGGTGAACTTTTTATTTTTATTTTGAAAAAATGTAAAAAATGTTAGTCTTAAAAATATCATAAAAAGACTTATACTTAATCTATTAGATTATTTTTTTACTAAAAAGAAAATGTTTTAATTTTATTTTTTTTTTACAAATTTGTTAGGTATCGGCCGATATCCAAGCCGTATCAGCTGAAAGCCGATATGTATCGACTGATATTATACAATATCAGCTGATACAGATACCTAATACCGATACCATCCCGATACTAATATCATGGTAGTCTTATTATCGGTATACCAAAATATTGATACTTATCCACAATATGTATTGATATCAGCCGATACTTGATGACTTGCCAGTGACTATGGTATCAAGGTGCTCAATCATTAGCACCAACCAACTAGTTGAAATATAACCAAAGTCATGCTTGTTACCCGCAACTACCAATCAGGCGGTCAGGATCATAATTATTTTCTTTGACTAATCCCGTGTGAAATCAAGTCGTATGTGCCGTTGTCTATGTAAATACCCATACGGGATTGTAGCTTCTCAAGCCTTTTTAACCACCCAATCCGTCATCTATGAGTTCTCCGCATGGTTAATAGTAGGGCTCTCAATGGGCCGGATTAAGACGTGGGTTCAATCCGGCCCTAATCTACCCCAAATTTTTTTTATGGGCGCGACCTGAACTCAGGTTAAGATGTACTCAGTCCAAGTCCGGTTTCTATCAAGCCGGGCCGAGTTTGGGCGATTTTTCAAGTTTTTTCTCGATTATATTTTTCTAATAAAATTTGGTTGGCCTATTTTTTTGGCTGTTTTTTTGAATAAAATTTAGTTGTGCTTAGGCTGTTTTTTTTCTAATAAAAGTTTGAAGAAGGTTAAAATTTTAATTAAATAATTATATTAACATTATAGAGGCTCAGGTACACGCTTTTATTCAAATATTTTATCTTAGTTTGTTGCACAATTGTTATAACGGATATCGGCTGCTTAAAAGGACAACGGTTGCACAATGTTTATAACGGACAATGGCTCTATAATCTCAAGGCATTTAAATAAATTATATTTAATTAAAAGAAATTTATTTTATAACTTTAACAAGATATATATATATATATATATATATATATATATATATATATATATATATATATATATATATATATATATATGGGTGCGAGGCGGGTGTTGGAACACTCAACCCAAGATCGGTCCGGATACCAAGTTGGGTGTTTGCTTGATAGAAAGTATCACCTTTTACGGGTCGAGTGCGAGCCAAAATTCGGGCCGGCCCGTCCCATTGAGAGCCCTAGTTAATAGGTCTGAATTCGGAAAAAATGGGCAAGGCATATATAAAAAAGAAAAAAAGGGGTACAATTTGGGGAAGACTGGTGTTACTACCACACCACTTTATGTTAAGCCATCTCACTTAATCAAAGTAAAAATTTATTTACTACTGTGAATCAAATGATTGAGAACGTTTTTCATCCCAACATTCCACAAAATAGATCTTGAGACAAGGTCCTTCCATCAGATGGTCTGGTGTTGATTCCACATGATACACGTATCAAAAAGTGAATGTGAACCAAATTTGATGGTACACTATGATCATGTTCACTTTTTAGATGTGTGTCAGATGTAATCAACATTTGACCCTCTGATAGTAGTAGGCTCATAATCTCAAGATCTATTGTATGTAAGATGGGGACGAAAAATGATCTCCATCATTTGATTCAATCATTTTTTGCTTTGACTGAGGTGCCTGTAATATAAAGTGGTGTGGAAGTAACACTAACCTTTGGGGAAACATTAGCAAAAAAGTGGTGAAGATATTGAGGGACTCATTACTTGCACACACTTTTTAAGTGATCGCACCAAATTAATCAAAATTTGTTCTTGCACATGTCTCATATTATTGCACCTGAATCAAAAGAAAAAATTATGCCTAATTATGTTGGTCTCTCTCTCTCTCCCTTCCTGCCTGATAAACTAATCTAAGCCATTTACAGTGAGCAGAGACTTCTCCCACGATCAGAGCCATCTCTAAGAAGTCACAACCAAGTAAATCCAAACCGCCATCAAAATCCATCAAAATTTACAACTATAAAAATCTCATTAAAACCTCTACAAAGTTGTTCATCTATGCTGCTGTAAATAAATCCCAACACCCATAAAAAAAAAATTTGAAGAAACTATTTTCACAACATATATTGAGAGAGACTCTTCTATCAATACCATTCTCTCTCTCTCCACAAAAATTTTATGTTGATCTTTTTAATAATTTTGTTGTCGTGTAAGATTAATTAATTATGATTCTTTTATTAAGGTATTATGGATATAATTCCCCTCAGATTAATGAGATATGCTATAGGATTGACACAACTCGATCTTGGCATGAAGATAATGACAAGAATATGAGCTCCAACGCTTAATATATGTCTTTTGTCTATATATGAAATTTGGCATGTGAAGAATTAATTCCATAGCAAGCAGCAAGAGTGAATTTTGTATGTACTTAAATCAAATCACCAAATTTGAAATCTTCTCTCTACACCGTTCTCTCTGTCTCTCTCTATACCGTCTCAGTCTCTCTCTCTTTTTTTTTTTTTTTATACGGCCATTCAGCCGAGACAGCCTCAAGAACCGAGAAGCAGGCATGCATATACATATGACAGTTGCAGAGTAACATAAGGGAGCACCAACTACAATGGTGAGGGTTAACTAATAGAACCCAACCCACACCTTGTAAGGACAAGGGTGAAATAGCATGGAGGACGAGTATCGAACCCATGACGTACTCCCTCACAATGGAGGGAGTGTACCAACTAGGCAAATGCCTCTTTGGTCTATCTTAGTCCCTCGATCTCCTCTTCGGTGCAACTAGAGGGTAGCTTAGTCTCTTTTTTAAAGGTTAATATCTAAATTTTGGGAGCCATTACTTGCGCTCGATTTTAAGTGATTGCACCAAGGTTAAAAAAAGACTTTGTGTTTTAGGGACATGTGAAAACGCAATCTGGTCGTCAGATTTAAAGTTCATGATCTATAGATCCTTAGTGGATAAGATTGGCACGAAATATAATCTTCATCATGTGATTAAATATAGTCAAAGACTATTATTTGATTCAACGATTGAGAACAATAGATCATATGATAAATATCGTGTTTTGCTCCAATCTTATCCACTAAGGATCTATAGATCATAAACTTTAAATCAGACGGCCTAGATTGCATTTTCACATGTCACATGTCCCTAAAATACAAAGTCTTTCTTTAGCCTCAGTGCAATCACTTAAAAAGCGTGTGCAAGTAATTGCTCCCCTAAATTTTTTGGGAAATTTACTTGATTGACCCTATCAGATACACCTTTTCCATCTGAGACCCTATATTTTCACCTTTACTCAAACCGACCAGCTCCAAAGCCAGCCGTCGCCTGCTTTTACGAAATGTCAAAATTACCCCCAATATAATAAATAGTCGTCCTTTATTCAATTCATTACTGTTTACCTTTTTTACTTTTTACTTTTTCGTTTGAAGTCGGTGGAGAAGCGATGTTGATTCGTAGTCGTTGGCGTTCCGTTTTTGAATCTTCAAGCTACCAAATCTGTAAGTTAGAGATAAAATTATCTTTCATTATTATAGAGTTTTTTCTTCTTCTTTCGACAGTGTACATTTTGAAATAATTTTTAAGCCACCTCTCCACTCTCGAGGGAGATTATTTATATATAGTCGATATCGATTGTATATATAGTCAATATCGATCGTATATATAGTCGATATCGATTGTCCTTCTCATAGACCGACTTATGGTCCTTCTCGTAGACCAAAGCGACTTACGGTCCTTCTCGTATATATAGTCACCTCTTGCAACCCGACTTACGGTCCTTCTCGTAGACCATAAATTTTGATGATCGCCTGAGACTCACTTTCTTTGAAGATGCCCATCTGACTCTTGTATTTGCTTCCTCTGAAGCTGTACTGGATCACCTGAGACTCGCTTCCTCTGAAGGTACCCATCTGGTTCATCCGTTGGCTTCCTTTGAAGTCACGTTGAATCTTCGTCCAGCCATCCGTCTCCCGCGGACATTGTGCCTTATCGTCACACAACAAAGCAACGAGCTTCTGACCCCTACACTGGTTCAGCCTAGCTCAATTTAGTTATCGCGATATCTCGCTTAACTGTACCCTCGATCATGGCCCATCGTAACATATCAATCCTTATATTGCCGCATACCCGCGGTCTAGACCCTCATGTCATATACTAGCGACCGATTCATAAATCTCAGCTTCCTCATGAAGTGAGAATGGAGCATCCTACATGCTCCTTGCCATTCATGGCAACGGTGCTCTCAGCACCAATGTGATCCAACGTCTCAAGTTGGAGTCATCAGCGCTCATCCACCTCGGACCGACCCGCTAACTCAACCCGTGGCTCACATGGTCAACTAGCGTCGAGTACCTTTTTCGTGACATATAACCCAGCAGTACCGCCCCTCTGCGTGTGACTCAATCGCATCTCTATCACAGACATGCAACTCAACTGTACCCAAGTAACTCTGGTTGTCACAAAATCAGAGTGCACCTCATCGCTCTGGCTTGCCAATGTAGTCCCAATCGGGGTGAAGCATAGTGCTTCATTGATTGAGCAAGGTGCTCTCGTAGACATTGATTTTTAAGGTTATTTATATATAGTTGATATCGATCGTATATATAGTCGATATCGATTGTCTATAGAGTCGATATTGATTATATCGATATTGACTATATATATAATCGATATCGACTTTTTCTACGAACAACATCATTATCTCAGTCTGATTATATATTACAGTTCATTTAAAATTTAAACAATCTGTGTCATTATGGGACTCACTCCTTTTTTTTTTATTACAGTTCATTTGAACAAGCTATCAAAATGGTCGTACACCGGGCTGTTGCCAAATGTTCCCTCAGTGCCATTTGGAATCTCTACGAAGATGCTAGCCTAAGGCGAAAGGAGTTACTGAGAGCATCAGTTTTTGGTGGAACATTTCAAATGCCTAAGGGTGTGGGATTTCTTGGAGATGTGGTTGATGCAATATTGACTTTTTGGATTGAAAAAAGCCACTTTCGAATCGGTAAGACTGATATCTATCTTTGGAAGTTGGACATTGTATTGATACTGGGTCTTGCCGTAGCTGGCCCCGAAAAGTATAACCCGTCCATTAAGCCACTGGAAAAACAAATCATTCGATATAAATACTTTCATGGAATGCTACTGGAAAAACTCTCTGGTCTCATATATATGGTGCAATTAGGTGAGCTAAAAGTGATGACAATTTCGTAAAGTTGTCTATTCTATTTGTGATGTGTATATTTCTTTTTCCCGGGTCCCACCATCAACTGGCGGAAGACCACGTCAATCTCATCGATGATGTCAAGAACTTCAATCGAACTCTATGAGATCTCCACGTGTATCATGACTTGATCGAGTATATAATGAAGGGCGTGGCTAATAGAAAAACTGCCGAGATGGATAAAGGCTTTAAGTCGTACAACACATATGAATGCATATGTGTACTTCAATGGTAGGCTTACGAGATGCTGTCAGAAATCTCGCATGTACGGACATCCCTTAAGGACCCTTTCTCACGATTGTTGAAATGATCGAACAAGGCGCAATCAAGGATCAAAGGCTACACTCACGGAAAGATGTTGAACAACAAGGTATGATGTTTATTTAATAATTTAAATTTATAAAGTTAAAGATGTAGAGAGATTTGATGCCGATTGAATACCGCCATCGACTGCTTAACGAGTCAATAACGATTTTATAGAGGGTCGATACCGATTCATTAAGGAGTCGATGGCGACTTCCTAATAAGTTGATACCGATCTCATACAGAGTCGATAACGATCTATTATAGAGTCGATGCCGACTTAGTAAATAATCGATACCGACTTATTAAAGAGTCGATACCTTGCATTTAGAATATATTATCAGTTTAGTAATCTTTTATTATGTGTGCTTCCTTTTCTTTCAAAAGGTTTGTGCTCCCCTCGTACCTGTTGGCTTTGATTTAGAGATACCCATCCTAAGAGAATATCTACGAGGTCGAAAGGTCGTTGGACGGAAGAGAAAAGAGGTTCACGATGTGGTTCATGAATCGGTCAAGAAAACTGTGACAGTTGTGCGGCCGAAGAATAAGAGAAATTACATTCTCGTCGATAATATTGACAAGGAAGAATTTGACGTCCAATCGACGTCAGACGAAGAATCGTCCTCGGAAGAGGGCCTCGCCATGTAGAGCGGCTGAGAATTAGGGGGCCACGAAGGAGAGCTCAGCTGCACCGACCTCCTCCAATGAGTCATTGTTGAGGAGGATCGACGGTTTGGTGATGGATAACTTGAAACTCACCCAAAGAGTAAGCCGTTTGGAGCGAGAGAATGTGGTCCTCGCGACACGTTGTGACTCTGTAGAGAAATTATGCAACTCCTTGAATGAGCGGCTCAGTTCAAGGGATGCGGAGTTGCAGAAGATTATTCACTACAACATGTTAGTTAGAAAGGACTAGGGGGGTCTGAAAGAACTTCTTGAAAATATTTTGGAGGCGACACATAAGATATGTGTTGTAACATAGTTTGTATAAGTGAATATAATTCCAGCCAAGTTTTTAATTCTAATAATATTATATTCGATGTTCAAGATGCCACTATTTCGGAGATAATATCGAAGGTGTCAGGCACAGCCTTCAATATCCTATCATCCACAAAAAAGCCCATAGATAAGGGGCCATCTCCTCCCATGCATGAGGTGACGACAGCTGCTGACGAGCAGCCCGAGGCTCAAGCCGATAAAGGTCCAGCTGGTAAAGAGCAAACCTCTTTCCAATTGCCTTAGCAATAAATTAACACTAGCTTGAGACCTAGGCAAGGGAAACGCGTGAAAACAACTACCGTCAAACCTAGGACACAGAAAGGGAGCTACGACGAAAAAGCCTATAACAGAGAAGGCCATTGAAGGACTGGTGGTTGATGATATTGCTGAGCCTGGACCTCTGACTGATGCTATTGTTGAGCTGACAGCAGAGCAGAAATACATGATGAACCTGTAGAACAAGCCTGAATATGAGGACGAGTAAGTCATTCTTCCTAAGAATGACAATTAGTTAGTAGTAGTTTTCCTTAGTTTATTATTTTTTATGAAAATTAGTTACGTTGGCCGTTATTTATGCAGCACTTATGTAAGCACCGTCGGTGATTATACGCTGGTGGTGGAGTCTTTCAGATGTTTGGCAGGCACGGAGTACTTAGATAATATTATAAGTAAAGTAACCTTACTACTCATATATTTTAGTTATTTCATTATTGCTACTGTAAGCACCTAATAGACAATATAAAGTCATCGACTCTATACAGAGTCGGTATCGACTATATAAGTAATCGTCATCAATTCTTTAGAGAGTCAGCATCGATTGTATACAGAGTCGATGATGACTACTTATATAGTCGATACTGAGTTCCTCTAGAGTCATCATCGATTGTATACAGAGTCAATGACGACTACCTATATAGTCGATACTGACTCTATTTCTAGTCGTCAACGACTAAATACAAACTCGTTGACAACTTTTTTGAATGTCGCTTATTTTCTTAACTGTAATTGTATTGGTTTCATATAATGGGAGCCTACCTGAGACACTTGAAAGTTATTAATAATACTATTCATCCTGATGGAAAGGAGAAATGCTTCCTTATGTGTCCCACCGTTTTGACCTGCATGGGCCTTGAACTGAACTATTTTAACAATTTTCTTCTTATTGAAAAATTGTACGAGGAATCGATCGAGATACAAATCGAATGGTGGGCTGCTCATAAACTCAAAGAGAACCAAGACAAGAAACTGTTGCAAAATTTCTTCTTCAATCGATTTCAGAATCTATGAGCTCACAATTGTAGCACAATATGCTTCCAACATCTTTATTATTTTTCTTTATAATTTTTTCAATCGTTCCCTTTGAGATTATATTATTTTTTATAGATATTTATCTCAATTCATTCACAACAACCATTACACTAAGTGTTTGCGATTGTGAAGGTACTCGAACGATTGGTAATGGTCATCGACCTTATTTTTAATAGGTCCTATAAGGAAAGATATCTGGACCAAATGAAAACGCTGGTATAATATTTTGCTTAGCATATCTTTCATCATTAGACAGTCCACTATTTCGAAACAGACGCAACACCGTCCCGCGATTTTATATTCATACGGAAACTTCATTGCACTGAACGTTAAGACCTATCCTTAGTCATCTAGTGATTGTCAGACCAAAGTCGTTCCCCGATAGACCAATTCAAGTGATTGTGGGGTGTTTGTGCTAAAGTATGTAGAGTACTTCATGTTGGGAAAGAAATTTAACTTCGTGCAACCAGATTTGAGTAGGATTAGGGCATAAATTAGTCATGCCCTAGCTAAATACACCGGTGATAGAGGAGGGGAATTGAAGCAAGACTCTGGTGAAGAAGTACTAGTGGTCCCGTCCTTAAATTTGTAATGTAATGAAACTTGAATTTAAATATATGATAATATGTAATGTAAATTATATTTTGTACATTCGATTTTCAGTTGTGTACATTCAAATTTCAATTATTACTATAAATTATTTAACAACTAAGTTAACTTTCCAATAAAGTCACCATCGACTGTATATATAGTTGCTATCGACTTTACACATAGTCGTTACCGATGGTATATGAAATCGCCATCGACTTTATATACAGTCATCAACGACTATATATAAAGTTGTCAACGACTATATATACAATCACTGACGGCTCATTTGTATATTCAGTGTTTCTGAGCAACTGTACAGTCTAAAATTACAACTATTACGAAACAAGAAAATCGAGATTCTGAGTTTATGAGCAAATATAAAATCGAGATTCTGAGTTTATGAGCAAATATACATTGTCTCATTTACATTTCATCTATCACTATTAAAAAATTATATAGTGCGATGTCATCATTGCACGTATACTATCAACGCATCGGTCCCATTGCAGTGTAACTTCTGCAATTGTGACCATACTCACTACATCTGCGACACTGTAGGCCATAACTTCACCCTTAGATTGTATCATTTTTTTTCTTGGACTACCAACTTACTTTCGACAATTGTAGGGTGGTCTCACTTTTATATTTTTTGACAGTTGCTTCGCTTGAAATTTTCATTGGCTTTTATCGAGGGTGAGAAGCCATTGTTTGTCGTATGATTGTCTAAAGTAAGCGGTGCAAAATCACTTCTCATATAAGTTATAGTAATTATAACTTCTCCGATTGATGGTCGCAACGGTATGCGAGCAAGGCAAACCATGAATGTGCCAACTACATATCTTGTGTTCCAAGTCGACGTGATGAATGAAATTCCTAAAATTGACTTGAAATTGATCACACCCGTATGGTTAAACTCTCTTTCTACTAGCCTATTGCAACACCTTCTTCATGAGCTCGTCTGCTTTCGAGTAGAGGAGGGTGCTTCATTTCTCAGATATCTGTCAGAACTTTTGAAAATAAATAGCGACTTTTTCTCTAGTAAATCTGATTATGTCAATAATTGGTTTCTTCTGAGCTATCTTCAGTATGCTGTTCAATCTTTTAACATTATTCATAGTCAGATAATTATACTGCCTTCTTTTCATATATGTGTGTGCCCAATACTTCGAGTTTATATTTAAAATATACTTTACGGTCCAAGGATCATCATCTTTTTTTATTTTATTAATAAAATGATCAAATCTCTCTACTGAATATGCACACTCAGTGCTCCACCATAGATCCAACACGCCGTTCCTAGGATACTTGTTTGTCAAATTTTGTGTCATATGTCACATGCAGTAGCTGTGGTATGTGTTAGGAAAGATTTGTCTCACCGCTTTTATTAAACCCTTCGACCTATCTGTAATAGTAACAAAATTTTCGATAAACTCACCGATCACATACGCACCTACCCGCTCAAGAAATCACATCCATGTATCTTCTTCTTCTAACTTAACGACGACAAAAGCTAATGGTAATATATGACCAATACCGTCTTGCGCCGAGGCTATAAGTAGGATCTCTTCGAAACGTCCCTATAGGTGTGTGTCATCTACAAACAATATGTGACGAAGTGTATTACGGTAGCTTTCGATGCACAAGCCAAAACTCTAAAAAATATTTGAAACTTACTGTCAAGCATAAGCTGAAAAGACGTTTATACATTAGGATCTACCATCTCCATCTCCTTCACCCATGCCGGTAGATTCATAAATTGCCCTTCTCAACTGCCTCTAATATCATTTAGGGCGAGTTCTTTCCTCCTCCAAGTCTTAGAATATGTGATTTACACGTTATAAGTTTTTACAATATCAAATATTATCGGCGTAGGTGTATAGTTGAATCCTTCCATAAGTTTCTCCCGTATATGTTGGCTACGAAGGAGATTGTTACATTACGGTGATCGTGCAGTCCCATCTTAGCAGCCCCGCATGTGTGAGTACTATTGAACGTCTTGATTTTGAAAGAGTCGAGCCTAGTGAATTTAGACGCATGTATTCGCCACGAGCAATCGGGTTCGCAGCATCCGACTGTCACTCAATAACTAACAATTTTTAAGGGCCAGATTTAGAAGTTTTTCTCCACTATGTGTTCTTTCAATGCTCTTTGAAATGTTTGCTTGTCTCTGAAGATCTCTCCAAGTTTAAATGTCTAATTCCGATATTCAGTTTTCACATCTTGATCGGAATAGTCGCCCGATGTCTCTGACACTTCATAATATTCGTCTACTAGGGGAATATCAATGCTTCTCACAAAATTTTTTAGATTTTATTTTATAAATCCATCCGATTCGCTATCATAATCTTCTTCTAAGTTATCTTTATTAGTGTTTTCAGGTGGTTGACTAGATCCATCACCGATGGAGTTCTGATGTGGTTGACTATATCCTTCACCGAAGGGATTTTGGCATGGTTGACTAAACCCTTTTCCGAAGGGGTGCTCATGTGTATGGACATGAGGTTGAGCTTCTCCGATAATCCCCATCGATGACATGGTAAAACATAATTCATGAGTCAACCAAGTTGTCCATCCACCAGGGAATATATGACTAAAATCGTTGGTATCTACCACTCTTTCTGAAATGTAGTCTAACCCTTGACTACATTGTTATGATCCATGCATATATTTTAGTGGGTCATCATACGATTCAACTGGAGCATCATTTAAATCAATAGTTACTTTCCTGACAGATATGTTCGCCGTAATATCATTGTCATCGCCTAACGAGACGATATCATATATAGTTCTATCCTCTTCAAACTTACATGACTGAAATGAATGGTTACTCATAAAATAAGTCCCACCAATAGGTACTTGTTCAGCTTCGACTTGAAAGGATGACAGTTCCTTAATGATGAATACCTTTATGACGTCCACCCCGAATTTATAAAACGTAAATAGGGTGACCAAATCATCAGAGTCCAAAATATCGGCAACCACAGAGGTGTTCACTATCTTCATATGGAACTTTATGAAAATTGTTTCATCTGTCCTCGCAAAACTGACAGTAGACATTCGCCTTATGAATTATTTATAAGAAATACCAGTTGAAATGTTAATAACTCTCCATCAGCCACTTTTATATAAGCCATCATTGCTTATAAGAAGGTCATCATAGTGACAGAGAAGAGGAATGCCTACTTCCGTCATCGCCTATTTAAGAATGAGAAGAAATGAGTTATAAGACTGATGACACAAAAGAGAGAAGACGATTGTTAAAGCATATCGACTGTATATAGAGTCGATATTGATTATATAAACAGCCGATATCGACTGGTTAGCGAATTGACATTGAATGCTTATACAGTCGTTATCGATCGTATAGACAATTGTTATCGTCTGTTTAAAAAATTGACTAAGGAAATAAACTTTTTCTTATACTGGACCATTAAGAGACCCTAACAAACTGAAAATGGAGACCAATAAAATAAAATTATTTCTTATATTGTATCATTAAGAGACCCTAACAAACTAACAAACTGAAAAATGAGATTTACACTGGATAATCTAAAGATACCTCGCGTCGCAATGGCAAACTACATGGTCTTCTTTTCACAATGACAAAATGCAGAGGCTTTTTCTCCCAAGTCTCTGTTTCCTTTTTCGAAATAGCAGATCGGACTAAGGAATAAGACATCGTCACCTGACCTACCTCTAACTTTTTAGCAGATTAAAATGAAGAAGAAGAGAATGCTTTTGTGGGTTAAAGGAAGTTATAGAAGGGGGTAATTTGGACTTTTTACTCTCCTTAGGGTCGGCTAGGCTTGGAGCTGGTCGGTTTGGATAAAGGTGAAAATATAGGGTCTTTGATGGAAAAGGTGTATCTGATAGGGTCGATCAGATAAATTTATGAAATTTTTTACTAATTCTCAGTAACTACTTGGAAAGCGTGTGCAAGTAATAGCTCCCTATTTTAAAATATTAAAAATAATTATTCATTTGAGGAAAATGGGGACTTCAAAAAAAATTGTAAGAAAAGCTATTTAAAATGCAAAAGTTGTATTTTTCTCATAAAAAGCAATATAGATATTTTTTTAAATGCATTTTAAACGTGTTCCCACTTCCCAACCTCTCACAAAAATTGCTCTTTTAGATTTCATATCCAAAACGATCTTTATTACTTAATACCCAGAAAAAGATTCAACATATTGACGGCTCGAATGTTGGCCGATATTGCTCGTATGAGCCAGTTTTAAAACCTTGGTCATTGAAAAAAAATAAAATAAAAGTACGAAAATGAGCCCTATTTATATTTTTATCACAAAAAAGTCGAGCCCCTTACTAGCCAATATGAGCCCGTTTTGTATGTCTTCTCCATGCATGAGTCAGAAGCCAATATGAGCCCGTTTTGACTAGTGCCATATGTGAGTTGATATTTACGACTGCCCGTTTCAGGTAAGAGGGGCACTGATTAGGAAAAAAAAAAACTTTTTATTATTTTGGGATAAAAGGTGGCACAGGGGGCTGTTCTGTTTTGTAGAAGGCCCAAACTGAGTTGGCATTCAGTGCGTTCGCACAACATGCATAGGGTAAATTTTGTGTTGCGCCGGTTACAAATTGGCTCAGACTAGAGTTATGGAATTTCCACTAAACAATAGTACCTACAAATGTTGGAATTTTTTATGGAAACTAAAATTCTTATTTTGTGTGGCCCACACACACTAGGATTTTATAAAACCCTGGATTGCAGTTGCTAGAAATAATAAAGGGCATTATTGAGAATTGAAGGAAACTTCAAGGTTTCCTAATTTATATGTGACTCTTATTCCTATTAGAATACCTTGATGGACGGTATTCTAAGCAGGGCATGACTCTTCATGCTATATATATTGGTGGACGTCCCCCGCTCACTACACACAAGTCTTTTGGTATCTTCTCATTAAGAGAGTGTAGCAAGAGAGGCGGGTAGAGTCACCTTCTTCTTCTTCCTTGTAGGAAAGGCCTCGGGATTAATACATCGGATTAAATCTAAAGCGACGGTCACGATCTTCGCGATAAGATACGCACAAATATTTTAATTTATGGATTGTGGATTTATTGTTTTGATTGATCATAGCCCTAGATCCTAGGGCAATTATTTTGGATGGTCGGATCAATAGATGCGCCATTGTGAATATTAGTCTTTTGGATTTTATGATTTCGTAATATTTTTCATTCACTAGTGATGCATTTATTGTCTATATCCGTGGTGGATTTTATGGTCTCATGACATTTTTCCATTCACTAGTGATGCATTTATTACTGTTCTTTGAAATTGTAGAGTAATGGAAGGGACTTCTATTCAGAAAAGTTTGGCAGGGATAAAACATTTGAATGACTCTAATTATACTTCTTGGAAAACAAACATTGAGATTATTCTTGGTTGTTCAAATTATGACTTTGTTCTTACGGAGAACAAGCCTCCCCCTCCACAAGCGGATGCTACGGAGTCTGTAAAGGCTTATTTTACTCGGTGGGAGAAGGCTAATAGGTTATCCATGATGATTATTCATGCTTTTATTAGTGAAGTCATTCGGGAAGGTATAGAATCTACCAAAACAACGAAGGAATTACTTGAGAATATTCAAAATCAGTTTGTAGGCTCAAAGAAGGCTTTACAGTATGAATATTTGGGTCAACTCATGAACCTTAAGTATGATGGTAATGAAAGCATTCGTGAGCATCTTCTTAAGTTATCTACACTAGCTATTAGACTTCATCAATAAAGTATTAAATTTAAATAAGAACTGGTAGTTCACATGGGTGTTCGATCATTGCCAAGCGCTTATGACACTTTTAAAGTCAACTATAATGCTCAAAAGGAGCAATGGGATCTGACTCAACTTATCACACTTTGTGTTGTTGAAGAAGAACGTCTTAAAGGTTCTAAAATTGAATCTGCGTATCTAACCCTTTATAAGAGTAGCAAGAAGAATTTCAAAAAACGAGATTTCAACAATAACCGAAAAGACAAAGACAAAGCAGTCAAAGATCAAGCCAATAATGGATGCTTCTTTTATAAGAAGAAATGTAACATTATAAAGAACTGCTTTATGTTCAAGAAATGGTTGAAGGAGAATCCTGATGGCATTCATTATGAGGAGAATTTTAAGCCAACCGAATGATAAAGATTCTTATGAACATTTCTTTAATTTTCAGTTATTTGACTACTTTTGTTGTTATTAGTGGTTGATTGTTATGCTTAACTTTATTATTATCTCTAGTATGTCATTTTGTGGGATTGTAAAACATTTAGACTTTACATTTAAGTGGGAGTTATCTCACTTCTAAATTACAATTATCATTGATGCATCTTAAAATCTGTCTTTTATATATATATATATATATATATATATTATGGGTGGAGTTTTCCATAAAATCAGGTTGAATTTTTCTATAATTATATTTTGGGTGGAGTATCACAAATTGAGGGTGAAGGTTTTTCACAATTTGAGTGGCACACCTTGGTGAGTGAGCCAATAGAAAAATTTTATTTTGGGTGGAGTTTTCCACAAATTAAGGGTGAAGTTTTTTATAATTTTGGGTGACATACCTTGGTGAGTAAGCCAATAAGGTTTTACTTTAATCTTGCCTGTGAGTATTGGTACTCTTTTGGATTTGCTCAGAGTTAAACGTGATTAGGCACCACGTTAATAACTTCTTGTTCTGAGGATTAGGTGAAGTATTTCACAAGCCAGAGTTTTCTGGATGTCAGAACAACATACGACGAGTATGGAGCGGGACATTATAGATTTGCACATTTTGGTTGTGCATTTAGTTCACATGTTAAATTAGTTATAATTTCTCAAATTTATTGTTAATTATAGTTTTGTGACCATGGAACTGTCGTAGTATCGATTTCAGAAAATGATATACTATGTGCATTCATGATTCATTTTTATATTTTAATTAAATTTGGGTGATTTTGGGAATGCCTAAATTATTTCAAACAACGTTTTATTTTCAGAGTGCACTCGTTTTGGTTGTCTAATCCAGTGGGAGTCGTTTTTAAAACCATAGCCCGTGTGTGAACCAAGTGGGAGATTGTTAGAATTTCTTATGGAAACTAAAATTCTTATTTTGTGTGGCTCACACACACTAGGATTTTATAAAACCCTGGATTGCAGTTACTTAAAATAATAAAGGGCATTATTGGGAATTGAAGGAAACTTCAAGGTTTCCTAATTTACATGTGACTCTTATTCCTATTAGAATACTTTGATGGATGATATTCAAAGCAGAGAATGACTCTTCATGTTATATATATTGGTGGACGTCCCCCGCTCAAAACACACAAGCCTTTTTGCATCTTCCCATCAAGAGAGTGTAGCAAGAGAGGCGGGTAGAGCCACCTTCTTCTTCTTCTTTGTAGGAAAGGCATCGAGATTAATACATCGGATTAAATCTAAAGCGACGGTCACGATCTTCGCGATAAGGTACGCACAAATATTTTAATTTATGGATTGTGGATTTGTTGTTTTGATTGATCATACGCCTAGATCCTAGGGCAATTATTTTGGATGGTCGGATCAATAGATCCAATAATACAGAGAGAGGGCCATTAGTGAGCTCCCAATTAAAATGCTATATGCTGCACATTTTTTGTCATTTTAAATAACGATAACTTTCTTATCCAAAAAAAAAAAAAAAAGTAATGATAACTTCATTTGAGCCCACCGGCTAAAACTCATTGACCGCTTGAAATCACATGATGATCTTTGATAATAGATTTTGAGATCATGGTGCACCTATCAAACGGTTTAGGTTTTGATTCAACGTGGCACAAATCCCATGTGAAATCAAAACCTTGATCATCTAATAGGTGTGCCATGATCTCAAGATCCATTGTATCGAAGATTAGGGTGAAAAAATAATCTCCATTAATTTGATTTCAAGCAATCGATTGGTTTTAGCGTAGGTGCCCACCATTAAACCGCTTGGCTCAAATAGAGGTACTTGTTTAAGTAATTCACCCAATGTTTTGTCATTGGAACATGTAATCTGGCTTGTCGGAGCCAAAGAGAGCACTAACGACGCCTTGGGATTTTCTTAAAGTGCATGAAACAAGTGAAGCAAAGTGAGGGAAAACATTTACAGAGGTCAAAATATTTAGCTGTCAATGGACAAAATGGAACGTTGACCGCAAACGGAGGATGGCCAGGTCCGTTCCCAGGTTTAGGGTATTCCATATGTTGAGCCTACTTAGATCAAAAGTCAAATTTAGACGATTGAAGCCATTCAATCCCGTTAAAGAAATGTGAAATTGGAGACGGTGACCATGGCCCAATTTGTTAGTTAATGATCAGATATCATTTATCTTATAAGGCTATGAAAATATGTCGATACCCCGAGCTTTGTATTTGTTAAGAAAGAAAGCGAAAATAAATAAAAACGCAAACAAAGAGAAAGCATAACGATTTTATGTGATTTGATAAGAGTGCCTACATCCACAAAGCAGTCACTCGAAAAAGATTTTGTATATAATATAATTAGGGCAAAGATAATAGAATGCGAAATTACTATTATACTCTTAACATACGGACTCGACCGGTGCAATCGTAGCTAGATCATCAGTACTCTCAAGTGACTCAATCACATTTGTCTCTACATATCAAAAGTATTGACTCATGATTACACGCAGGTCAGCCACGCTACCAAATTGTTCAATTATTGACTATCCTTGAGAGGAGCATATAAGTTTACAGCCATGGATCAAAATGCTGGAAAACCGTTACGTATCATTTGAGCAAAAAATCGGTACGTATCGGACGATACGTACCAGAACAGTAATATATCGGATGATACATTGAATGTATCGTCTGGGCATATACATATATATAAGACGATACGATACATTTAATGTACCGTATTGTTAGGGTCTGATACCGATATGTATCAGTATCAGACGATATTTTGATCCATGTTCACATCCTCTCTTTTTTATTGGAAGAGTTATATGTTCACAGCCTCTTTTATCTTTGAAGAGATTGGTAATAGACCCTATTTATCCTTTTCCGAAAAGAATTTTTTAGGTGTTATAAAGAGGTGTGTCATATGTTATTTCTCGAATGAAGCTTCTCAAACTGACAAGAAATGGTGTTGGGTGAGAAGCAACATGAAGCATCTTCTCAACTCAATGCCATTTACAGTAAGGCATGATCATGTCTTTGGGTGATATGTGCTTTTCACTCAACAGTTTCCCTTTAAAAAATACTTTTTGAAAAAGGATTGCCAAACAACTTTTTAGTTCACGGGTCAAATGAAGCTTCTCAAAAGAGTCTATGACAAGAAAATGAAGCTTCTCAAAAGAGATTATGACAGGTAAGAAATGGTATTGTGTGAGAAGCAACAGAAGGCAACTTCAGCTTCTCAAAAGAGTTTATGACAAGCAAATGAAGCTTCTCAAAAGAGACTATGACAGGTAAGAAATGGTATTGTGTGAGAAGCAACATGAGACAACTTCTCAATTCAATGCCATTTTCAATTAGGCATGATCAGGTCCTTGGGTGAGATGTGCTTTTCACCCAACAATTTTCCTTTGAAAAATACTTTTTGAAAAAGGGTTGCCAAACAACTTTTTAGTTCTCGAGTCATTTTTTAGGACACATGCTAGAAATATTTTATATGTCATCTTATTTCAAGACCATGATATAAAGATCTATAGTAATGAATATTGAAATGAAATATAGGGTACCAACCATAGTGACAAATTTCGTTTTCAGTAATTTTTCGGTGGAGGTCCTTTCGGTACATTTCGAATTAATTTCGATACCTTTCGGAAAAAATTCGGGAAAGTTTTGAGGATTAAAAATATATAAAAATATATTTAATATTTTTTTAAAAAATTATTACAATATATACTAAATTACTAACATATTTAAAATAAATAAAAAATTATCGAAATTTATGAAATTTCACCGAAAAATACTGAAATTACAGAAAAATACCGAAATTTCCCCAAAAATTTCGTGACTCTCTTTTCGGTGAATTTCACAAAATTTTGCCGAATTTTAGCGAAATTTGTCACTATGATACGAACTATGTAAATATATAATATTGTTAATTTTGAACATGCGTTAGCTTCTTTGAATTAAATGATGGAGATATTTTTTCATCTCAATCTTAGACACCATTGGTTTATAAATCATGGTCTCCTAATCAAACAGCTCACAAAACTTTTTCAAGTGGCATGCGTTTCAAAAAGTGACAGAGTCAAGTCAACTGGCGTCATATTTTTAATTATTGGTCATATCCGATTCATATCGCTTGATATGTATCGAGTTGGGCTCCTTTTGACGCAATATACACTCCTGATTCACAATATAGGGCAAAGTAGTAGGGTCAAAGTGGTCAAATATCAGTCAATATTGGCCCTATTAGGTTTATCAGCCGATATAAACCCGATATCTACCAATTATAATGCTGAAAATTCCCTTTAGATAAAATTTTTAAATTGTTTCAAATTATTTATATAATTTTTAATACTTCAAAATCAAAAAGGGTTACTTTAGTATCGGCTGATTTGGCTGATGCATATCCGATATATCCCCCGTTACATAATACCAGCTCATGTTTAAAAGTAAGTATATTGGCAAAAAACTGGCACAAAACATGATTTCTATTATTTGATTTGTCACAATCAACCATTAATTTCAATTATAGCCTTTAACTGTATTGAATAAGATGATAGAGATCGCTTTTTATATATTTTTTCGGTTCAAAGATATTTACATCATGTTCTTCAAATCGGATTGCTTACATGGTATTGCACATGACACAAACCTCCAAAATAATAGTAATTTTTTTCAAGCATGTGTCACAATACAAATCTCATGCAAAAATTATGCTTGCATTTTTTAATTTAATTTTATAGTTTTTTCATATTTTCAAATGAAAAAGGTTACGTTACTATTGGCCGATTTAGTTGATACTTCTCCGATATATTTATCCGCCTCAAACCCAATATATGCATCTCTGTCACCCCGATATGCCCCAAAATCAAAGAGAAAAGTGGGTGGCATTATTTACACTCATTTTTTCTATCAAGAGTACACCTCTTTCACTCACTGCCTTGAATTAATGGATAGAGATCATATTCCATCCTAATCTTCCACAAAATAAGAACTCGAAATCCTGACACACCTATCGGACGATCACATGTTGATTCCACATCACATCCCTAAAACTGATCCTAATAAGTGTTATATGAAATCAACATGTGGCCGTGGGATAGGTGTTGCATGATTTCAATTTCTATTGTGTGGCAGAGCTTTGTGCTCTTCACAGGTAATGCGACCCATACTGGGTTAAAGAAGTCATGTAACTATCGCATACAGTAAAAATGGTTGTATCTGTTTTACAAGGGATAACTCCTCGTAGTTCGAAGACAATAGAGGATAGAGAGAGAAAGAGGCAGGGACAAGCAGAGCAGAGCGAATGAAAGAGAGAGTGATCAGATAGAGAGAGAGAAACGAGAGGTCATAAATCTCTGGCCTCATGTTCACAAGTGTGAGAGGACTATTACTTATCCTATCTACTCTATCTTCTTCAGCTATTTCTAACGCTCTTATCTCTTCCTTTCTCTTTCATTTTTCTTTTCCACAAGCTGATACCCAAAATAATTCAGTTATGTGACGACTTCTCACTCGCATTTATGCCTCGTTTCTGTCGAAATCACAAGCGAGATTAACTAAAAGGCGATTAGGATTAATGAAAAAAGTCGATTTCGATTCTCTCATGCTCTCTCTCTCTCTCACTCTCTCTCTCTCTCTCTTTCCTTCTCTCTCTTATTCTGTTTCCCCAACCGAATTTTTTCTCTCTTTGAGGATAATCGCAGCATTGAGATGAATCTCTGCTCGGTTTCTGTCCCTTGATTTGATCCGATTTTGATGATTTTTGAAGCGATTTAGATGAATTTTGCGATGGATTATTAAGCGAATATGTAAGATATTCGTTTAGCTTTTTATTTTATTTTAAAAAATATTAATTTTAATTTATCTTTTCGATGCCTGAAGAGGAAAGATAGAAAATTTAATTTTGAAGGAATACATCTGGAGGCGTTTCTGTGCAGAAATTTGAGAGGTAGATGAATTTTCGAGCTGTTTCAGTGCAAAATCTGGAATGTTGATGAAGCAGAAGAGCCTGATTCTTGCATTTTTATTTATTTAGTTATTTTCGTTTAGATTTTTATAGGTGGAGAAAACTACCTAATGTAGTGATTTTTTCCGGAATTATATACAATTGGTGAAGATTTTGCAATTTCCAGAGAAGATTCCAGCTCGGAGTTTAAGTTCAAGGAATCCTTTTAATCGAAGCTGGTGTGAATTAGTTCTCAGATTTGTTAGCTTTCCGATTGGCCATGGCGCCCAAAGCAGGGAAAACGAAACCTCACAAAGCGAAGGGGGAGAAGAAGAAGAAAGAAGAGAAAGGTGAGTTCAGCTCGTTTCATTTTTTCAGTTAGTAGTTTCTCTTTTTCACTGAGCAATGGCAATCTAGTAAATATAGATGAAGAATCCAATGGTTATACGACTGGGTAACACTGTAGTACAGTGGTGTAGAGGGAGCAAATTTTCATTTCTCATATTTGTTTATGTTGATTGCAGTGTTGCCTACGGTGGTCGATATTAGCGTGGAGACACCTGATTATTCTCTAGTTACGCTTAAGGTATCTTCCGGGCTATTAGGCATATTTTTCGTTAGAATTTCTTGTGACAAATATATTTCTAGAAAGTTAGAAGGCATTATTATGGCCACAAATTCTGGAGGTCACAGCTGAATGAGCCATCAATGCCTTGGCATGCACACGTGTAGCCATGACAGCACAGGTTTTTCCATGTGGCACACATGCTTGACTAATATAAGTGAGAAAAGTAGGGGCTATCAATGACATATATCAAAGCTACCATAGAAATTTAGAATCCAATTGGAGCATTTTTAATATCAACCATTTGATTGGACTGTTGAAATCCTCAAATGAGTGTACTCTTTCAGCCATGGAAGATCTAATATTTGCAACCAAATATTTGTAATGGCAACTAGGGATATTGTACATGAGCTGTTGACTACCTTGAAGACCTGGAAATTATTTTTCAGCCTAGTTTTTCACGGTTTTAATTTTGAAATCATGACGCACTTATTAAATGATCAAATATTGATTACACATGGTACACACATCTTCAAAAGTTACCCGAAAAGCCCTCTATGGTGGGTGCCACATGAAATCAATATCCGCCGGTTTGATTAGTGAGCCATAATCTCAACTCTATATTGAAGGTTGGGATAAAAGATGATCTCACACAAGATAGTTAACGGTTCTCATGTTCAAAATTCCTGATTTTCCTTTCCCAAATTTTGGTTGCAAATATTGGTACACAACCAAATATTACTTGGATGCATGGATCAAAATATCGTCCGATACAGATACGTATCGGTATTGGACTCGAACGATACATTGAATGTATCGTTCGATACATTCAAATGTATTGAATGTATCGAACGATACATTCAATGTATCGTCCGATACAGACCGGTACCGATACGTATCGTCCGATACGTATCGTTTTGGAGCTCGGACGATACATATCGGTAACCCGATATTTTAACCCATGCTTGGATGATTAGAAAAATGCCACGTGGCCTAAAAGAAAGGCGTACTTCGCATACTTCACCTTTCTGGTCCGGCGAGAATCAATGGATCAAGTGCGTCGTTGTGGTGTACTTTTCCTTGAGGACCCGGACCAGCGGTACTTTAGTGAGAAAACTGACGTACTGGTACGCACGATAATTAATGCGCTGACTCGTGCACATTAACCTAACTGCTCTGATTCTTGCTATGCTTAAGGGAATCTCGACGGACAAAGTTTTGGACGTTCGCAAGTTGTTAGCTGTTCACGTAGACACGTGCCATCATACCAACTATTCGTTGTCACACGAGGTAACTTACTTAGAAGTTATAACTCAAATATATTTATATTTATTTATTTATCTTTTTATGAATTACTAATTATTATTAGAGACTTGCGTCTGGATGTAGCCCTGAGGGCTGCAGGGCTGCGGTCTCATTACCATGTGGCAGCATGTGATAAGATTGATCAAGTATCATTAAAAATTTTAGGCATGACTTGATAGGTATCAATTTTTGAAAATTCGTTCGAAAGTATAAAAAATTAATGTACCAAGTTAGGTAGGTGTCACCTCACCTATGACCCACTAAATAGAGGTCAAAAAAAGATTTATTTATTTATTATTTATTATTTTTTAAATCACATGTCCTTTCTAGGTGATCATGTCACATGACATGTGATTTAGCATCCGAATGCAGTCCTCCAAGCTGCGTCCAAATGCATCTCGCCAGTTCTCTTATAATCTTATTATTATTATTATTCAAATATTCGAATGGTCCAACTGAGTTCAAAATATTGTAGGAATTCAATTAAAACAAAGACCTACTATTTTTGGGATGTGCATCATATTTAAATATTGAATTTATTTGTGTCGATAATTAATTTACCAATGACTTTGACCATATTGAATCAAAAGATAATAAATTTTATATCAATTTTTTGCACGATAGCTCTTTTAATCATGACTTTCAAATCAAACAACTTTCATTGATAACTTTGATTGTATTGAGATAGAGCACAAATCTTAAAAATGTTAAGTCTTTATTTTAAATGGATTGCAACAACATAAGGTTATAAGTTTAGACTGCAATTAGCTGTATCAAATTGTATAGGTTAAGCAATTTATTCACTCAACCTTAGAATCTGTGAAATTCATTGTTTCCTAAACATTTGTAGTTAATCAGGTGTTGTTTTGGTGCGTCCTTATTTTTGTTACCATACAGATGAGTTAGCAGTAACACAACCAACGTTTTAAAATTGGCCGAGTCCCAAAAATACTGGCCAATATGGATCATCTCGAGCCCATCGAAACTAAGACTTTGGGTAGTTATGATCCTCCATTGAAAATTGGCATCATATTGCCAAGTTTTAGCGGAGGTCAGCCATATCACATCTATAAGATGATGCATACCGTCCTATTGATACGCTTTATTAATAGTCATTAAAAAATAAGATCAATGACAGACAAAGCATGATAGCCATTGAGGGGGTCAGGAAATATATTAGATGCAAGCTAGGATTGTATCAAATAGTGTCATGTAGGCAAAATTGGCCACTAGTACACTTTCAAATGTGGAATAGTATAACATTCAATACAAACTTAATCCTTAAAACGATAAATTTCTCTCTAGCTTTTTGAGGTGAGGCGATAATATGATTATTGTCTCGCTCAACCCCAAGACTCGAAACCTACCGCGCGGGGACATCTTTTCTCATGCCATACTTAAAATCATGGTCAGGCCATACCTTTGGTGCACAGGTCAATCTCTCTCACAAGGTTTGACCAATTTGGCTGAGGGAGATGCATAAGTATGCGTTGCATGCATGAAACATTAGTCGACAAAATGGCATTTTCTCTCTTCTCACGAGCAGAATGTGGGATCATTAAATGGAAGAAAGATAGGATGGTGAAGCTGGTGGTGATCACTGCTCTACCCACCAAGGGGTGGGTGGGTACTTATAATGATCACAAGACCCTCCAATTAAATGCAATTTTATTTCTATTGAGCATTTAAATAGGGAGCGATTGATTAGTTTCGTTAGAATTGCCTCATTAGTGTTTATTTTGGGCCATGACACATCCAAGACGCTGCATCGATTTTCACTGTTTGGACGGCCAGCACATGCAAATATTGCCTTTTTATTCAAATATATGACCATTTGAAAAAGGATACCTATATTTGCACCTACAGAATCTATAGAATCTTTGATGGCACTTACCAAAAACTATTGACCTTTTGAGTCAAATGATGGAGATAATTTTTTGCCCCAATCTTTTACAAATTCAATCTTGAGATTACAGGCCTACCATCAAATGATCACCTTCTTATTCCATGTGATACATATCCCAAAAAGTGATTGAAAAATCATGTGGCACACCTCACAATCAAACATGATTTTCACGTTACTTTTTATTGGTTGTATGCCACATGCAAGCAATAACTGACTCTTTGGTGTGATACACTTATGATGTCAAGAACCATTGTTTGAAAAATAGGGAGAAAAAATAATTTCTACCGTCCGTTTCAAAGTAGGCAATGAATTTTGGTATAGGTTCCCCTCAAAGATTCAGTAAAGGAATTTTTTAAAAAAAAGAAAAAAGTTGGTGTAAGGTTGGACATATGTCACACGACCACTTGTCCAACTCTTTATTAAAGAATTATGTCTCTTGCATAGAATTAAAGAATTATCGGTCCGTATTGGGTATCGGCCAATACGTCTCGGTTTCAACCGAGTTTTTTGTTTTTTTATTTATTTATTTTTTTTAAAATTGGCCGATACATATCAATATCGGCCGATTCGTATCGGTCTTCCATGGACCGATACCCAATTCCCGTATCCGATTTGACACCTTGGTCTCTTGCACCACTAGCTCATGCACTGAATAGCAGCTGGTGAACTTTCTATGTGACATAAATATTAATTTTCTGTTGTGTCATTAGTTTTGAAGAACAAGGATCGAAGTTTTGGATTTCGTTTTGGTTTTGGTGGGGACTGAAACTAAAAATTTCTATCCCATACAAAAAAATTGAAATTTTGAGATTTTGTTTCGGTTTCGGTGGGGACCAAAACCAAAATTTTGGACATTTCAGCTAAAATTTTGAACCATGTTGGAGAAACTAAAAGTTCTCTATACATGTAGATAATGACTTCTCTCACTTTAGTTATGAAGAGAAGCTTCTTTATTTAAAGGTAAATATATTCAATTAAAATATTCATAAATTTTTAATAATTTAAAATATTTATAAAACTTATAATCAATCTTAGTCCTTCATAAAGCCAACTCTCCAAGAAAACGAAAAAATCCTTCATAAAACGAAGGATACACATTATATGATGTGTATCTCTTATCAATTGTGTGTATACTTCTCTTAAACTTGTCTATCATTTATCATATTATGACAGACGAGAGGCATTAATACTATTACAAATGCACTGTTAATTATTGTTAGAATAGTACCATATTGTCTAAGGGCTTGAAAGTCTTGAGTTATATATAGGAGGGGCACTTCTCATTTTACAAGTTGATTTTGTGAGGTTGAATTAGGCCTGTTAGAATTTTATCATGGTATTAAAGCAGGTATTTTTCTACTCCACGTCACCTAATTTAATTGTCTATGTGATTTGGCTTGGCTCAATCCCGCTAACATATGCTGAGGCGAGTTAGAATAATCTCACATTGTCTGTGAGTTTGAAGGTCTTAGATTATATATAGTCTGGACACTTCTCACCTTACAAGCTGAGCCGATTTTATAAAATTAAATTAAGCCCGTTAGATTTCTTATCATTTATGAGTATAGAAATGTCATTTTGTCCAAATGGCGAAGAGCCAAGACGGACAAAATGCACTGTTATGCATGAGTATGGAAATCAATGAAACTGAACTTTTGACCTTTCACTCGTTTACACCTCAAAACTATCGCATGTAACAAGGCTATCGGTTTGAGATGGTTCCATTATCACTCGGGTTTGGTAGCTTATACTAAATCATAGATGAGGTAATATTAAGTATCCTCCCGAGTGCTGGCTTCGGTTCTGGGTCAATCTCCTTATACCAAAATAGTCAAGCATAGGGACGTCCATAACCATTTTATGAGCACACAATCATTAAAAGTATGCTTTTTCCCTTTCACTCATTTGATGCTAAAAGAATTAGGCATTGTCAAGTTTTGCGGAGGGAGATTGACCTGAGACCATCTATGGTGCTTGGGTCAAAAGCGGAATACCAACTTACAATATGCATATTACCAGACCCTACATTTAAGTTGTAGATTTGAGCTCTACACTTGAGTCCTTTGGGTGCCATTGTAAGGATCAAGGGGGATACAACAACATGCAAGAGGTCGATCAACTATCATAAATTTTTTTTGTTATTTACATTGTTTATTTTAGGGTCATAGGTTGAAAATTTTAAGGACAATTTTTCTTTTTGAAAAAGATCATATTTTTTTATTCATGAACTGAAGGGTAGAAAAGTCATTTTCTTTCTAAAACCTTAGGATGTGGTGCAACTTGAGATCACGTTTCCCGTGATTGGCACTCGAGCATAGATAGAGTTGTCTCCTTGATGCGCCCCCCAACACCAAATTGTGATGTAGCTTGTCTCCTTCACAAAGACAGGCCAGAATGGCTGAGATTCACTGCACATAAACTATCCATCCGAGCCTTGAGATGCCCAAGTCCGAGGCAGTCGTTGCTGGCCAACCTATCTCAGTCTCTTTGCGGCATGTTAGAATAGTCCCACATCGGTTGTGGGCCGGAGGCGTTGGGTTATATATAATTTGGGCAAACCTCACCTTACAAGCAGGGCCGGCCATGGACCAAGGCCAGCCAAGCAAGAGCCTTGGGCCCCCGATTTTTAGGGGCCCCCAAATCTTATTTGCCCATTAAAAAATAGTTTAAAAAAATAAAATAAAATAAAATAAAATTTCTATGAAGCTAAAGGGCCCTGAATTTGGCTACCTTATCCGATACCAATTTTTGTGTCTTTTCGAGCTAAAATTTTGTTTAGATTTCTATCATTTTCATCACAGTAGTTAATTATTTTCTTTAAAAGTCTATTTTGACTGTTTGCACCCACACGTTTTCTAAAAGCTTCCACATGTGTAACCCCATAAAACTCGTTGATTGGGTTAGATCAGAGTCCGACGGAAATTTTTTTAACCCCGATCTTCCACATAAGGGATCTTGAGACCATATATCACCTATCAGACAACCAATTTTTGATTCCACATGTCACATATGACATTTCCTCAAAAGTGCACCTTGTGTGCAATGGCACACATCACGCTCAAACGTGATTTTAGGGTCATGTTTTGGGGATGTGACATGTGGAATATGATAGGTGGGAGACATAGTGTTAAGATCCATTGTGTGAAAGATCGAGGTGAAATACTATCTCCATTCCCAATCAATGAGTTTTAAGGGGATTAGGAAAATCATTTTTCTACACGAGTTCAGATCAAAATCTCCATGAAGATTTGACCACTCAAATGATCATATGGATAAATCTTGTTCTATTGATTTTTATTTAAAAAGTGAAGATTTGATTAAATACTAACTGATCTATTAGATTGGTACATATATAAATCAAGTGAACCTTGTTCCGTAGGATCTATAAAAGATAATAGGTAATAGGATCAATCTATGACCATTTGTTGCATTTATAGTTTCATCATCATAATAGCCTTATCTCATCTGTTTGGAGTCGGCTTTTAGGGAATTAACAAGGTCTTTTTACAATCGTCTGTCAACGTGACACCAATCCCCTCTTTTCTCATCCGGGATTGTGATCGAAAATTGCATCATAAAATTGTTTAAAGACTATTTGATTCGAGAAGAAAAGGCGTATGATAGATGGCTTCCTTCAACATTTTCTTTTCGAATTTCTTACACAATTTGAATTTTTTTAGTATTGTATTTTCTTTTAATATTTACTTGTATTAAATTTTTAGTTACATTTTCAAGTTATATATATAATAAAATAGAATATGTGTACTATTTTATGGGAGCCATTACTTGCACACGCTTTTCAAGTGGTTGCATCGGATTGCACCGAATTTAAAAGAAAGACTTACAAGTTTGGTGACCTCTACTATGTGAAAACACCATCTAAGCCGTTTGATTTGAAGGCCAAGATTTGAAGATATCAATTGCAAAATATTAAAACAAAATATAATTTTCGTCATTTGATTAAATGGGGTCAAAGGCTATTATATAATTCAATAGTTGACTACAATAGATCATATGACAAGTATCTTGATTTGCTCCAATTTTATGCACCAAAGATATATTGATCATGAGCTTCAAATTAGACGGCCCATATTGCAATTTTACATATCACATGTCCTTAAAATACCAAGTCTTTCTTTAAATTCGGTGCAATCACTTGAAAAACATGTGCAAGTAATGGCTCCCCTATTTTATTTGTAAAAAAAAATTTATGGCGAATTTTTTATATATTATAAAGTAATATGAAATAGGGGCCCCATTTTAGGAACTCGCTTTGGGCCCCCAAAATGTTAGGGCCGGCCCTGCTTACAAGCAGGTTTTGTGAGGTTGAATTAGGCCCATTTAAATTTTATGATACAATTTTTTTAGTTAAACCTTTAGAAAAAATCTTAGATCTGATGACCCCTTCCTAGATATGGATATTACACTAGTTACGGCCACTTCATACATGTATTTGACATAAAACAAATATCATTACATTGAAAATTTTCTCTTATAAATTTTTTAATCCTTTTATTTCAGGACAAGGGTTACCTAGTCTTATTGATTAGGTAAATAAACTAGACACTAATTTGTTGGTTGGCTGCCATGTGGCACCTGAATGCATGAGTGGGTGCCACATAAAAGAATGGCACGATGCCAACTTCATTGAAACATCTGTTATTGTTCAACGGATCTAGGCCCGATTCGATCAAATAACTATACATTTAAACTATACTCGTGTGATTTTGAAGTCTTTTTTCTTCGAGCCGTCTTCTTCTTTTATCTTTTATGTTCAATTGATGTTAGGGCTCTGCAAGAGAATCCAAGCCTATGTTACCTCTTTTCTTTTTTAGGTTTGTCTTTAGTGGAATAGGCACCAACTGGGTTGGCACAGCGTCAAGGACCATGCCTCAAGAAGCATGACATCTGAGTTCAAATCTTACCCCTTGTTGGCCACTCACAGATATTTATCCTTATTTGCTTGTATGTGTGATGTGCGGTTGTCGTACATACCTTGAGATTTAGGCGGGTTCTCTAAGAGGCAAGATACCCGTAATAAAAAATATGAAATAGGCTAGGTTAAGAGAGAGGACAAGGGACAATGGCCTCCTCTTATAGCACTTTTTCTGTCCTAATACATCAAAGAAAAAGAGGAAACGTATCACTCAAAATGAGCAACTTATTCTTAGCGCGTTAAGATAGTCAACGGGTCCAATCTATTTTTATTAGCAAAACAAAAGATAGTTATTGTTTTCGCTAATGCCATGTTGGAGGGTTTTTATAGCCCTCTCTTTCTCTTGCATTAAATCGTCATTTAAAAGAGTACAATGGTTTGAGAATTTTTCTATAAATTGGGATCAAGTCCCACTTAAAATAATATAACAAAAATATAATCTCCCTCACGCCATCTCTCTTGCATTTTTGTTTTTCTTTCTTTGTAAAATAGGTGTTCATGTTCTTATTCTAGAAAATGCAATCTAAAAGAGAATGTAAGATTTTTGACAAAAATTGAGTTCCAGTCGTATTTTGAAGTGAGAGCATCTACCGTCTATAAGACAATAGAATGGATTACGTGTCTCAAAGCCATTTTTTATGTCGTTTCCTTTAACATGATATCATTATACAATAAACTATTATGTCCAATTTTCATCGATCTCAATTGATCCCCCTGACTGCCCGTGCCCTAAATCTTTTCTTAAAGGAAAGTTGGCAAATGCCATGTTGGAGGTTTACTTTGTAAATTTGTCTACTGCGGGCTGACAGCATATTTTCAACAATGAGCTGAGTTTGTCGAGGGTGCAGAAAAGTAGGGACATTGAGACTTGAACGAGCGCGAAAATCCATGCAAATCTAAAGGTCTACGAGCCGCCACAGTTGACAAGACTGGCAGCTCATTGTCTACGATGAGTCTGCAATGAGCCATTTGCTTTGTAAACAATTTCTTTTTTTATTTATTTGTAAGGTAAGGTGTCCCAAGCTTGCGCTTGGACTAATCCCCGCGTGTGCCATCCCCCCACCTTGCTATAAGTATTTAATGATTTATGCACCTTACGTGGCACTCATTTATCGTAAAAGAGTCGTTTCAAACTCACAACCTTGGGGAGCCACTACAAAAATAAGGTGTTTCAGCAGCACTTGATGTTAGGGCAGTTTTTGGTAGTGATAGAACTAATAGCGATAAGTTCTAGTAGCGACCGGATTAATAGCAGCAGCTGCCTCTAATAGTTTGATTTTTTGTAGTGAGCATACCCAAATCGTCAACCGTTGTGATCACTCCTTTAAATAAAGGCAACAAATTAGATCCTAACCATCCAATAATTTCTGATCAACAATAGATCAAAGCTTGTGCCATCCGATCGTATGGATCACACTCATAGCCATTGTAATCTACTGATCAATCCTAGCCATCAGTTCATGTCTACACGATCATCCGTGCATGATCGTGTGTTTCCAACACGCCGTTTGCCTTGGGTCGAATTATTTTATGTTCTTATTTTATTTATTACGGCAGACCTTTATATCTGAAATCTTATATTGTTCCTTACTGGTTTATAGCTTAATTAAATTTTAATGCTTGATATAGCTCAACGTTCTAATAAATGCTTTAATGGCAGGTACGAGGCTCTAGGCTGAAAGATTCGGTGGAAATCGTCTCCCTCAAGCCGTGTCTTCTCACCATCGTGGAAGGTGAAAGAAACTGAAAATAATCTCACTAAGACCAAAAATGTCCAAAGTGTAATAACGGGCCAAGCTTTTGATATGCTCAATTATTTTCAACCCTAAAAATTAGGCTCGAGGTCCGACCGAGGTATCATGGGCTTGGGTAATGTATAAATTTGGGGCAATTCTTATCATTCCAGTCGGTTTTGTGAGATTGAATTAGGCTTTTGAGATTCTATAGGTTTTGCCTGAACTACTCAAACCCAAACGGCCAATTTCAACACGAACTGGGTTTAGTACTTGGCCTAGTTCAAGCCCAAGCTGGGTTTTCATAGGCCCAATTATTTTTTACCATAAAGTTAGGCCGGCTTCAAACCTGACACGGCTACAAAATTGGGCCGAGTTTAGCCCAAGTACATTTGAGCTTAGATTTATTATTTAAGCCTAAACCTGAGCCAAATTGGGCTGGGCTGGAGTCGGTTGAAGCCCAACCGATTGACAACAATGCCGAATGCGAAGTGTATCAATCGGTACCTCATATCTGCTCAAATTCGGCCTTCAAATCTCTCTGCATCTTGAGTTTAAGGTATGACCTGCCAGTATCATATTACAATGGGTATGTGGGTGAGATTACCATTTTTAACAGCTACAAATAATGGATCACAAAAATGACCTTTTTACGAGTGGATCTCCAATTACTCCATATTTACCTGATAGGGTCTAACTTTTTTACTTATTACCTAATTTAATTAAGTAAAAATAGGCTAAACAAAATTAGGTTAATCGAGAATGCCTATAGATCCAGCATGAGACTGACGACTCACTATGAGACCAATCAGTCAGTGTCATTAAAGACTGATCGGTCTCTTGCAGGGGCGATCGGTTACAGATAAATCTAGATAAGACCAATATAGTCTCATATAAGACTGATTGCTCCTATGTGGGACCGATCAATCAGTCTCCTAGTGGACTGATGGGTGTCATATGGGACTGGTTAAACGGTCTGATATTCGTCTAACTTATTTTTTTTAACTTCAATTGTACTTCCGTTGGTTTTTTTCTCGCGCAAAAAACAACTGTTTCCTTTTGCAGATGACTACACGGAAGAACTAGCCGTTGCCCATGTCCGTAGACTACTAGACATAGTCGCCTGTACAACCTCCTTCGGCTCTTCTTCTTCTTCTTCTCCAAAAAATGGAGGAAAAGCAGAAACCAGGTCTAACCCAAAAGAATCCGGTTCCTCAGACGAAGACAAAGAAACCGAACCCAATTCAAAACCCACTCTGGGTGACAAGAAATCGAACTCGACTCCTGTTCCCTCTAATGGAAATCAAAAGGAAAGCGCTGCCAAAGTCAGCAGAAATGGTGAACCTGAAGCTTCGACGGACACTGTTTCCATGTGCCCACCGCCGAAGCTTGGGCAATTTTACGATTTTTTCTCGTTTTCGCACCTTACACCTCCGGTTCAATGTGGGTATCACTTGTTTTTTTATTTTTTTGTTTTTAATTTTTTGTTTTGTTTGTTTTTTATTGGTTTTTGATGTTTCCTGTGGCAGATATAAGGAAGTCAACCCGTCCGTTTGTTGAGGATAAAAGGGAAGATGATTTGTTTCAAATTGATGTGAGTTTGCTTGGCATTTTATTGGTTTGATTCAATTTATTTGGTGATAAATTGTGGAACATTTCGGCTTCGTTTAAAATGTGGATTTGCAAACTGAGAAAATTTTACGTTTTTTTTTTTTTCCTTTTATAGATCACGTTATTTGGATTGGGTGATTTATTTGTTGAATTTTTTTACATATATTCCTCACGGGATATATGTAAATTTCCCTTTCCAATGATCTGAATCTGAATTTTTTTTTCTATTTGATGTCGGGATCGACATGAGTTTGCATTTATGATAACTTGAATTCTCTTCGTGGAAATCTATGGTTTTTTAAGTTATATATATATATATATATATATATATATATATATATATATATATGGAAGTGAAAATAAATCCAATGGGCCTAACTCAACCTCACAAAACCGGCTTGTAAGGTGAGGATTGCCCAAGATATAAAGAGCCCAAGAAGGGCCAACCCACAGCCGGGACAAATCCAGCACGCCCTTGCATGTGTTGGCGAGATTGAGCCAAATCAAGTGGACAAGAAATGGGTGACATGGGGAGAAAAAACGGCTCTGATACCATGAAAATAAATTCAATGGGCCTAACTCAACCTCACAAAACCGACTTGTAAGGTGAGGATTGCCCAAGATATAAAGAGCCCAAGAAGGGCCAACCCACACCCAATGTGGGACAAATCCAATAGGAAGTCGTGGGATGAATGTGAATTTTTTTTTTTGGATTTTAATTATATTCGTTTGATGAAAACTTGGGGAAAATTTTCTTTTTTATCATTTGAGCAATGTGAGTTTGCCTTTTAGCTATTTTGAATTTTATTTGAGGAAATTTTTGGACCCATTCATTCTCCAACAATTGATGGGGATTTCATAGTTTGATTGTTTGAATTTATATGGTGAAATGGTGTTTCTCCTAAAATTTTCAACTTGGTTTTGTAGTAGTTTTTATATATTTTGAATTCTTTTTAAGATAAGGATGGATTTTGCAGGTGAGAATTTGCAACGGTAAGCAGGTGATGATAGTTGCTTCCCAAAAAGGGTTTTACCCTGCTGGAAAAAGGAGTCTCCTGAACTCTTCTTTAACAAATTTGTTGCAGCAGACAAGCCGAGCCTTTGATGGTGTAAGAAAATTACACTTTATTTCTTTTGTTACATGGTTCTCTTTTTCAGGTGATGCAATTTTTATCACCTTGTTATACTGAGAAAGGTACAGACTTCAGAAAACAAAGTAGCTTTGATTCTCGACATCACTGAAAAGTAACTAACCCCTAGTAGTAGGAAGCTTCTAATTAGTGAGCCGCTCCAGCTTCGAAATCTCGCTCCCCTCCCACACCCGCTTCCGACCAGAAAGCAATGTATTTTTATGCTTTTAATGACGCTTCCGGTCCCAACCACCACACACTTCATGCTGCTTCCGGTAACTAAGAACTAACCATTGGATAAACAAGAGAAGAATGATTCTTAAACAAACGACCCACATTCTCCCCTTTAAGGATGCCACATATGTGGGACCCAACAGGGGCGTACCCAGTATTGTATTTTGATGGGGGCTAGTGATGGTCGACAAGTGCTAACAGTTGTTTTACCACAGATCTGGGGACTGATACACCATAGATTTGGGGGCTTATATATAGAAGAAGGCTGTATGAGAAGCCTATTCTATAACATTTTCAAACATTAAATGGGGAGTTCAGCCCCTACTACGCTATATGTGGCTTTGCTCCTGTACCTGACCCATGAAAGGATGACATCCTGGTGACATCATTTCTTCATCGACAAGAAGGCTCCTAATAGTGCAATGGGTGCAGCATTTTACCTTTTTTTAATGATGTAAAAGGAAGCACAAGTAGAGACTGATAATTTAATTTGCAACCATTTTTTTTTCTTATAAACTGAGTTTGCTTGCAGGCTTACAAGTCTCTTATGAAAGCTTTCACAGAGCACAACAAGGTGGGTTCATCACAATTATGTCTCAAAATCTTTCTTTAGAAGAAAAATGCATTATTTATTTCTTCATGTTACATTTGTACATTCATTAGGCCTGAACACAAATTTATTTTGTTGCAGTTTGGTAATCTTCCTTACGGTTTCCGTGCAAACACGTGGGTTGTCCCTCCAATTGTTGCTGATGCTCCATCCATTTTCCCATGTCTTCCCGTGGAGGATGAGAGTTGGGGTGGAAATGGAGGTGGTCAAGGAAGAGACGGAAAGCATGATAAAAGGAAATGGGCAAGGGAATTTTCAATTCTGGCTGCTATGCCTTGTAAGACGGCGGAAGAGAGACAAATCCGAGACAGGAAAGCTTTCCTACTTCATAGTCTATTTGTCGACGTTTCCGTATTTAAAGCTGTCAAGGCCATCCAGACTCTCATTGATACTAAAAAATGCTTAAATGGTTCTGACTCAATTTTACACGAAGAACAAGTTGGTGATTTAAGGATCAAAGTAACAAAAGATGTGTCAGATGCAAGCGCAAAATTGGATATTAAAAATGATGGAAGTCAGGGACCGGGAATGTCACCCAAGGAGCTTGCCCAACGGAATCTATTGAAAGGGGTAACTGCAGATGAGAGTGCAACCGTTCATGTAAGTACTTAGTGTTCTTTTTTGAAGATTTGTATGCTTCCATACCAAAATGCTTATTAATATCAGTTTTCATTTCTACCATATAACTCTTATACGTCTAAGCTTAGATATAAGAGGATCTGGAACAATTCAATCCATGATTTGATGTTGGGGGATTCTTTTGTCTCATTACTTGTTGTAAAGTCCCAAAATCAATTTACTTATTTCTAGCATACATATAAGTGGTTTTTATAGATAGTGTACGGATTTCTTTATTTCTAATCAGATTTGTTCATGTTATACTCTGAAGTTGCGTAGTGGCCTTGCAGGATACAGCTACTTTAGGTGTTGTGGTAGTTAGACATTGCGGATATACAGCCGTTGTAAAAGTTCCTGTTGAAGTTGATTGGAAGGGTCCTGTACACCAGCACATTGATATTGAAGATCAACCTGAGGGAGGAGCTAATGCCTTGAATGTCAATAGGTATATATTTGGGAGGTCTTGGGTTTAGCAAATATCGGGTGTTTAATAGAACCCAATAGGGACATTTTCATATATGTTTCAGGCTCACTTGTCCAAAAGCATGAGAATTATACACGGCTAAACCTAATATTATGCATGCTAGTCCTATAATTGCTTGTAGAAATAATTCCCCAGACCCAGTTGAGGCTCACATAGATTTTATATATAAGGGTCCTATACACCAGCACATTGATATTGAAGATCAACCTGAGGGAGGAGCTAATGCCTTGAATGTCAATAGGTATATATTTGGGAGGTCTTGGGTTTAGCAAATATCGGGGGTGTTTAATAGAACCCAATAGGGACATTTTCATATATGTTTCAGGCTCACTTGTCCAAAAGCATGAGAATTATACACGGCTAAACCTAATATTATGCATGCTAGTCCTATAATTGCTTGTAGAAATAATTCCCCAGACCCAGTTGAGTCTCACATAGATTTTATATATATATATATATATAGAGAGAGAGAGAGAGAGAGAGAGAGAGAGAGAGAGAAAGGGTGGGGACTGTGCACTCCAATGTAGCCTGAGACGCTACACACCATCCAGTTGGGCACAACGTGGCACCCATCATGAGGATCGGGTGCCACGATAACTTGGGAAGGTCGATCAGGTACCATACAGTTTTTTTAAAAAAGAATGCTTATCCACCGTTAAAATGGTAAAAGGTCCAACAATTAATGCACCAGATTGATGGGATGTCACCTTATCTTTGACCACTGATTTGAAGGGCAAAGAAGTCCTGAATTCATTTTTTTTTTCTTTTAAATCACAACACTCCAAAATGGGTGTTATTTTTGAGATCATGTGCCACGTGATCTAGCATTGATGTGTAGCCCGGGTGTGCTACATTGGAGTGCACCATCTCTCTCTCTCTCTCTCTCTCTCTCTCTCTCTATATATATATATATATATATATATATATATATATATATATATATATATATATATAGAAGCTCCAGTGAAGACATTTAAATTACTTTGACTATTTCTGTTATCCAGTAATTACTTATCAAGGTTTTATTCCTGAATTACTTTTTAGCTTGAGAATGCTGTTACACAAGTCATCCACACCTCAATCATCAAGTGCAGCCCAACGCTCACAATGTGAATATTCTGAAGACTTACAATCTACTTGGTCCTTGGTACGGAAAGTAATAGAGGATAGTCTTATGAAGTTACAAGGAGAGGATAGTAAGCAGAGAAAATCTATCAGATGGGAGCTGGGAGCATGTTGGGTGCAGCATTTACAAAACCAGGCTTCAGGGAAAACGGAATTGAAGAAAACTGAAGATGCTAAAGTTGAGCCCACAGTCAAGGGCCTTGGGAAGCAAGGAGGTCTGCTAAAAGAGATTAAGAAGAAGATAGATGATAAGAGCAGCAAAAATGATGTAGGAAAGGAAATTTTTTCCTCTAATGGCTGTGACGTGAGCAAGAAACACATTGTACGTACTGCAACTCAGAAGGAGTCAGAGCAAGAAGACTCGGAAAAGGAAATGATGTTAAGAAAGGTGCTTCCTGAGGCGACATTTTTACGCCTGAAAGAGTCAGAAACTGGTCTTCATCTTAAGGTCTGGTGTATTACTTGTTTTCTAAGTTATGCTCATTATGCTTGTTTTTCCCTCAATAGAAGGACCTCATCTAGCTAACATGAGGAACATTGTATCACCCATAAATTGATAAATAAATAGGTATATCTATATGTATATATAGTTAATGAAACAAATAAACTAATGTTGATGCTACCAAACTGTTATCTAATTCTTAGTCCCAGTTTCTTCTTCCTCTCTCTCTCTCTCTCTCTCTCTCTCTCTCTCTATTTTAAGCCACAAATGCTGTCAGTTCATCAATCAATATGCATCATATCCTATTTATTGGTTTTTGGGTGAATTATATGTGCCAGCATACCAATCAAGGATTAAAATCTTGGTATTGGGCTGTGCTGATACCAAGACATACATCTCGGGTACCGGGTAGCATCCCAGGTATTTGTGACATACTGTACTACAGAGTATTTGTATCAGGCAATACCGGAGATGATACATTTGTCTCGGATGGCTTAGCTACCGAGAGGGATCGCTCAATACGTTTCGCAATCATTTGATATTTTAATCTATGATACTGATTTTTTTCATCCTTGGGCAAAATGTTTTGTTTGTCTAAAGCTATTTTGCTCTTTAGTAACCTCTCTTGGTGCTTCCCTACCATGGATCAAAATATCGTCCGATACCGATACGTATCGGACGATACGTATCGGTATTGGACTCGAACGATACATTCAATGTATCGTCCGATACAGACCGGTACCGATACGTATCGTCCGATACGTATCGTTTTGGAGCTCGGACGATACGTATCGGAAACCCGATATTTTAACCCATGTTCCCTACACCCACAGTTGATTTGCAACTGGAAATGCAAATCAGTTTTGTCGTGTCTGCAAATGTAGCCTTATATTATTAACATGATATAGTACACTTCAAGCACTGAGAGAAGTTCTATGTTCAAAATCATGAATGAAAACCTTTCATCCTGTGATCATATATTACAATATGTTCTAATCTTTTGTCACATTCATTCTTGTTCACAGTCACCTGATGAGTTAATTGAGCTGGCGCACAAATATTATGATGATATTGCATTGCCAAAACTGGTAACATTCTAAATCTCCTTGCTGATGCTATTTGTCCATTTATAGTCTTTTATGTCAAACTATCCATTTCCCTGGTAAAATTTTCCAACTTAGTAAATTGATAGGGTGCTTCTGCAACTTCTATCAGGTAGCGGATTTTGGATCACTCGAACTTTCTCCAGTTGATGGGAGGACGTTGACTGATTTTATGCATACCAGGGGTTTGCAGATGTGTTCTTTAGGACGCGTGGTAATTACTCCATTAATCTTCTTTTCCACATGTATGTTTTTCTCTAATGCTCGTATGCTTAAGTTATTTCTGAACTATACCTTTTTAGAGCATTACCACAAAAAGTTTACTTAGAGTAGTTTGATTGGTAAAATGCAAATTTTCATTAAAAAAGAGGGGAAAATGCGTAATTGTGCTTGCATGCCATTCATTATGGTATTGTCTAAATTATAAAGAGTTTATTGTCTTATGAGTTGCGCCTTATAATTTCTTATTTGCCTTATTTTATCCTCCATCGTACTAGGTTGAACTTGCAGACAAGCTCCCTCATGTACAGTCACTCTGTATCCACGAAATGGTTGTTCGGGCGTTTAAGCACGTGCTACAAGCAGCTGTTGCGGCAGTTGATAACATAGCTGACTTGGCTGGCACTATAGCATCGTGTTTGAATATCTTGCTGGGTTCCCCATCAATTGAAAATGCTGGTTTGGCCTTACGCAATGACGATAAACTCAAGTGGAAGTGGGTTGAAACCTTCCTATTGAAGAGATTCGGGTGGAAATTGGAAGACGAAAGTTGCCATGATTTTAGAAAATTTACCATTCTTCGCGGGCTTTGCCACAAGGTGCTTACTATGAACCTGATCCTATTCTCTCTATGTTTATGAACTCAAGTTACCTTACTTACGATCAGTTTTGGTTTCTATTTTATTTGGGTGATAAAAAATCCTACTAAGTTTATCTTTATCAGGTTGGACTTGAATTAGTTCCTAGAGACTATGATATGGATACTGCATTTCCTTTTAGGAGGTCTGATATTATCAGCATGGTCCCTGTATACAAGGTAAAATACCTTATTTGTGCACATTAATATCTGTAAGGGATCTTATTTTGGAACTTTTGACACTGTACTCTGTTATTCAGCATGTAGCATGCTCATCTGCGGATGGGCGGACATTGTTGGAATCGTCGAAGACTTCGTTGGATAAAGGAAAACTGGAGGATGCCGTCAACTACGGCACTAAGGTATTAAAGATCTTTCGTCGCCTAAATTTTAACGCTGACCTTTCTTATCCAAAATATTGGTGGGCTCACCATATGTGAAATCCCTAATTTTTTTTTGTTTTTAAAATTTTGAATTTTGAAGGCCCTTTCAAAACTTGTGGCAGTATGTGGTCCTTATCATCGAATGACAGCTGGAGCATATAGCCTTTTGGCTGTTGTGCTTTACCATACTGGAGATTTTAATCAGGTTAGTGATTTGATTAACATCATATAGCAGTTTGGCTGTTGTTGTTTACCATATTGGATACTTAACCAGTTATATGGTTTAACTAACAGCATAGGTTTTAGCTGTTGTTCTTTACCATATTGGCAACTTTAGCTAGCTAGCTAGTTGGTCTAATACACACACATATTGGCATGCAAGCATCATTTATGTTTTATGTTTTTTTTTCTTTGTTACTCCAACAATCATGTGTTGTTTCTTTCACCCTCATTATTATTTGATCTTAATATATGGACATGCTGCTGCCGCTGCTTCCTGTGATACCTAAGCGGCTTTGATTCATTGCCAACAATATAATTGTAATATCCCCCATAGTTCTTTTATTTTCTCCTCATATGATGTAGTTATTCATTAAAAGTAATGCACTGGCCATAAAGTATTCAAAATTAAAGATAAGGAACTTCTGCATTTTGCTTATTGTCAACAAAGTAAAAAATTTGCAGTGACACATGATTCAGATCAACTAGTGCAATACTGTTTAAAATACAATTTGTAATATTTATTATGCATTAAAAATCAGTTTACAATTATGCTATCTGGTGCATAATTGTAAACTGGTTTTTAATGCATAATAAATATTACAAATTGTATTTTAAAGAGTATTGCACTAGTTGATCTGAATCATGTGTCACTGCAAATTTTTTACTTTGTTGACACTGGTGCAACAATACTTATAAAACAATATTTTTTAGAATGTTAAATGGCTACATAACTTCCATGTATCCACGTATTCTCTTAATAAAGCATTTGTATCGGATACCTTATCTACTGGACACAAACACACCAACACACTTATCCATGTCCTAGTAACGCAGGTTGGGACATTAACATATTGACGCGGGACGATAACCCTAAAATGCGGAATATGATTTTAATGCGATTTGCCGAAATTAATTAGAATTTAATCAAGCGTAATCTCAAAACTATCTTAAATACCTTAGGGTTCAGAGAATTCAGGTTGGTAGATCACACGAGATCCAGTTAGGGTCCAGTCCGATGCGCGAGTATTATTAGATTTGAGGCAAGATCGGCCTAGAGATAGAACTCTAGCTTTTCCAGGCTTAGGCGCTCGTCTTCGGTCCGATGTAGATTCACGGTTCGAACCAGGGTGGCGGAAATAGGTTATGGGTTTGTAATAGGTTTTGGTTTTGTAACAGGTTTATGGTTTTCAGATCGGTTTATGGTTTAGAAAAAAAGGTGTTGGCTATGTTTGATTTAGGGTTTCAAAAGGCTTAGGGTTTTGGGATCGAAAGGAAACAATTAGGCTACGGTGTAGGGGAAGCAAACACAGATCGAGAGATAACCAATATAATAGAGAAGATAACAATGGCCTTTAGGAATCACACCCTTGGCCTCACCCCAAACCCATCTCAGGCAAAGAATATTCAAGCATAAAAGCATTCAAAATATTCAATAACTAATTAAAAAGTCTTTACAAGCCTTTATATATAGGCCACCAATAATTAAAATTCGAAATAAAGAGTTCTAATAGAAATAAAACACAAAAAGGCAAGTTTTCGCTAAAAAAACTAAAATTTCGGAAGCGTCACACGGACGTCCGTAGTCTACGGACGTCCGTGACCTACTGGACGGATGAAGCAAAATCACGGACGTCGGCCACTATTCATCACGGACGTCTGCCATCGCTCACATGAAACAGAATTTTTTTTCGTGACGTTCCCCGTCATTCTCCTCCACTCAAAATGTTTCATCACCGATGAAACACGCATGTGGTACTCGGATTCGGGCTCCCTCTCCTCTTCTTTCGACGCCGGTAGAAACGATGTGGTCCGAATCCAATGTCCATGTATGTGGCGTCCCCATCAATTCCCCTGGACCAAAAAGGTTTCATCACCGATGAAACACACTTGTGGTAGATATCTAGCAGGTCGGGGTTCAAGCGGCGAACTTCATTCTCGTGGACCCAAGTGTTTTCGGACTCCGGTTTGCCGACCCATTTAACCAAGTATTTCTGGAATCCCCCGTCCTGTGTAGAGACGGCATGATCGTTAATTATATCCTCTATCTCATCTGATCTCTGTCTGCGTGGGGAAGGAAGAGGTATAGGTTGCAAGGTTGGATTAGGGCTGGGACTAGGGGGTGGCTGGAGTGGGTTTTCAGGAGGTGGGGTGAAACCCAAGTAAGGAACCAATTCCTCTACATTGAACGTTGAACTAACCCCCGTGCTGGGAGGAAGCTTGAGCACGTATGCATTAGGACTACTCTTAGCCAAAATTCTAAATGGATGAACGCCTTGAGATTGGAGCTTCTTTGCGGATTCCGATGGGAACCGCTCAGGCCTAACCCGGACCATCACATAATCACCCACGTTAAATTCTTTAGAACGCCTGTGAGCATCTGCAGATAATTTATATTGATTGTTGCTTGAATTAATTTTCTGTTTAATTTCGGCATGCAAGCTATGAATATGTTGTGCAAATGCATCGGCAGACTCTGACACTCTATGGGATACAGACATGGGGATCAAATCTAATGGGGTCCTAGGCCTATGACCATGCACTACCTCAAAAGGACTCATGCCTATGGACCTATTGACAGAATTATTATATGCAAACTCAGCTGTGGGTAAGATGGTATCCCAGGTCCTAACATGATCACCGACAAGACTACGAAGGAGATTCCCAAGGCTCCTATTGGTGCTTTCAGTTTGGCCATCCGTTTGAGGGTGGTAAGCTGTTGAGAATTGGAGCAATGTGCCCATCATGTGCCAAAGGGTCTTCCAAAAATAACTCGTGAATTTAACATCCCTATCAGACACAATAGTTTTGGGCAAGCCATGAAGACGCACTACCTCCGCGAAAAATAGTTTAGCAATATGAGATGCATCGGAGGTTTTGGAACAAGGAATGAAGTGGGCCATTTTGGAAAATCGGTCCACTACGACATAGATGGAGTCGTGCTTCCTAGGGGTCTTAGGAAGTCCAAGCACGAAATCCATAGAGAGGTCTTGCCACGGTGTGTGTGGCACGGGTAAAGGAGTGTACAAGCCGGTATTTTGTTTGGTCTGTTTTGACACTTGGCAAGTACGACAATATTTGACAACTCGAGCGACATCTCTCATCAGGCTAGGCCAAAAGAACCTATCCTCTACGAGCGCAATAGTTTTATTACGCCCGAAATGTCCGGCCATCCCTCCAGCATGTAACTCCCAAATGAGAAAGTCACATAATGAAGTGCGAGGGATGCAAAGGCGATTGCCTTTAAACAAGTACCCATCATGGATGGTGTACACAGAGTGTGTACTGATCGGGTTACTAAGGAGAGCAGTGTACTCAACCCCAAAATCTGGGCACTCGGGGTACTCATCCTTTAACTTTTCGAACCCGACGACCTCGGTGCTCTCAAAAGTCACCACTCGCCGACTAAGTGCATCAGCGGCCCTATTTTCAGCACCAGCCTTATGCTTTAACACGAATGTGAACCCTTGAAGGTACTCCACCCACTTCGCGTGCCTTGGGTTCAACTTCTTCTGTGAAGCAAGAAAGCGTAAGGCTTCATGGTCAGAGAACAGCACAAATTCCTGCGGTCTAAGGTAATGTTTCCAATACCAAAGAGATCGAACGACCGCATAGAATTCCTTGTCATAGGTGGAGTATTTTTGTACTCGTTAAGTTTTTCGCTAAAATAGGCCACAGGGTGACCCTCTTGGCTAAGCACTCCTCCTATGCCTACACCCGATGCATCACATGCAACTTCAAAGACTTTGGAAAAGTCCGGCAATCGCATGACGGGTGCGCTACTCATTCGTTGTTTGATCTCGGCAAAGGCTTTTGTCGCCGCTTTGCCCCATTTAAAATCCCCTTTTTTCATGCAATCTGTAATTGGGGCCATAATGGTGCTAAAGCTTCTGATGAAGCGACGATAGAAAGTAGCCAAGCCATGGAAGCTGCGGACATCGTGTATGTTCTTTGGTTCAGGCCACTCCACAATGGCTTTCACCTTTTCAGGGTCCGCGACCATTCCATTGGCCGAGATAATGAATCCCAAGAAGACAACGGAATGCTGCATGAAAGTGCACTTCTTGAAATTGGCAAACAACTTCTCGCCCTTGAGGGTTTCACAAACCAGCCTAAGGTGGGTCAAGTGTTGATCCTTGTTGTGACTATAGATCAAGATGTCGTGAAATAAACAACAAGGAATTTGCCTAAAACGGCCTCAACACTTGTGTCATGAGTTGCATGAAAGTACTGGGCATTAGAAAGCCCAAAAGGCATGACCATCCACTCGTAAAGACCATCCTTAGTCTTAAAGGCGGTTTCCATCATCAAGGCGGATCACGAACTTGATGGTAGCCACTTTTAAGGTCTATCTTTGAAAAGATAGTGGCACCAACCATCATGTCGAGCATATCATCGAGCCTTGGTATGGGAAACCGATACTTAACGGTAATCTTATTGATCGCACGGCTATCCACACACATGCGCCACGTACCATCTTTCTTATGAGTGAGTAGGGCGGTCGACACCTGCAGGCTCAAACTATCTTGGATGAACCCCTTCTGAAGGAGCTCATTGACTTGCCGAGTTAACTCAGCGTGCTCAACCGGATTCAACCTATAGTGGGGCAGGTTCGGTAAGGTAGATCCGGGAACCAAATCTATTGCGTGTTGGATATCACGCAGAGGAGGGAGTTCGTTTGGTAAGTCTTCAGGGAAGACATCCGTAAACTCTTTTAAAATCGGCTCAACCTCCTGGGGACACTCGCTCACCGACTCGATAGCACTCTCTACGGTGACAACTACGTACACCACACTCATCTTTCGATGCTTTCTCGAACTCAGAAGGGCTCACAATATTAATGGATTTAGAAGACTCGCCCTTCTTTTCAACGGTGATGGTCGATGGTGTTTTGGGAGGCAAAGGGTGTAAAGTGATCTTTTTGCCCTTATGCATGAGCGTGCAGATGTTTGTTCGACCAGAAAGAGTCACGTCCATGTCGTAGAGCCACGGCCTTCCCAAAATAATATGGCCCACATCCATCGGCACCACATCGCACCATAAGGTGTCCGAATAAGAACCTAACTGAATCGGTACACGACACCTTTTCGACACGGGAATGGATGAAGAATTGACCCATGCGACTTTATAAGGTCTCGGGTGGGCTTCAGGTGTAAGCCCTAAGCGGCGTACGGCATGAGTTGATATAACATTAGTACAACTACCGCTATCCACGATGACCCTACAATTCTTTTCACCGAATCTGGCATAGGTGTGGAAGATGTTCTCCCTACGCCAGTCGTCCTTTTCATCCCGTTGAGGCTGTGCAAGAGCACACCTCACAACTAAAGCATGACCAATAGCATCACCCTCCTCATCACTGGGTGTGCTAACCGGTTCAAATACTTCCTCTTCAACCACTACCTCATCATCATCCTCCTCTCCCTCAATGAAGAGAGTCCTTTGGGGTTCTTTCGTAGGGCATTGGGCGGCAAAGTGTCCCATCCCATGACATTTATAGCATTTTACTTGAGAATTAACCCTTGAGGATTCTCCGCCTACGCCTTTTCTCTTTTCAAACCTAGAATTGGTAGGGGCGGGTTGTGTAGGTTTGGGAGGAGGATTGAATCGTCCCTCACTAGATCGTTGGCTACTATATTGGGACTCGGTCCTCTTCACCACCGTAGTTTTCAGATACCGTTCGAGATCTTGCACAACGGCATAACATCTTTCAAGAGTTTCTACGGGGTGAGAAATCAACTCTTCGCAAATCAAGTCGCAATCCAAGGGAATCTAGAGAGAGTGATTTCAGGGTCTTCCGATACTTTTGCCCTCATCATGAATTCTTCGAATTTGGCAATGTAATCGGTCACGGGCATACCACCTTGGCGTAAGTTTTGCCACTGGTCGAGGAGGCGTTGGTGGTATGATAAAGGAACATACTTCTCAGTAAGTCGTTCCTTCATGTCGTCCCAACGGGTAATGGGAGGACAACCCGCGTTCACCCTAATGCGCTCAACATTGAGCCAGAAAAGCCGAGCTTGGCCAACCAACTTCATTTTTGCGAGTCTAACGCAACGGTCGTCATTCATGGCATACCAATCAAAGTGTTGGTCCATGTCAGAAAGCCAATCGAGGAAGACGGTAGGGTCCATTCTTCCATCGAAAGTCGGAATCTCAACTCGGACATTCTTAAAGAGTTGAACTTCGGGGTCATAGTCATCTCTACGATGATCCCTACGGTTCCGATTGTCTTGGCGACCATTACGTTCCAAGTGGGGACATTCACGCTCTTGGTGCTGATTTTCCAGCCCATCCATCACGTAATCTATCATTACCAACTCCTAGGGATGTTTGGGCTTGCTCAATGGTATTCAAACGTGCACTAATTGCACCAAATTCTTCTCGCATAGCTCTAAGAGTATTAAGAACCTCATCCGAAGCCATGGTGATCACAAGGTCTATTAGGGTTCTAATATGGCATGCAATATGGACTCACAAACGAAAAAAAATAATGCAATAAAATAAATATGACAAATAAAATGCCCTAACCTAGAAAACCTAGGGCTCTGATACCAAAACTGACGCGGGACGATAACCCTAAAATGCGGAATATGATTTTAATGCGATTTGCCGAAATTAATTAGAATTTAATCAAGCGTAATCTCAAAACTATCTTAAATACCTTAGGGTTCAGAGAATTCAGGTTGGTAGATCACACGAGATCCAGTTAGGGTCCAGTCCGATGCGCGAGTACTATTAGATTTGAGGCAAGATCGGCCTAGAGATAGAACTCTAGCTTTTCCAGGCTTAGGCGCTCGTCTTCGATCCGATGTAGATTCACGGTTCGAACCAGGGTGGCGGAAATAGGTTATGGGCTTGTAATAGGTTTTGGTTTTGTAACAGGTTTATGGTTTTCAGATCGGTTTATGGTTTAGAAAAAAAGGTGTTGGCTATGTTTGATTTAGAGTTTCAAAAGGCTTAGGGTTTTGGGATCGAAAGGAAACAATTAGGCTACGGTGTAGGGGAAGCAAACACAGATCGAGAGATAACCAATATAATAGAGAAGATAACAATGGCTTTTAGGAATCACTCCCTTGGCCTCACACCAAACCCATCTCAGGCAAAGAATATTCAAGCATAAAAGCATTCAAAATATTCAATAACTAATTAAAAAGTCTTTACAAGCCTCTATATATAGGCCACCAATAATTAAAATTCGAAATAAAGAGTTCTAATAGAAATAAAACACAAAAAGGCAAGTTTTCGCTAAAAAAACTAAAATTTCGGAAGCCTGTCACGACGTCCACGGACGTCCGTAGTGCCCCACGGACGTCCGTGACCTACGGACAGTGAAGGGGCAAAATCACGGACGTCCGTCACTGTTCATCACGGACGTCCGTCACTGTTCACATGAACAGTATTTTTTTTTTTTTTTTCGTGATGTTCCCCGTCACATATGTTGCAGTAAAAATTCAATTCTTTCATGTGACTTGTGATTTCTACCTAATCTTCTATTTTCAAGCACTCGTTCAAGTGCCAAATATGCAATTTCCAACTTCTATTCTTTAAAGCATTCTCTACGAAATTCCATGTGTTTATTGGGATAGGAACTCTTTAAAAGTGCATGTCGTCGTAAGATTGGCCCCTTTGGCAGGTTACGTATGTTTCAACTTTCAAGAAAGAGTTCAAGACATTGACTTTGCAGTGCACTCTAAGCAGGCAACCATATATCAGCAGAAGGCTTTGGATATCAATGAAAGAGAACTCGGCCTTGATCATCCGGATACAATGAAAAGTTACGGGGATCTTGCTGTATTCTACTACCGCCTTCAACACACTGAATTGGCCTTAAAGTAAGTTTGTCTATATTAAACAATTCAACAATTGAGATTAATTTTTTCGATCAGTTTTAGTAAATGGGTGGTTTTTAAAATGATATAAAAATATACCCATTACCCAAATATACTAGTTGTCAATTTGAGGTTAAATAAGTTTGTTTATAGTTTTTTTATTTGAAATGATTGATAGAACTCACATTTTTCTTTATCTTATCACTTGAAGATGGCTGTATTCTAGGTAACAATAATGTTTACAGCCATGTGTATCCATTTTTTTCTTGCTATTCATGCATCAATGGAGCTACTCTAACCATACGAGCAATAACCTAAAATGAAATTGGAATGTGCAATGTGACAGTTTTGAATCTATGTTCAGTTTTATGACTAGAAAGTCAATAGTTTGAGAGATCATGCTTTATACTTAGTATGTGGAAATTTTGAAACTGATTACAAATGGAAAGAGTTAACCATTATTGAATAGTCGTTTAGCAGTCAGAAAAAAGAGAATCTTGCATTGACCTTCAGTTAACTTGAGTTAAAAAAGAAACTTGCTACAAACCTAAAACACATGCAATAAGCAACTAATACATTTTTTTATCCTTTTCCCTCGTTGCAGATATGTCAATCGAGCATTGTATCTTTTGCACCTAACTTGTGGCCCCTCGCATCCAAACACTGCTGCTACATACATTAATGTGGCCATGATGGAAGAAGGGCTAGGGAATATCCATGTGGCACTCAGATACCTCCACGAGGCCCTTAAGTGTAACCAAAGACTGCTTGGAGCTGATCATATACAGGTCTCTCTCTCTCTCTCCCTCTCTCTGTGACGACCCGGAATTCTACCCAATCTTGTGGGTCTAGAATTTCGTGTTATGACCACGTATGATTTTTAAGGTGTTAAGCAGACTACTCCTTAAAAAGCATGCAGGGTCATAACACAGAATTCTAGACCTCGAGATTGGGTAGAATTTCCGATCGTGACACTCTCTCTCTCTCTCTCTCTCTCTATATCGCTCTCTCGCTGACAGTAGTGATCTTTTATGTTACTTCCTGAATATGATGCTGAAGTCACTGAACTGGCTAGCCTGCCTCTATGAAAAATGAGCTCTTACTTTATTTTATTTCGCAGACTGCAGCCAGTTATCATGCCATTGCCATTGCTCTTTCTTTGATGGAAGCTTACACACTAAGTGTTCAACACGAGCAGACCACACTGCAGATACTACAAGCAAAACTTGGAACTGAAGATCTTCGCACACAGGTACTCTCCACATCTATTGCTGATTACATATCATAATTGGTCTGAACACCATCTCTCCACTTTTTATCTTAAATACTTTGGTGCTTTATCATGCAGGATGCTGCTGCATGGCTTGAGTACTTCGAGTCCAAGGCCCTGGAGCAGCAAGAAGCTGCACGTAATGGTACTCCGAAGCCAGATGCATCTATTGCCAGCAAAGGTCACCTCAGGTACTAATATTAGCAGTAGGGTTAACTGGTCAAAACCACCTCACATACGAAAAAATGATTAAATTTATACAAAAATCTAATCAATTTAGAAAAAGCTCGAACAACAAAACTATGAGTTTAGTATCATTTGTTGCAATCAAGAAAGGTCATAATTACACGTTTAGAGCAATAGTAATATGCTTTGTGCAATTATCAAAATAATAAGGATTATACCTCTCAGTGCTTACATATGTTTTGACTGCGGAGTATATATAATCCGGGGATTTTCTTGTTCTAAACTGTAAGATCTGTGCAATTACAGTAACTACAATGGTTGCTCTAGCTATGCTACAGTTATGAGCATTCTCTAATTCGTGTTCCTTTTGTTACAATCTGTTATCCTTCTTTATATTTCTTTGACCGAACACCTCGCTCTGCTGCATTTTACTATTGTTTTTTTCTGATTAATGAAACTTTATCACTTATTCCAAAAAAAGAAAAAAGAACATAACAGGATTCTTATTAATATAACTTAGCTTGTGTTTTTGTACTTCAATTGAAAATTGCTTTCACAAAGTACAATGACTTTTTGACTTCTTGGGATTTACCATCATTTTCCGAGGGACTTGTGTCAAGCTTGGTTTTGGTGATTTTGCCTAAATGTTGATATTAATTTACTCTACTAACAACCCTGATATTTAGATGTCAGACCATTCACTAATCTGAGTTTTTAAGGTATTCTAATATCTTACTGTGAAGTCTGAATTGCTTTCCCATTTGGACCAGTGTATCAGACCTTTTGGATTATATTAACCCAGACGATCTGAAAAGTAGAGATGGCCAAAAGAAACACGCCCGGGCAAAGGTACCTCTTTCTCTCATGTACTAAGTGTAGAAACTTACAATTCTACCTTTTGGCAATGGTTTTTCTATACTGCATTATGAAGAGAAGCCTCTTTAAATAGAGGTGAATACAAACAATTAAGATTTCAAAAGATATTTAATTATTTAAAATACTTCCTAAGTTTTTATAAAATCCTAATCAATCTTAATCATGCTTAAAATATAAGATGCACATCATAAAATGTGTATCTCTCTTATCAATCCTAAATATTCTCTATTACTAAGCACAGTTACTGAATTTCCTCCACTAGCTATACATTCGCGGTTCAGTTTGGTTTGGCCCTGTTTAGTCTCTTAATTATTCGACCTGTCATCCTTTAGTTGCTTTAAATTTGTTCAAAACTAGGAAACAATATGAAGAGTTGAATCTATGACCTATAGGTATTAAAGAGAGTCTCTAACCAAGAATTTATATTGCATGCTTTTGCTTACGATATAATACTTTATTTTAAAACTCATCCTACGTCTATCGAAGAGAACCGGGTTCACCAGACATTGGCAAACTGCGAACTGGAATTTGAACCAAGTGAACCATCGAACTTGGTAACATTGTACTAAGAAACCTATAAAACCATGCATTCCTAATTTTCATTTTCAGTCATATATGACATGCTTAATTAAAGTATCCCTTTTTTCTTATATGTTACAGATCAAAGCCAGATTGGACCAAAATCAATGGGAGACTGTCACAGATGAAGACCAAAAAGAAGCAGCTTCATTGCTAACTTTCCCTGTAAATGAGATATCTAACGATAAGGAAAATAATACTGTAGTGCAACCCTTGGAATCAAAAGATGAAAAGCCCGTTAGTACATTAGAAGAGCCTGCGCTAAAACAAAATGATGACATGGCACAGGATGACACCTCTGATGAAGGATGGCAAGAAGCTGTTCCAAAGGGGCGCAACCTTGTGGGGCGTAAGTCTTCTGGTTCGAGGAGGCCGAGCCTGGCAAAACTGAATACAAACTCCATGATCAGCTCAGAATCTCCAAGATATAGAGGAAGGGCAACCAACTTCCCTTCCCCAAGAACGTCGCCCAATGAAACTTCTGTCACTACCACTGCTGTTTCTGGCCCCCGGAAGTTAACCAAAAGTTCAAGCTTGAATCCTAAGCCCACTAGCCCTGCCATGTCAGCAAGTGTGGTGGAAAAATCCGCTAATGCCAAGTCAGCACCGGCTACCCCTGCTGCTGCCATCTGTCAACCCACCAAGTCAACATCAGCTAGTCCTGCCACCACCGCCGGTCAACCCACCAAGTCGGCTCCTCCTATTAGTCCAGCAGGTGTTCATACGACTGGAAAACTTTTGTCTTACAAAGAAGTGGCATTGGCCCCGCCTGGGACGATAGTTAAGGTTGTGGCAGAGCAGCAGCCGAAGGAAAGTCTTCCCGGTGAACAAAACCATCAAGTAAGCAAAGAAAGTACCTTGATCGAATCAACCCTAAGTGAGCCGAAAGAATTAGATCAGAAAGAGGAAAAAGTTATTAAGAGTTCTGTTGAAGAAGTCAAGGACCCTGTAGCTTCTGATCAGGCAATTATTGCGTTTAAAGAAGCAGAACCAAGTAACATCACGGGGACAGAATCCAGTCACGAAATAAAGGATGTTGCTGTCGAAGAAAAAGAAGCAGAAGCCGAGGAGGTTTTGGTCTCTGGATCTGAAATTTATGATTCTTCTAAAGAATCTAAAACCGTTTCTTCCGAACCTGAAATATCCGAAACAGGAACTACTGTAGAGGAATGCCAAGAAGCTTCCTCGATCTCGAAAGAAGATGCCTCCATTGCCGAAGAAAAATTAATCGACGGAGGAGATAAAACCCCAGAAGATTCAACCAATGTAGGAGAAAAAGAGAAGCCTCTATCAAGTGAGGATGAAAAGCAGGATGAAGTTACGGAAACTGGGAAGGAGACGAGCAAGAAACTCTCAGCATCTGCTCCTCCGTTTAATCCTACCATGACTACAGTTTTTGGTACAGTTCCTATGAGTAGTTTCAAAGATCACATTGGAATTCTACCCCCGCCCATAAATATTCCCCCAATGCTGACAATTAGTCCTGTCCGAAAATCACCTCATCAGTCAGCAACGGCAAGGGTTCCCTACGGTCCCCGGCTCTCTGGCAGTTATAATCGATCTGGGAACCGAGTCCCACGTAGTAAGTCCGGTTCACAAAATAGTGAACAGATCGTTGATGGGAATCACTCCAGTCCTCCTACAATAATGAACCCGCATGCCGCCGAGTTTGTACCAGGTCAACCGTGGATGGTCAATGGTTATCCGGTATCTCCAAATGGTTTTCCGACATCTCCAAATGGTATTCCGCTGTCTCCAAACGGTTTTCCAGCATCCGTGAATGGTTTGCCTGTGTCCCCGGACAGTTTTGCCACATCTCCAAATGGTTTACCGGTGGTGCTTACACTTGTTCCAGTTGCAGCCGACGAAAACGAAGTCAAGAGAGAAGGGGATGCTGATATTGAAAAACTTTCTGAGGAAGTGACTGAAGAGGTCAAAAGCCAGGAAACAAATCAATCTGCTGAGAGTGAAGAGGCCAAACTCGATACCAAACAGAACCTGGAACCTCCTGTTGCCACTTCTGAAGATGTAGTGGTGGCGGAAAAAGAAGTTTCCAGTGATATGAAAATTGAGGAAAGACCAGCAAAATGTTGGGGTGATTACAGTGATGGTGAATCTGAGGTTGTTGAGGTCAGCAGTTAGATTTTTTTTTTCTTTCCATTCGTATTTTTTAACAAGTAGAAAAAACAGAGTAAATTCACATGATTTTGCAACATAAAGGACATGCTGAAGAGCACCCGAAGAAGCAAAGAAATAAAAACAAACATCAAGAAGCAAAGTTTGTTGCAGAAATTGGAACAGGGAAGGGAAATTTTAGCCGATTTTTCTAGAAAATCTTTGATGAGATATGGAAAAATTTCCATGTTCTTGGGCATTAAATGATGAAGGAGAAATTTTGGGTTGGAAGTTCTTAGTTCCAGTGATTTGCTCATTGATATGAGGAAACTGCTGAAAGGTAGTTGAAGAAACTGTTTACTGGCTACCTTCATCATTTAATGTTTTTTTTTGTTTTTTATTCCTGCTTTGATGATTAATGTTTCTACTTTCTATCACTTGTTTCAAGTAAACATCAACCTTAAAAGGGACCTTGGTATTTCCTGTTGAGTTGCTTACCATGCAAACTACAGTTTATGATCATGAGAGCGTAGTTGTTGATCTATGGTTTCTAGATGTGCTATGATTGGATGGGAAAAGTTTGACTCGCTGACTTTTTGGGAGAATTGTCTCCTTGAAACGAGATATTGGTGGGCCTTTGCTACGTGGAGTCATATATATATATATATATATATATATATATATATATATATGGAGCCGGTTAGGTCCTCCAATGGACCGTCCTCTAAGATCCATGTGGAGCTCCACGTGGCACCCAAAACACTTTTCGGGTGCCGCGTGGAGCACAGGTGGACAGTTTAGATCAATATTAAAAAAAAAAAAAATTGAGAAAAAAATTTTAAACTCACAAGTCAAAGTTTGACTGTTTTCATTGGTCCACATTTCACAGTTCAAAAAATATACGGTGGAGATGAGTTTTTAATTTTTTTTTTCAAAGATGATCTAAGCAATGCACCCAAGGTCCACGTAGCATCGAAACAATATTTTGGGTGCCACGTGGAGCTCCACATGAAAGGTTGGAGGACGGTCAAGTTGGAGGGCGGTGACCGTCCTCCCATGAGGGACGGATCCCTCTTCCTATATATATATATATATATATATATATATATATATATATATTATTTTTTTGACGTGCCTTACATATCTCAGAGAGTATGATAGTTCAAGAGCAACACTTGGGGAGTAAATCCTACACAACAAAGCACTCATAGTGAGTGACACATAGGGGAATAAATCTCACCCAAGAGCATTCTCCTTATTAATATAAGGGAGGAAGCATTCGTAGAGTGTAGAACCCACAACCTCAAGCCTCACAAAGGAGGGAGGAAGCTGATCCCTTGCGACTTTGTCGTAGGGTTGAACTCTATATAAATATACGTACCTATATGCATAGGAAGCTGGTCCCTTGCGACGTTGTCATAGGGTTAAACCCTGTGACATGGTCACTTGGGCACTACGGGACAACCAATTGAAAGATCGAGTGCCATGGCAACTTACCATGGTCTACCATGTACCAATTTTTTTTTTTAAATGATGCTTTTTCACCATTGAAAGTTGAGTCAAATGTGAAAAAAAATTAATGCACCATGTTTGGTGGGCGAACCACAATATTTGACCAGTGGTTTGAGGGAAAAAAGTCCAAACAATTTCTATTTTTCTTTTAAAACCCTAGGAGGACAAGTGAATCCTAAGGGAAAGGGTTGTCATTTGGGGATTTGGGTGTCACAATGGCAACTCAAATGAACCACATGGTAGGGTTCAAACCGCACGACTGCATGAGAGAGAGACAGAGAATTCTATAGGGCTAGTTTTTATTGGTGCTTAATATAAGTGGGCCTCATATTTAAGGATATACATAATTAAAAAATTATGAACAGTAGATAAATTTTGATAGATAATTTTGCAGGCAGCTTATGTGGCATCATGTGACTGGCTGCATTGCTTGGCCCCACTACGCGTGCAGCCAATCACATTGCCACATAAGCTGCCTGCAAAATTGTCTGTAAAAAATTGTCCACAGTATGAGACTCTCCTCGATAATTTGATGATCCATTGGTTTAAACTTTCTCTCTTAAATTTCTCCTTTTTTAGCTGAAGTATAAAATTTTCTTTCAAGTTAAGCTTTGGCGACCAACTTCTTTGCTATTATAGTGTGAGAAGGCTGCGTACAAAATCAAGTATTAATTTTGTTTGTAATGACAAAAATACCTATAATTTTATTATTAGTAGAATAAACAAAGTTTAAATAAAAATAAAGGCATTAAAATCTTTTTAATTGATTCTCAAAATAAAGAAAAGAAACATATGCCCTCTCTAATCTCTCATCCCTCAAATATGTACATGACAAACATCATGTTTCACACAAAATCCCTTTTTGACCAACTACTAATTGATTTCTCCATTTCTTATCAAATAACATCCTAGGCTTGCAAGTTGTTCTTCGTAGCTTAAATGGAAACAATTTTCGTTAGTGGAGTGGAGAGAAGTCTGAGTAAAATGATTTTAGTAGTCTTTTCAATGCTTTCTTTGATGGCTTTCTTCGCCTTCTTTCTCACCTTCAAAGTAAAAATTGTTGGCGCAACCAAGCGAGAATGACAATCTTTCATAATATAAATGTACAAAGATGATGACAATCTTTCACGACATAATGTATAAATAGATAAAAGTTTGTCCGTGAGTAAAGGAATGATAGAAATCCTCTTCACACTATATTGCACAAAGAATAATTCACAACGAGATAAAGGTTTATGGTTATTTGTAAAGAATATGAGTATAATGCACAAAGAGATGAAGGTTTATGATTATGTGGACCATTATACTCACCCCAAAGGACTGCTTTTTCACCTTACCTCCTCCAGTCGTGATGCATTGACAACATTTGAATTAGATGATGGAGATCTTTTTCGTCCCTATCTTTTCGACAATAGATCTATAGATCATAAGCGTACATCAATTTTTTATTACACATGATACACATCTCAAAAAGTGAGCATATGTTCGAGGACAATATATGTCATATGATTCTAGAGTCACTTTTTTAGAAAAACAATCTCCATCATCTGATTCAAAGGCGATCAATACATATCAGCTAGAGGAAGTTAAGTGAGAAAGCAGCCTTTTTGAGGAGTATAGGGGTACCCTATTGTTATTTGTAAAGAATATGAGAAAACATATGCAGAGAAAGAGAGGGCTGATTGATTCGGCATCAATATTTTGTGGTACAAATAAGGAAAGGCCAGAGTTGTATGGGTTGGGTCGACCCTATAGGATATAGCTGACCCACGATTTTATCATGTAAGGCACTTAAGCTCGACCCTATAGCTGAATTGTCGGGTTGGTTTAGGCATGAGGCATCTTACTTGACCTATAGGTCGGGTCGGGTCGGGTCGGGACAATTGGGCCTGACCTGATATATATATATATATATATATATATATATATATGGGAGGGTTTTTACTGGCACTACAAAAATACATATTATTAGCGGCAGTTATTTGGAGCAAAAAACTGCCGCTATTAACAAAAAACACAGGAAACGTGGGAAAGTAAAATAATATTTTTATATTTTTCTACGGATACCTAAGTTGTAGGAAATCATGATATTCCTTTGTTTTCCTTCGTTTTCCGCTGTTTGGATAACTACATTGCTAGCTGGGAAAATACAGGATTAATCAAAATCCTGTGTTTGGATATATAAGCAGGAAATTATAGGAAAATAAGATATCCTAACAAAAAAAATAGTTAAATAACTAAAAAATTATATATGTATTAATTTATTTATTTTTTCTCTTTTCATATATTATTGAATTGCTCTATTGGTAGACTTGGTGCCTTGTAAAGGTTAGGTTCTAGGTTTAAGTCTTATACATGTAATAATTTATTTTATTTTTTTAATTAATTATACTATAGCATATACACTATATATATGTGAGTATATAACTCTACAACATAGTAGAGCCCCTTGTGAGAGAAAAATAAGTCCGTCCAGCACCTAAATAGATGGAGGAGAGCTTAAAAATAAGCCAAAATTGTCGGGATTTAGTTAAACAAAATCATAGAAGAAATATTTGTTATGAAAACAAATACCATGAAAAAAATTGTTTGAAGATTTTTGATAATTTTGGATAGTCAAGATAATTTTGGATAGATAATAATCCACTAATATAAATTAGGACCCATAAAGCTTAGTAACAAATTTTTAGAAAGTTTGGGTGATCAAGACCACCCAAGTCATAATGTGGTTCTATCTCTGATTTTTGGAGATGTGTGCCATATAAAACCAACATCAGACCGTCTGATAGGGGTATCATAATCTTAAGATCTATCATGAGAAAGATTGAAAAAAAAAAATAATCTCCATCGTCTTATTCAAATCAGTCAATGATTTTCGTTTGACATTTCTTCTTGGATTTTGACGGAAAATATAAAAATAATTTCCGAACCTTTGGATGTCATCCAAACAACGAGAATCTTGGTAATTCATTTGCTGCATATGAGTTTTATCTTATTTCCCTTTGTTTCCTTTGAAACCAAACAAACCCTAAAGACAATCTGTGGCAAGGGTATTAGTGACAGTTTTTGGCTGCCACTAAAAGTCTTATTTTTTATAGTGTGAGTCGTGTCGAATTGGATTTTCGGGGTTGGATCGGGTGGACTATCAAGTCAGATCGAGTCGGACATATGCCATTTTCACGTTGGCCAGCCATAATTTTGGCCCGACCTGACGCATTGACAAAAAATCAAGAAAAAACACAAAGACATAACTTAACACAGCCCCTCTCACTTGGCCTAAAATCTCTTCAATAGATTTCTTTCTCTCTCTAAGTGTCTCTCGACTCTCTCCTTCCCCTCTTTCTACTAATCTCTCCCCCCTTCATTTCATGCCTCTCTTCGCACGTGAAAACGCACTAGAAAATAGAAAGGGAGATGTTCCTTTTGTAGGTTTCCAATCTCCAGCTCACGAGAAAGCTACACTCTCCAACAAACGACGTTTTTCAAATAAAACAAAAATTATTTTATGTTTTAAACTTTCAAAACCAAATTTTCGAAAAAAAAAAATTCTGTTTAAATATATATTTTTTTTATCAGTAAAGCATCGAATTATAAACACAAGTAGCTTAATCGACTAACCCATTCACTTACTTTTTATTTATTTATTTACTTAATTATATATATATAATTTTTCAACTTGAGTTTTAATCTAATTTATTTATTATTTATTAGTTTTCTCCTTGTACTCATAGTGACAAATATCGTTTTCCGTGGGGGGTCCTTTCGGTACATTTTGATTTAATTTCGATACCTTTCGAAAAGAATTCGAGAAATTTTTTTTGATTAAAATTATACAAAATATATATTTAATGTTTTTTTTAAATGAATAAAATATATACTAAATTAATAACATATTTAAAATTAAAAAAAAAAAAAATTTTAAATAAAAAAAAATTGCCAAAATTTACCGAAATTTTGCCAAAAAATACCGAAATTATTGAAATTTTCCCGAAATTTTTGTTTGGCCCCCTTTTCAGCTAGTTTCGGGAAATTTCACCTAATTTCACATAAATTTGTCACTATGCTTGTACTTTCCATTTTATTATATAATTTCAAAAAAAATTTCCTTCCCAACTTAGACTAGACTTGTATAATTTTTCAAAAAATTATTTAACTTAATTCTTTATCTTTTAGCTTAATGACATTCACGGGATCTAGACATAGTTGACTTTTTCATAAAATCGAAAAAAGTTGGCGTTTTGCGGTCATCCCAACTTTATTTTTGATTAATCGGCCAAGTAATTGGCAATGTTTGGGATGTGGTCTGATTTTTATTCATTTTTGATTTTTTTGTTCACTTATACTTGAGGCAAAAATACCTTTTAGATTTTGTACTATTTTGCTCAGTTTGCTCATAAAAAGTTTTAGGTTTTGCTTGTTTTGCACTATTTTGTTCACTAAAATTATTATTTTTAACTGATATATATATATATATATATATATATATATATATATATATAATTTTTGAATTTCTTATATTCCCTGACTTTTTTCAACTTTGAATTACTTTAAGGAATTTTTACCAATTTTTTGTGACTTAGTTCCTTGCCCATTTATTGCTTGACTCTTGACTTTGTGACTGAATCAAGGAGAATACGTCCTTTTGCAAAGTTAATTGATCAATTCTAGAGGAACATAGAATTGAAGGTAACGGTGTAAATCAAAGACAACTAATCTAAGCCAACTTCCAAAGAAACTTCCAGAAGTTGTCGAAGATATTCTAGACGTGAAAGAGACTAAATCACGACGAGATAATTTGTAACGGTAATTCTTCGTCGAGTGATTGGGCTAATAGTCACTAAATAAAAGGAATCCCCATAATCATCCACAGGAAAAAAAAATGGGATCCTAGACACGCCTATAACATTGATAAATAAGTGTCGATAATGATCACCCCAAGTAATTGTTATTGGAATATTGTGTTCCAATAGCAATGAATTATTCTTCATCTCACTTTAAGAACAACCAATAAGTGGAGGTGAGAGTTTTTCAAGCTCTTTCCAAATTGAACATTTGGGGTTAAGTCCAAGTCTGGGTCACATTAAGTTACTGGAGTAACGTTAACCATATAGGTGGTGTAGAAGAGAAGGAGAAAAGAAGATAGAGAGAGAAATGAGAGAGAGAGAGTAAGAGAAACAATTGACCTAGATAGGATTGGAGCCCTCACTGGCTTTTATTTAAAAACAAAAAAACTACTATACCTTGCATTACCACACAAACATGTTAGAAGTTTCTATTTTAGTGGCCATCACTATGGTCAAATCGTTGACCGTTGAATGGTGTAAGATCAGTCTTGAGATGTGTAGTTGCTATTCCGGTGAGTTTGAATAGAATAGGCAACTAATAAGTAAGTCTTTTAGTTGTGATATAATTGTGCTTTCTAATAACAATATAGTTAGTAATTTCAGTCTTTAATGGGAAATGACTCTTTGGCTATAAATATAAAGGGTGCCTGCTCCCAACGATTGTTCGATACAATTCAATCCTCCCTATTAACAAAAGCATCCCAATTGTGCTAGGAGATATTGACGGCGAGAAGATCGACAACCAACCATTAATGACTCACTCTCAAAGTGCACACATATATTTAATTTAATGGATTATTTGCTTATTGTTTTCGATTGACCATGTGCCTAGATCTTACAGCTTAATTTGGATGGATGGATCGATGGATCCATATTAAGTTTCCATCAATTGGTATCAGAGCCAAATCGGTGCATGGTCAATTGAAATATTGATGCTTGAGTTTGGTGAGGATTAATGAAATTAAAGAATTTTGCTTTCAAGTTTTGATTTTCCTACACGGATCTCCATTACTGGGGACCATCTACGTGTGAAGAGCTTTTATCTAATTGATGTTTTTGGAATGCAAAAAAAAATACAATAAAATAAAATAATAAAAAAAAGGCCGCCGGTAGGGGTTTTCCGGCCACCGGACTGGCACCGACAGACGGCCGGCGCCAAGGCCGATCGAACGGCGCACCAAACCGTCGGGTTTGGTCACTGGTGAGGGGCGGGGGACGGTTGTTGTGGCAGTTCTTGCAAATTCAAAAAATAAAAAATAAAAATTTTGCGGGGTTCGACTGCCTGGACGCCACGGCCACCGGTGAGGGGGCGCGGATCAGCCCGTAAGGGGCGGCTGCTATTGCATCTGCAACCTTTTCAAAAAAAAAAAAAAAGGAAAAACGATGAAGAAGAAGAAGAAGGGTTAGGGCGGGTCCGTTGCCGGCCCACCTGACCGGGTACCTCGACCTGTAGGGCCCTTGGCCCACTCGGCCTTTTGGGCCCATGGCCCGACCCGCCGCCCGATACCCGGCCCATTGGCTGAGGACCACTAGGCCCCTACATGTAGACCGACCCGTTGGGCATTTTGGCCCACTCAGCCTTTTGACCCTTGGCCCAACTCGCCGCCCGACCCACTTGGCCATTTTGGTCAACTCGGCTATTGGCCCTTGGCCCACTCGACTGTTGGCCCATGGCCTGACCCGCAAGGCCCCTGGCCCACTCGGCTGTTGGCCCATGGCTTGACTCGTAAGGCCCATGGCCACTCGGCCTTTTGGCCCATGAACCAACCCAAAGTCCCACTAGCTGAGGCCCACTCGGTCACTAAGGCCCATGGCTCGACTCGATACCTGGCCCAATTATGACCCTTTGAATTTCTTATTCTTTTCGAGCCTTTTTTGGGCTATTTATAGATCCGATTTTCGGACATTATATATGAATTTTGACTTTTTAAGATATTTTAGATTTATTTTTGAGGTCTATTTTTGACAATAAGCTCTCTGTTGTGATGTATTCATGACCTGGTATTATTTTTTTAATTTTTAATTGGGAAATCAAGTTTTTTGAGTACCATTAATTAGAGTTGGGTAGTGGAGGTTGTGCTCCACCACCATGGCTGGTACTTACACATTATTATACTCGATTATTGTTAATTTTGACACTTACTCATAACACGAGTTGGACTTGGCTTATTTTTTTAATATCACTTTTGTGATCATCTAAAATATTATCAAACCTAACTTGACAGCATGACTTGACAAGATTCTTCTGCCCAACAGTGATGATCCTTCCTGGTGTTGTGGTTTTCATAATGATGTTTAATTTTGTCTAAGATTGTATTCCAAATTCAGTGAAAATGTGTAGTGAACGTTGGCGTCACAACATAAGAAATTCTTCTGCCCAACGGTGATAAATCACTTAATGTTGTATGATGGTTGTGTTTCACTATTCATTAATTTTATGTGTGGGTACTGCTAGCGTGTTGTGACTCGACCTAACGAAGGGTCATAACGACGCAATTAGTACCACAATCATTAATATACATTGAGAAAGCGGCTAGTGTGTTATGACTTGACCCAACGGAGGGTTACAATGACACAAATTGTTTCTCAATAAAATCACATTGGTTTTAATTTTTATATTCCTTGACATATTTTAACTCTTGCGTCACACATTATAATTATAACATTGTGGAATTGATAGCTACTTTAATTGTATGTGGATATAATAAACCCCTTAATTATTGTGCAGCATTGAACCCGTCTTCTATAACTAATATGATTGGTGGAATTGAACTTTTGAGTGACTCAAATTATGGCAAATGGAAGGAACAAGTTGCCATTATTCTAGGCTGTATGAATCTTCACTATGCTATATGATCTGATAAACTCAAGGTGCTCACCGTTGATGCCTCAGCTGAGGATCTGGCAGTGAACAATACGGATTTGGAAAAATGGGATAGATCAAATCGTATGAGCCTCATGATCATAAAGAGTTTCATTACTGATGCGATTCGGGGAGGTATTCCTGACTCGCACAATGCAAAGGAATACATGCAAGCCATTAAGGAACAATTTCAAGGGACTTCTAAAGCACTTACCAGTAGTCTAATTATTAAAATGGAAACCATGAAATATGATGGTCATAGTGGCGTACGGGAGCACATTATGAGAATGAGTGGCATGACAACTCAATTGAAAGAAATGGACATGGGTTTTTCTGAGGGTTATCTTGTTCACTTCATTTTGACTTCTCTTCCTGCACAATTTGGCCGGTTCAAGATTAATTATAACACGCAGAAAGAGAAATGGAAGATGAACGAGTTAATTGCTCACTGTGTCTAAGAAGAAGAAAGACTTCGGGCTAAAAAACCTAAAAGTGCTCATTACGCCGCTCTTGAACTATCGAAAGAAAATTTTAAGCAAAAAAAGGGACAATATAAAGGAAAGAACGTGAAAGCTCCTCCACCGGAAACCAAACAAGGAGAAGCTAGCAGATCTACTTCTGGCATCAAGTGTCACTTTTGTAAGAAGAAGGGACACATTAAGAAGAATCGTCAGAAATACAGAGATTGGCTAGTTAAGAAAGGTCACCTAGCCTTTGTATGTTTTGAATCACTTTATGTTGATACTCCACGCAATACTTTGTGGATAGATTCTGATGCAACTATTTACATAAGTAATTCAATGCAAGGATTTCGATCCAGCAGGTAGCTAAGTAAAGGTGAACGTACCATCAAACTTGAAAATAGAGTAGAAGCAAACGTGGAGGCCATTGGGACTCTCCGTCTCATTTTAGATAGTGATTTTATTTTGGATTTAGTTGATACTATTTACGTTCCAAGTATCACTAGAAACCTTATCTCAATTTCTAAATTAAATTCATTAGGTTTTAAATTTAAATTTGGACATAATATTTTTACTCTATTATTTGATTCTGATATTGTCGATGGTGGCTCATTAGTGGGCAATTTTTATCAGTTGAACTTGGATTCATCTTACGCCCAATCTTTAGTTTCTATGTATATAAATGATAAAATTAGTAAGAAACGAAAACGAGCAATCGACAACTCCTCTATTTTATGGCATAAACGTTAAGGTCAAATATCTAAGGATAGAATGGAGAGATTAATTAAAGATGATATAATCGATGCGCTCGATTTCTCGGATTTCACTACTTGTGTAGATTACGTTAAAGGAAAACTCACAAAAGCTAATAAGAAAGGAGCTATCAGGAGCACGAGTTTGCTATAAATAGTCCACACTGATATTTGTGGACCGTTTCCAACTCCTACTATTGATGGTCAAAAGTATTTTATTACCTTCACTGATGACTATTCTCGTTTTGGTTATATATTTCTCATTCATGAGAAATCTGAGGCCCTGGATATGTTTAAAATCTATAAAGCCGAAGTTGAGTTACAACTCAATTCGAAGATTAAAATTGTGAGATCTGATAGAGGCGGAGAGTACTATGGTAGATACTCTGAAACAGGTCGCAATCCATGACCATTCACCCAGTATCTATAAGAGCATGGCATTGTCGCTCAATACACCATGCCGGGAATACCTGAACAGAACGGTGTAGCTGAATGACAAAATCGTACTCTTATGGATATGGTGAGAAGCATGTTATGCAACTCTAAGTTGCCTATGTTCTTGTGGGGAGAAGCCTTGAAAATAGCGATGCATATCCTAAATCGAGTTCCTAGTAAGGCGGTTCCCAAAACTCCTTATGAGCTATGGGTAGGAAGAAAACCGACTTTAGGATATTTACACATTTGGGGCTGTTTGGCTGAAGCAAAGGTGTACAACCCACTATTAGGAAAATTGGATCCTAAAACTATAAGTTGTCATTTCATTGGTTACCCTGATAGGTCAAAAGGCTTCTGATTTTATTGTCCCACTCATAGTGCCCGGATTGTTGAGACTAGATATGCCAAATTCTTTGAGGATTGTGAGAAAAGTGGGAGTGTTGAGCCTAAAAAAATCACTTTTGAGGAAAATCGGGTTATAATTCCTATCCCTTTTATCCAAGAAAAAGTGGCACCAACACCAGTTATTCAAGCAAATGTTGATGCACCTATGGCTATCCCTAATGCAACACCCCACATTGAGGAGGTTCTTGCTCTCATGGTGACTGCAAATGATCAACCATTGCGTAGATCAGAGAGAGCAAAGAAGCCAACCATTTCTGATGACTATATAGTTTACCTCAATGAGAGTGAGTTTGATTTTGGAAAGGAATCAGATCCTGTTTCCTTTAGCCAAGCCATGAAGAGCGACAAATCCACTCAATGGCTTGAAGCCATAAAAGATGAATTGGATTCAATGAAACATAATTCGGTATGGGACCTTTGTGAGTTACCTGAAGGAGTCAAGCATGTAGGCTGTAAATGGGTATTGAAAACTAAACAAGATTCCAAAGGTAATGTAGAAAGATACAAGGCCAGATTAGTCGCTAAAGGTTTCACTCAAAAAGAAGGAATAGACTATAAAGAGACATTTTCCCTTGTCTCTAGAAAGGAATCCTTTCGGATAGTCATGGCATTAGTAGCTCATTTTGACTTAGAATTGCATCAAATAGATGTTAAAACTGTTTTTCTGAATGGCGACTTGCATGAAGATATCTTTATGACACAACCTGAAGGTTTTCAGGTTGAGGGGGAGAGTCATTTAGTTTGTAGACTCAAAAGGTCTATATATGGTTTAAAGCAGGCATCTCGACAATGATACTTAAAATTTCACAAAGTCATTTCAAATTTTAGTTTTAAAGAAAATACTGTGGATCAATGCATATATCTTAAAATCAGTGGGAGTGAGTTTATCAACCTTGTTTTGTATGTTGATGATATATTGCTTGCGAGTAGTAATTTGAGCATGTTACATGAGACAAAGAACTTTTTATCAAAGAGTTTTGATATAAAAGATCTTGGTGAAGCTTCCTACGTGATAGGAATTGAGATTCATTGAGATAGAGCTCGTAGCATATTGGGATTGTCTCAAAGAGCTTATGTTGATAAGGTTCTTAAAAGGTTTAACATGCACAATTGTTTCGCTACTGTTGCCCCTGTCATTAAGGGTGATAAATTTAGTCTCATTCAGAGTCCCAGGATCGATCTGGAGAGAAAGCAGATGAAAATAATTCCCTATGCATCGGCAGTTGGGAGTCTCATATATGCACAAGTCTATACTCGTCCGGACATAGCGTATATAGTTGGCATGCTTGGTAGGTACTAATATAATCCTGATTTGGATCATTGGAAAGTAACTAAGAAGGTTTTTCGCTATTTACAAGGGACTAAAGGACACATGCTCACATACAAAAGGTCGAATAACCTTGAAGTTATTGGTTATTCAGATGCTGAATATGCTAGGTGTCAAGACACTCGTAGGTCCACATCGGGTTATATTTTCATGCTTGTAGGTGGACCTATATCTTGAAAGAGCGTTAAACAAACGCTGACTACTTCGTCTACTATGGAAGTAGAATTTGTTGCATGTTTTGGGGCAATATGTGAGGCAATATGGTTGAGGAATTTTATCTCAGGGCTTCGAGTTGTTGATAGTATTTCAAGGCCACTGAGAATCTTATGTGACAATTTCGCTGCGATAGCTATCTCCAATAACACAAGACTAGTGGGGGTTCCAAATATATTGATATAAAATATCTTGTTGTAAGGGAGAAAGTTCAGAATCAATTTGTATCTGTTGAAAAGATTAGTACGATACTCATGTTGGCTGACCCTCTCACTAAAGGCTTACCTCCCAAGCTCTTTTTGGAGCATATTGCGCACACGAGATTAACGGATAATTTTGATAGCCTTTGAGAGTGGATATCTGAGAGTGAATACATTTGCTTAATTGATTCAGAAATAAAGCTTATTTATTTGTTTTTCCATTTTTATGCAAATAAAACCTTAAAACATATGGTGCCAGTAGATAGCAATAAAGTAGGACCAATAATAGATTGAGTTTACATGTAATCACCATTCAGTTTGTAAACTTACAATCTATGTGAAATCATACTAGTTGGAATCCATGTCGGTGATGACTTCCAATACGGTAACTAATGAACGATCATGTATCGATGACATGATATATTGACTACATTGATTCTGTGTTAAAATTCTCACTGGACCAGACTGATTATAAAGACTTTGATTGAGATTGATTAGGACTTACCATTCAAAGAAAGTTAGCTAACATTTGGTAATCGGAGTTTATTGACATAGTTTGGCCAAGTGGGAGACTATTAGAAGTTTCTATTTTGGTGTCCATCACTATGGTCAAACCGTTGACCGTTGAATGGTGTAAGATCAGTCTTGAGATGTGTAGTTGCTATTCCGGTGAGTTTGAAGAGAATAGGCAACTAATAAGTAAGTATTTTAGTTGTGGTACGATTGTAATTTCTAATCACAATATAGTTAGTAATTTCAGTCCTTAATGGGAAAGAACTCTTTGGCTATAAATATAAGGGGTGCCTGGTCCCAACGAGTGCTCGACACAATTCAATCCTTCCTATTAGCGAAAGCATCCCAATTGTGCTAGGAGATATTGATGGCGAGAAGATCGTTGAAGATAGGCAACCAACCATTAATGGCTCACTCTCAAGGTGCGCACATATATTTAATTTAATGGATTATTTGCTTATTATTTTCGATTGATCATGCGCCTAGATCCTACGGCTTAATTTGGATGAATGGATCGATGGATCCATATTAAGTTTCCATCAAGACACACCCAAGTTCATGTCTAATACACCACTATAAGACACACACCTATATCTACATGCAAGTCTCCCCTTCAACCTAGTGCATATATAGATATCCATCATCCCTAACTTGCGAGAATACTTTGAAGTTGTCCAAAATCAAGTACCTTTGTAAATGTATGAGGCAGATTTTTAGAGGGTAGATTGTTCTCAAAAGTGCTATGAGAACTCTTTTCCTGGTACGCCACGATCACGATTCTTTTTGAGAATTAGCAAAAGTGATATGAGAACTCTTCTCCTTATACGCCACTATCACGATTACTTTTGAGAATTACTGGAATCAACATTTGATCGGGCCATCATCTTAGACGAAAAAAAATTTCTATTGTCTGATTCAATGCAATCAACACTTTTATTGGGCAATCCTAGTTGCAAATGTAGAATCTTCGGTGAGTGCCCTTATTAAATAGGTTGGGTACCCGGACAAAACCTTCACGAGACACATTTGCATCTCTTCAAATTACTTTATTGAATAACGTAAAGGTATCATTATTTGCAGGCAATGAAAGCATACTCTCACCCTACTTCTTTGGAAATATATTAATTACTTTAAATCAGATGATATAATCTTGAGATAATAAGTGTAGTACGAGACAATCAGTTTTTTTACTCTAGAGGGCACATATCTCAAAGTGCCTCGGAAATCAAGTGGCATATATCACACGCAAACGTGATTTTAGGGCTATCTTTTGGGATGTGTGCCATATGAAATTAAAACCTGACTGTCTAATGGTACACCCATAATCCCAAGATCCATTACCTGGATGATCGGGATGAAAAATACTTTATCGTCCGATTCAAAGCATTCAATCCATCTCTGCTTGGTGCGATAGGTGAGATTACATTTTTACGAGGTGCAAATAATGTTCCCCGAACTTAGAAAGATAGGTTATAAGACTAGTATATATTTTATTAAGGAAAAGGTGTTCGCCCTCAAAGCTTCCACGTGGAGCTTCACGTGACACTCAAAATATTGTTTCGATGCCACGTGGGGCTCGGGTGCATTGCTTAGATAATCTTTGAATTTTTTTTTTTAGAAAACTCATCTCCACCATGTTTTTTGAATCGTGAAATGTGGACTATTGAAATCTATCAAACTTTGACTTATGAGTTTAAAAAGTTTTTTTCGAATATATAAAAAAAATATTGATCCATTCCGTCTACTTGTGCTCCACTTGACACCCAAACAGTGTTTTTGGTGCCACGTGGAGCTCTATATATATTTTGGAGGCCGGTGACCTAACCGGCTCCCTTTTATTAAAGAGTCACAGACCGACCCCCATGACCGACACTTAAAAAACCTATCTTTATGTTTAATTCTTACACCATTAAAGGTGTAAGATCATTTAAACACAAAAGTGGCGTTTAAATGCTTCTAAGATCGCATTATTTCTTTATTAAATAAACTAATTAAGTAGATTATTTTTGAAATATATTATTTAATTGTCTAGCATCTTTAAATTCTCTTCTCTCTCAGTTTCTGTCCGACGAACCAAACGCTAAAGCCCGCAATATCTTTGTTTTTTAATCTCTCTCTCTCCACTGCTCTACTCTAGTAGCCGTTAATGGCCAAAATTTCACAGAAAAAGCATAAGAGTAACACCAATGAGAACATCAAAAACAGCAACCCCGCCATTAAAATGAAGAGAACTCGAAAGAGTGTCCCCAGAGACACTCCCTCTCAACGAACTTCGATCTTTCGGGGCGTAACAAGGTTTAATAAATGTTCATAGTTTGATCTTCTTCTTCTTCTTCTTCTTCTTTTTTATTATTGTTTGGTTTTTTCTTATGGGTGTTTTGAATTTTTTTTTATTTTTTTTTCTAGGCATCGATGTACTGGTAGATATGAGGCTCATCTATGGGATAAGAACTGCTGGAATGAATCACAAAGCAAAAAGGGAAGACAAGGTTCTTGATTTCTTACCTGTTTTTATTTAGTTGTTTTTTGCTTTAAATTTTCAATTATTAATATTTTTTTGTTCTTTACTTTTTTTCCCGGGCGGATACAGTATATCTCGGTAAGTGTGATCAATTTCTTTAGTTTCATTCTTTATATTTTCTGCCTGTTCATAAAATAAAACATTCTATAAGAAGAAATTCAATATTATTATCACTTTAATAAGGCAACTTAAAAGTAAAAAATTATCAAAATATGAGATTTATTTGAGTTTCTAGAAAAATAGTACAAGATTAATTTTTGGGTAATTATTACTATTTTTTTATGAATTCTCAGGAGCTTATAACGATGAAGAAGCAGCTGCACATGCTTATGACTTGGCAGCATTGAAGTACTGGGGACATGAAAGTATTCTGAATTTTCCTGTAATATTTTCTCTTTTTCTTATTTTTTTAATATATTTTAAATCCATTAAAATGAATTATTGAATTATTATTATAAATTTTTTTTGAAGTCATCTACGTATCATGAAGAACTCAAAGAAATGGAAGGTCAGTCTAAAGAAGAATACATTGGATCTTTGAGAAGGTAAATAGTAGAAAGAGAAAATAAATAAGATTTATTATTGAGGTGGATGACGAAATTAATTTATTTTATGGAACTAAATTTGCAGAAAAAGCAGTGGGTTTTCTCGGGGAGTCTCTAAATACAGAGGTGTTGCAAGGTATGCACAAATTATACGGTTTTTTTTTTTTTTTGAAAAGTTTTCTTATCTATATTTAATATACTTTAGGCAGACGTAAAAACTTAATATAACAATTTTCATTTAATTTTTCATAAAAATATCGGTAAGCCTCTCACTCAGAGTCATATATGGGTTCACATCTTGACATTTTTGAAAATCACTTAAAATGACATGTAGCAAATAAGAGTTCAAGTTAGGGTAGCTTTAAACTCACTCATTGAATCTTAGTGGGGCACCTACGCGAAAAGAAAAATTGCTTTAAACCAGACAACGGAGATTGCGTTTTGGTTCAAATTATTCACACAAGGGTATTCACACAAGGGATCTTGATAAGGTCTGACAAAATCATCAGGTGATCTTTTTTCGATTTCACACAATATAAATCCGAATTTCACATAGTATAAATCTCAAAAATGTAGCCCTAAAGCACATTTAAGCGGGATGTGTACCATTTGATTTTAGGTCCACTTTTTAGGGATTTATATTATATAATAAAAAATTGACTGTTTGATGATTTCTGTATAAATTCAAAATCTATTTTATAGAAGATTGGAGCGACACGCGATCTCTATTGTCTAATTTAAAGCGATCAATGATTTTTAGCGTAAATAATAGCAAGATTGAGTGCGTTTAATGTTGCTCCATGACTGAGTTAGGAAATCATTTCTCAAATTTACAATTAGATTAATTTACAGGATTGAGTTTCTAACTTTTAGACCACTTTTCAAATGGCGCAAATTTGTGAGCAATCCAAGTAGTACTAAAGGCAGCTATCATTTGGAAGTTTAACTTTTAAAGTGAAAACAAAAGATATCATAAGATTTAGACCGTCTGATCATAGTAAATGAATCTTATCCTACAACTACAAATGAGTAAGAGTTCATATTTGGATTTATATTGAAGTGGTACCATCCCTAGCCTTAAAAGTGGGATGGTGACAGACTTATCTCAACCTTTGACAACTTATATTAAATGATTTTTTTAAAAATTATACGAACACGTGTAACTCATTCCCTAAACAGCATTTGTATGAACAAAATACGAGGGGTACCATTATTTGTAACCAGAGATTTTTTCTCACACCCATATTTTACACATGTGGCAATTGTTGTTGGCTTTGAATTAGATGATGGTAATCTTTTTTCATCTCAATTTTCTACCAAATAAATCTTGAGATCATGGTCTTACGCCTTAAAGGTCAAATGCTAATTCTATATGGCACACATCTCAAAAATTGACTATGATCATGGGAGTATCATCAAATGTAGTTTTCAATTCACTTTTTGGGATGTGATTGGATTGTTTGATGTCCAGATTTATTATGTGGAAGATTGGAATGAAAAATAATTTCCATTGTTTGATTCAAAGCAATTGGCAAATTCCACACCCTCAAAATATGGTTGCAAAGAAAGAAGCAGTGATTACAAATAACAATGCCCACGCGTATGAGACACTCTTATTAGATATCAATCAATGTTGTCTTAATCAAATCCCTTATTAATGAACCTAGACCTTTGTGTATCAAAATGTGTCTTAATTGTTTTTAACATCAATCAACATTGTAGTTTTTTCGTAAAAAGTCCATTATTCAGTGTTGGTCCTGTATGTATGAGGTGCGTAGAGGGTGGATAAGATACATACCTAACCTTTAATTTTTACGAACAAAGTGGTTGCTTGAAAAAATAATATATGCCCTTGTGCAGGCATCATCACAATGGAAGATGGGAAGCCCGAATCGGCCGAGTGTTAGGCAACAAATATCTCTATCTCGGAACTTTTGGTAAGCATCATTTATATTCAATTTTTTTTTTTTTTTTTTTTTAGATTATACAATTAATTACAATAAATAATCATCATTGCCTTGCTTCTTCATCTTATCTCCATTAAGGCTACCCAACCAAAAAAAAAAAAAAATCTCTATTAAGGCTAAACTTCCAACACGGTACTTGTGTCCTATGTATTAAAGACAAATCATGTCATTTTCTAGGATGTGTACCAGCATCAAAATCTAAAAATCTTTAGTGTAAATATTTTAATAAAAACAATCTCTACCGTTATAGTTAAATAGTCAAATGCCATCTAAATTGACGAGATTCATATAAATCACTACAAAAAATAAGACTATTAGTAGCAGCCAAAAACTGTCGTTGTTAACAAAAAATCGCTACTAATACCCTTGTCACTAATAATTTTTAATAATTTTTTGTTAATAGCGATATTTTTTGTTCTAAAAAACTGTCGCTAATAATATGTTTTCTTGTAGTGAATCTAACATTCTATTAACTGTAGATGACCTTTGATCCCTTTGAAACATTAAATTAAGATTTCCTTTCTACCCAAACATTTACACCGAAGACCCTTAGAATGTGAGCATCAGATCACACATAACAAATAGTGGTCCCACATGGCATACATTTTAAAGAGTGACCCAAGAGTGGCGAGTCGGCTGACATTGGGGTCAGGTAATACCAACTCTTATTTAACAACTTGAGGGTATGCCCTAGGTTTTTATACATATGCTAAAAATATCTCTCTCTTGGACGTGGCTCTAATGATATCCACAAATTGAAGCATAAACACATGTCATTTTCTGTCTGAAGAGGGGTTCTTTCTTCTTTATTTTTTTACGGGTACTAGTATTTGCAACGTAAAGTTATATAATTGCAACTAGGGTTTTCGCCCATTACTTAAATCCATGGACTGCCTTGAATAAGTTTTCATCTCAAACTTCTGCACAATAGATTTTGAGATTATGGCTCACCTATCACATAGTCAGATGTTAAATTTATGTGACACACATCTCCTAAATTGATCGTGATAATGGGTGTATCATGAGAAGGGTTCTCGAGTCACTTCTTGGGATGTGTTCCATGTGGAGTCAACATCTGACTATTTGATAGGTGCGTCATGATCTCAAGATCTATTGTGTCGAAGACGACAAATGATTTCCATTGTTTGCTTCAAGGCAGTCAATGATTTTAATAGCCGAAAACTCTAGTCGCAAATATAGACTCTTTAGTTGTAAATCCTAGTAGTCTTTACTTATTTATTTTTGAGTTTGTTTTAGGTTTTTCTTTGTTCATTTTCTTTTTTAATAATAAAGAAATAAATATGAGTCCCTTTACAACTTTTTTTTATTTTCTTTTTTTCCCAATTTTATGAAAACGACACATTGAATAGAGAATGTTCATCAATCAGGTTAGTTGAGAACCAACTGCCAAGCCTTCAATTACTTTCCAACTCTCCACCCAAAATATCCCGCAATTAAATTTTCAAAATAAATAGCCGTTCACCACCTCTACCGTTATTGTATTTGTTCCCAAATTGCCCGTTTTATGTCTGCCCTTATTTGTATACCACTTATTCCCAATTTGCCCCTACTTACACTAGTTTGACATTAGAAAGCTACTTAAAGGTTGACCTAAATGACCGTCTGATTGCAAATTTTAAACCCATTTTACACCGTGTGGCACAAATATTTGATTAACCTTAGCCAAACTAGAGGCCAGTTAATGACATATCTCAACCAAAGAATCACGCCTATCAGTGGATTAGAAGTGAAACTTATCCATCTGATGCATTTTAATAGCTGTTCAGTCAAAAAATCACACCTATGAGAGAGAATTATAAGTGAAACTTGTTCATCCAATGCATTTTAATAGTTGTTCTTATTCCAATGCATAGATTAGATGAGTTGAGCCCCTTCATGCTTTTCGGGCCTACTTGAACTTGTGGAACGTTCATGAAAGTGTCAACAGTCATTGGCGGCATGGTTGTAAGTATTGGGTTAGGCCTGATTCTATATGATATGAAGCACCAATCTGATATGGATATAAATATCAGGCTATACCGACCAGCATTTACATTATATTGGTTCATATTGGTCGTTATCGATATGGATCCAATATGAACAGGACATTATACCACAAATGTCCTCTGAGTAATTTATATATATATATATAGAATGAAAGGTATTTTAGTGTCGGCCAGAATGGCTAACCCATATCAAATATGCCCGATGCATTGGCCTAAGAGTTGGCTAATATACCCATTATGTATCTGTTTTAAATCCTTAACTAGCATAGCTAGGGAGAGGCAACACCCTTCGCCTATGATGCACTACCAATCCTGCCATTTAATTTTATTATTTATTTAATTCTGTTATTTTAAAACTAAGCACATGCACGTGTCATCAAAACCTTTTTAAGTTTGAGTTGGTACTAAGTATTTGACTCAAGCCAGGTACCTGCTTTCAAAAAGTAAGAGACCTGATTTCGAATCCCCTCTCCCCTTGAGGTCACCATAGGAATTTATATCCTGTGCTGATCTGATATGTGCTGAAAGTGCGTATGTGTCCCTAAAATTAGACAGGTGCTCTAAGAGGCCCGGATACCCAAGTTATAAAAAAAAATAATATATGTATTTGACTCAAGCCTCAATGCTCTTAGTACTTGGGGTCAGTTTTTGGATACGTGCTATGTGGAATCATCAGGAGTCGAAAGATAGGCGATCTCTATCGTCTGATCAAAGTGTCCAAAAGTCATTTAAAATTAATAGTATATTAGATTTACATGTTAGTCATTAATTGTAGATAATATTTGAACCGTTTGAATGCAATGATGGAAATCATTTTTCATCCCAATCTTTTCCACAAAGCAAGGTAAAACAACTATTGATAATAAATGGAAGGTTGGAAATATTGCAACCTCAAGGTCTCAGGTTCGAGCCTAGCTAGTTTATCTTTTATTTAGTTTATAATTTTTCATATTTATTTAATTTTCCAGCTACCCAAGAAGAAGCTGCAGTGGCATATGACATGGCTGCCATTGAATACCGTGGACCTAATGCCGTCACCAACTTTGGCCTCAGCCGTTACATCGAATGGCTCCAACCCCATCCTCCAAACCCTAGCTCTAACGGCATAGATGTCGCCGTCACTGGGGAACCGACGGACACCACATCAGCATTGGGCTTACTTTTGCAGTCGTCTAAGTTCCAGGAGATGTTGGAGATGACGGCATCGGAAGTTGCCGAATGCCCGTTGACCTCGCCGGAATCTGACACACGTCAATGCAGCTTCCCTGACTACATACAGACGCAATTCGAGTTTCCGGATTCCAGCAGCCACACGATTGAAGATGACATCATTTTTGGGGATTTAAATTCATTAGACTTTCCCTTGAGTTGGGCTTTTGAGTGAAACCACCCGGCCATTTTTTTGGGTTTTTTAAATTTATTTATTTATTATTATTATTATTAGTATTTTTTAATTTTAAGTTGTTTGTCGCACAGATAAGCTGTTGCTTCCAAAGATTAGTTTACTTGTATAAGAAAAGTCACTCTAGTTACATGATATTATTTGCAATAAGAGATTCTAATTACTTGATATGTGCAATAAAATCTCTTTAGGTGGATATTTGCTTTCTTAAGGCCATATAACATAACACACTATCTTGTCTTAAAAAATAAAATTAAATTAAAAAAAAAAACGTCTTTGATTATTTTCATTGCCTACATCACAATCAATCCAAAATCAAGAATATTAGAGCATTGGAACCATTTGATCAGAACGCTTTAATATGGACTATAATTAAAGAATTGGACTATAATTAAAGAATTGGAGCTACAACTTGCACATGACATTTCTACCTTTGTACGAGTTAAAAGGAAAAACTTGATATTTTTTGGATCTGTGCCTCGTAAAATACTATCTAAGCAGCCTGATTTGCATGCAATAATATGAAGATCTTTAGTGCCAAAGTTTGACACAAAACACAAATTTTATAATATAGTCAATATAAACAAAGAAACTATACCAAGAGAATCATTTTTCAGAACTAGTTAACCAAAGCGAATTGAGTTGGTATTAGAAATAAATTACCTCATCTCCTACCCAACTGAATTAGCTCCACAGGAGTTGACTTCAAACTTGATTTGATCTTCACTAGGGCACCTTCAGTTCCTCGTAATGTAATAATTTTACGAACAAACTTGTACTATCATGTTAAAAAAGGCTTTTTTCATTATTTAATTTCGTATAAAGTTGTCCCGTAAATGCATTATTTATTTGCTCTCTTGAAAGTTGCACCCTTTAAAGTAAATAGTGATCTATTAAGCGGATTTTACATTTCCTTTCACTTTAGTGTAAAATGGATAGTGATGCAAAAAGTGAATTTTACATCCAATTATTTTAATAAACTAACACCCTTTTTACACCATATTCGTATGCAATAGCATTCTCTAATTGAATTGTGAATTAGGTGACGTGGAGTGGAGAAAGATCTCTTCGGATATCATAATAAATTTGGCTATCCATCTCAAACTAATTGACACTGAGTGGAAGGGCCTAAGATCTTATAAGAGGAGAGACAAATATTTGAATACCCGATGCAGGACTAAACTTTAATAGTTATGAGACAAGGGCAGTTTATAACTCTAAATATTTGACAATTAATAATGTAAATTGTCTCCTATTTCGGTTTTTTATTAATGGTTTTTTTCAGTTTTTTAATCCTAAAATTAATTGGTTTTCGGTGTTCACCACCCAAAACTGAAACCAGAATTGGTTCAGTTAGATCTGAATCATTTTCAGGCTAGTTCGGACCAGATCGATTCTCTAAGATTTTAGGTAGAGTGTGGATTTCGGATCAAAACTTGCACTACTTATACATATGCAGGCAACCTATGCAGGCAAACTGAGATTGGTACATGGTCCATGAACCACTCATGGCAGAGTCCGTGTATAAAATACTAACTCTTAACCAAATTATATAGAATTTGTCTAGAATAAGTGGACTGCTCATTCTAGACAACACAGTTACCAAATTCTAGAATAAGGGGATTCTAGACAACATAGTTACCAAATCACTTTTTTAAAAGTTGCGAATAAAATGACACTTATTCATAAAACAAATATATAAATCACTTTTCTTAAAAGAACATTCTTTTTAAAGTCAGGAAGTTTGCGATTAATCAACGATTAATTAACAATTTATTGATTTTCTATATTTTATATTGCTTCATACTTTTTATTTTTATCTTTTAAATTTTGCAATGTTTTCTCGATTTTTTTTCCCGAGTTTTCTTTGAACTTTCTTAGTTTTTTGTGGATTTTTTATTTTAATTTTCCTTTTGTTGACTTATTCCCCAACCCCATCTTAGTAACTATGATTGTATACAAAATGTCTGGGTGTAAGCGCTGCACGCTGCATGGGCACTATATTTGAGCAGTTCTATGTTGTATTATGGTCTTATGAAAAAAAAACCAAAAAAAATAGGTGCGCGTGTGTGCACCCAAATAATATATAAAAATGGGACGATTTGATGAACATGATCTAAAGATCTATGATTTTTACTATTGGAGCATAAGAAAATATTTTTACCACATTATTCAAAGCAGCCAATGCTGGTAAAATAAAAGGCTAAGGCTGCATTTAGGTTAGCTCTCTTAAGGCAAAGGCCAACTCTTTCACCTTTTGGTTTGGGTAGAAAATTATTTTTACATTTGGTAGCACAACTCCTCGCCTTATTTGCTCTAGCGGGGAGATGTTTTAAGTGATAAAACTGCTCTATGCCTCTTCTATCCCAAAGCAAATTTTGTCTAAAAATCTGTTTTGATAGAGAGCAAATAAAGAGCTGCTTTTGCTCTTATAAAAGCTAACCGAAACACAGCGTAAAATTATTTTTATTTATAGGTGACTAAAACTGTTTTAGAGATTTATATGATGGTCATTTATTTTATTCTAAAGCTTTGGTTGGACCAATTTGTATCACATAATTGAGCTGTTTTTTCTATATGTTATTTGGGCTAGAGATCTTTGTATGAGGTCCTTGAAAATCCCTATTACAGTTGATGAAATAGTTATGTCATGATCTAAAGATCTTCGATATAAAAAATTGAGATAAATTTCAAAGCAATCAGACGCCATCCATTAATTTTAGACCACATTTCATCAACAAAGATCTTTAGATTATGTCGCACCCATCAACCGTAAATAAGATGATTCCATATGGACATATTTCGAAAAAAAGTGTGGGCAATCTGTCTGCAAAAGCAATACTCCCGTGTGCAACTAGTGGTTCCCTTTAGGTATCCCATAGGACCCATCCACTAGATGATCGAAACATAGCACAACTACACAGATACACAGGTCGGGGGGTTGTGCTCTGATACCACATACACGTTCACATGTAATTAATTTGGGAAGCTCTAAACGCGCTTAGGTGTTCTCGGAAGCGTATACGTTGGAACCCCCTTAAAAATCATTGATTGTATCAAATCAGATGATGGAGATCATATTTTATTCAGATATTCTACACAGAGGATCTTGAGATATGGTCCTAAAATTAGGTTTGAGTGTGATGCGTGTCATTGCGCACAAGGGGCATTTTTTTTTTGGGATCTATGACAATATAGAATCAAAATCTGACCATCTGATAGGTTTGAAATGGTCTCAAGATCCATTTTGTGAAATATCAGGGTGAAACACGATCTTCATCATCAGATTCAATGCAATCATGATTTTTAAGGGACTCCACACGTGAGCGATTTTAGAGAGCACGTGGGCAAGAAACAGAGCTACCCAATTAATTTTGAAAATTTTGCATTTTTGACCCTATAAGTTTGCATATTTACAAAAATAATCATATAGTTTCAAACTTTGCATAACAGGTTAGCTCCAAGCCAAGCCGGTTCCACGTCAGCACCAACCTTATTATTTTCAATAAAGATATTAATTCTTAAATATAAATATTAACTTTAACTTTAACTTTTCATTCTTTACTGTTTACTTTTCACTTAACTTTTCTGTAAAAATCAAGAGAGCGACGGCAAAATTGCGACAAAGCGGAAAAGGAGCCATAGAAAATTTCCAAGTAACTGTTTTTTACATTTAAAATAATATACTCATCTGTTATTTTCCTCACCTAACCCGCTAACTTACCGATAATATAAGTTAGCGGAATATTTTCAACATCACTTTGTTTGTTAATTAATTGTTGTTATGTATTTTTGCAGTTTTCATTAAGTGATTGTAAAATGACTAAATCTCTTAAGGCCTTCGGGAAATGTACTGAAATTAGTGTTAGAGAATTTTACTTGCATTGCAACGAAGAGAGGAAGAAGATACTAGATGATTCAATTTTCGTTCATCTATTTAGGATTTCTGAGAAATTAGAATTCATTGGAGACTTGGTTGACACAATCTTAAGCTTTTGGGTTAAAGATGAAGTTTTTAAAGTCAGGAACATCAATGTACTGCTGCAGGAGTCGGATATATCATTGATTTTAGGGCTAAATATGTTGACGGAACCTGAGTCTGAGCATGTGGCTATGCCAGAAAAAGAAACCATTGGATACAAATTCTTTCTTAGGATGCCAGCTAAAAGATCTCGTATTGAATAAATAATTGATAGTGTCCATCTATCCAACAATGAAATTTTGAAACTATCGTTGTTATTTCTCTTATCTTGTTTCTTACTTTCGGACACATACCAGGAAGTGGACAATGAGTACTTGGAATTAGTAGATAGTATTGAAAAGTTTAACGAGTTCTCGTGGGCCTAATAGTTTATAAAAATTTAGTAGAGTGCATATCGAAAGTTATTGTCAGAAGGAAAGCGACTAAAAAGTTAGAAAATGAGCATTATAACATCTACAGATGCACTATCACCCTATAAATTTGGGCGCTTGAGCACTTTTCAGGAGTCACCACCGCTCTTACTCAGTTGAAAGATTCATTTTCGAGGCTATTGAAATGGGAAGGCCCGAAATTCAGCCGTAATCCAAATTATTATTGAGAAAATTTTCTTAAGTCTAAAGTTATCTTAGAGTTTGAAGCTATAAAATATGAGTTACAATATCGATCAGGATCAGTTGGACTCTTTTTAATACAAAGAGAGATAGAAAGGGAGCAGGAAAGAGCCGAGGAGCCTCACGATGAAAAAAATATACATGAATATGACGATGTCCCAAGTTATGAGACACATCCCCAAAAAAGAGCCGAAAAGCCTTACCAAGATGACGATAATGACGATGAGGATGACGATGATAATAGTAACGATAACGATGAGTACAAGGTCGTCAACATCCGGAATCAAAGGGCAAACAACCAGAGATTAGGCTACAGCCAACTAGAGAATAGACGATTAGGCAATCACATCTAATCAAAGAAGTAACCGAGCTTAGAAAAAAATACACATCTCTCCGTATGGCCGTTAAAGAGATGAAAAGTAAATTCAGACGTGCGTTTACAATGCTTAAAGGACAAGCGATGACTATTGAACAGCTAGGGAGAGATAAAAAAAATCCTACAAGAGCAAGTTGGGTCATTATAAGATCAAGTATGATCCCTACAAGATCAGATTATGAATTTAACAGACGAAAATGACGCAATACGAAAGGATCTTGAAGCGGGCAGATCTCATTTGACAAAGGTACTAAATCAATTCTTTTTAAATTTAAGAAAAATTAATTTTTAATAGATTAACGTTAACTTAAGTTGTCGTTCGATAATGTAAGTTATCGTCCGACTACTTAAGTTATCGGCCGACAACTTATATGATCGGCCGATAACTTACATGAGCAATCGACAATATAAGTTATTGGCAGATAATGTAAGTTATCATCTGACAACTTACATGATCGGTCGACAACTTAAGTTAGCAGCCGACAACTTAAGTTAGCGGGTGCTAACTTATGTTGTCGACCGCTCATGTAAGTTATCAACCGATAATGCGGTCGCTAACCTAAGATAATGATTTTCAAATTATGTTATTTTTGTAAAATATAATGCCAGTTTTTAATATATTTTTCAATGATGTAGGATGCTATTCTTTCTTCTGTACTATTTGAAGCCTTCGTTCCCAAACAACTTATTGCCACTCATCCAATAGCTCCTCAAACTTATGCCCCTCAACCCACTGTCGCTCAACCAATAGTCACCAAAACTTCTGCCATAAACCAATTACTCCTCAACCTACTCCTAAACCCACTACTCCTCAACCTACTCCTTAACACACTGCCCCCCTAACTTTTGCCACTAAACCCATTGGCCTTATACCCACCGCCTTAACCCATGCTCAATTCACGCTAAACCCACCGCCTCCAAGCTTCGCCTAAACCAATCGCCTCAACCCACTGCCCTAAAAACTTTCCTTGAAATCAATGCACCTCAACCTCTTGTTGAACCCATGGTGGAGGTATTGCTCGAAGTGGGTGATGAGGGTGCTCCGCTTACCCAGCGCTAACTTAAGTTACCGACCGCTAACTTAAATTAGCGATCACTAACTTAAGTTAGCGGTCGTTATCATAAGTTAGCGGTCGATTAGGGCCATGATCTCAAGATCTATTAGGTTAAAGATTGGGATGAAAAATGGTCTCCATCATTTGATCCAAAGCATTTTCGAATGAGGAGAGATTACATTCTCACTGAGTGTGGATAAAATGGTACCCTTTTTTAAAAAGAAACAACTAATCCTGTGTTGTTCTTTCTCCCAAGCCCGTAATAGAAAAATGAGGATTAGGGTTATGTTAACAGCTAACGAAATAAAATCCTAATAAATTTTGGCACCAAATAGATGAAATAAAGGTATGATGTGATTTGGGTTTAGGGCGCTATCTTATTACATAATTTGTAAAGAAATAAATAAAATCGATGTAGCTATCTTAAGAGGTAAATAGCCCCTATATAAGATGCAATAATTTATAAAATAACGTAAGTTCATTTCAAATTCTAACAAATTTACACGAGCGTCGGTTATGACCCTATTCGTTATAATTTTTAGATCGTAGTTGTCGAACTTCGCTTTTAGATCTTATTCTCCTTTTCTTCGAATGGTCGGCTTGACGTATCTTGTGCGGAAGCAAAACTTCAATAGCGTCTCTTAGCGCAGTCTATTGGCGCCTATCAACGGTAGGGATAAAGTGTTCTTTATAAGTTTTTCTAAATAAGTTACTTGTAAAATAATACTCACAAAATTGGGGGATCTCTCTTTCTCTGTTTCGGCGCAATAATGCGACGATCGCATATGAACATGGTAATCTAAGGATAGCCCAGCGTCTGTATGGATATGTTCGTTTATCTAGATCGACACTATAAGTATAATCACCACGTTTAACTTAAAATATATCGTGACCATATGGTATAACGTTCTTTCGACGGGTCCATCCTGAATATCGTGTTATGTGCTCTTGAGTCATCGGTGTTAACACGTGTGTCATTTTATTTCTTTTTTCTTGACGACGAAAGTGAAATTCGACTATTTTTGTACGAATAGTTTCTAATATGGTCATGATCGATTCCTCCCTGACTATCTTCAATAGACTATTAATGCTTTCAACTATATTAGTCATCAACATATCATAACGCCTCCCTCGAAAATAAGCGCGTGCCAAGAAATGGTCACCAATTTTTTAATCCATATTGTACATTTCGGGGGGGGCGCCATCTTCTATTTTTCGTAAAATTCTTTTAAATTTTGCTTTCGAGAATGCATGGGCAGCAACCCAGAAAAGCGGTCTAGAGATTGTATCCTTATATGTATCAAAGAGATTTAGAGCTAGGTGTCGCATACCGTAGTTGTGAAAGGCATGAGGGAAAACTTTTTCCACAGCTTCCATCAAGCCTTTCTGCTTGTCTGATATCAATACAAACTGTTCTTCAAAGTCTCCGATTATACGTCTCTCTAATAAATCAAGGAACCATGTCCAATGATCTTTATTTTCTTTGGGTACAATGCCGAACGCTATAGAGAATAAATGTCTATTCCTGTTTATCCCCGTAACTATTAACAATACTCATTTGTATCGTCCTCGTAAATGCGTTCAATCTATCGTAATTATTCTTCGTAAAATATTACGAAAGCTTCTAATACAATGTCTGAATGTCACGAAGAATCTCTGAAAAACATGATCAGGCTCGCGACACAATTCGGTTTATACGTCTGGATCAACCCGTTATAATTCGGTAACATAGGACGGTAGCATCTTAAATTGCTCATTTTAGCTATCTCGAATGTCATTCAACGTCATTCTTTTCCTCTCTATACTTTCCAGTAACTTACTGTTATACCGTATTTTTTTTTAATATAAGAAATTATTAAAATAGGCGTCTCGTCAAAGCCCTTTAATAACTTATCCCTCACGAATGAAGTTATCCACGATATCGTACATTGGCGATGTCCGCTTTCGAAAGCTGACTTTTCACACGAATGTTCTGGGTGAAAAATTTTCACGGTAAACATGTCCACACCCACCAATTTCGATGCATGTATTCGCCAGACACATCCTACTTTAATACACATCGCCATAACTCAAAGAGTACTGATTTTTATTGGTTTAATTTAAAATTATTTGCCATTGCAAACTCTTTAAAAGCTTTCTGAAAGAACTTCTTATTTCTAAACGTCTGACCAATAGTAATTAGCCCCCCTTTATACAATTCCTCATCATCTGAATTTATATACTCTCCTTCCGAGTCATTATGCTAATAGTCTTCGTCTACCGGAGGTTGATCAATTCCCCTATTAGTATCAACACGCGAAGTGGGCGACTTCGGTGTTTCATTATTTTCAGGATCGCTATCACCGTCATCGACTGGATGATTATTACGTGATTGGGATTGAGTTCGTCGATGTACGTTTGGTTGAGGTGCAGTTGTTTGGATTGAGGTTGGCCGAGATAGGAATGTTTGAGGTGCGAGAGGCTGTTTTGTTGAAGGCTCGATTATCGTTGGCTCAGAAGCTATTGGTTTGGGAGACCATTGATATGAACTAAGGCATCCTAAAAATGTTTTTTACTGATTCCACTCAAATGTATTGTTTATTGATTCAAAGTTGAATTGAGATGTATTATGCATCGGATTCATTTGAGGACAATATCCTTGATCTTTATCGCCTTCTCTCATTCAAATGTTTGAAGATGGTTGCTCCAAAGGCTTACGATAGGGGCAAAATCTAATATTCATATTTCTATCATTGTCGACTATCATCGGTGCAGCGATGTTCTCCTCTTCAAACCGTATTTCTTGATTTTCAATCGAATGTTCTGATTATACACCATCATCATCTACTAATCTGACATTTTCCTCACATTCTTGATGATCTTCGTTTATTTTCTGGAACGGTTGAAATGCTTCTAAAGACCATAAAATTTATATTACGAGAGTGACTAATAATTTTTTGATATAAATATTTATCACACCATCACCAATACGATATGCTTTGAATAAGTTTGTAAGATCATCGGAGTCTGATAATTCGACAAACACCAGCTCATTCCCTATGCGTAATGAAACCGTTAATGTAATAGAATGCTCTTCCGATCGAGTCCTATTGACCTTATACATTTTCTCCATAAACTGATCAAATAATATGTTCTCCGTGATGGTGACAATCCTCCGATGTCCTCCGTTGTAAGTATTATCGCCCACACAGACGAAATTAAAATAGCAAAGAAGGGGAACATCCATTTCAACCAATAATATTTAAAAAATAAAAATTGGTTGATTAAAAAGGTCATACTTGACTTACAGTTTAAATGTCGGCAAGCCGCTATCTTAATATAGTCGGCGCTATCTTATGATATCGGCCAATACTATAAGTTAGCGACCGATATCATAAGATAGCGCCCGCTACCTTAAGATGTCGGCCACTACCTTAAGATATTGATTGTTATCATAAGATAACGGTTGATATCTTAAGAAGAATAATATAATCAAAATTGGGCTACCAACTGTATCTTAAGAAAAAAAATGTAGTCGATATATTACCTAGTCGGTTGCAGTTCACTGGGCTACCAATTGTAGCCGAATATAGAAATCGCAATACAAGAGAAAGTGATAAAAAAGAAAAATAACCATATATATATATATATATATATATATATATATATATATATAAACATGGAACCGACTTGGCTTGGAGCTGGCCTGTTATGTAAAGTTTGAAACTATAGGGCCGTTTTTATAAAATTATGAAAAATATAAAAGAAAAATTATAAAATGTATTAATTAAATTTTAAAAATAGAAAAAAAAGGAAAAATTATAGAAAAAATTATGAATAATTCCTAAATTTTGCATTTTTTTAATAAAAACTCTTGAATAATGAAATTTTTATCATTTTTTCAAAAAAAATAAAAATTCTTAGAATTTGGTCATTGTGGTTTGAAGTTTGAACTATGAAGGCGTTGAAAATTTAGGATTCCCCTCAAAGGCAGGAACGTAGACAAAATAATAAGTCACTTCTACTCATGGTATCAAATATTGGCTGATACCATACGTATATGTTTGTCGATAAACTGATACGTATCGGCACCGATACATATCAGATATTGGCCGAAACGGTATTGGCCGATACCTCTATTTTCTTAAAAAAAAATTATTTTTTAGAAGGCATCGGTACAACTCAGTATCGACTGATTCGTATCGGTCCTCCATGGACCAATACCCAATTCCGATACCGAGTTTGACACCTTGCTCCTACTATAGCAGGGCTGCTCTGGAAATGTGAGGATAAATTAGGGGTATTCTGGTCATTTTACATGGAGATTATATTGGATGAATGTTTGCTGCTTTTATGACTGTGAGCATCATATCAAATATCGGCCAATACCGATACGTATCAACGATAAGTATGGGTTTTTCTGCAAATCGATATATAACGGCGCCGATATGTATCAAGTATCAACTCGGGTATCGATATCGGTATCGGTATCGGCCGATACCTCTATTTTCTAAATTTACTTTTTTTAGAAAAAAGTACCAATACAACTCGATATCGGTCCTCCATGGACCGATACTGAGTTTGACACTTGCCTGTGAGTACAATGAAGTGTGCCACTACTATACATAGAATTCTTAAATTTATTAGAGCAAAGTTGGTGGGTGAGATAAATAACCCTCATGAACTTGGCTCTTGCTGTTGGATTTGTGACCCTCCTTAGGATATTTATTGCTTGGGCAAACCTTATCTTATTGCCAATTGAATTTGAGTTAGATGCAAAGATTTATCATGGTATCAAGAGTATGCATTTCTCCACCCAGTTAAATTGTCCATGTGATTTGGCTCTCATTGTCAATTGGTTTTGAGTTGGATGCACATATTTAGTAAAAGCCGATTTTGTGAGGTTGAGTTAGGCTCATGGAATTTATCATGGTATCAGAGCCGATATTTTTCCATTTCACGTCACTCGTTCTTGTCCACGTGATTTGGCTTGGCTCAATCCTGCCAACACGTGCGGGGGCGTGTTTGATTTGTCCTACATCGGGTGTGGGCTGACCATGCTTGGGCTATTTATATCTTGGACAAACCTCACCTTACATGCCAGTTTTGTGAGGTTGAGCTAGGCCCGTTAGAGTTTTTGTCACTTTCAAGCATAGTAATGAAGTTCGGATTCGACAACCATTTGGGTGGCATCTCAATTCAAATAAATATGAGAGAAATATTTGGTATTTTGGAAACTTGTACCATGTGAAAACACTACCTAAGTCGTCTAATTTGAAGGCTATGGTATGAAGATCTTAGATGCAAAAGTTGGCACGAAATATTATCTTTATCAATGATTCAATGCAATTAAAGTCTTTTATCTGTTTAAACAATTTATTATGTTGCTTCCTATGATAAAGATCATGTTTCATGACAATGGATTGTAATAGAGAATAAAAGATATACATCTATGATGTGGGCCTTATGTTTTAGTCATGATTATATTAATTTATATTTATAAATATTTAGATAAATATTTTAGGAAGTATTTTGAATTTCTTCACGGTATCAGAGTCATGTCTGATTTCAATTTTACTATCAGGCCAGCCATGGTCTTGGGTTATGCTCATCTTCCTCACTTTTCAATTTGCGTGATTTTTTTTTCCCCCCTATAAAATGTACATCCCTTCTTTTTAAGCTCGCTTGGTCCATAGATCCATACCACATATCTCATTTCTTTATATATATTTAAGAACTCTGCAACGAGGGTTTTCTCCAAGGCGTACGATTCTTCATCCTAAGCTTTTAGGAGAGATCAAGACGGATTTGATCTAGTGAGCTACCTCTTCCGACAGACTTAACAAAGAGCGGGATGCGACAATGATAGATCTCACACACAGGCAGTGACTACTAGCAAGCACGATCGGACGTGGCAGGCTATTCACCGATAATTCAGACTATAAGATCGAGGGTTACGATTCTATGTACTCCCATGTCATGTCTTCAAAGGAACATGTGACAATGATAAATCTGTGCATTCATCTCAAAACCAATTAGCTATGAGTGGAGGGGCCCGGGATATTATAGAGGGGGAGACAAAGCTATTATTAATCCGATGTGAGACTAAACTTCAACAATTTGCACCTATGATGTTTAGATGATAATCTTCAAATCAGACGGCTCACATCTTGTTTTCACATGGCAAAGGCTACTGGCATAGCCACATAGAAGGGTGTGGAGGCTCAAGCCCCTATTTAACTCTAGAGTTTCTATTAAGTGTGGTTCTTATTCAACCTTTGTTTGTATATAAGCCGCCAAATCTATGATGTAGAAGCCTCTAAATTGGCTTAAGTCCCTATATAGCTCTAGAGTTTTTATTAAGTATGATTGTTTTATCATTTGTAGCTCTTACCAACAAAAATTTCCAGCTACGCCCTGACAAAGGTCCACAAAATGCCAATCTTTCTTATAGACTATGTGCAATGTATAACTTCTTCTGTCCAAGGGATTGCTCCCATTATATAATTCCCATGCACAAAAAACAAAATCGATTGGAAGTATAATTAAAATATGTAGCGCAATGATAAGAATTAAAAAAATTTAAATGAAAAAAAATCAAATAATCTATAAATCAATCAAATATTTGAGAAAAAATTGTAGACCACCTGGGGAGGGATTTTTTTCCTAGGTCATGTTCGTAAAGCAACACAACATAGCGTACGGCTTACCTTTGCTGGATGGAGGCAAACACTATGATTAATGTTGCTTTTCAATGAAAGTTTGCTAAGATTCCCCTATAATTACCCATGCATCATATGGCGAGAAAACTAGATGCTTGGAAGGCATAGTCACCAAGTCTAAATTCAGGAAAAAAATAATTACAAAACATTGGCCAAAATCAGCAAGTGAGAAAAAAGTCAAAAGGATAAAAGAAATAGCATTAAAAAAATACTAGAAGTCAAGATAAAGGTTAAGTTTGATTTTTGAAGGAATTTTAATTTTTTGAAACTGAAGAGTTTTAATTAAAAACCATGTTGTTAATTTAAATTTTTTAGACATAAGAAAGTTATTGTTTAACTTAGACTTTCAAAAGAACAATGAAAATATGAGTTTCAATGACATCACGTTAAGTGTGCATTCGAAACGTAGATCACGAGCCACATGGCACGTGTTCACGAGTTGCACCCATCTCTCATGTCAGCTTTTCATCTGTTGCTTGAATCTAGTACATTAAAAATTTACACTTTTGACCAACTTTTGAACAGTAGATAAATATCTTTTTAATTATTTTTTAAATGTACCTAATCGATCGACCTTGAGAAAAGGGCGTTGGTACCCAATCCTCGGATTGGGTGCCACATAGCACCCAGCTGATTCACATGCTTGGATTAACCATGCATCGGAACAAATACCCCGAGCTTCTTTTTGGAAATGAGATATAAAAGTTTTTCATCTGAACTTGATTTAAAAGATAGATCATAGTGACAAATTTTGTTTTCGATCATTTTTCGGTGGGGGGTTCTTTCGGCACATTTTGAATTGATTTCGATATCTTCTGGAAAAAATTCGGGGCTTAAAAATATATAAAAGATATATTTAATGTTTTTTTTTTAAATTGCTACAATATATACTAAATTACTAACATATTTAAAATAAATAAATAAATAATTTAATCATAAGAAAAAATACCAAAATTTTGCCGAAAAATACCGAAATTACCAAAAAATACTGAAATTTTCGTTTGACCCCATTTTCGGCGAATTTCACAACTTCGACAAGTGAGAATTTGAGGTCTATAAAGTTTAGTACTATTATATATATATATATATATATATATATATATATATATATATATATATATATATATATATAAATGGGGTATGCAGGACTTAGACTATCTGACTAAATCTTGGGTACATGGAACACCGGCACATCATATGTTAGGGATAAATTCTTGCGAGTGGCTAACAAAGGGTTGAATTAGAATTTAGAATCTCCGCTTCTGAAGGCGTGATCTTGGCCACTGTCATGGTTCAAAATTTCGGCCGATAATTCAAATTATTAGCCAAAATGTATTGGTTTCAATCCCCACAAAAAAATAAAAAAACTTGAACCGAAATTTCGGTCATGCCCCCTTTGGCCACTGCACCAGCCTTGTGTGGCGGATGGGTGCTTTTAGAGTTTTGATGGGAGCAAATATAGCTACTCATCTTTCTTTTTAAAATTGGTAGAGCAAAGCCGATGAACTAGTTAAATGACGAAAATAACCTGGATGGATTGGGCCTCTCCAAGCCCAAGCTCAGAAAGCAACAACACAGTTTAGCTATGTGAAGACAAGCCCTCCATTATTAACAGATAACAAATGGTGGCTTTCCTGATTGCATTTAAATAAATTATCCATGACCATGGTCAAGTAATCGAACTAGTAGTTGATCATTGGCACATGTCTTATACAAAAATCACCTCTAATGAAAGATTTAAATCATCTGATTGGTACATTTTAATTTTGACCAATAAAAGAATATGAACTACATAGTACATAAATCAGTTAATTTCATATGGAAAAATGGGTTTCTAAGCCCACTTTAATTTTGCATTTGAACTATCATTTTAATAACTTAGATTGCTCAAAAGCATGTGCCACGTGGCCTAATATTATACAGTCATATTACTATATGTAAAGAATCCGTCATTTGCCATTAGTCCTAATTAATATTACTTTTCAACTTATACATCCTAAATAATTATCCATGCATTATATAGACGAGGAAACGGCACTCCCCTCGTAACGGGCAAAAAGGGTGATTTAAAGGTTCTTTTATACGTAAATAATTGGCGAAAGCCAACACGCAAAGTTGACAATAAATATAGAATAGGGAATTAGGGATAATGCGACAACAATATTGATGATAACTTTGTTTCTTTTTATTGTATTCCGATATAGACTATACGATATCTAACCGGATCAACTTGCTGCATGTTTCTTGATAAACCTTTTTGTAAGGTAGAGATATAGAGGTATTGCTAAGGCCTTAGGTTTACATGGGCACTAAGTTTTATTCTTATAGGCTTGGTAGGGCCCTCACATCATGTGGAGATAGAAAGATACTTATCCGTAATCTTAATTATGATTTAATTTGATTATGGAAAATTATAAATGGAGGACAAATTTGTTAAAGATAAAGTGCTAGCGACCGATGTGCACGACGTGATTGGCTGCACCGATCTGTAATACTTGAGGCCCACCGCACTTACAGTCGATTGCATCGCACCACATCAACCGCCTACACTTTGTCTGCATAAAATTTATCCGCCATATAATACTATCCTTTGATTATTAATAATCTAGTTATTTGAGTAATGGAACGTACCAATCAAGAGTTGGTATTAGGTAAATGGCTCCGGTGCAAGTCCTTTGTTCAAGGGTCACTTTTTGAGACATGTGGCATATGATTCTGTTAAATATATAAACTGATCTAAGATTTACAGCATAAGAGATTGGGATTAGAAATGGAAAATTATAAATATAGGATAAAGTATAGGCGACTGACATGGTGCAACGTGACTGATAAAATCGATCTGCATTAATTGAGTCCTACTGCACTTGCAGCTAATTGCGTCGCGCCACATTAGTCACCAATACTTCGTTTGCAAAAAATTTGTCCTCCATATAACACTGTCTGATCAGAAATATTTTTATTACAATTTTCAAAGTGTTCATCACCTTTAAAATGAATGGCTACTATTTAAATTTAAAATAGTCTCAGTCGTTCATTTTTTCTGGGTGATTAAATTAGTTTTTGTCCCATTCTTAGACATAGTAAGTCCTTAGACCTTGGTCGTTAGCTGATATCAACTTATAATCCATCGCAAACCATGAGGAGTTTCAATTTGTCGTTGCAAATTAAAATTTTCGACTTTTGAAGACCGACTCCGGCCTTTTCAGTGAGACCGACTCCAATGACAGCCTTTACATAGATAGGGACAACTCCTTCTAGGACATTCCAATCGTATGGGAAAGATTAGAATCGTCCCATCGATGCACTTTAACAGGGCTCCCAATGGAGCCGGCTGGCCAGGAGTTCAACCCAGACTTGACCTCAAAAATGTGGGTTTTTGGGTGTGTAAGCCTAGCTCTGGATTGAGCTTACATAATGCTTTCCAACTAACATTTAAATACCAAAATCGTATTTAAATTGTACTTTTCATATCACACCATTTAAGTGTGGTTGATCATTATCCCAGGTGGCACACATCCATCTAAATTATGGATCATTATCTCAGGTGGCACACATCCATCATTGGAAAATATCTCAGCCCAAAGACACGCATTCGATTGATGAACTTTAGTATCAGCCAATAAAACTAAAAGTAATAATTAATATTACAATCAACAAATGTGATGATTTAAATCTCCCTAAGACACTATTTTTGGGCTTATTACACTTTAATCTATGACCTATCATTTTGACAGTTTGACTCACTCATAATTAAATTATTGATGGTGTAAGATCATTTAAACACCAAATTGTCAGTAGTGTCAGGTCCTTTTCAATTAAGTTCATAGGCTATGACAAGTTTAGCATGTTAGAAGTTGTTATCTTTTAATTTAATGGGATAGATGATAGGAGTCTTGTCATCTTGTGGTATTTGCACGCTTTGCTAAGGTAATATGTCTTCAGTGAAGACTAAGGTCACAGATATTGCTTTTGGTAGTCTCGCATAGCGTAGCTCACTTAGTAGTATTTACCATTCTTGTTAACATCTCGACATTACTTTTAAGTATTCTTCTCTGATAACTCCTCGACATAGATTTTATGCATGATTTACTCTTCTACCTCTTCTCTATTAGCTCCCTATCAGAGCAAATAAAATCAGCTTTGACAATGAGTGAATAGAGAAGAGGATAGAACTGTCAAACAGGTAAATCATGCATAAAATCTTACTATGCAAGGAATTATCAAGGAGAAGGGGTACCTGCTAAAGTAGGTAGCAAGATATTAACAAAGAGGATGGTAACATTACAGGTAAGCTCTGCTATGGCAGGGGCTACCAAAGAGCAATGACCTATGCAACCTAACATTTTCCGAATCATAATAATCGAGTTTGGATTTCACTATAGTTATCAAAATCGGTGTTTTACTGGCAGAAAGTAATTTAAAACGTATGTGTTTTCATAAACGGTCGGAAACACATTAAATTTTTTTTTTTTTTTAATTTTGTAATTAAAAAACAATCACGATTTTAAATGCTTTTTTTTTTATATGAATTTTTTCTTTAAAAACATTTTTCTATGAATTTATTCCAAAAATTTTCTCATTTTTATCAAAAAATATTTATTTTTTAATATTTTTATTATTTTTCCTAAATACGTTATATATTTTTTCAAATTTTGCCAATTTTTTTATATTTCTTTTTTATCTTTTTCCTGCCTTGCCAATTTTTCTTGAATTCCGACTTGGTAACTAGTGATCCAACAATAGAAAATAATATGAACAAATTTGGGAATGATTCAAGAAAAATATAGGGAATTATAAAATGATTAGAAAATATAATATATCTTAAGACATTTAAGGTTAAAAATGATGTTTGCAAAGGGAAAAATAATTGTATTACATAATTCACATGCATTACAAATTTATAATCATTAAAAATGTTATAAAGCATGTATAAAAATAATTTAAAAAATTCAAAATAGTTCAAATAAAAAAAAAAAAAAATCAGTGATTTATTGCATTGGTAAAAAGTTTGGTAGACAAACTATTCAAATTTCGGAGATTTTTCTAAAATATTTGAGTAGCTCAAAATTTTATGATCAGGGTTTCGTATACCCAATTCTCACGACAAACATACTGTCGCACATGGAGTAGCCGTGTATAATCGGAACATTATTTCTTTCTTCCTAAATTAGTCTTGCTATTCGAATCCCTCCCCCTTTTTCCGATTCGCTGCAATTTATTCATACTGATCGGTACATGTGATGTGCGAGTGTTGCTTCCTGGAAGACGCCGAATGCCCTCGTATTAAAAAAATAAAAATTACTCATGTTAAAATAGTGCCATAGCATTATTTTTATTAACGAGTGAGAGATGATGATAGGCATCAACCTTTCATAAATGAGTTAATCCTAGGTAAGCGGCCAGGTCCAACCCTAAGATTTTGAGGGTTAGGCGAGGTTTTAAAAAAGGCCATGAACTACTATATTGGGTTACACATTTGAGCCAAGAGCCTTGTTTTTTTCATAAAATTTGAGGGCCCGAAGCGACCGCCTCTTGAGCATACTGTTGGATATTTTAAAATATAAAATAATTTTAAGTTTTGGATTTTTGCTTTGAGTTGTTGTCTTATATTGTGTAATAGTATTTTTTGACTTTAATTTATATTGTGGAGTTTTAGCTCAAGGCTTGTAGTCTTCACCCAATGGGCACTGAATTTTATAGTTTCTATTGCCATGCACCTCCATCAATCACACACACACACACACACGTGCGCCTAGTTGAGCCGGGTCGGGTCGGGACGGCATAGGACGAGCACAAGCACGTATAAGTGGCGATGTGGTGCGGTGTGGTGCATTTAATTAAACTTTTGGACAAAAGTGTAACCACCAATTTGAAATTCAAACCATTCAGTTATTTCTGAAACCACTGTGTCTTATCCGACCGTTCAGTTTCTTAAACGGATATGTCCGTTCAATCATTTTCAACGAATACGTCTGTTCTCAAAACGGTGCGGGATTTCTATAAAAGGGTCCCGAGACCCTCGTTTTCAAAACTCAGTATTTTCATTTCTTTGAAAATCTCTCGTGCCTCGAATCAGATCGGTGTGTCTTTTTCTGCTTCCCGTACTAATATCAACCAATTTTTTTGTTATGGCCCAGATTACTGATTCCACAAAATTGCATCCCGCGCTGCCTAACAACATCCACAAGTTAGACAATTTTAATAGTTCGAATTTCAAACGGTGGCAACAGAAATTGCATTTTCTGTTAACCATGTTGAAAGTTGTATACGTTATGACAACTCTGTGTCCGACTGTTACCGAATCATCCACCTTCAGTGAAGGGTATAAAAAAGCAAAAATAGGACGACGATGACTACACTTGCAAAGGCTACATTTTGAATGTATTGTCGGATTCTTTGTTTGACGTCTTCCGCACCTACGATACTTCGAAGGAACTCTTGGATGCACTCGAGAAGAAATACAAAACTGAAGACGCATGGTATAATTCTTACATTATCAGTTAATTTTTTAATTTTATTATAACCGATGATAAACCTATTCTTAGCCAAATGTATGATTTTCAAGTTATTATTAATTATATGGTTACTAATGATTCTTATTTCGATGAGGATTTTCTGATTGGTGCGGTAATCGTCAAGTTGTCTCCATCATGAAAAGATTATCGTAAAATCCTTAAGCGTAATAATGAGAAGATTTCTACAGAAGATCTTCTCCTTCATTTACGTATTGAGGAAGAATCCCGAATTAAGGGCAAAACAGAAGATTATATTGATATGACATAAAAGACACACTTGGTTGAGTCTAAGGTTGTCAATAAACCGTTCAAGAAGAGGAAGAAAGGATATTCTCATTTCATGGAGAATAAGAAATTCGCCAAAGAAAATAAGACCATGGTACCGAAGAATGGTGGATGCTACCAATGTGAGAAACTCGGATATTTCAAACGGGATTGTCACCTTTTCAAGAAATTGAAGGATTAAGCGAATGCAGTGGAAGTAAAAAGCAACTTCGTAGCCGTTCTTTCGGAAGTCAATCTAATTTGTGACATCAATAAATGGTGGATTGACACTAGTGTCACAAAATATGTGTGTAATAATCGTGACATGTTTGTGATGTATGACAAAGCTGATGATGATCAAGATATCTTCATGGGAAACTCATCTACGGCAAAGATCATAGGACGTGGAAGAGTGAAATTAAATTTCACATCCGAAAAAGTCGTTACACTTATTGATGTGCTCCATGTACCCGATATCCGTAAGAATCTCGTTTCGGGTCATTTACTGATCAAACATGATTTCAAACTTGTATTTGAATCGGATAAGTTTATCTTATCTAAGAACGGTGAATTTGTTGGAAAAGGATATGTCATGGGAGACAGATTCAAACTCAATGTAACTAATTCAATCAATAAAATCTCTCATTCTTCCTACTCGGTCTCTCTTTCTAATTTATGACATGATAGATTAGGACATGTTAATTGTAGGTCTATGAAATACATGACTAACTTAGATTTAATTCCAAAACATGAATATTTTGATAATAATGATTGTAGTATATGTGGTAAGACTAAAATTACTAGAAAACTTTTTCCTAGTGTTATTAGAAATTCATGTTTATTAAATATAATACACAGTGATATTTGTGATTTAAACAATGTTCCTACCAGAGGAGGAAACCGATATTTTATTACTTTTATAGATGAATTTTGGAAATATACTTATATATATATTTATTAAATACTAAAAATGAAGCTTTTAAAAATTTTAAGATTTATAAAGTTTTAGTAGAAAATCAATTAAACAAAAGAATTAAAGCAATTAGATTTGATAGGGGTGGAGAATATATGTTAAATGAGTTCTCTGATTTTTGTGAAATTCATAAAATTTGTCATGAGGTGACGACCCCTTACACGCCGCAACAAAATAGAGTTGTAGAAAGAAAAAATAGAGCATTAGTAGAAATGACTAATCCAATATTGGTCAACACTAATTAAGATAAAAATTTATGGGGTAAAGCATTAACTGTCACTTATATTTTGAATAAAATTCCATATAAGAAAACTTTAACTACACCTTATAAACTTTGAAATAATAGAAAACCTAGTCTAACCTATTTTAAAGTATGGAGGTATAGGGCACTTGTTAGATTAGTAAATCCTAAAAGACCTAAAATAGGCCTTAGAACTATTGAGTGTGCGTTTGTTGGCTATACACAAAATAATAAAGTTTGTCGATTTCTAATTATGAAATCTAATGATACTATCAATAAAAATACTATAATATAATCTAGAGATGCTATATTCTATGAATCTAAGTTCACTACTCTATCTAATAAATTAAATATTGAAAGTGAAACCTATGAAAATGGAGAATCTTTTAAACTTAAAAAAGTTATTGAATTTTCAAGTAATGAAGAGGTCATCATTGAAGCTCAACGAAGTAAAAGTCAATGATTTGAAACTAGTCTTTCAAAAGACTATTATATCTATTTGATTGAAGGAAATATGACCAAAAGTACTAAGAAACATTTTTGTCTAAATGTAGACGATAATCCTATCACTTTTAACGATGCCATGAAATTAAGAGATAATATTTTTTGGAAAGAAGCTATCAATGATGAAATTGATTCACTAATGAAAAATAAAACATGAAAATTAGTATACTTACTAGAAGGATCTAAACTCATAAGATGTAGATGGATATTTAAAAGAAAACTTAGAACAGATGGAACTATAGAAAAATTCAAGGCAAGATTAGTTGCCAAAAGATATAGACAAAAGGAAGGTGTTAATTATTTTGACACCTACGCACCCGTTGCTAGAATTTCTACTATAAGACTTCTAATTGTCTTAGCTTCTGTACATAAGTCACAAATTTATCAAATGAATATTAAAATCAATTTCTTAAATGGTAATTTAAAAGAAGAGGTCTATATGGAACAACCAGAAGGATTTGTTTTACCTGGACAAGAAAAAAAATTTTGTAAACGTATTAAATCTCTATATGTGCTAAAACAAGCACCAAAACAGTGGCATAAAAAGTTTGATAATACAATTACTAAATTTGGTTTCCAAACTAATGAAGCAAATAAATGCATATATTATAATTTTTCTAATAATCATGGTGTTATAATATGTCTTTATATATATGATTTACTTATTTTTAGAACTAATTTAGAAGTTATTTTAGAAACTAAAAACTTCTTATGTTCATCTTTTAGTATGAAAGATATGGGACAGGCCGATGTCATCTTAGGAATCAAAATTATAAGAAATGAGAATACGTTAACTTTAACTCAATCTCATTATATTGAAAAGATTTTACAAAGATTTAATTATTTTGATTTGAAATCTGCCAATACACATTTAGATATTAATCTTAAATTAACTAAAAATAATGGAAGATGTGTGCAACAGTTAGAATATTCAAGGGTTACTGGTCATCTAATGTATGCAATGCATTGTACAAGGCCGGACATTACATTTGCCGTAAGTAAGTTAAATAGATTTACAAGTAACTTTAGTTCTGTTCATTAGAATGTTATTTCACATATTTTTAGATATTTAAAAGGTACTATTAATTACGGTTTGCATTTTTCTGGATATCCTCAAGTGTTAGAAGGATATAACGATGCAAGTTGGATTTCTGGTTCGGAAGAATCAAAGTCCACAAATGAATGGATATTCACTTTTGGAGGTGTTGTGATCTCATTGGGATCAAAGAAGCAAACTTGCATCATGCATTCCACTATGGAATCGGAATTCATTTCCTTAGCGGCACGTGGAAAAGAAGCAAAATGGTTAAGGAATTTACTAATCGAACTTCCAGTTATGATTAAACCATTGCCACATATTTCTATACACTGTGATAGTGAAGCAACACTATCAAAGGCTTATAGTCAACGTATAATGAGAAAAATAGAAACATTGGTCTAAGACATAACTATGTAAAACAATTTAGAGATGGAGTAATCTCAGTAATTAGAATTAGGTCGGTAGAAAACTTGACGGATTCGTTTACTAAAAGCCTTGGCAGAGATAGAATTCACAAAACATCAATCAGAATGGGTTTAAAGCCAGTTAACCTAAACAACCACTTATGATGGGAACCCTACCTAATATTTGTTTAATCAATGTTTAGGTTCAAAGAGAAAAATAAATCGTAAATACGTGATGGCTAAAGGGCATTACATTGATGAGAAATAAATCTCATAAACATTTCAAGAAGAGTAGTGTTTTTACTTGTAATAGATAAGGGGAGGTTGCGCATTGCTCTTAATAATTTTATAACACTGTGTTGAGATGTTAAAGTTACAATGACATCTCTCATAGGTCTACCTATATAAGCGTGAGGGTGGAGCCGCTTTCAATGAGACATGACTTTATCTCATAAACACTTACAAAAATTAAGGTATTAGCATAGGGCCTAAATGTGTTAATCTTCTTTACTGAACACCAAATATGTGAAATAAGTGTGTGACATAATTCCGATTTATCATATAAAATCATTAGTTCAAGACTTAGTTTCACTAATGACCTTGACAAACTTTGAATTATTTTCACTAAAATGAAAATTCAAGTCTGTAAGACATTTTCATTTATGCACATATTTCTAACTTTACTATGTTTTTCAATATTTAAAATGGTAGGGAATTTTTGAATATTTTAAAATTGTGAGAGATTGTTGGATATTTTAAAATATAAAATAATTTTAACTTTTGAGTTTTTGTTTTGAGTTGTTTTGTCCCATACCGTGTAATAGTATTTTTTGGCTTTAATTTATATTGTAAAATTTTAGCTCAAGGCTTGTAGCCTTCATCCAAGGGACACCGAATTTTGTAGTTTCAACTGTCATGCACCCCATCAATCACACAAATACACACACACACACGTGCGCACCAAGCCGAGTAGGGTCGAGTCTAGACGTGCACAAGCACGTGTATGTGGCGTGGTGATGCAGTGCGGTGCATTTAGTTAAACTTTTGGACAAAAGTGTAATCGCTCATTTGAAATTCAAACCGTTCAGTTATTTCTTAAACCGTTATGTCTTATCCGACCATTCAGTTTCTTAAACGAATATGTCCGTTTAGTTATTTTCAACGGATATGTTCGTTCTCATAATGGTGCGTGATTTCTATAAAAGGGTCTCGAGACCCTCGTTTTCAATACTCAAATTTTCATTTCTTTTAGCCCTGTTTATTTTAAGACCTTTTTTCAGAATCTGCCCTTCTTTGGTATTCTAGTAGCGTGATCAAATTTGCTAAATCCGATCACACAAATACACTTCCGATTCGTTATATCCTGGAGCCATTTTACCGGTAACCCGTTCATAACCACTTGATTGAAGTGGTGGGGGCAAAAATTAGTTTAAAGATACTAAAATCTCTCGTGCCTCGAACCAGATCACTATCTTCTTCTGCTTCCCGTACCAATTTCCAACACATATGCCCAGAGGCGGCCCTGTAAGCAGCTTGAGTGCCCTATGACTTGGTACTCAAGTCATCTCTTGGGATGTGTGCAAAGTGGGATCATCAAGTATGTCATCTTAAGGTGCATCATTATCTAGTGATCTTTTGTGAGAAAGATTAGGAGGAAAAATAATCTCAATCATTTATGATCTCCAATTCAAAGCAGTAAACAGTTTTAGAACTTCCAAGTTTTTGAAGAATCTAGGATCGCACGTTAAGCTATCCTAAAAAGTTAATTGAGGGCATATTTCTATGGGACCGACTCTCATGACCATCATTTAAGCACCAAATGGTGTTTAAATGATCTTTGAAGGGCTATGAGTAAAAAAGTACGTTTTTTGAGAGATTCCAACAATCCGATTTGTGGATTCTAATATCAATAATTATTTTTAATTTTAATAATTGATATTAAAGTTTATAGATCGGATGATTTACATCCACTTATAAGTATGATCCTTTGACGGGGATATGTTCCAAGGATAGATTGCCACTTAAGAAATTTAGATTCATCATAGATATATTCCACATGGCACAATGGTAAATCACACTTCAATGGTGTGAGATAAAAAGTTAAATTCTAATGGTCTAAAATTTCTATAGCATTATAGATAGGATAAACCCAGCCTATTTGCACCAAAAACCATATTGTTGGGGCAAGAAACGGTCACAGATGGACCATCAGTTCGACCCGTCTGGCCCGCCACATGCCGGATTTGGACCATGATTTCCAAGCCATCAGGTTGAGCATGGCTGCCTGACAGGTGATGTGAACATTTACCCAACTGATGTCTGTGTATGAGACTAGGTTTAGTCCCATATTGATTGGGATCACGAAATCCTACTTAAAAACAATAGGAAGGAAGGGCACATAACAGGCTAGGCCTACTCACTCATAGCAAAGATAAGATCCAACAATGGCCTTTCAAAATGATGACTTTTCTATGGCTCTGTTCTTCTTATTGTCTCTTTTTTATCTTTGTAGCAATGGACTTCACTTGCCTCAACCATAGTGACCAAATTCTCTCGCTTTTGAAAAAACAAATACAATTATAATTCTTCACGACTTTGTCAAAAAAATTGTGAATTTCAAGAATTATTCATAAATTTAAAGAAGGGTAGCATTATATGCACCTGTCAAACCTGTGAAGAAAACATGCATATCCATCACGAAAATCGTTGACTGCATTCAATCAGACGATCGAGATTGTTTTTCATCTCAATCTTCCACACAATAAATCTTCAAATCTTGGTGCATTTATCAGACTGTTAGATCTTGATTCCACGTGACACACACCCTCAAAAGTGACTGTGATCATCCGATATTCACTTTTGGGAATGTGTGCCATGTGGAATCATAATCTGACAATCTGACAGTCTGACAAGTGTGCCATGATTTCAAGATTTATTTTGTAGAAGATTTGAACGAAAAATGATCTCTATCATCTCGTTAAAGGTAGTCAATGATTTTTGTGATGGATATGCATGTGCTCTTCACAGGTCGGACCAGTGCATTTAACACTACCCTTTAAAAAATTATTCACGAATTTCTCTCATTTTTTAAAGAAAATTACAATTTTATTTTATTTTTCTCAATTTTAATTAATATATTTTTATGATATTTCGTTTTTATTTTTTCAAATTTTGGCAGATTCTTTCCCAAAATTTCCCAATTTATTTCAAGTCGGTTTATTCCCAACCTCAACTTGGTCACTACGGTGTGAGCAAGTGGGTCTATATGTGCATGTGTTCTCTTTTATTTTCTCAATTTTAATTAATATTTTTTTATGATATGTTTTTTTTAATTTTTTCAAATTTTGGCAGATTCTTTCCCAAATTTTCCCAATTTTTTTGAAGTCGATTTATTCCCAACCTCGACATGGTCACCATGGCCTGAGCGAGTGAGTCTATGTGTGCATGTGTTCTCTTTTTAAATCCAATGTTGCAGACATCTCTTTTACACTTTTTCCTTCCTACAAGGGATCAAAGTGACCAAAATCTCCTGACTTTTTGAAAAAGTCATGAATAATTTCCGATTTAAAAAAATAAAAATATAATTATAATTATTCACCGACTTTTTCAAAAAATCACAAATTTTAATAATTATTCGTGAATTTCATGAATTTTTTCCCATAATTTTGCCCAATTTTTTTATTCTTTCAATATATTTTTTAATTTTTATACTTATTAATTAATATATTTCTACAATTTTTATTTTTATTTTTCTGAATTTGACCATTATTCCCCAGATATTGTTAGATTGTTTCTAAGCTGATTTACTCTCGAACCCCAACTTGGTCACTATGCTCTGGATGACTATTGTTGCTATTCCTCAAAAGAAGCATACCAAACTGTGGATGGTGAATCATTGCTGGAGTTCGTCACTGGCAGTTACCCCTCCATGCAACTAACACCTTAAGCATGCAGCCCAATGAAAGATTGACAATATTACAACCCAAAGGTTGCATGATCAAGACCAGCTTACCTTAAGAGCCTGTTTGGATAGGGAGAAAAGAAAAGAAATCATCGGAAAGAAAATGAAATGTGATACTTTCTTATGTTAGGTAATAAAGTTGTGCTACTGAAAATTATAGGAAAATTCAAAATTTTCGTTTCCATTGAAAACCGACAAATCCCTCTAAAATAAGAGGATTTCATCGAAAAACTTTTGCCATTCTCGATATCAATTTATCTCTCTTTTTTTTAATGAATCAATTGAAACAAAATCAACTATTAAAAAAATTAAAATAATAATAATAAAATAATAAAAATTTAAATTTAAAAAAAAAAAAAAAAAAACAAAGATAAAATAACAAAAAATTAAAAAAAAAAAAAGAATAAAAATAAAAAATAAAATAAGACTTTTAAAAAAAATAAAATAATTATAAATTATAAAATTATAAAAAATAAAATAAAAATAATTATACAAAAATAAAAAATAAATTAAATTTTTTTAAAAATTAAAATAAAATTAAAATAAAAAGTAAATTAAAATACAAAAATTTTAAAAATTTAAATTTAAATTTAAAAATTTTAAAAATATTAAAAATAAAAATTTTAAATTTTAAATTTAAAATTTTTAAAATAAAAACTTTTAAAAATTAAAATAAAATAAAAATACAAAAATATAAAATAATTTTTTTTTAATAAAATAAATAAATATAAAAATACAAAATTTTAAATTTTAAATTTTTTTTAAAAATAAAATAAAAATACAAAAATACAAAAATAAATTTTTTAATAAAATAAATAAAGACAATAAGAATCTCTCTCTCCTAAATTTTCTCTCTCTATATATTTCTTTTAATTTCTCTCTCTTAATTTTTTTCTCTCGTCAAATCTCTCTCTCGTAAACTCTCTTTTTTTCTTTCCTAATTTTTATTTCTCTCAAGAAATTGGTGTGTGAGATATATACTATCGATGGTGCTCCTTTTCTATTTTCTATGTGCCAATTACACAATCCAAACATCAGAAAACAATAAATTCCTATAAATTCCCAAAAGGCTGGAATCCATTGAATTTACAAAATCTTTTCCTATGTTTTTCGAAAAATTGCCAAACAGACCCTAAAAGAAGCTCGACTCTAAAATTCTCTAAGGGCTTGTTGGATATGGGGAAAAGAGAAGAATACTTAAATTCATATTATATTTTCCCTAATTTTCCAATGTTTGAAAGGAATACAAAATACATTTTTTACGCTCATTTCCAACTTAAGAGTTCGAGGATATCTCTTGGCATTTAATTTGCCGAAACCTTAGAAAGATAAGAGTAGAAAAGAAAAAGATAAGGGTATGGCTCTTCTTACCTATTTATTAGTAATACAATACAATTTTTTCACAAACGAAAACCATTGACTGATTTGAATCAGACGATAGAGATTTTTTTTTCCATTCTTCCCCATGATAGATCTTAAGATCATGACGCTCCTATCAGACGGTCAAATGTTGATTCTATATGACACACATCCCCAAAAATCAGAAGAGGGGCCACGTTATGACTTTGGTGGTCAATCGACCACCCAAACTTTCTAAAAATTTGTTACTAAGCATTATGAGTCTTAATTTATATTAGTGGATTCTCATCCATCCAAAATTATATTGACCACCCAAAATCTTCAAACAATCTTTTTTATGATATTTGTTTTTATTATAAATATTACTTCTTTGATTTTCTTAACTAAATCTCACAATTTTGGCCTTTTTTAAGCTCCTATCCATGTGAGGCATGAACAAAGTGACAAATTTCGTTTTCGGGAACTTTTCGGTGGGGGGTCCTTTCGGTACATTTCGATACTTTTCGGAAAAATTTCGAGAAAGTTTCGGGGATTAAAAATATATATTTAATATTTTTTAAAATATTTTAAAAAAATTTACCAAAATATACCGAAAAGTATCGAAAAATACCGAAAACCGAAATTTTCTCAAAATTTTCGTTTGACCCCCATTTCGCGAAATTTTGCCGAATTTCGGCGAAATTTGGCACTATGGGCATGAGCTTATTTTGGGAGAGATTTCTCTCACAAGAGGCTCCATTATGCTGTAGAGTTATATACTCACACATATAGTGTATATGTTCTAGTATAATTAATTTAAAAAAATAAGCAATTTATAACACATAATAAGGTTTAAACCTAGAACCTAACTTTCACAAAGCACTAAATCAACCACTAGAGCAATTCACTAAGATATGTAAAAGGCAAAAAACATTTAATACATATATAATTTTGTGGTCATTTTTATGATACTGTAGTTGTTTTTGTGGTATTATGGATTTTTTTTTGTTAGGATATGTTATTTTCCTATAATTTTCTGCATATGTATCCAAACACAGGATTTGGTTAATCCTGCGTTTTCCCAACTAGTAATGTGGTTATATCCAAACAACGAAAAACAAAGGAATCTCATGATTTCCTACAACTTAGGTATCCATGGGAAAATATAGGAATATTATTTTACTTTCTTACATTTCCCGTGTTTTTATCCAAACAAGCCCTAAAATAGTCTTCTCAACCCCAGCTTGGGCTGCCTAGCCTATTGATACATCATGTGATTAGGTTTGTTAGGGCTAACCAATTTTCTAGACTTGTCAAACATGGGCTGGAATGGCCAGTCGATCTGATCCGTATGGCGGGTCAAGTAACTATCAATAACAAATAATAATAATAGTAATATATATTAATACTAATAGGAAAATGTTAATGTCAGCATTTTTTCTTGGAAGAGTAAATGCCAGCATTTAATATGACTAAACAAGTTTGGTGCTAAAGAATATGAAGCACCTAACACCAACATCTGACTCAGTCAGGAGATCATTTCCATATATATATATATAGAGAGAGAGAGAGAGAGAGAGAGAGAGAGATTTTCATACTTTCCATAAAAAACATATGACTTATGGTTGGTTCAATTCACTCACCCATAGGTCAGTTGGGCATACAGATTGTCCAATATGGCATTGAGCCCTCCTTTTTTCTTCTTCAGCTGTTATAAACTATTGCTGAAAATAGCATTTGATTGATGTCTTCGGAATCGGGATCTTGATTTCCATTACCTATTATCAAAACAAGTGAAAAGGTTTTTTAAGATATATTATAGACAAATCCTCTCAAAAAAAAAAGATATATTATAGACAATGTACTATGGAACTGAACGGTTGCACATATTTTCTCTTTTACCTGTCGTTGACCGGAGTTGAGCCGTCCACTCATCAATGATCTGTATGGATACAAAGAGTAATCCGGATCAAAGGTGGTAAAAAATTATGCAAGATGAATGGTCGTGGCATGCATCTGTATCCAAGTTATATAGCTCACAGAAAATAATCCTGCTATAATGTGTGTGTGAGTGCGTCCACTCGCCTAACCTGAACATCAATTATGCATCATCCGATACAAACTCATACCAATTTTCATCACAAACCATGTAAAAAAAAGGTCTTAATGATTGATTCCGCAAAATGCATTGCTTTGCCTTGGCATGCATCTGTGTACAAGTTACATGGACCAAGAATTATAATCTCTGTATCGTGTTGACTTGCCTAGCTGAAAATCTGATATACATCATCTGCTCCAAACTCGTATTAGTTTGAATCATTAGTCACCAAGTCAGGGTACGGCAAGGTTAAAACTCGGAAAAATCAAGCAAAATTTGACAAGCTTGGGGAAAAATTGGAGAAAAAATAAAAAAAATAAGATTAAAAAGTATAAAAAATAGAAATATAAAAATGATAGTTTATGGAAAAAAATCTTGAATTATTCGCAAATTTTTTAAAAACACATGAATTTTATGATAAATTTGCGAATAATTCGTAGAACCTTCAATTTGTGAATTATTCACAAATTTTTCAAGTATTTGGAGAATTTGGTGACTATGGTATGAATTGGACAACACATACGCGCACACATATAAACACAGACACCTACAAGAAATTATATTTGGGGCTAAACTATCTTCATGTCACAACTTCTCCTCAAGTTTTATTGTTCATCCTCGTGTTTCTACGGTTTCATTTCTTTCTATAGGGGTTGTTTCAAATCTCCGATGGACATGTCCAAACTATCTCAAGTGACATCCTCTAGAATTATTTTTTATGGAAGCAACCCTTAAATTTCCTCTTATAAATTCAATGCTAATTTTATACATTTTTGTGACTCCACAAATCTACTTTGGCACACCCATCTCAGCCACATGAATTTTGTCTTCTAGTAGATTCTTCTTAGTCCAACGCTTTTCACCATACAATAATGTAGGTTTTATCATTGTTTTTGAAAAAATGTCCATTCATTCGAAGTGGCACTCATTGATGGGTGCACCAAATATTGATCTCGGTTGAGAAGTCCTCCCTAAACCCACCATAAGGTTGTATAATAGAGCCCAAATACCAAAATCTGTGGCCATGTGACACTACAAGTATTTTCATACAAAGGGAAAACAAGAATCTTTTTTAGGGATATTTTTATATTTAGTGCTCTAAATGCTGCAAAATACACGAGGACTTGAGGCTGTGTTCTAGTACATCATTGAAGGTTGCATTGAACCAATTGAGTGCCATATGGCACCCAACCCAAGGATAAGGTGCTACTTGGATGCGCAAATGGTCGATCAGAGACCATACAAAAGGAAAAAAAATTCTAATCAATGTCGACCACATGATCACTGCATGGGAAAATGCAGGGTGAAATGCAAAATCTAGTTACCGTTGACTTTTGCACTATTAGATAAAGGCTATACATGTGATTTTAAAATATATATATAAAAAAAGGACTAGTACTCTATGAGGGACCCATGCCACACTGATGGGGACATCCGATCGTAACCTATTGAAGGCGAAAGAGGAATGTGAAAGTGTTCCGAAAGAAAAACCGCACGGATTTACGGACTTTATTCTATTTCAGTCGATCGATCGATCGATTGTGAACAAGTTCTTCTGACAAATTTATTCTTTATCAGTTGATCAATCGATCGTAAACATTCGATCAATCGATTGTGAACAGGTTCTTTTGACAAATTTATTCCTTATCAGTCGATCGATCGATTCTAAACATTCAATCGATCGATCGTCCGTGAAACAAATCCGCTAAAGGACGGACTTCGGGTTTCTTTGGCAAAACTTGTCATTTCAGTGTTTTAAGTTTAGGACTCTTTAATGTCGAGCTAGGGTTTGCTTTTGCCTATTTAAAGGCTTGAAAAAATACTTTTAATTAAATGGTTAATATATTATTGCTTTTACAAAACCATGAGAGGTTTTGATAAAGTTTTCTGTGAGGGTGTGATTCTCTCAACCGATTCTTCGTCTCACGTGCGGTTTGGTGCGAGACCAACTTTTCTCTCTCTATCTTTCTTGATCTACGAGTTGCGTAAGTGTTTAAGCCATGGATCAAAATTTCGTCTGATACCGATATGTATCGGTATCGAGACTCACCGATACGGTACATTAAATGTATTGTATCGGTGGTTCTCATACATTTACCGGACAATACATTGAATGTATCGTTCGGTACCGTCCGATACCGATACGTATCGGTTTTGGGCTCGGACAATACTACATACCGGATGATACGTATCGGTTCCGGACGATACATTGATATATATCGTCCGGTATATTGACATTTTGTATGGGAGGCACCAGTATGGTACCTTGACTGTACCGTACCGGTGACCCCCAAAACCGATACGTATTGGTTTCGGGCGAGATTTTGACCCATGGCTTCAATGCGAAGAATCATTCAATCTATTTTTCAAAATACTATGAGTCTCGCGCTCCAATCGATCTAACCCTGAGAGTAATGATGGCTTCATACTAGGTGACATGCCATTACCCATGGTACTAACCCTCAGTTTTTCCATGGAAAACAACCAGCTCTGACATCATATGATGAGAAAAACAAGCAAACCTCAATACTATAATCATATTATGGATGACAACCCACAAAAAATTCCGATTTAGTGTGTTAAGACACTACTATATCTTATGATTTCAATATATTAAAAGTGCAGGCTTTGATCACTAACCGATATAAAGAACTGAATATATACTGCTCAATATGCTAGCAGAATATTTCCACCTATCTGTAACAATACTGTTTTATCGGTGTAAAATAGTTAACTTTGATCAATAATGCAATCATGATCTGAAACATGGTAACACCATGAAATCAGCAAAAGATCACGATCAGGTCATGGTAATGTCTGATGATCCTACAGCGATAGGATCACAACAAGTGAGAGATTGTAATCAAGGTAATTGATGTTCAGAAATTCTGAGGTCCATCACAACACTACAATTCCACAATCACAGGAATAATCAGCAGCAATATCAGTTCAAAACTGATTCAGATCAGTAGGCAGCATAGCCTCAAAGACTCTATCCTCCCAGCAGCAACACAAGGCTCAAAAGCCTATGACCTCCAACAGAGATTATGACGATAAAAACCCTCGATAAATCTCAAATACGTGACTCAATAGTCATGGCAGCAAGGGCAGTGGTAATTCGACAACCCCAAGTTTCTCACAAGAAAATCATTAAGATAAATCTTATTCCCAAATCTTGATTGTAATCGACTTTATTTCTATAGCAGTTTCAAATATTGAAAGAAATAAAAATAGAAGCTTCCTACTCTATTTCTAAATCTAAAATCCTATGCTACTTGGACTCTAAGTACATAAAAGAAAATTACTCTAACTAGTCCTCTCTAATATCTAGGAGATTCACAAACAAATAAAAGAGATGTACAGATTTCTACTTCACATATATCCCCCGTAAACCTCCTACTTTCTAGGACTTCCAAATTAACTCTAATTGCAGATTACCCACTGCCAAACAAATTTGAAATCAAAGCAACACTTTGCCTGGTATCATAAATGCCATTCATGACATGTTACTTGAGTTTCAATTTTGGTTGCTTGCTGACAAAGAGCGCAACTTTTTTTGTGGATGATAGTAGAAAATTGAATGTAGCAAGGTCTTGTGGTAACATCATGATATCAAAGCAACACTTTGCCTGGTATCATAAATGCCCTTGCCGTAAATGCCATTCATGACATGTTACCTGAGTTTCAATTTTGGTTGCTTGCTGACAAAGAGTGCAACTTTTGTAGCACACTTTGGAAAACACAACCACTAAACGAAATCATTCATCTAAACATAGATCTGACATAGATTGTAGGGTTTCATCATAAAGCGATAAATCAAGATTGCTAGAGTGTGCTCAAGCAGTACAAATAAAAATATCAACCACAGTCCCCACAACTTTTATCACTATTTTTCTTGTACAACAGTTAAATACATGCAGCAGCTCTGTTAGATATTTTGTCATAATTGTGATTAAACCTAGAAGTGTTCCAAAGTGCCAAGCAGTTTTAGTGCGTCGGATGGACGGACATTCGTGACTGAACACACGGGCATCCATGAGTGATTCACGGACGTCCATGCCCCGACGGTTCCTAAGGGTTATGAGAAGTTAGTGTTTTATGGACATCTGTGAGTGATTCATGGACGTCCGTGTTTCAATGGATAAAAGGGAAATTTGTGATTTAGGAAGTAAGACTTTTGGGGGAAAGATCTTCAACTTAAAAAAAAATCTCTCGAGAATTCCTCATTCTCTTCTCTTTGAAATATTTTAATACTATTCTAAGTGGATCTAAATCTCAAAGAAACAACTGGCTCTGTGATCTAAGGTTGAACTTATTATTGTTTGAAGTTTGTTGTTGGCTCGTGTGAAACGAGCGGACTATCGTGAGAGACGACGGTTGAAGGCGTTAACTTTACATTATGAAAGGGACAATCATAGGAAGCGATCGTTGTTGGTGAGATGAGTGATAAAGCATTTCATTCATAAGCACTATAAGAATATTTTTCATAGTTGATTGTTTGCCTTAGATCTGAGATAGATCTCGTGGTTTTTACCTGTGCAAGGGTTTTCCACGTAAAAATTGTCTGTGTTCATTTTATGGTTGTGGTTGTATATTTTCACTAGTTATATCATCAATTTTCCTGAAATTTTAATAGCTCAAACATGATGAGTTGGACACATGAATTTTGGCAGTCACTCTTCATTTTTTTTTTATCGGTAACAAAGCAATGCATTAAAGAAAAAAGGAAAAGTGCATACCTTAGCGGGTAGTAAAGAACTATCCGAGAAAGAGAAGAAAAAGCCCCCAAAAAGCTAAACCCTCAAGAAAAAAAAAACCAGCATTAGAGCAGTCAAGAGAGAAAACACCCTATCATGAACAAACACAGAGTGGCTATGCATGCGGTAGAAAACTATCCCACTAAGCAAGAAAGTGCACCTTGTGACGAGGTCACTACCCTGGTGCATGGAGATGCACAATTGAAGTTGGCATTGCCATAGAGGATGAGGAGCCTCGCAGCTGGGTCTTGATGCACAAAGGTGCATGGTTGGCACACGGACGAGTCGCGTGTGGCATGTGAAGGAGTAGGGTGCATCCCTTGAATGACTATATATGTAGTGGTGTGAACCTTGGGGGAGAGTAGTACAACATGTAGAGGCGTGTTGTTGGTGTTCGAATGGCTTTGTGGGCACGAGGTGGTGTCACGGTGGGCACATGGCATGGGCAGAAAGCCCGCAAGAGGGCCTTGCGTGCACGCTGGAAGAAAGCGCTCTGAGCTTCGGCAGAGCCATTGAAGGAATTGTCTGAGCCGTAATTTGAGGTCTTGTAGAGGACTCCAAATGAGGAAGATAAACATTGACCGTTTGTAGATTCGACCTGTATGGAGAGAGATATGGGCCAGCGAAGAATAGTATGTCAAACCAGAAGGCAAGGTAGCAAATTAGGTACCGGTATCGGGTATCGGTTCTTGGAGGACTGATACATATCGTTATTGGCCGATACGACGATACGGTGAATTTTATTTTTTTTTTAATCAGGAACAAAGAAATTCATTAAAAAAGAGGCAAAGGTACAAACAGAAAGGGTGGCGAGAGGCTAACTCGAAAAGAACCACCTCACCCACTCAAACCCAACTAAGCACAAAATCCTGAGAAGATTTCACAACTTTGAAGGTCTTCCCAGTTTTCTAAAGACTATTCTTTCTTTTCATCCAAACTGCCCATAAAATCACATACACAGTAATTCTCCAAAAGTCCCCTTTTGTTCTCTCTAGGCTCAGCCCATCCCATTATTGAAGCAGTTGACCAATCCCTGCTGGAAAAACCCAACTAACCTTGAAAGGGTTGAGCAACACCTCCCCACGCCTATCTCGAAAACAATTAGTGGATGAGGATGTGATCAATGAACTCCTTCCCTTTCATACACAAGGCACACTAGTAGCAATTTTTAACTGCCCCTCTTTATCAGTTGATTGATAGTTAGGATTCTTTCCCAGGTGACACTCCAGGTAAAAAACTAACTTTAGGTGGGACTTTCATTTTCCAGAACTTAGTCCAAATTTGACGAGTTAGTGGTTGTTTACAAAGAAAACTATAAAAAGATTTCACAGAAAAAGGAGCCTTTAGCAGTCTGGTCCCGGATCCGGAGATCTTTAGGGTTTACAAAGAAAATTATAAAAAGATTTCCTGATAAAGGCTCCTTTTCACAGAAAAGGAGCCATTATCAATTGATTGATAGTTAGGATTCTTCCCAGGTGACACTCCAGGTAAAAAACTAACTTTAGGTGGAACTTTCATTTTCCAGAACTTAGTCCAAATTTGACGAGTTAGTGGTTGTTTACAAAGAAAACTATAAAAAGATTTCACAGAAAAGGAGCCTTTAGCAGTCTGGTCCCGGATCCGGAGATCTTTATTTGCCCTGTTTCGTTGCATCGATTGGAGAAGTTCGATAAGCGCAGCAAAATCCTCACATTCATCATCCTCAAGATTTCTTCTTTTATAAGGGCCACCCTTTAAACTACCTCTAATGTACTCATTCACACTTCTTTCTTTCCTACTCCATGCGTCCACTTTAGCGTACACATCTCAACCACATACTCTTATCTTCGAATCACTTCTTTGTACCCCAAGATTCTAAAGTCAACACTAAACAACAATGCAGGTCTTACTGCTACCTTGTAAAATGCCCCTTCAATCGTAGTGGCATTTGGTGTCGATCAAACAATGCACCAATTGTGTGTCTCGCCCACTTTGTATTAGTCTTGTATGACATGTTCCTAAACCATCATCTAGTGTATGTGATAGAGTTCAAATTATGAAATCTCACATTGTGGCACTAAATCTTTTTCTATATTAGTAGTATCTTATGCTATAAGATTTACATTATATGTTCTGCCATATCATTTGTGTTATATTATACCTCCTCCCATATATAGTTCCATTTAACTCATTTAAACGCATTATTTTATTAGAAAAATTCCCATACTATGATATGGATCTGATGATGCCTATCTTATTTACCAATTTGTAGATATCTGAGCTCTACAACCAATATTTTAAATGTTGTATAAGATCCTCATGGATCATAGAACCAAGGAAGACATCAACTACAAAGACTAAGTCTAAACAAATCACGATGAACAAAGCATCATGATGAGAACGTAAAGCCCCAAAGACACTTTCAATGTTAGTCCAACACTGACTAGGAGCAGAGCTGTAGGTTGAGAGGGGTGCCACAATTATATATATTAAATTAGCTGTGGTTCTTCAATGGAGTATAGCTTTATCTAGTGGACAAAGGCTAGAAAATTAACAGGATAAGTCGATTCGTTGTGACACATCGACCACATATCAGGTTACAAATACGACAGTTTTCTTCTCCGTAAACTGGGGAGTATGGACTAGGAGAGCATTTCTAATGTCAGACTTGTGGTTTTATCTTCCAAGAGATATCCCTTCCTACTGTATATTTCCCTTTTCAAAAAATGAAATGAGACATATCCTAGAGTTTTTTCTAATGGTTGAATCTCAACTTAAGGATAACCACAGTATGTAGTGCCTTTTAGCATGGTTTGAAAACCCGAAAACTCGACTCAACTCGAGAGTCAGCTGAGTGGAGTTAACTCGACTCGCTCCGACTCGATAATATATATATATACTCTATAAGAATAAATATTGTTCTACAAGGAAAGAGATGGAAATATATGTTGGTAAAATGAGAAGTTTAATAACTTTTAAAAAGATAGGGTTTCTAAAACTTATCCCATGCAAAAAATTTATATAAGGGTAGTTTATGAACCATGGTTGCATCATTCCAGCGAAGTCTCGACTCGACTCGGACTCAACTCGAAATCCTGGCGCGTCAAATAACTTGGCCGAGTTACTCGATGACTCGCCGAGTACTAGAACTCTGCCTTTTAGCACCCAAGAAGGAAATGATACAGTAACAGTAAAACAATAAAGAAATATGAGAGCAACTTACCTCACAGAAGCAAGAGCCAAAGCAACCCTCTTCAATAGATAGAGAGAGAGCTCCTTTGGGCAGAAACTAAAGCAATGTGTTTTAAAACAAACTGATGCAGCAAACATACCTGGTTTAAATTAGTATATGCTGAGTGATCAGAATCACTTAGAGCGATGCCAGAGGATGCTTGCATGCGCTGCAACAAAGTCCTGTTCCCAACCAGAGCTGTCCGAGCCTTGTCAATTAAATCCTGTGAGTGAAAGAACGACCATTTTATATCTGCCCGTTGTTGTTGCAAAAACAGAAGCACTTCCCATATCAAATTTTTTGGAGCTTAAACCTAAATCATATTAAACAGAATACCCTACAGAAAGTAAAGATGCTCTTTATGAAGCTCAAAGAAATTCCAAAAACATGATTTCTGCTTAACGATGGATGAAAATAAGTCAATGAATTGCGTGTATCTCCAAGTTGTATGCGAAAAAACTCCTGTGAATAGGTTGCATATTGTTATTTGGATTTCATGATAAACTAAGATTTAGATCTTGATTTCGGAAAGGAACTTGGCCGAGACTGAAATCAAGCTGACTAGGGTATGACTCAGCCACACCAAATATAACTCAGCTGAGTCATACCCAAGTTGACTCTGACGAGTTGCTTTTGTTCAGACTAGTTTAATGAACAAAGAATAGTTCACATAAATCCACATTAAAGCGTGTAATGTGAACCCAATACAGCATACTCATGTCGTTGACAATACTCTCAGACATGACGTTAGATTTGAATATAAATATGAATCTAAATTTAAATTATTATTTTTAAATCATTTCAGATTTGATTTGAAGAGAACATTGTGCAAGATTAGAATAGATTTGAGCAGATGAGAACGAAGTTTTATGTATTTAGAGAGAGTTCTTCTCTTCTCTTTGTGGTCTTGTTCTTGTTACCGTCAAGTTTCGATTTTGACAAGCTTAAAGATTCAGTCTTAAAGGAGTATGGTTTATTGTCCTTATATTTAGATGAGAAATGTGTCTGAAACTGCTAGAGGAATCTGTGTAAAAACCTTTTTAAAAATTACTTTTCAAATTGCATTGCTCTCATTCTTTTCACACCATAGAAAGTTAGCAACCACGTTAAGCAAAATTTTGAATCCTATCAAACTATTAAGCATAAGTCCAAGAATATGTTTAATTAATATGAATGATAAGTCTACAAAGATATGCTATGTTAACACCATCTTACTATGTCATTTTTCTATTTTTTTTGAATTTATTTTCTTGAAGTACATAGTTCTCGGAATTATATATCATAAGAAGGCTATAAAATAAAGGGATAATGGCTCATGACTGACATTTAAACACCAAAATGGTGTTTAAATGATCTTATTTCGTTAATATTAAACTTTTTATCTCATTTCATTGAAGTGAGATTTATCATTATGCCAGTGGCGCACATCTGCACCAATCTAAATTGTCTAACTGGCAATCTATTATTGGAACATGCCTATAAGCGGATGGGAACCATCCGATTAATGAACTGTGATATCAGCCATTAATACTAAAAACAACAGTTGATGGTATAGTCAACATGGTTTTAATCTCCATAAAACACCATTTGTGAACCTGTTGCATTTCAATCTATGATCTACCACTTTGACGGCACGGGGCACCCGCGTCTTAAACGATTGATGGTGTAAGATCATTTAAACACCATATTGGTGTTTAAAAAACGGTCAAGAGAGTCTGAGTCCTAAAGATTGGTAGTACAAAATTTTAAAATATTCAAGGCTATCAATCAACTCGATGGTCCTCAAATCAGCCGGTTGAATATACTCATCTTCAACATTTGACATAATGCAGTTAGAGACAGCACCAAGAAATGATAATATGCTCTCGATAACACCATATTATGCAATTGCCTCTTGTTTGGGCCAAACAATAAACAGTGTGGGCAATATTACGTTCAAACCGCGGGGGAAATCAGATCTAAACCAACATAATTACAGTGTTAAATGTTATAATGCTATCAATTCTCAACTGTAAACACGAAAAGTGGAAATTTACCACGCTACTACCTGAATCAAAACAAGAATTTTAAGGAGATGATGAAAAAGAAAACCTGCTTGGCTGCAAGGAGCTCGCGACACTGATCTTTCAAAGACGAGAGATCGTCTTGGATTTTCTTTATCCGAGAGACGAGCTTCATCGGATTTGCCTGCAATTTCAGTTTAATCGAGAGTGAGAAATGGGTAAACAGAAGCCTAGGGCTTTGAGAGTGGAAGAACCCTAGAATGATGATGCTATAAACCCAGACCGTAAAAAAAGTTTGAAAAATGGAAGAGAGGTTACGTTGTCCGGGTAAATATTTTGGAATTCCTTCTCGAGCCTGTGTTGGACGACGGTGAGATCGTGGTTTGCTTTTGTAAACAGGTTTTGTAGATCGTCCACTGCGTGCTGAGCCATCTCTCTCTCTCTCTCTCTCTCTCTCTCTCTCAAAATATTGGCAAAAAGTAAAAACCGAACTCGACGGGAAGGGCGGGAAAGGCGTCTTTGCAGCCTCTAGGAGATTTATTTTAAATTTCGCTTCAGCTGTGTATACCATTTACAACCACAGCCACCGCCACCGGTGTGTAGAAATTGGAATTTAGTTTGTGTTTGGACTTTTTGGATAAAGGGATAATGGATTCTGACCGACATTTAAACACCATTTTGTGTTTAAATATCTTATACCATTAAACTTTCAATCTTCCACCTTTGAACTGTGTTTATCATTTTTCAAGCTTGTGCACATATATGATGAATCTAAATTGTGAAGGTGACAATCTATCATTGGAACAAGACTCAGCCCAAAGGAATATGCCTATAAGTGGATGTGAACCATCCGATTGATAATCCTTAATATCAATCATTAAAACTGAAAACAATGGTTAATATCAATCACTTTGACAGTATGGATCACTCATCTTCAACTATTGATGATATATGATCATTTAAACACTATTTTGGTGCTCAAATGACGGTCAAGAGTCGGTGCCTTGGATAAAACACTCAAATCTCCTAAATGTCTTTTAAACACCAAAATGGTGTTTAAATGATCTTACACCATTAATTAAGGGTTAAAGATGTGGATAATCCATACTGTCAAAGTGATAGATCATACAATGAAAGATAATACTCCCAAAAATTTTACTTTTTGAAAGATTTGGCCCACGATCTGTTGGCTATTACATCAACCATTGCTTTTAGTTTTGATGGCTGATATTAAAGTTCATTGATCTAATGGTTCACATCCCTCTTAGAGGTATGTTTATTTAGGATGAGATATGTTCTAGTGATGGATTGCCACTTGGACAATTTAAATTGATCAAGATGTTTACCACATGGCGTAAGGATCAATCACACTTAAATAGTGTGAGATTAGAACTATAATTTAATTGTGTCGGATCATTTAAAATGTCGGTCAGGAGCCCTTATTACTTTATTTTTTCGTACATTTTTACACGGATTTTTAAGGCGTGCTTTGTAAATTTTATTTGCTTTGGAAGAAAGTTTGTTTTTTCACTTAAAATAGTGGAGAGAGATGTCACGAGGTCACTCTTCCAGTAGTGTCAGCCCCTGTGGCACCTGACGCCCAAGGCGCCAAGTCAGCCTATCTTTGATACCAACTGTCATGAGAGTGTCCTTCGACGCGCCATCAACCCACGCGGTGCCTTGCTACCGTATGCAACGAAGCCAACTAATCTTTTATCAGCTCTGATACCACCCGCCTTGAAGACGGGAACTCCCCCCTAGTGGTTACCTTCTTTTTAAGGCCTACCATCCGTTGTATCATGTCCCTTACGACACGTTCACTTACACCATTGTTCCATACTTGGCCTGCTCAAGCTTCACCCTGTGCACTGTACTAGTACCTCACTTTGCAATAATATTGGCATGCAGCTTCCCATACTGTCATGTCTTGCTCACATACCGAACCAAGCCTACAGTTGCGTGCCTACCTCATGCTGCCATACTTAATGGAGTCTCACGTAGCCCTCATGCTGTCGTGCTCTACTGAGTCCCACGCAACGCACAAGTGCTCTAGCGAGGTTACCCAGCTGTATGCACCGCGATGCGTAGCTTGGGTACATATTTCAACCTCACCTTAGGTGCCACATAACATCGCTGCGTCGATGTCCTAGGCCCACCCTTTCAAGCTTAGGAGGCACTTGCGCCCCCTCTGGTAACGCAAGGCCCTGTGTGGAGGGTAAAACAATAATTCAACCAGAATGACAAGAGAACCCCTTAATTTGACATACTTTACTATTCACACCACAACGCCCCACATCGCTAGCCCAACTAGTCATGTCGCAGTCGTGTCACTCTCAAGTCTTATCCTGCGACTGTGTCGTGACTATCGCAGCACGACCATGTCGCGAGGCCCTCCTGGCCCCATGTCGCGTGCCCCCAGGCACGAAGATGTCGCACGCCTTATCGGCATCACATCACGTGCCTCAGGCACCAAGATGTCGTGTGCCTCTAGACGGAGTACAAGCGGCTTGAGTGACACTGCGGATGGCCCGGGTGTTGCATACCTCCGTCACATCCTCCTCCACTCAAAATCGTCAACGTTCTCGTTGACGCGAAGACACTTCTGAACCTTGAATGTGCCCTCACTTGATGCTGCAGTCTCTGAACTTCATGTCTTCACTACACTCCATTGACGCTCTGTCATTGTATAACAAAGCAACAAACTAGTAACCTTTTTGTGGTACTAGATAGATCGAGGATGTCGCGCGCCCTTTTGACACCACATCGCGTGCCCCAGGCATCAATACTGTCCATGTTGTATTGTTCATCGGCGCTTCCGCCCCACCTCAAGCCCCAAGATTGTACATGTTGTATTGTTCATCGGTGTTTCCGCCTCACCTCAAGCCCCAAGACTGTACAAGCTGTATTGTTCATTGACACTTCCGCCTCACCTCAAGCCCCAATTCAAAGATGTCGCGTGTCCTCTTGGTATCCCATTGCGTGCCCTGCTGGTACCAAATAACTGATTAGTATCATCCATTTTGGATCGAACTTGGCTCTGATACCAAAAGTCACGGGGTCACTCTTCCAGCAGTGTCAGCTCGTTCGGCACTTAACGCCCGATGCGTCAGGTCAGCCTATTTTTGATACCAATTGTCACGGGAGTGTCCTTCGACGCACTATCAACCAGCGCGGTGCCTCGCTACCGCATGCAACGAACCCAACCAATCTCTTCATCAGCTCTGATACCACGCCCCTAGAGGACGGAAACTCCCCCTCGAGGTTACCTTCTTTTCAAGGCCTACCATCCGATGTATTGTGTCCCTTACGACACACTCGCTTGCACCACTGTTCCATACTTGGCCTACTCAAGCTTCGCCCTGTGCACTGCACTAGTACCTTGCTTCGCAACAGTATTGGCATACAGCTTCCCATCCCGTCATGTCTTGCTCGCATACCGAACCGAGCCTACAGTCGCTTGCCTATCTCATACTATCATGCTCAACGAAGTCCCACACAGCCCTCATGCTGTCGTGCTCTACTAAGTCCCACGTAGCGTGCAAGTGCTCTCGCAAGGTTGCCCAGCTGTATGTATCGTGATGCGTAGCTCGGGTCCATACTTCAACCTTACTTTGGATGCCACACGGCATTGTTGCGTCGACGTCCTAGGCTCACCCTTTCAGGCCTAGGAGACATTTGCCCCTCTTCTGACAACGCAAGGTCACGTGTAGAGGGAAATAACTCCTGAGCTCCCTTCCCTCATATAAGGGTAAAACAATAATTCAATCAGAATGACAGGAGAACCTCAAACCGCTTGGTTTGACATACTTTACTATTCACACCGCAACGCCCCACATCGCTAGCCCAGCTAATCATGTTGCGTCCGTGTCGCCATCGTGTCACTCCCAAGTCTTATCTTGCGACCAGGTCGCGACTATCGCAGCACGATCATATCATGAGGCCCTCCTAACCCCATATCACGTGACCCCAGGCACAAAGATGTCACGTGCCCTGCTGACACCACATCGCGTGTCCCAGGCACCAAGATGTCGCGTGCCTCTATACGAAGTACAAGCGACTTGAGTGGCGCTGCGGATGGCCCGAGTAACTACATTGCATACCTCCGTTACAGAGAGCTCAGCTAGTAAATCAAACGAGCTTAAGCATTTTCCACTTAAAATAAAAAAAAGAGTTAGTAAATCAAACGAGCTCCACTTAAAATTGCTAAGCTGAGCCGCTCATTGGCCAAGGAGAGCTAAGTTGCTCATTGGCCAAGGACGCAACTCCCTCTTCTCGCATTGTAATAGTAGGGATATATATACACACACAGGAAAAGAGAGCTATATGCCCACATATGAGAAATGATTTCTTAACTTGAGTCATGAAACAATCTCATCAAACAAATCATGAGTTCCTATGGTTGCGGGTCATTTCAAATGACAATCAAAGACAATTGTTGCATCCAATAAGAACTAGATTCAAATCGTATCCCATTACTGGGGTGGGATGATCAATATATATATATATATATATATATATATATATATATATAAGCCAATTCTCTAGGACGTAGTCGTAGAGTCAAACCCTACGATGTGGCTAGGTTGGACATCACGTGGCAATCAATCCAAGGGTCGGGTGTTACCGCAACTTTTCTCAAAGTCGATCAGGAACCATATATACATTTATTTATTTTAAAAGAATGTTTTCCCACCATTGAGCATTGGGTCAAACTTGAAAAAAATTCAATGCATCAAGTTTGTTGAATGAATCAAGATATTTGACTTGTGAGTTGAAGGATAAAAAAGTCCACCTGTTTGGATAAAAACACCGGAAATGTAGGAAAGTAAAATAATATTTCTATATTTTCCCATGAATACTTAAGTTGTAGGAAATCATGAGATCTTTTTGTTTCCCTTTGTTTTTTCGCTTTTTGAATAACTACATTGCTAGTTGAGAAAACACAGGATTAACCAAATCCTATGTTTGAATACATATGCAGAAAATTGTAGGAAAATAATATATCCTAACAAAAGAATATACATAATACCACAAAAGATCATCATAAAAATGACCAAAAAATTATATATGTATTAAGCTTTTTTTGCTCTTTAAATATCTTAGTGAATTGCTCTAGTAGTTGACTTAGTACTTTGTGAAGGTTAGGTTATAAGTTCAAACCTTGTTATGTGTAATAAATTACTTTTAAAAAAAAATTAATTGTACTAGAATATATACACCATATATGTGAGTATGTAGCTTTACAACATAGTGAAGCCCTTTGTGAGAGAAATTGTAGGATTTAGTTAAAAAAATTAAAGAAAAAATATTTGTTATGAAAACAAATACTATAAAAAAGATTGTTTAAAGATTTTTGATAATTTTGGGTGGTCAATATAATTTTGGATGAATGAGAATCCACTAATCTAAGTTTGAAGTTATAACGTGGCTCCGCCTTTAATTTTTGGGGATGTACGCCATATAAAATCAATATCTGTTCGCCTGATAGGGGCACCATGATCTTAAGATCTATCATGAGGAAGATTGAGAAAATAAAAATAAATCTCCATCGTTTAATTCAAATCAGTCAATGGTTTTCATCCGTGAAAAAATTATATGGTGTTACTAATAAACGGGTGAAAATAATCGTACCCTTATCTTTTTGTTCTCAACTCCTCTTATCTTTCCGAGGTCTTGACATGTTGAAAGGTACCTTTGAACTTTTAAATCGAAAATGAGCGTAAAAATTGTATTTTGTATTTCAACTCTTAAGTAGCTTTCAAATAACAAAAAACTACGGAAAATATAATCTGAATCTAAGCATTCATCACTTTGCCCCATGTCCAAACAAGCCCTAAAGGGATTGAATTACCACATGATAGTCTAAATTGAATTGACTATGTATTAGGGAGGCCTATATATATATATATATATATATATATATATATATATATATATATATTCTCTTGTGGCTGTCCTAATGAGGCATAAACTCAAGCTCCTCTTGACTACATGTTATTTCAGCTGCCTTTAGAAAAATCAGTGAGAGGTTAACTGCCCCTACGTCAATTAATATGAGCGAGACACACATAGCTCCTTTTTTATGAAGTGATAAATGATATTGGGACCACATTATTAACTAAAGTTACACTTTTAAAAATATTTTAAAAGCTAAATACCCATTCAACCGTCATTCTTGATTTTTTTAAAGTCTCTTTCTTCTTTTTATTTCTTTAAGAAAGTGTCAAACTTTTTTTTCAGACATATTTTACTCAAAAATGTGACACCCCATAGCGAAACGCTAACACCTTGGTAGCAGAGCGCCAACGCTTTGTTTTAGGGGCACCGGCGCTTCAATAAAAAAAAAAAATTATATTTTTTTTTATCAAAGTGCCAACGGCTTGTTATCAAAAGCACTGACACCTTGTTTTAGGGGCATCGATGATTCGAAATTTTTATTTTTATTTTTTATTATCGAAGCACCGACATCTCGATTATCAATATTTGAAGCCTCGTTTAGGGCGTCGGTGCTTGAACAATTTTTTCCCACAATTTTTAGCGAAAACGGCCTCGTTATCGAAGTGTTGACCCCTTATTTTAGGAGCATCGGTGCTTCGGTAAAATAAAAATAAAAATAAAAAATATTTTTTTTCGAAATGCTGACGCCCCTTAAATGAGGCACCCGCTCTTCGGTAAAAAAAAATGATTTTTTTTTTTATTGAAGCGCTAGCGCCCCTAAAATGAAGTGCCAATGCCCCTAAAACAAGGCACCAACGCTAGCACCCTGACGCCTGGGTGCCAGCCAATGTAGTCAAATGGCATATACGACCCTATATGATGACCCGCCATCGCATATGCCATTATGCAATGGCATAATTTATTATTATTATTATTATTATTATTATTATTATTATTTTTAATTTCAAAAAATCTCAAAAATTATTAATAATATGTTTTGTGTTAATTTTGGATTCTATTAATTTTATAGTGTCTAGAATGAGAAATAAAAGTATCTAATATAACTATATAAGTATATAACCCATAAGTTAGAAGAGAAAATATAAATTTTGTTAATGTTAAAGAAAATAGTATAAAAATGAACATAAGAACATATAAAAAAAAACGAAAATAATAAATTCTAAGTTCTAAGTCCAATTCACAATGGTACATTTCCATTGTCATCACGTGACTCACGTCCTAACAGTATTGTGTACCGGGCAAAAATTCTATACATTGGTTTCTAATCCACAATGGTACATCTCCACCTCCACATCGTCGTCACTTGCATTGCCGTCATCATCCGAATCGTCTCCTTCAACATATTATTCTTCCTCATCGGTTTCTTCATCATTTGATCTCACTAAGACGGTATCTATATCGTCTATGGGTGTTTCTTCATGTATCTCGTCTTCTTCTTCTTCTTCTTCTTGACGCAAGCGTGAGTGTGAGTTATCTTTCTCCGTTATCAATCTTCTCCTTCACCCGGTAAGAAACTCATCTCCAAAAGCAGCTTTTTTCACTTGCTTTCACGTAAGATCCTCATCCGCAAAGACTCGCTCATCGGAGGCATTCGCCATCCAAGAAGAATCGGATGACAAGTCTTCGAGAGAGATGAGATCATAGTGTCTCGAATTTTTTCGATTTTTTAGGAAGCGATCCCGTAGCTTTTAGTTGTATTGCACAAAGACCAAATCATTGAGTTTTTTTTACTTAAGCTTGTTCCGCTTCTTCGTGTGCATCTATTTAAGAGAAACATTAAATAAATATTAATATCTATTAAAATTTAAACAACAATTAAATTAAAATTATGAGATTAAAAATAAAATAAAAATAAACTAGCTATCATCTCACATGTGCTCCAATTCCGTTCACATGCCGATGCGGTACATGTAAGGCCAAGAACCTTAATGGTCATCTTCTTTAATAATTCATATTTTGTCACCAAATCCATTCCATAGGACAACCACCAATCGGCTACAAACATTAGTATTAATTAGAGATATTAATTAGAAGAAATGAAATGTAATAAAAAATTATATAATAAATATGCTTGTTAGGTATTTTGGATTCTCTTTGTCGAACTACAATTTCTCTTCCGAGCATCCCTTGAGAATTCTTGTATCGGTCAAAAGAGTTGTTAATCCAATCTTGCTCTTCTTTGTTTGGAATCTTCTCTAAAACGTTAAGGAAACCACTAATATGTATTGCGTCCGCCGCCTCCCGGTTCGGATAAGAGAAATAAATCTTAAGATTTAGGAGGAATGCGGCGGAATACAAGAGGCTAGACATTTGGGCACCCCATCTCTTCTCAAGTATGTCAATAATGGGTTGAAAGAGGCGAGATTTATACATATTATTAGATTTAATTTTTTTTATTGCTTTCTCCATAAAACTATAGATATAGCCCATAGCAAGCTTTTCATCACCATCAACCAATCATAGTACTTCTACCATTGGTTGTGAGTCTCTAAGTGATTGGGCAACATTATTTCAAAAAGAGTTGGTTAAGATGATTTGTACCACCCATTTTCGTTCGGCCTTCTTTGACCAAGCTCCATTCCTCCAATTGGTGGAAGTTACGAAGCTTTTACGCTCTTCTCTTTTAGCATACATGCTTTATAATGTCAAGAAGGTCGTAGCAAAATGGGTGATAGCGGGGCGTTGCAAATTACCCCCATTTGTTTTACGCATGTGGTAGAGTAGAAGTGTATGTTTATATATATACACTACTACCTTCCTAGCCTTAGCTACAATTTTAATATGCACTTTTTCTATGTCTTCTAAGATCAAGTCTAAGTAATGGGCCGCACATGGGGTTCAATATATGTGGTCTCCATTCCATTATTAGTCTACTCGCGACCACCAAGTTTATCGCATTATCCGTAACAACTTAGACAACATATTATGCATCGATGTCATTTTCTATTACCTCATCTATAAAGGAAAATAGATATTCGGCTGTGTGAGAATGAGCCGAAGCATCTACAGATTTAATGAACATAATTCCGATAGGACAATTTGCCAAAAAATTGATGATTGACCTACCGACCCTATCGATCAAACCGTCGGTCATTAGTGAGCACCCATATGTCTTCCAATCCTCTCGATACTCCTTGAGAAAAGCTTTTATGAAGTCTCCCTCTTTTTTAAGACATATTTGTCTTATCTCATGATATGATGGAAGTTTTAGGCCAGGTCTAAATTATCCAAGAGCTTCAACCATTACTTTGAAGCTCTTTAACTTTACGGTATTAAATGCAATACTGGCTTGGTACATCTACTTAATCACATATTGAATAGTAGTGGATCGGTCTTTAGCTTTAAACCTATTTTCTATAATTGTTTACGCTAGATTTTTACCCCTAGCATCTATCACATCCTTGGGATGTGGTTTACAAGAGAAGAATTTATTTATTCCCTTCTCCTTTATACCACGTGCTCTTTTAGAGGGTGATGGTCTTGCACCACTACGAGCCGTAGAGGGAGTAGATCTATCATATTCTTCCTCATCATCTTCATCAACATCATAGTATTATTGTGAAATTACTTCATCATTATATTTCGTCATTGAAGTCTTATCCATCCATTCCATGATCTCTTTTCGAATCTCCGATGTGACATTGGGACATGCCTTCGCATTCAATCCGAGTTGCTAAGCAAAATGTTGCTTATATCTCCCTATTTCCCCGATGCTTATATTGGGGCATAAGATACATTAGACCTTATTTTTTTCGATTACACTCTTGTAACGTCCATATTTTCAATCCGAATTGACGAAATTTGTCGGCCAAAGCATCGTTTGAAGACGTAGACATAATGATAATATAATTTAAAGAAGTGGGTGGGTAAATATTAGCCACACTAAAAAAATGAAAGAAATGAGGTGTAATAAGAAAGGAAAACAATCAAACAAAATTTAATAAGAATTAGAAATTAATTCTATGTTTCTTGATTCTTGAAGTGATTTCTCCCTCTTTGCTTGAAGAATGAAAATTAAAGCTTGAACCTTTTAACTCTTTAAATTATTTACAAAATAGAGCAAAAGAAATTATGATTAAAAATTTAAGAAAGAGAGAGAGAACACTAAAAACTCAAAAAATAGACTAAAGAGACACAAATCATACTTTGGATGGATGTAGTATAGATTAAGAAGAGAAACCCCCCATTTATAGGCTTGGGAGAGGCCTTAGAAGCAAAAAAAAATAATCCCCAACGGTCATAAATATGACCGTTGGGAATGTATGCCATCACATACAGTGTTTATAATGACATGCATACTTTTGTCGCATATACGACAGAGCCATATAAAATGGCATATGCGATCGCATATGACATCAATGGTGCCAGCACCTCGTATTGGGGTACCGATGCCTAATTTTCGGGATGCCAACATTTCGCTGCCGAGGTGCTATCACTTCGCTATAAGGCGCCACATTTTTTTAGTAAAATATGTTTGAAAAAGTAAATCTGACACTTTCTAAGCACCGACGCTGTTAAAACGAGGCGCCGACGCTTCATTTTTTTTTAGCGAAGCGTCGACAATTTGACATGAGGGTGTCAGCACTTCGTTGTTGATGTGCTAACGCTTCGCTGCTAGGCACTCATTTTTTGAATAAAATATACTTGAAAAAACAAATCTGACACTTTCTTAAAAAAAAGAAAATAAAGAAAGAGACTTTAAAAAAACTTCTAAAAAAGTAAAGAATGACAGCTCTAAACTTGAAAAAGCAATACATTCTTAAAAAAAGAGAGAATAAAGAAAGAGACTTTAAAAAGACTTCTAAAACAGTAATGAATGACAACTGAAAGGGTATCTAATTTTAAAAATATTTTAAAAGTGTAACTCTATTTAGTGATGTGATCTCAATGTCACCCATCACTTCACAAAAAGAGAGCTACGTGTCACGCCCATATCAATTGGTGTAAAAATATCTCTATGCCTGACGCATTTTCCCCTTCCCCTATATCTCTCTCTCTCTCTATATATATAAAAGTTGGGTTAGATCAACATTTACTTAAAACCTTAGAGGTAAGAATTATAAAAATATAATGAAATGTTTTAATTACCTGTCCATATTATAACAGTATACTGAATATCCGGGTACTTAGTCGGGTACTCTTAAGAGGTCGAATGCCTTGTTATTATAAAAATAAAACGTTTAATGAAATATTATAACAGTACCTCATTTGTTTGCAAGCTTATTATTCTACCGCTCTCATCCAGTAATCGTATATGCTAGTTTCGGCCAGTATCTAGCCGTCACACTCAGGCTTGTTGATCGTATCGCTCTCATCTGATACTCGTAACGGCCAAAATTTTATAGTATGTTGGGTTAGAGTGGCCTTGCAGTGCATGGAAGTCCGTGTGCGTCACAAGATCAAGTGGTCGTCACTTTCCTCTCACAAGATCAAGTGGCCGTCACTTTCCTCTCCATGATGGATGGTCCACCCAAGATGGATAAATTCTATCATAAATGTATTCAACTAGGAGCGATGGGGCGTAACTAGCTTCAATACAATCAGAACATAGCAGCACTATTTGGCAAAGATCAAAATTTTGGCTGAAATTATCGGCTTCGTTCCCCACTGAAACCGGTGGCACTTACAGGCTTACAGCTGAAAATTTTCAAAGGTCAACGTTTGATAATCTCCAACAGTTATCTCCTTGGGTCTTTCTTCGGCATTCGAGTAGAAGTAACATCAAGGGAATCTGGATTTGAACTACTGAAAATGCTTCAGGCTGGCCTCCCACCTTTGATTGGTGCTTGATCCTATGAACTGTGAATGGATTCGCCTTTGGCTTCTGGTTACGTCAAGAATCACATGAACTCACTGAGAATTTTAATGTCTCTTAACTCAAAACATCGATCCAACTTATCCATCTCAAAAAAAAAAGAAAAAACAATAAACCAGTGTTTTCATGAGCGACACCATCTCTCTCTCTCTCTCTCTCTCTCTCTCTCTCTCTCAAAAGTCTATATATACAAGAATAGCCGGAAAATAAAAGGAGAGTATTTCATACACGCTTAGCGATTGTTTCCCAGTATTTTCTCTGCAGTACCAAATATTGGAGTTATATCTACAGGTACCTGATATCAACAAAAGGTAAAATGATTAAGCCCACCAAACTTGAATCCTACATAAGAGGTACTCAATTGCTACTGCTAATGAAAAATGGGTAACATTCCGGCGGATCCTCTTGAACCTTAGATGGTGTATGTCAACTAAATTACACTATTGGATCAATATCCAATTGTGTAGCCCCATTGTAAGAAGGCTGGTCCCAGATGCTGCGAAGAGATGTCGGTTATTAGCTGCAGGATCTTTGCAGCATTGGATCATGATCAAATGGTTTTCTAATTTAGTAGTCCAAATAATCACCTTATGCGGAATAATTGTAATGGAAAACAAAATTGCTCATTAGTAGAAACAAAAGATCTGAAATGAGATGCACAAGGGTTATTGCACATGGTCAGCTTGACCTAATGTTAAAAGAATTGAGCCATGAACATATGCAGGAAAAGGTTAGTCCAGTAAATAAATTGGTTCTATCTACATCAAAAGTTGAAAACTGGTCAATAGCACGAAGAAAATATGCAGATTCGTAGAAAACTTTCAATATAAATTCTGAAACTAGGCCAATAAGTCGGATAACATAATTTTTGCGCAGATGTTCACTCGTTTTACATGGATACTTATGCATTTTTATCACTTATATATTTATGGGAATGCACGTGCGCCATGTGATCCCAAAACAACACCTGTTTTGCGATCATGTGCCATGTGGCATGTGAATACGCGATCGATTAAGAAAAAATTAAAAAAACAAATTTTTTAGTGGACAAAACTTTGGGTACCGTCCAACACATCCTAATGCATTGAATTTTTTCCCTTTGACCACATTTTGGACGGTGGATATCCACTCTTTTTAATTAATTAAATGGACCTGATCGTCCTTGGGTAAATTGCCATTCAACCTGGCCCCTTGGAAGGGTGCCACGTGGATCCAACCTAATTTGCATATATATATATAGAGGCCCGGGAATATGCGCCTGAGCGTAGAGATATCTCTACACCTATTAATAGGGGTGTGGCACGTAGCGCCTGTTTGTGAAGCGACATGTGTTGCTTTATAATCATTTAACCACTTTTTAACTAGGGTTACCTTTGTTTTAAAAAAAGTAGATAACTTTTTCGAAAAAAGTTATCTACTTTGTGAAGCAACACATGTCGCTTCACAAAAAGGCGCTACGTGTGTTGCTTTTTAAATACCCTGTTGACACGTAGCGTACTTTGTGAAGTAACATGTGTTGCTTTATAATCATTTAATCACTTTTTAACTAGGGTTACCTTTGTTTTAATAAAAGTAGATAATTTTTTCACCTCTAGTTGACGTACTCTGGCGACGCTTCGGCAATGAAGCTACACTAAAGGTGAGGCAGCGCTTCACTATCCGGGGCACCAACAATTTGCTACTGAGGTGGCTTCGCCAGTCGGGGTGTCAGTGTTTCGCTACCTTAGTGTTAGGGCTGTCATTTAATTCGGGCTTTGCCCAGCCCGAATGGGCTGGGTTCGGGCCCAATATTTTGAGTCATTTAATAAACGGGCAGGGCCGGGCAAAGCCCGAATAAGAAACGGGTTCGGGCTGCAAAGTGTAAGCCCGAACCCGGCCCGGTAAAATGAGGCCCTTATAAAAAAACCTCTTAAAAAATATAAGAAACCGAGCCCGAAACCGGCCTGACCCGAATAGCTAACCGGGCCCGATTCGGGCTACACCATTTAAAAATCGGGCTGAGCCCGGCTCGGTTAGCTATCGGGCCAGGGTTGGGCTCTCATTATATCTTTTAAAAAATAGGACCTCTACAAAAACCCAGCCCAAACCCGGCCCGGTCCGTTGGCAACCCTACTTAGTGCCAACGCTTCACTATTGGGGTGTCAACGCTTCGTTATCGGAGTGCCAGTGCTTCGTCAGTCGGGTGTTAGTGTTTCTCTATCTGGGTGCTAGCACTTTGCTATCGAGGTGGCAACGCTTCGCTATCGGGGTGTCAGCGCTTTGCTACTGAGGTGCCAACGTTTCGCTATCGAGGTGCCAATGTTTCTTTTCCAGGGTGTCAGCACTTCACTATCGAGGTGCCAGCGTTTCGCTATTGAGGTGCCAACGCTTCTTTTCCGGGGTGTCATTGCTTCGCTATCGAGGTGCTAGTACTTCGTTACCGGGGTGCCAGTGCTTTGCTATCAGGGTGTTAGCGCTTTGCTACCGAGGGCCTACATTTTTGAATAATATAGACCTGAAAAAGTAAGTTTTGACACTTCTTTGGAAAAAGGGAGAGAAGAGAGAAAAGAAAGAGACCTCTAAAAAAGTCAAGTATGACGTCTAAAAGGGAATATAACTTTTAAAATATTTTAAAAGTTTTAACCCTAGTTAGTAAAGTGGGCCACATGCCACATGGCGTTCATAGAGCAATCTGGGCGTAGAGAAATATCTACGCCCGAGTGCATTCTCCTCTCAGCCATGGACTTGTTCTTACTTTATTGATAATGGCGGTATTCATGTGTACGCGTGTGAGTCATGCATATAAGAGTGATGACTAACTATGGTAAACATATACCGTCTATTCTTGTTGGTATGTGTTGTATTTACTTTCCTATATTATGTGTAATAAACTGCACTATGCTTCCACAGGTTCTATGGTTGTTATAGTCCTACCTGCTGCTCATAAAGCGCATAAATGGTTTAACCTCACACTAAAACGAAGACAGCTATTTACAAGCGACCTTTCATGTGGAGATTTGTTATCCCACTTCTAATTCAGGTCGAGCATGCTACTCCATTGCCTACTTTTTTTCCAGAATACTATTTATCATAACGCAGTTGTCTCCATGCATTAAATTGAAAAACTTCTTTTTGTATTGCGAATTGTGTCGTGAATGTGTTTTGTCCTTCCATTCCTGATAGGAGACCATCCTCCGGGTTAACAACAACCTATCAAAAATGCCTTTGACAAGATCTCTCTATGGTACCTCATGGAATTAAATAGAGTGAACAAGTTGAGGATGCAACTTGGCTTATAACATTAAATTAATTTCAGATGGCTCAACAGAACATTACAAGGTTAACTAACATCTAGAGGGACATGGGTACATGCGAGACAAAATTGCGAGCAGTGGCGGACGCAAGATTTTCTTGAAGAGGGGGGACCCGAAGGTCGACGTATATTAATAGGTATTTTACTAAAAACACTCACCAAATGCAAGTTCAACTACTTCTTTCAACTAGTTTGAATTATCTTCATTCAAGTTCAAATATCTTTCAACTACTCTGACATTGATCAGTTTCTAATCAAATTGTGGCTTACTTTCAAGTTTTGATCTAAATGGTAACTGGATTAATGGTGCTAGCTGGTTTGCTCCTACTGAAAAGGATAACTTGATAAGCTTCAAAATGGGTTTCAATCGAGTTGGTAAAGTTTTTAATCCTTTACTCAGATTGCCGTCGAATGACAAGTTCAGAAAACCAAGTTCGTTGGGACTGAACAAGTTCGAATAGGATTGCAATGGGCTTAATTAGTTAGTCAAATAATTAGTTCTCTAGGAAAACAATTCTTCCCTCTATGCAGTGCCTAGGGTTTTCTTTCCCGTTTCTCTTTCCCTCTTCACCATCCTTTTATCATGGGAGCATCAGTTCCGAATGAATTTTTCCATCATCAAAGTTTTCGTCTTCTTTGCTATCCTCTCCGGTAACGCATCATAAGATCTCAATATATTGCTGCTACCGTCATAAATCCTCGCATCATTCTAGACCACTAATTGGATGGTTTGGACTGGTGCACATTTGAGTTAATTTGGTCGATTAGGGTTAGGGTTAGGAGAGGAAGAAGAAGACGAGAAAACTTTAGGGTTGAGTCAATGTGTCTCATACCCATTTTTCATTCACACACACATATATGTTATTTATAAAGTGTTATTGACACCCACAATTATGCTAACACACCCACACTTACATTAATCACACACAAACTAAATGATAAATCCTACTGACACACCAACACTCCCCCTCAAGTTGGAGCATAGATGTCTATCATGCTCAACTTAGAGGTGATATCATCCAAACACTTTCCTCCCACAACTTTTGTCAAGATGTTCGGCAATTGATTTTCAGTACTGACTTGAGGAATACTAAACTCTTGGGATTCTACCTTTTCTCTTATAAAGTGACAATCGACCTCAATATGCTTGGTTCGCTTATGGTAGATGGGATTTTCAACTATATGTTTTGTTGCTTCATTGTCCCCATATAGTAACATTGGCAGATTCACATTAAAACCAAGATAATGAACCGAATCCATATCCTGTAATAACCCGACTTTTCTAACGCATTTAAATAAAATAAATGCTTCTTTGTCACTTTGATTTTCGTGAAATGACTTTCGATGATCTAATTAGGGCTTCCATGACCTATTCTTACCGTCTATGAGGAATTTAACTAGTATTGACTAATTTGACCTCCTAGACCTTAAATCTGATTATTTGAGTAATAATGATGATCTCAATGAGATCGATCTGAACCCTCGAATTTTTCGAACCTAAATAATTAGGGATTCAAAACCATTTAAACTTGTATAAGAAGGTACATATAAATATCTTTATAATATAAAAAGTATTAATGGTGGTCTATCAACAAAAGTTATATAAGTTCCCAATGGTTAGTGACTAGAGAAATATATCAAAGGTTATGGGATTAAGTCATCTTAAACTCAATAAATATTATTTTTACATTAACTCTTCTGAAATCTACATAACCTACTTAAATATATATGCTTAACACCCAAGTAGAACTCATGGAGAGAAGAAAAGATTGAGAAAAAATTTATGCGCACAAATTTTAGGAGGCTCCTTATAATTTCTCTCCTAACTTTATATCTCTTATTTAAATAGTGAGAAATCCTCTATTTTCTCATGAGATTTGAGATAAATATAGAAATAATAAAAGAAATTGACATAGAGTCCAATTTCACTCAAATTCTCTCCACATCTCCAACCAATGATATCAAAGTCAACATTAGATTTTCCTTATGTAACAACCGTGATTTTTGATAATGTTGAAACCTAGCCCATCCCATTGTGCATGCCCACAACCTCTTGAGACTCCTAATTTTACCCGTGTGAATCTCAAGTCAAATAAAAATAGAAAGATAAAAAACTTTTCTCTTATATACTATGCGCTCCAAACACACTCTAAGATTGAGTGAAAAGCTAAATGTCTATCTATATAATCTTTGAGCAGTAGAAATCTCAACGCTTGCATAATCGTCCATCTTATCTTTGCCATGATCACAACCCTCCACTCCTGAATAACCCACGATAAAACCCTAAGCCTATGTGACGGGGAACGTCAAGATCGAGAGCATTGAAATTGAGCCGCAACAGAATTTCAACTTCAGAAAAAAAAAAAAAAAAAAAAAATACTGTTCATGATGAACAGTGATGGACGTCCGTGAAATAATGACGGACGTCCGTGATTTTGCCCTCACTGTTCGTAGGTCACGAACGTCTGTGGGGCACTACGGACGTCCGTAGACGTCGTGACGGGACTTCTAATTTTAAGTTTTTTGTTGCGAAAACTTTCTTTTTTAGTATTTTATTAGTATTAGGACTCTTTATTTCGAATTTAATTATTGGTGGCCTATATATTGAGGCTTGTAAAGACTTTTTAATTAATTATTGAATATTTTGAATGCTTTTATGCTTGAATATTCTTTGCCTGAGATGGGTTTGGTGTGAGGCCAAGGGAGTGATTCCCAAAAGCAATCTTTGTTATCTTCTCTATTATCTATCTCCGTTTTCTTAACCTTTCTCTGTGTCGATTTAAATATCTAAATCTCAATCTATTGATTTCGATCCCAAAATCCTAAACCCCTTTTGAACCCTAAATCAAACAGAGCCCAAAACCCTTTTCTAAGCCATAAATCAAACCATTAGCCAATTACAAAACGATACACCTATTTCCAAAGCCCTAGTTAGAGCCTGCGAATCTACGTCGGATCGAAGACGAACGCCCAAGCTTGAAAAAAGCTAGAGTTCTATCTCTAGGCCGATCTCGCCTCAATTCTAATAGTACTTGCGCATCGGACTGGACCCTAACTGGATCTTGCGTGATCTACCAACCTGAATCCTCTAAACCCTAAGGTATTTAAGATAGTTTTGAGATTAAGCTTGATTTAATTTTATTTAATTTCGGTAAAATCGCATAAAATTATAATCACGCATTTTACACGGTTCTCTTCATCTCCTCAAATGACGCCTACAAGAACTTCCGCCTCTCTTTCTCTCTCTAATCCTCTCATGGATCAATGCTGCAATTATGTTGAAGAATTATAACATCAACAAAATAACGAGGCAACCATTAATGAAGTCGCCTTTGCATCCCTTTCTCTTCCTCTTCTCAACTTGAACTCACAATTCGAACAAGCCGGAACCGAGATTGATTCGTGCACGCGACGCTACGACCACAAGTAGGGGAACGACTGCATACAAAAGTCTAGTTTTTCATGATGTTGTGAATTAGAATAAATATATAGATATAAATATAAATATATATATATATATATATATATATATTTATGTATATAACCAATTACCAGATCTGGCAACCGGTGATGAAATTGGGCAATATCGCGGACCGGAAACCAATTGCCGATAGCATTCCCGGCTCCTTCCCAACTCGTGTGCATCATTGTAGCCCCTGATTTTCTTCTGCCGTGATGTCAATCAATGAGATGATCCGGTATTGACATGTTCATGCCATGTTAGGATCTCAGGTAGGGGAAATTTTGTTCACAAAAGTATTGAGTTTTTCATAACTTTGTTGTTTCTATAAAATAAAATTCCTCTTATAGGCTGTTTTTAACACATCTATAAAGAAAAATAGAGATTTCTTGAATTCCATATGACGGACATGATGATTAAAGTGCTATTCACTATGGGTCAGTATTTTCTTCATGATACGACTAAACTCAGGATTAAGTTGCCATAGTTTAGATAAATACACAAAACTTTTATTTACAAGTAAAATCAAGTCAGACCCAAGGCGGTTATTGAATTCATTTTGCTATACATTAAGTTCAATTGGTACTCGATCAATGTTATGTAGTTTCTTTGTGTAAGAAAAAAATTGATATATAATATTCTCTGTTTGATCGCCATTGGGCTAATAACTTTAACAGAGTACATGGCAAGATTAGATTTTCAAGATAGGGCTGATGTGGTAGTTGATTAAGTTGAAATTTTAGGAGCTTGTAGCCATTGCTCATATATATATATACCATGCAAGCAACATGGAACATATACTTGTATGTATACTACGTTCTTATATCTCTCACATGGAACGAATTGTGCACATAATAAAGGACTTTGAAAATTATTAAGAATCCTTAAATACTCTTGGTGCACTTGCTTTTGATATGTTGTATTATGATTATGAGTAATTGTGTACGCGTGTGTTATTATCATTAAATAAGCATGTGTGTGATAAATATTTGTATGCATAAATGGGTTCAAGAATCCAATTAAGCTATTAAGAATGAATGATAGATCATAAAAGACACAAGTAGATGTTAAGATCAAGATAAGAATATGCTAAGCTACTTGTGAAGCAGTGTATGCACTGTGTGGATTATATGAAAAATATGAATATAAGATATGTTATAAGTAAGCCTCTGCCCTTGTGTGATTTTACACACGATGCCGTTTAGTCCAGGGGTATGATTTCATTACCCAATCCTTGTTCACTGTGGTGGTATGGGACGTTACAGTGCGAGGATTGCGGTGATAACTTCAATAGGACGTGGTTGAGAGTTTAATCATATAATGACTCATCCAATGCCAAGATACAAACCAAGATTAAGAAAGATAAGTCAAGATACGAAAATAATGATTTGAAGGCAATTAATGCAGACATTTAATGATTTGTGTCGAATACCAAGTCCCTTTATTAGGATGCTTGCATCTAGTGATATATTAGGACCGCAGCCTCTGGTGATTAGTTGAAGGCTTGCGACCATGGATCAAAATATCGTCCGATACCGATACGTATCGGACGATACGTATCGGTATCGGAGGTGGACGATATGGTACATTAAATGTACCATATCGCCCATTTATATAGCTAATACCGGACGATACATTCAATGTGTCGTCCGGTATGTTATTGTTTCGGTACGTATCGTCCGATACGTACCGGTTTTCGGCCCAGACGATACGTACCGGAAAACCGGCATTTTGATCCTTGCTTGCGACCTTCGGTGACATAATAGGATGTTCGTATCCGGAGATATGAGTTGGCCAACTATCGACGGTAGATATTCCCTTCTTATTATATGTAGTCTTAAGTTAATGTCTATGCTGCTAATTTATTTAAGGTATAATTTAAGGTAATGATATGATGAATATGTTTTTTGTTAAGAATAACACTGATAAATTAAGTTAAAAAAAGGTAAACGGGACCTAAGCCATGAACCTATAAGAATAAGAAGGTGAACGAGACCTAAACCGTGAACCTATAAGAATAAAAAGGTGAACAAGACCTAAGCCGTGAACTTAAAAGTATAATCGCGGGACCTAAGCCGTAGATAAGCTAAAATAAAATAAGTCAAGATAAGCCACGGGACCTAAGCGCAAGATACGCTAAGATAAGATAAGTTAAGATAAGCCACGAGACTTAAGCCGTAGGCGAAATAAGCTGAGATAAGATGCAAGACTTAAGTTGTGGAAATGATCAAATCATAACACATTATAAGTAAATTACGAATTCAACAATAGGATTAAGCTATGTTAAGTTCTACTCATGGTGTATTGACCGTCACAGAATATTACAAGACCTAATCGAGCCATCAAATCCGGAAGTTTCCCCTATACAGAATGGGACGTATAGAATTGCTTCCATGTAAAGGGATGCGGCAGTTGGGTCTAGTGATACTTGTGACTTTTATTGCATTATGGGCTCCCACCTTTGTGCTTATATGTTTGTTAAGAATATGATAAGTTTAAAACTACGGTCGACTTGATTCCAATTAGGGTACGTAGGCAGCTTCCAAAGCTCAGCCGCATGTTTTATATAAGAAATTTGTTAGAAATATGTTTTTAATATGATAAGAAAATGTAATGAAATTATATGATAAGTTCAAATTTCTAAGATACAACCATGTTATGATTAGCCAAATCTTTTGAGCTCAGTGGTTACCCCTACTGAGCATCGTGGCAAAACGCTCATCCCTCGACTTATGTTGATAGATCTTACCATTGAGTACGGATGAGGTGCAGACATGGATTACATAGAGTGGTTGACACACATCTTGAGACTCACACTTCACTGTGAGTATTTGATCAAGTAACTGCATGGCATTATTTACTTTTAATATTGAGGATGATTTAATATATGTTACTCCTTTTATGCATTTGAGTATTGATGTTCAGTTTAGTTTTAAAAAAAAAAATATTGCTCACATTGTCCAGGTATCATCAAGCTTAATGCTTGTAATAAGTAACTGATATGTGAGTAGCGACTTGAAATTCCACTTATATCCTTAAGGGGGATTTCGGGTCGTTACATATCCCCTCTTTGGCACCTTGGGACATAGCCCTATATTCCCCTTCACAACTAGAATTTGCAACCCAAATGGTTTACAAAATAAACTATGAGGTGTGGAGGCATTACTAAAGCAACCCACACCTGATCTAGAACCACACAATAGCACTTGATTTATCATCGATGAGAAATGCATCTAAAATTTCACCAAAATTTTGGTAACATCGAAGGCGATGATTGACTTGATCCCCATTCTATGATTGGTAAAAATAGGTCAAACTTAGACCCAAAAATCTAACGAGATTAAAAGAACTAATACACCTTGCTTGGTGTAAAGGCTTTACATGGAATGGTGCTAGGATTAGTAATATTTCACTAACTAAAATGGTGGGTCTATAAATATAAATTTCCTAAAATGAAAAATATAATAATTGATGATGTTCTAACACATCCTAGCTAGCCATTGAAACCTTTGACCACATCTCACATCACTAGATTTACCCTGGGGGTGAGAGATGGGTCACACTCCATGCACCACAAGATTTTTGGAAAGTAGACCAAACACATGAGTCCAAGGCTTCAAAAGCCTCAAAAGTCAAGAGGGCCCCACTATTCCATGCGCATATGGGAAAGGAGGAGAGAGGGAGAGTTAGTGGAGGCTTGGGAGGACCAAGCTAGCCACTTGGCTAGCTTGTCTCCCAACACCAAGCTTTATCCCCCACCCATGCAAAAATCGACCACCATCTCTCCTCTTCATCTCCTTCGTCCAAACTCCTCCATGTAGCTTCACATCCAACCATCCAACTTAAAATTTAACACCATCATTCAATCTCTCACACTCCATAGGTCCACATAGTTTGAAATCAGCTTGATTCACCTACTTCTTAGCCTCCAAAGCCTTGAAAAACAGAAGGCTACAAGATACTTCTAAGGTGAAGTTATAGTTATTTTGAGTTGCAAAGTTAGTTTGACTTAGTGTGTAGATTTGCAAATTTCTTGCTCAAATCTCCTTTGGAAATTCGTTTTTGGGGATAGAGTGTAGAATCTGGGATGTCAAGTGACCTTGCATGTGATCAAAATGATCATGCAAGGCTACTAAGTGACACCTATAGTTAGAAATTTTGATTTGAATCAAGTTTAGTTGGCTAAGTTTTAAGATTTTGAAAAGTGGCTTGATTTTATTAAAAGTTCATTGATTTTTACTTGGATTCTATTGAAAATAAGGTTAGTGTTAGGATTTTGAAATTTGAGTGGCTATGCATGTGATCAACATGATCACGCAAGGCCATTGAATAGTATTTTCTATTTTGTTTTGGAAAATAGATGGTGTAAGATCATTTTATTTAATGTGATGGTTTAGATGGGGAGAGTTGAGTGCATGTGTCATTTGATGGCTTAGCATGACTCCTCACCCATGACAACATATGTAAGCAGTGATAAAGTGATAGAAAATCTGGAACTATGCTTAACTTTCATATAGTTTGATGAAATTTTTTTACTTAGATCTATCCTATAGATTACATAGTTGTCTTCTTCTTAGGTTAAAATTCTTTGAAATTATGCAAGAGCCATACATGTGATAATATGAATATTGCATGAGTTTCGATATCTCGCTACTTGATGAAGGATTTGAAATTTCATCCCTTATATTCACTGTTTTATTACGATATTTGAATGGTTTAAGATTGCAAGTCATGAAATCATAGAAGTTTGATTTAAATAGACTCATATATTGATTGAATTAGGAGATTGTAAATTAATCTCTAGATGTAGAATCCATGTATGTTTTTGTCCTACATTAGCTAGAAATATTTCATGATCACGGCGGAAGATTGAATGGTGTGTGATCAATAGTTAGAATTAATGAGTATAGTTCACTGCTTTAAAAATAGAAATGAATCTGTATTTTTGGTGATCTTAGAGCCATTTTAGGCCACTGTGTAGACAGAAATTTTTTGAAAAAATATGGGACATCGACACATCAATGTAGAAGTCTCATGTTAAATTTCAGCCACTGATTCAAAGTGGTTTGATGGGCACAAATTCCGAAGTAGAGTTGTGTAAATCTGTCTAGTATAGTGTACCAGAAAGATGGCCGAAACTAAGGCTATCATTTTATATATAAAAATTCGTCCAAAAATTCTATAAAAAGTTAGGGATAAAAACTTATCAGTGTATGATCATTGTGCCAAAATCTGGACTTTAACTCCCCCAGGTTTGACAGGTAGAAAATTCCGAAATCAGAAGTGCAAAAGTTTGTCATGTAATACACAGGATGCAGTCAATTCTGGACACCTGATCAGATGACTCTATTTACATCATGATCCAGACATAATTAGGTTTATTACTATGGAGCAAAGTTGAAGACAACTTAAAAATCTTTCCAACGAATCCTCTTGTGCCCAATTCTGGAGTTAGCACAGAAAGTTATAGCCGTCTATCAGTGGCCACAGAAATCTAGTCAATGATCAACTAAGAGAAAAATACGTTATGTAAATTGATGGCCCTGATCAATCCTGATCGAAAATTTGGATGCCACCACTTGTGATAGATGAGGCTATTAGTCCTTTTTCACCAAGTTTTGGAATTGTTCAAAAAGTCAATCAGGACCAAAAATGGCAACCAAATTACTAGCAAGGGTCCAATGCTCTTAGTTTTAAAATTTTAGAAATGTATAGTTAAGTCAAAATTTGACCTTTTCTTAAGAACTGTGACGATGTGATTGCCAACGATCACTGATAAGTCTCAGTGGATGACTGATGACCTAAAAACTCTATTGAATATAGTTGACTTAGTTGAAAAAGCCAAAGTTTGACCCCTTTTTAGACCCTAAGGCCTATACCATTAGATTTGGACCTGTTAGGACCACAAAGGCCCGCCATATTCACTCCCTGGGCCCTAAGACCTAACTCAGGTTAAATGTTGACTCGATTTCCCGACTCAATAACCAAAGAGATGAGTGCTACTGGCACCCCTCATATTCTAGAAATACCCCACGTGATTGTGGATCACTACAAGCATTTACCCGTTGGGCACAATGCTCTATTTAACTAAATTCAAAAGAACTAAAAATGACCATTAATAAATGATCTTGGATTTGAGATCTACAACTCAAAAATCACGTGGGCCATTGTTAAACAATAAATTGAATAACACCCTATTAGGAATTATTTGATATTATGTGAGGAGCCGTTAATCCCAATTTGAAACTGGTTAAAAGCCTAACTAGCGTGACCCAAATAAAAAGGAAAAAGTTTCAGAAATTTAATTTAAAATGCGGGACCCACCCGCGACACTATGAACCTTGAGGAAAAGAGTCCAAATAGGGTCTAAAGCCCATACATAACCCACGAGTTAGGCCCGATAAAGGCCCAAGTAGCTAAAGGAGGTAATCCTTTGGTTTTATTGTCTCCAAAAAGAGAAATTCTTGGTATGCCTCAAGTGATGACACACAATTAAAACTAGAAGAAAAAGCACCCCTCGAAATAAAGTTTTCGAAGTCCCTAGAGACTCGAAATGGGTAAAACTTAGTCACATAAGATATAAATAAAATTAAATAAAGTATGGGTCAAGGTTTGACCCGACCCAAATGTTAAGCAATTTTAGCCATTTTGTACAAACTAAACTGGGATATCGAAAAAGCCTTGGAACTTTAATTTGGGGGATATTCTCTCCACACGAATGACAATAACTAAAGTCCCTTACGGACTCTAAACTATGGGCTGATTTAACTAAATCAGATCCCGACTCCTTTAGAATTTAAATCATTGAATGATGATTGGTCAAGAAGAGTAATGGATAATCCGAAATTGAACCCTTGAATCATGGTGATTGATGTTGAATTTTTACTAAGAATTGCACGTTGAAATGATTGGCGAACTTAAAAGGTAAAAGAACCATTTCGAATTTGAACCTCACTATTAAATAAAATTACAATTGTACTGACAATGATAAAGATAATACAACTACAAGAATTGATATTGATGATAGAATATTGGAATTGAATGTCGCAACCAAAAATTAAATAAAGTAAAAATTGAACCTGAAATTGAGTAATTGAATTATTGATACCGAATATTGAAATTGAAAGTGAAAAGATGATATTGATATGGATACCGCTACCTCGCAAGACCGACCACTGTTCTTACAAACTGCCTCACAATGAGCATCTCATATTTAGAAGAGTTTGAAATTTCAGCTAAGGATTGGATCTCGTTAAATCAACACGGTTATTGATCTTTGTCTTGATTGACTAAATGACGAAGAGTGTTAGCCTTTGTTTGCGCTACTTTGGCAAGTGATTATTGATATCGCCACCATGGTTGAGGTTAGTATCGCACCGAATTTACTAAAATCTTAACATAATTACCCGTACCTTAAAATTTTGGGTTTTTTGCATATACCCCCCCGTGTTATGCTAATATTATAAGAAACCCCCTGAGTTATGGGTATTTATTCTGCAGCCCCTACTTTTGTGTTTCTGTTTCATATAACCCCCTGCCGTTAACTAGCCGTGAGTTTATGGACGGAAAGCCTATTTTGCCGTTAATGAAACCAATATTTTAAAAATACCACCATTCTAAAAGGCCCTTCATTCATCTATATTTACAAGTCATGCCATTAAAGTTTATCACCATGCTAAAAGGCCCTTCATTCACCTTTATTTACAAGTCATGCCATCATAATTTACCACTATTCTAAAAGGAGTACCTTTAAATCCACCCACAAAATCTTTGAGTTCACCCACGCTAAAACACATTGACTGCATTGAATCAAACAATGGAGATTTTTTATCGTCCCAATCTTTCATGAGATCGATCTTTAGATCATGGGTGCACCATCAGACGGTCGACTTTTTATTTCATGTGGTACACCCCCCTAAAAGTGGCCTTAATATCAATTTTAAGCATGCACGTGATGTTACGGCCACTTTTCTGAGATGTGTGCCACGTGAAATAAACCACTGACCGTCTGATGGTACGATCATGATTTCAAAATCCATCATGTGAAAGATAGGGAGGATAAATGATCTCCATCGTTCAATTCAATTCAATCAACGTGTTTCAACGTGGGTGAACTTAAAGATTCAGTGGGTGGATTTAAAGGTACTCTTCTAAAAGGCCCTTCATTCACCCATCAGATTCAAGACTCATCAGATGGGTGATTCCCCATTAAAGCATGCCAACGTTTGAACGAATACTCAACCAATGGAGGATTTGTGGCAAACGATGCAATTATTCTTGAAAAGAAAACCTTCAATCTACGTGTTTCACTCAAAATACTCGTCCCTCTAATTTCCTATATGATTCAAGACCCATTTTTAGGAATTGGATTGCCTAACCGCGTCTGCTTCCATCCACCGAATCTTTGAGTTCACCCATGCTAAAACACATTGATTACATTGAATAAGACGATGGAGATCGTTTAGGCATACCATTAGACGATCAGTGTTTTATTTCGTGGCACACATCTCAGAAAAGCGACCTTAACATCACGTATACGGTTAAAATTAATTTTAAGGTCATTTTGTTGGGTGTGTACCACATGAAATAAAAAATCAACCATCTGATGGTGCCACCATGATCTCAAGATCCATCGTGTGAAAGGTTGGGACGATAAACAATCTCCATCGATTCGGTCAATCAACCGATCGATGGTGCCACCATGATCTCAAGATCCATCATGTGAATGGTTGGGACGATAAACGACCACCATCGTCCATTTCAATGCAGTCAACTGTCTGATGGTGCCACCATGATCTCAAGATACATCGTGTGAAAGGTTGGGACGATAAATGATCTCCATCGTCCGATTCAATGCAGTCAACCGTCTAATAGTGCCACCGTGATCTCAAGATCCATCGTGTGAAAGGTTGGGATGATAAACAATCTCCATCATCCGATTCAATGCAGTCAATGTTTTTCAGCGTGGGTGAACTCAAATATTTGGTGGGTGGATTTAAAACTATTCTTTTTTTATAAGTGGAGGGGTGGATTTAAAATTACTCTTATCACGTGTAGAGGGTGTCAATTTAGTAATTTAATTTTAAAAAAGATAAATATGGTATTTAGGCTATTCTTTAACGGTTGGTTAACCATTTAAAGTAGCATCCGTTAAAGAGGGTGTTTTATAAACACCAAAATGCTAACTTATGGGGTTTAAAGAAATAACTATAATTGGGGGGGTTATTTGTAATACCAACATAACTCAGGGGGGTATTTGCAAAAAACCCTAAAATTTTATATAACCCTCCAATAAGTGAAATTTTAATATAAAATTGATTAAGACTTCTTCAATGAAATACTTAAATCAAATTCATAATGGCTTGGACAATTACCTCAAAATCTCTCTCTCTTAGTTGTTGTATTGTTATCTCACTTCCTTGGATATTATGTGCTTGTGAATGCTACTTTTGTTCATATATAGTTGTGTTAGTTAAAACTATATTTTGAATCATCTTAATTGTGTTTTCAGTTTCATTTGTGTTCTTATCTTAATATTTTGAGAAACTTTAGATCCTTAAATCGTATGAATACTTAAACATTGATGAGTTCTAATCTTATTAGGAATTAATGAAATTAAACTGAAAGCACATTTTTAAACCTTGCTAATTATTGTACCTTAAACTTAACTATGACTTTATGAAACTTCACCGCTTAAGGTCCTTTTATGACCTAAAAATTCCAGAGCCAAGCGAGCAGCCACCGAGCCAGAGCTAGGAGAGTAGGCCAGAAAGGTATTGAGGAGCGTCTACTATGCCGACAATTTTTAGCTCATTCTGTTTATAGAGCTACCAACACTCACACACGTGACCGTTTTGATCGGATCTCTCTTTATATCAGATCTCTCTTATCATTTTGTTATAGTTAAGACTAGCTTTTTTGTTTATTTGACAAATTGTGTAATTAGACTCATTGTAAATATTTCACTTCAAGGTTTGAAACTTTTATATAATTACCCGTACCTTAAAATTTTATATAACTCTCCAATAAGTGAAATTTTAATATAAAATTGATTACCCCTTCTTAAGTGAAATACTTAAATCAAATTCATAATGGCTTGGACAATTACCTCAAATCATAATGCAGATAAGGTGTCGTTGGGAAGACCCAGCTCATATCAAACAATCTCAGCACAATACTCTAAATTTTAGATGCCATTGCACAATGGAGGAAAAGGTGTGCGACAGACTCCTCCCCTTGAGAACACATGACGCACCGATTGGTAATATCTTTCCCTCTCCGGATGAGTTGGTCCCGCATTAGAACTTTCTCCTTGAACACCGTCCACAAGGACTTAATTTTGAGCGGGATGGTAGCCTTCCACAACATTGCTCCTTCAAATCTGATAAGAGGCCTACGGGACAGCAACCGGTAGTAAGATTTAACAGTGAAATTGCCAATTTTGCTTGGGGACCACAGCCGCCAATTCTAACTGTGTGGGTTTCCCTGCGGAAGGTGCGCGACAGGGATCCATAGTTTAAGGTGGAACAACATTTCCCTTCTTGGTAAATGGTTTTGGCGAGCAGAGAATGAGGAGGAATTAGAGAGTCTATGGCGCAAGGTGTTAGTGGAAAAGTATGGACAATCCAACTCTAATTGGGGCACCAATACCGAGATTAGTAGAAGCACCTCTACCTGGTGAAAAAATATGTGGCACTTGACACCTTTACGCTAAGGGGATTCGCTTCAGCTGGGGCTGTGGCACCAAAATTCAGTTCTGAGAAGACAGTTGGGTAGAGGGGGGCCTCTCAAATTGACGTTCCCTTCTATTTATTCCGTATCGCTGCATCCTAGAGGGCGGATTGACGATTTTGTTTCTGATACGGGTGGAGGAAGACTGTGGGAAGTCAATTTGCACAGAAATCTAAAAACTAATGAGGAGGAAGCATTCTCAAAGCTACTTCAATCTCTCTATGAGACGTAGCGAAACCCACACAATGAGGATCGACGGCTGTGGTCCCCAAGCAAAAATGACAGTTTCCCTGTTAAATCTTACTACCGGTTGCTGTCCTGTAGGCCTCTTATCAGATTTGAAGGAGCAACGCTGTGGAAGGCTAGCATCCCGCTCAAAATTAAGTTCTTCTCGTGGACGGTGTTCAAGGAGAAAGTTTTAACACGGGACCAACTAATCCGGAGAGGGAAAGATATTACCAATCGGTGCGTCATGTGTTCCCAAGGGGTCTATCGCACACCTTTTCCTCCATTGTGCGGTGGCATGCGAAATCTAGAGTATTGTGTTGAGATTGTTTGATATGAGCTGGGTCTTCCCAGCCACACCTTATCTGCATTATTTGATTTGGGATGCGGTTAGACTGAAAAGTCAGGGTGGGAAGAAGTGGAAGGGGACTTTCTTAACTATCATTTGGTGTCTCTGGCAAGAGAGGAATAGGAGGATCTTCGACCAGAAATCTAAACCGGTGGGGGTCATTGTCAAAGACATTTTGGACCTGGTAGGCTATGGGAAACTAGAGACAGTAACCAGTCCAGGAAAGAGTCGTGTCCCTGGGAGCCGGGTTAATGACGGTGACGGGGGAGTTTTTTTCTGTCATGGTGTAGGGTGTTTCCCCCTTTTTTTGTTGTCACTTTTCCTTCTTTGTTTCGTCTGATTTTGTATCGTTCCCTCAGCATCTTGCTGTTTTTCAATATATTATTATTTTCGGATAAAAAAAAAGGTTTGAAACTTTTGATCAAGGTTTTTCTACTTATGGTTCCGCACTAAGTAGGATCTTATTATACAAACCTAAATTTTCTGAAACCATTGGACGATTTGATTCAGGTTAACGATAATGGGAAATTTCTATAAGAAAAAATCGATTACTAATTTTCTTTTAAAAAAAATTAGTAAGAGTCCCCCGACATATAAGGTTAGGGGCTGAGGGTGTGACAAGTGGCCTGGGGTAGAATCTTAACTTTAGGCTCTTCCTGAAGTTCTTCTTGGACAACTTCTTGAACCTGAATAGGAGGTTTTATAAACCTGTTCCCACATAGAATTTTTCTATGAAGTAGTTTCCCGTAATTATCAATTTCAACTTGGGATTGCTCTTCTACAACTCCTTCTCGATCTTTATCAAAGTCTGTGATCCCTTTATGTTGACTGTTTCTCACATCCATGGTGTTTATGATGGGAAGCATACCAGGGCTCTCTTCCATTCTAATAACCTTCTCCCCTTGAAGAGGGCATTGGGAACTCTCTCCTTAAGGTTTAGACAAGGGAGTTTCTTCAAAAAAAGTTACATCCTTGGTTACAAATTTTCTTCGAGAGATAGGATTATACACCTTGTACCCTTTATGTGATGGAGGGTTTCAACCAAGATGCATCAAACAACTTTGACACTCAATTTATCACAATGAATATCAGGAATTTGGGCAAAACATAAGCAACCAAAAATCTAAGGGGGAACAAGAGAGGGTTAGAAGGGAATAACATGAGTTGGGGGGATTTCCCTAAGAGTCACTCTACAGCTGAGAACATTTCTTCCAATCAATAGAGCTCTAACAGCTTCCACTACGTGACGATTCTTCCTCTTAGCAACCCCCCATTTTCCTAAGGAGTATATGGACATGATGTCTGTCACTCAATACCATGCTTCTATAGTAAGATTGGAGAAGGTGAGAGGACTATGTCCCCCCCCCCCCCCCCCCCCCAACCCCAACCCCAACCCCAACCCCATTATCAGACCTGAGGATCTTCACAAAGGCATCAAATAGGTTTTAAACGAGTTTATGGTACATAGGGAAGATAAAGGCAACTTCATCTTTAGTCTTTTTCATGTATAGGGTGGTAAGAGAGGTACAATCATCAATAAAGGACACAAAGTACTGAAACCCATAAATTTAGGTAACTGGAGAAGGTCCCCACACATAAGAATGGATAAATCTCAAATGGTTTATAACTTCGGTTTCTCACTTCTATTGCCACTAGGAGGATATAAAACTTTTGTATATTTTGCCATCTCACACACTTCACATTTGAAGGGGGTGTGGTGTTATCAACATTCTTGAATTTTTGTAGGAATACCATCCTCAACCTCTGTAAAGGGACATGGTTACGCGGGACGGGATCCTAAAATGCATGATTCATGATTTTATGAAGATTTGCCGAAATTAAATAAAATTAATTCAAGTTTAATCGCAAAATTATCACGATACCTTCGGGTTCTGAGAATTCAAATAGGTAGATCACATGAGATCAGGTTAGGGTCCAGTCCGATGCACAAGTCCTGTTAGATTTGAGGCGGGATCGGGCCTAGAGATAGAACTCTAGCTTTTCCAAGCTTGGGCGTTCGTTGTCAATTCGTTGTAGATTCACGGGTTCGAACTAGGGTTGTGGAATGAAATTATGGTTTTGTAATAGGCTTATGGTTCTGATTGATTTAGGGTTTCAGAAGAGGCTTAGGGTTTTGGGATCAAGAAATTAATAGAGTATTTAGTAATAGGCTTATGGTTCTGATTGATTTAGGGTTTCAGAAGAGGCTTATGGTTTTGGGTTCAAGAAATTAATAGAGTATTTAGAATACGAAACAAGTTGATCAAGGTTTAGAGCAAACAGAGAATGATAGGTAGCAAAGAAAATAATAGATCAAAAGAAAATGGATGGGAATCAGCCTTGGCCTCACACCAAACCCATCACGGGAAAGAAGATCTCTCTCCACAAAGCAAAAACTCATTCAATAATAATCAAAACTAAATTAATTGTTTTTACAAGCCTCCTTATATAGGCAACAAAAAATAATTCGAATTAAAGAGCCCTAATAATAATAAAAGATTAAAAAGACAATTTCAGCCGAAAATAACGAAAATCTCATTGCTGGGCGGACGACGTTCACAGACGTCCATCCTAGGGTCACGGACATTCGTGACCCACGAACTCAGACCTACGGACATCCGTGAGGCACTACGGACGCCCGTGCTCCAAAACAGTGAGCACTCTATTTTCTGAATGTTCGTCGCCTGTTGACGTATTTTGCCTCCATTTTCCCCTTGGACCAGTAGCACTCGGGCTTCCTCTTTGTTTCTTCCAACGCCGGTAAAAGTGATGCGGTCCAAAACCGATGTCCACGTACTCGACGTCCTCATCAATTCCCCCGGACCAAATAGGTTTCATCACCGATGAAACACGCTCGTGGTAGAAGTCGATTAAGTCGGGGTTCAATCAGCAAACCTCATTCTCGTGGATCCAAGTGTTTTCGGACTACGATTTTCCGACCCGTTTAACCAAGTACTTCTGGAATCCCCTGTCATGTGTGGAGACGGCATGATCACTTATTATATCCTCTATCTCATCTTTTCTTTTTCTACTTGAGGAAGGAAAATGTACGGGCTGCAAGGTTGGGTTGGGGCTATGAGGTGGCTGGAGTGGGTTTTCAAGGTGGGGTGAAACCCAAGGAACCAAGTCCTCCACATTGAACGTTGAACTAACCTCGTGCCTGGAGGAAGCTCAAGCACGTATGCATTAGGACCACTCTTAGCCAAAATTCTGAAAGGTCCACCGCCACGGGATTGGAGCTTCTTTGTGGAACCCGATGGGAACCGCTCAGGCCTAATGCGGACCATCACTTGATCACCCACTTGATATTCCTTAAAGCACCTATGAGTATCAGCAGATAATTTATATTGATTGTTGCTTGAATTAATCTTTTGTTTAATTTCGACATGCAAACTATGAATGTGTTGTGTAAATGCATCAGCAGACTCAGACACTATGTGATGCTGACATGGGGATCAAATCTAAATGTGTCCTAGGCCTATGACCATGTACAACCTCAAAGGGACTCATGCTTATGGACCTATTGACAGAATTATTATAGGCAAACTCAGCTATGGGCAAAATGGTATCTCAGGTCCTAACATGATCACCTATAAGACTACGAAAGAGATTCCCTAGACTCCTATTGGTGCTTTCGGTTTGGCCATCCGTTTGAGGGTGATAGGCCGTTGGAAACTGAAGCATAGTGCCCATCATATGCCAAAGGGTCTTCCAAAAATAGCTAGTGAATGTAACACCCCTATCAGACACAATTGTTTTGGGCAACCCATGAAGACGCACGACCTACGCGAAAAACAACTTAGCCATATGGGACGCATCGGAGGTGTTAGAACAAGGTATGAAGTGGGCCATCTTAGATAATCGGTCCACTATAACAAAGATGGAATTGTGCTTCCTCGTAGTTTTAGAAAGTCTGAGCACGAAATGCATGGAGATGTCTTGCCACGGTGTGTGTGGCACGGGTAAGGGGGTGTACAAGCCGGTATTTTATTTGCACTGTTTAAACACTTGGCAAGTACGATAATGTTTAACGACCCGAGCGACATCTCTCATTAGGCTAGGCTAAAAGAACCTATCTTCGACGAGCGCAATGGTCTTATTACACCCGAAATGACTGGCTATCCCTTTAGCATGTAACTCCCAAATAAGAAAGTCACGCAATGAGGTGTGAGGGATGCAAAGACGATTGCTTTGAACAAGTACCCATCTTTGATGGTGTACACGGAGTGTGTGCTGGTCGGGTCACTAAGGAGAGCAGTGTACTCAACCTTAAAATCTGGGCACTCGGGGTACTCTTCCTTTAATTGTTCGAACCCGACGACCTCGGTGCTCATAGAGTGAAGAGTCACTACCTGACGACTAAGCGCATCAGCAGCCCTATTTTCAGCACCGACCTTATGCTTTAACATGAATGTGAACCCTTGAAGGTACTCGACCAACTTCGCATGCCTTGAGTTCAACTTCTTCTGTGAAGCAAGGAAGCGTAAGGCTTCGTGGTCAGAGAACAACACAAATTCCTGTGATCTAAGGTAATGCTTCCAATACCAAAGAGATCGGATGACCACATAGAACTTCTTGTCATAGGTGGAGTATTTTTACTTCGCCTCATTAAGTTTTTCACTAAAATAGGTCACTGGGTGACCCTCTTGACTAAGCACTCCTATGCCCACACCCGAAGCGTCGCATGCGACTTCGAAGACTTTGAAAAAGTTCGGTAAACGCATGATGGGTGCACTACTCATCCATTGTTTGATATCGGCAAAGGCTTTTGTTGCCGCTTTGCCCCAATGAAAATCTCTTTTTTTTATGCAATTAGTGATTGGGGCCATGATGATGCTAAAGCTTCTGATGAAGCGACGATAAAAGATAGCTAAGTCATGGAAGCTGCGGACATTGTGTATGTTCTTTAGGTTCGGGCCACTCCACAATAGCTTTAACCTTTTTAGGGTCCGCAACCATTCCATCGGCCGAGATAATGAATCCCAAGAAGACAAAGGAGCGTTGCATGAAGGTGCACTTCTTGAGGTTTGCAAACAACTTCTCGTCCTTCAGGGTCTCACAAACCAGCCTAAGGTGGTTCAAGTGCTGATCCTTGTCATGACTATAATTCAAGATGTTATCGAAATATACAAGGAATTTACCTAGAAACGACCTCAACACTTGGGTCATGAGTCTCATGAAAGTATTCGGGGCATTAGAAAGCCCAAATGGCATGACCATCCACTCATAAAGACCATCCTTGGATTTAAAGGCGGTTTTCCACTCATCACCAGGGCAGATTCGGACTTGATGGTAGCCACTTTTGAGGTTTATCTTTGAAAAGATAGTGGCACCAACCATCATATCGAGTATGTCATCGAACCTTGGTGTGGAAAATCGATACTTAATCGTAATCTTATTGATTGCACGACTATCCAATGCGCCATGTACCATCTTTCTTAGGAGTGAGTAGGATAGGTACGACACACGGGCTCAGACTCTCTTGGATGAACCCCTTTGAAGGAGCTCATTGACTTATCGAGTCAACTCGGTGTGCTCAACCGGATTCAACCTGTAGTGGGGCAGGTTCGGTAGGGTAGATCCGAGAACCAGGTCGATTGCGTGTTGGATGTCACACATGGGAGGGAGTTCATTGGGTAAGTCTTCTGGGAAGACATGCAAATTCGTTCAAGATCGGCTCAACCTCCCTTGGGGTTCTCGCTTATCGACTCGGGAGCTCTCTCAACGGTGATGACAACGTAGACCACGTTCTCATCCATAGAAGCCTTTTCAAATTCCGAAGGGCTCACAATATTGATGGATTTTGAAGTCTTGCCCTTCTTCTCGACTTTGTTGGTCGATGGTGTTTTGGGAGGCAAAGGGTGTAAAGTAATCTTCTTACCCTTATGCATGAACGTGCATATGTTTGATTGATAAAAAAGGGTCACTTCCATGTCGTGAAGCCACGACCTTCTCAAAATGATATGGCCCACATCCATCAATACCACATCACACCATAAGGTGTCCGAATAAGATCCCAACTGAATCGGTACAACACCTTTTCGACACGGGAATGGATGAAGAGTCAACCCATGCAACTTTATAGGGTCTCGGGTGGGCTTCGAGTATAAGCCCCAAGCGGCGTATGGTGTGAGTTGACACAACATTGGTGCAACTACCGCTATCCACAATGACCTTACAACTATTTTCACCAAATCTGGCAAAGGTGTGGAAGATGTCCTCCCTTCGCCAGTCATCCTTCTCATCCCGTTGAGGTTGTGCAAGGGCACACCTCACAACTAAAGCATGACCAATAACATCACCCTCCTCATCACTGAGTATGCTGTCCGGCTCAAACACTTCCTCTTCAATCACTATATCACCTTCATCCTCCCCTCCCTCAATGAGGAGATTCCTTTGGGAATCTTTTGTAGGGCATTGGGCGGCAAAATGTCCCATCCTATGATATTTATAGCACTTTACTTGAGAGCTACCCCTCGAGGATTCTCCGACTACACTTTTCCCTTTTCAAACCTCACATTCGTAGGGACAGATTGTATAGGTTTGGGAGGCTGATTTCCGACACTAAATCGTCCCTCTCTGGAATGAGGAGCAGCGTGTTGTGGCTCTTTTCGCCTCACCACCGATGTTTTGAAATATTGTTTAAGGTCTTGCACAATAGCGTAACATCTTTCAAGTGTTTCCACGGGGTGAGAAATCAACTCTTTTTGCAATTCAAATCGCAATCTGGTGTGGAATCTAGAGAGTGATTTCAGGGTCTTCCGATACTTTGGCCCTCATCATGAATTCTTCGAATTTGCCAATATACTTGGTTACAGGCATACCACCTTGGCATAAGTTTTACCACTGGTCGAGGAGACCTTGGTGGTATGATAAAGGAACATACTTCTCAGTAAGTCTTTCCTTCATGTCATCCCAATGGGTAATGGGAGGACAACCTGCATTCACTCTAATGCGCTCGACATTGATCCAGAAAAGTCGAGCTTGACACAACGGTCGTCATTCATGCTATACTAATCAAAGTGTTGGTCAATGTCGAAAAGCCAATCGAGGAAGACTGCAGGGCCCATTCTTCCATCGAAGATTGGAATGTCAACTCAGACATTCTTTAGGAGTTGCACTTCGGGGCGTAGTCATCTCTACGATGATCCCTATGGTTTCGATTCCGATCATCTGGGCGACCATTGCGTTCAAAGCGTGGACCTTCACGCTCTTGGCGCTGATCATGGTGCTCATCAAACCCATCTATCTGGTTGATTCGATCACGCAAGCTATCATTAGAAGTCCCTAGAGTTGTCTGGGCATGCTCTATGGTATTTAGTCGCGCATTAATCGCACACAACTCTTCTCGCATAGCTCTAAGAGTATCGAGAGCCTCATTCGAAGCCATGGTGAACACAGAGGTCTATTAGGGTTCTAATATGAAATGCAATATGGACTTGTAAAAAGAAAACAATGCAACAAAATAAATATGACAAGCAAAGATGGCCTAACCTAGATACCTAGGGCTCTGATACCAAAACTGACACGGGATGGGATCTTAAAATGCGATTTATGATTTTATGAAGATTTGTCGAAATTAAATAAAATTGATTCAAGTTTAATCGCAAAATTATCGCGACACCTTTGGGTTCTGAGAATTTAAATAGGTAGATCACGCGAGATCCGGCTAGAGTCCAGTTCGATGCGCAAGTCCCGTTAGATTTGAGGCGGGATCTGGCCTAGAGATAGAGCTCTAGCCTTTCCAGGCTTGGGCGTTCGTCATCAATTCATTGTAGATTCACGGGTTCGAACTAGGGTTGTGGAATGGATTTATGGTTTTGTAATAGGCTTATGGTTCTGATTGAATTAGGGTTTCAAAAGAGGCTTAGGGTTTTGGGAACAAGAAACTAATAGAGTAGAGTTTAGAATATGAAACAAGTTGATCAAGGTTTAGAGCAAACAGAGAATGATAGGTAGCAAAGAAAATAATAGATCAAAAGAAAATGGATGGGAATCACTCCCTTGGCCTCACACCAAACACATCACGGGGAAAAGAATCTCTCTCTACAAAGCAAAAACTCATTCAATAATAATCAAAACTAAACTAATTGTTTTCACAAGCCTCCTTATATAGGCAACCAAAAATAATTCGAATTAAAGAATCCTAATAATAATAAGAGACTAAAAAGGCAACTTCAGCCGAAAATAACGAAAATTCCGTTGCTGGGTGGATGATGTTCACGGACGTCCGTCCTAGGGTCACGGACGTTCGTGACCTACAGACTCAGACCCACGGACGTCCGTGGGGCACTAAGGACGTCCGTGCTCCAAAACAGTGAGCACTCTAATTTCTGGACGCCCGTCCTGAGCCTATGGACATCCGTTGCCTGTTGACATATTTTGCCTCCTTTTTCCCCCTGGACCTGTAGCACTCGGGCTTCCTCTTCGTTTCTTCCGACGCCGGTAAAAGCGATGCGGTCCAAAACCGATGTCCACGTACTCGGCGTCCCTGTCACATGGCCACACCTTGCGTGCCACAACTCAACGTCCTCAACAGGAGTAGCAACAACTATAGGCTTCTGAATACTCTGACCAACACTAACCTTTGAGCATTTAAAATATATAGGCCTCTACTATCGAAACCATGACCTATCACCTTCCATGTTGGTAAATCCTGAAAAACACAATGGGTAGGAAAAAAGGTGACACTATAATTTAAATTTTTTGTAAGACTACTAATAGAAAGAAGATTTATCAGCATGTTAGGAACATATAAAGATGAGGTCAAGAAAAGAGAACCAACATGAATAGCCTTTTTGCCACCAATAGGGACGAGAGATCCATCAGCAATGGGTAGGAAAAAAGGTGACACTGTAATTTAAATTTTTTGTAAGACTACTAATAGAAAGAAGATTTATCGGCATGTCAGGAACATATAAAGATGAGGTCAAGAAAAGAAAACCAACATGAATAGCCTTTTTACCACCAATAGGGACGAGAGATCCATCAGCAACCTGAATGTTACAATGGCTAGGCATACGTGATAATGATTGGAACATTGATGTTGAATCTGTCATATGATCCGTGGCCCCTGACTCAACAATCCACAAGGTACCGCGAGTTGGAGACATGGACAGCTTCAATAGCACTGCTCTCAATATCACGGACATTTAGTCGATTTTCCAACTCTATCACTGAGCATATACCACCAATCACCACTCTCGAATCTTCCATAGTTGTGATACCAAAAAATGCAGCGCGACTTCACCAACATAAGCCTACACAGGCTTTCCAAAACACCTCAAAACCACATGTCGAGACAGACAATAAATCAAACAGCTATAATCTGCAATGAGAATCACCACAACTCGAACAACCAAACCAATTCTCACAATAACCAAAAAAAAAGAAGAAGAGAAAATAGAAATTATGCGGCTGCAAAGACATATTATGGGCACGAAACTGGGTGTCACAACCATCACCAAGTTCTACAACTTAAAAAAAAGGCTTCAGAGCTGCAAATACTGAATCTGTTCACAAAACTGGGTTACACAACCCACTGCAATACCACCATCACAGGGCTGCAATCAATAATTATGAGTACAAAATTGGGTTACACAACCCGCTGCAAGCTTCTACAACCTTAAAGCAGCTGCAATTAATACAAATAATTCCAGTCACTGTTTCACACACAACAAGGGGTCTACACTCATGGCTGCACAGCCCAACGACTACCCAGCAAGGGATCACAGCTCACGATCAAGGCATACCACAAGGGCCAAAACATTCATAGAAAAACTAGAAGCTGGATCACAGCTAGCCACTTCATTATCAACACTCCCGAAAAGAAAAGCAGCCCACATATAGTTGAAAACACGAAAAATATAGATCTACTGCCTATATATCAGCATCACAGGGGATTACCATTGCTTTCGGCATAAAAAAAAGTTTGTGGCAAAAAATTGTGCATCAAGATGGATTCCGACAACTCTGACAATTCCAGTGACTCTGAGCAATATCTGACAGCTCTGTGACAATCCCGGCAGCCCAGATCATAGATCTACCCACTCTCAATACTGCTGGGGCATCGAAATCATGTTCTCAATCGATTCCGATGCTCTACATACTCCAAATACTATCAGGTTGTAGATCTATTTCTGCAGCAAGTTGCAGATCCACTGGCTCGAGGAAGAAGACCTAGAAGTTAGGTCTCTGATACCCTAATGATGAGACTCCAAGATGAAATAAGGACCTGGTAGAAGTTTTGATCAAAGCCTCCAAACATGGGAGGATTCCGGCAGCCCTCGTTGACTGCTGACGTCAGTGATTGCATCAACCCTAAGTTAATGATATCAGCAATGGTTTCGAACCGTGATCAAGCCTTGCTTTGATACCAAGTTAATTTGGTTGATTAGGGTTAGGGGAGGAAGAAGATAAAACTTTAGGGTTTAGCCAATGTGTCTCATACCCATTTTCCATTCATATATATATATATATATATATATATATATATATATATATATATATCACTTAGAAAGTGTTATTGACACCCACGCTCACATTAATCACACACACACCAACTAAATGATAAAGCCTACTGGCACACCAACAATTTATGCTGAATAAAAGCTTTTGGATAAGTCTCTACATGAATTTAAAACCACGAACAGGTTTCTAATGGAGTCCTCTCTCTGCATAGCATGGATATTTGAGGACCAAGATAATAGATTTCAAACATAGGAATATTTAGCCTTTGACAGGATATGTTAATCAAGATAAAAGTTTCTGACATTTTGGAGAATGGGTTTTGAATAGTTTTCGATGGACTACTCACTGCATTTTTTTGGATAAGATGAACAAGATAAAGGGATAGGATTATAGGAATCCCTTGTCAAACACTAATAGACACATATATTGGAATGATTGTGTGCTTTTAATGAACTCCTCACACTGCATTTTTTTCAGATGAGATGAACAAGACGATGAAGGGATATGAATCCCTTGTAAGTCACTAAAACACGTATATTAGAATTTTTTGTGTGTTAGGCATGTGAATAAGCATCATCACTCTGAGGACAGACACAAACATTAACTATGTTTGGTTGATGAGAGATCATCAACGAAACCTAAAAATACACAAATACTACCAATGGCATTTGGATGTGCAACAAAACCTTTTAAGAACTGGAAATTAATTTATCAGAACTTTGAGAATTTGACTTAATTCTTGGCTAACATGTATTACAGTATCGGACAATAATTTGATTGTATTGGAAGTTAATTCAAAATTGAAAAAATGATTTATGACTTGATTCGCGATTTGACTACCTTGACCACAATCACACAGCCACAATTATACCATTCTACCCTATAATTTTCACATGGTATGCATTCACACAACATCCACGAGCAGGACTAAATCATAGTCCAGACTTTGTTGGACCTACAAATATGGCAAATATGCCATGGACGTTTTGAGAAAAGGAGAAATGTTGGGTCCAGTGCCTAGTGAATTTCTAAGTGACCAAAGTCTCTAGTTGTTCAGGGAAGGAGAGAGGTTGAAGAATACTCATGTCTCATGTGACTTAGGGAATTCCCATTCAGGAATCCAGGAGTGAGAGTGTATTTACTCATCCTGAGTGTAAATTAGTAAAGGAATCCACATATAATTAATCTTCAGATTAACTGTTTTGGGTTTTCATTAAGACCTGTTGATTGGGCAATCATCTTGATTCTACAATTGGATACTTCAGTAAATGGGAAAATTTTAATTTGTTGGGGGAGCAATAAGCATTGCATGATTTTCTGTTTCTAACTGCTGTATAACTCTTTCTTCTTTGAAGAAGCAAGTGCTGAAGTAAAATTCCGGTAAATATTTGATGTCGTGAGTGGGCAAAACTAAAAAGAAGTTGATTGCCACTAACTGAAAGAAAAAGTTCATTGAATTCGCTCATTGCCAGAGTGAAGAACTGATGTTCTCCTCACAACATTTGAAAGAGAAGTTCTCATTTTTTATAAAAAATTAAATGTTAAGACTTACATTCCAGCTTGGGGCAGACAGCTATATAGTGAAGCATTGCGGGATAGTTTTTTACCTTTTTAATGGTTATTTTCTGATTGAGGGTACCTTTACATCTGATGTATCTGCTATTTATATAGTACACAATAGCTCAACAAATCAGTTTAGCGTTTTCTAAGGTTGTGCTCTTCACAGGTTATTGAGTTGTTTCTTTCACGTATAGATATTGTTTATAAACAAATTATTAAACATATATTTGCATCAAACCAAAATAAAAAGACTCCATACCTGAATTTGTTCTATTTTGTTCATTGCAGTACGTAATGGTTGTGACATTATTGCATATTCCTGAAGAAGCGCCTTTGCAGCAGCTTTGTCACCTTTTGCCTGTATTGTTAATATCTCCCTGCTCAAGCTCTCAACAGCTCCTCCAACCTTCCAAAAAGATAATAATTTTATAAATGTATATATTTCTTCATAGAAAAATAATGGTTGTAACCTAAGGCATCAAGATTTATGATACCTTGGTGAAATCAACTGAAAAGTTTCCATCCGAATGAAAAATAAACCCTCCTTTTTCGAAAATCCAATTGAACTGCAGTGCTTGTCCTTTCCTGCATTGAACGAGTAAACATCAATTTGTCAACAATTATAGTTGGGGTGTTATTAGCAAAACATTAAATGACACAATAAAGTAGGATGGAATAGTTACCCATGGGCTTCTTCTAAACCAAAACGCATAGAACGAAAGCAGCCGGTAAGGAAAGAAACATACATAGACTTTACTAACCTTTTTGGAAGTAATTCCTGAGAAAATGAACAAAAAAAAGAGTTCTTATTAATATGTCGCAATCTGGACAGGTAGATGACAAGATTAAGGTTTCTAAACAGGGAGTTTATGACCATTTTTCTTTTGATAGATAACACTAACTTTTATTAGGAAGGAAATTAAATACAGCCAATAGAAAAGACAATCATAGCCAAGAGGGAAGGTACATGACGAAGGTACAAAATCATAGAAAATTTTGAACAGATAAAGAGTGATATACAAGCTAGGAAGCACCGGTGCGGGTACAGCATACGGGTACGATACGATACTGGTACGGCGATACGACAATTTTCAAGAAATCAGGGTACGGGTACGGCGGGGGTACTTATATTAAAAATTATATATATATATATTAGATTATTTTAAAATATTGATGGTTTAAGATCATTTAAATTTTAAACACATTTTTTGGGTATACATGACGGTCACGGGAGTTGGGCCTTTCAAAAATCTAGTCGGTGAGTCGGGCCCTTCAGATGTCACTTTTAATCTCAACCAAAGTACCAAAGTTTTATGGGACCGACTATTGTGACCGTCATTTAAGGACCAAATGATGTTTAAACAATCTTACACCATTTATTGACTTATGATCTTGGAAATCCACACCGTCAAAGTGATATATCATCAATTGAAGGCCTATGGGTAAAAAATTCACGCTTTTTGGAGAGATTCGAACCTTCCGATCTGTGCACTTAATGTCAATGGTTGTTCTTAATTTTGATGGCTGATATTGAAGTTTGGATGGTTTACATCTGCTTATAAACATGATCATTTGGCTGCGACATGTTCTAACGAGGGATTGCCACTTGGGTGATTTAGATTGATCATAGATGTGTGCCACATGGCACAATGATAAATTATACTTCAATGGTGCGAGATAAAAATTAAAAAGTCGCATTTCAATGGTGGGAGATCATCTAAACACTGTTTTTAGGTGTATATGATGGCCACGTGAGCCGGGCCCTATATATATCCAAGAGCTACATTTGCAAAGCAAACAAAAGCACAGAAAAACCCCTTCGGCTAAGGGCTTTCGCAGAGTCGTAGCCGAAAAAAAAAAAAATTCGCAAGGAGGAAAGAAGAAGAAGAAGAAGAAGAAGAAGAAGAAGAAGAAGAAGAAAGACAGGAAAAAAATAAAATTATTACCTGATTTGAAAAGAAGCCTCACCATGCGCAGCAGGTAAGTCCTCGGTCCTCCTCTCCTTCTAATCTTCTTCTATTTTTTTCCCTCCCCTTTTGCAACCCTAAAAAAGAGCCACAAAAGTCTTCTTCGTCTAATCTTCTTCTTCTTCTAATTTTTTTTTCCCTCCCTTTTGCAACCCTAAAACAAAGCTAGAGCAAAGCAGCCAACAGCCCACAGTCCACCGTATAAAAAGGCAACCCTAAAAAAATTAGGGATTAAAATTATTAAAAATAAAAAGATTTACTAAAATACCATAGCCCGTATCCCAATCATATCCCGGCCGTACTTGATTTTTTTTTTTTTTTTAAATTCCGGAAACTTGTGGGATACACATGCACGCGTATCCCACCCGTACCCTTATCCGATACGTATCGGATACGGGTACGGCTCCCTTTTGGGCGTATCCATGCTTCCTAGTATATAAGTAATGCAAGATTTTGAAAAACTATAATCAGGCTTCAGAAAATAAAAATCCTACTAGAGGAAGAAGAGTGATAAGATGCCAAGAAGGAAGGGTTATTGCAAGATTTGACATAACTATGAAGAAGTTTCGAGTTTTAATGTAAGTTTGACAAAGTTTTAGTCAAAAATTAAGGAGGTTAGATTAGGGTTAGGTTTGGTGAGGAGGAAGAAGAGAAGAAGATTGGGAGAAATTAGGGTTGAGTCAATGTGACCCAAATCCCAATGTAAGTTATTATTTATATCATCTTAGCATGTTTACGGTCTGCATGGTCCCATAGTTAGGTGAATTGTACAACTTAAAATTCACCTAACTACACACACACCCAAAGCTACTTACTACACACCCATATAGGGAAAATATCATCTCCAACACTCCCCCTCAAGTTGGAGTGTAGATGTCGATCATACCCAACTTGAAGGAGATGTCATAAAGTCTCTTGCCACCAACACCTTTAGTCAAGATGTCGGCAAGTTGATCCTCAGATCTAACTTGAGGAATACTGATTTCTTTGGACTCGACTTTCTCGCGAATATAGTGACAGTCCACTTCAATGTGTTTTGTTCTTTCATGTAAGACACGATTCTCTGCAATATGATGGGCGGCCTTATTGTCACCATACAAAGTAATTGGAGAGGATAGGGTGACTCCTAAATCTGACAAGATAAATTTAAGCCACATGTCTTCTATCGCACCCTAGGACATGGCGCGGTACTCCCCCTCAGCACTGGAGTTTGATACTACATGTTGCATCTTATATTTTCATGTGATCAAATTACCTCTCAAGAAGGTGCAATATCTTGTAGTTGATCTCCTATCATCCAGAGACCCAGCCCAATCGGCATCAGTAAATATCTCTACATCCAAATGACCACGTTTTTCTATAGAGAAGCCCTTTGCCAGGACTTTCTTTCAGATACCTCAGGATCCTGTGACCAACCTCCAAATGTACGGTCTTTGGTGAGTGCATATATTGACTCACCACGCTTACTGCATAAGCAATGTCTGGACGAGTCATGGTTAGATAAATCAGTTTGCCAACTAATCTCTAATAGGTACGTGGATGCTTGAGCAGGTCACCTTCGCAGCAGGCCTACACCTCAAAAACCCAGTATCATGAAGGAAGTCTATGATATACTTTCACTGGGATAACGAGATGTCCTTCCTAGATCTCGTCACTTCAATGCCAAGGAAATATTTCAAACTTCCCAAGTCTTTAATTTCAAACACTCTGCTCAAATACTCATTCAACTTCAAAATCTCATGACCATCATCACCAGTAATGATGATATCATCAACATAGACTAATATGACTGTCATCTTGATCTCCCTTTTTACAAATAGAGTATGATCATAGTGTCTTCTTCGATACCCAATTCTCATAATAGCATCACTAAAATTTTGAAACCAAGCCCTTGGGGATTGCTTTAATCCATAGATAAACTTCTTCAATCTACACACTTTTCCCTTCTCTCCTTTTACAAACCCAAGAGGAAGATCCATATAGACTTCTTCCTTGAGATCACCATAAAGAAATGCATTCTTCACGTCGAGCTGAGATAGTGACCAGTCTTTGTGGGCAGCCAGAGATAACAATACCCTGATTGTGTTGGAGTTGGCTATAGGTGCAAAGGTGTCCTGATAATCCACTCCTTGTGTTTGAGTGTACCCCTTTGCTATAAGCATTGCTTTGTATCTTTCGACAGTACCATCAGGTTTACACTTAAGTGTATACACCCATTTGCAACCAACAACTCTCTTTCCTTTTGGGAGTTTAACAATTTCCCATGTTCGATTCTGTTCCAGAACATTCATCTCCTGAATCATAGCATCTTTCCATTTTGGCTGCAACAAGACATAATACACAGTATTGGGAAGGGTAATAGAATCAAGAGAACAAATAAAACTATAATGGGATGATCAAAGATTGTGATATGACACATACTTATTGATGGGATGATGAGTGCACGATCTAGGGAGTTTTCTGTGAGCAATAGGTAGATAAAGATCAGAACGAAGAGGACCCTCTTCGGGTAAGGGATCCTGATCGGTATTCTGAGAAGGAGACTCATCCACATTCTCATACGTAGTGATTTCAGCGATACTTTTGTTGTTCCTTCGCACATACATCTTTCCCTTTCCATATTTATCAAAGATGAGTTGTCCCGTAAATGTAACCCAATTTTTTCTTTATCCCTAAGTACATAGCAGCAGACTGTGACCACGAAAGATAATTGGCTTCATTCAATTTCTTGGTAGTAATTTGTAAGTTATGAGAGACATCTCCCCCGCCAACGATCCCGGATTTATTCTTGTCCATGATTAAGAGATACCGAGATTAAAAAGAAAAAGTTAAAAAAGGGAAGACTCACAACTTCCAAACAAGGTTTCTAGGTTTCTTGCACCTACAACATTTTCCAGCAGATTTTCTGGGTTTCTTACAACAAACTCCAGATTCCAAATTCCGGCAAGGGCAATCATCAAAAAACAACAAAACTGATTCACAGAAAAATACTGTCGAGTATCACTTAACGCGGGACAATGACCCTAAAATGCGGAATATGATTTAATGAAGATTTTGCCGAAATTAAATAAAGTAATTCAAGTTTAATCGCAAAATTATCTTTGATACCTTAGGGTTTGCAGAATTCTGATGGGTAGGTCACAAGAGATCCAGATAGGGTCCAGTCCGATGCGCAAGTATTTTAGAGTCGAGGCGAGATCGACCTAGAGATAGTACTCTAGCTTTTCTAGGATTAGGCGCTCGTCTTTGGTCCGATGTAGATTCACGGATTCTAAATTGGGTTGTAGAATGGAATTAGAGTTTGTGAAAGGCTTATGGCTTTTAGATCGGCTTATGGTTTTGGAAAGGGTGTTGGCTTGTGTGATTTAGGCTTCAAAACGGGTTTAGGGTTTCGAGGATCACAAGGAAGGATTTAGACTATGGCTAGAGAAGCACACAGAGATTTAGATAGCAAATATAATCAAGCAAACCACACAAAGCAATGACAACAATAAGGAAAATATTTGGGAATCATTGCCTTGGTCTCACACCAAACCCATCATGGGGAAAAAGACTCTCTTCACGAAGCATAAGCTCTCATTCAATAATCAATCAACTCCCTTAATTACATTGTTTAAAGACCTTATATAGGAGGTTTCACAATAAAAGAAAACCCTAAAATGAATATTAAATAAAGACAATTAAACCCCTAAAGTTTAAAGTTCGAAATTAGAAGTTTAAAACGACTAAAACTACTCGGCGCAATTTCGATTGATCGAAATTGAATTTTCGTTCGATCGAAATTTTGGATCGCAATTTCAATCGATCGAAATTGAAAATCGTTCGATCGAAAGTCTCATATAAGTAAAATATCGTCGTTGACATTTCGATTGATCGAATTTTAATTTCGATCGATAGAAATTCAATTTCGATCAATCGATTTTTTCTGTCTGTGCTCCTTCAATTTTCAAAATTTCATCTTTTCGCCTATTCGCCTAGTTTTAATTTCCATAACGCTGCTTCTTTCTATGCCAGTAGAAACGGTGCGGTCCGAATCCAATGTCCATGTAAGTGGCGTCCCCGTCAATTCCCTTGGACCAAAAAGGTTTCATCACCGGTGAAACACGCTCGTGGTAGATATCTAGCAGGTCGGGGTTCAAGCGGCGAACTTCATTCTCGTGGATCCAAGTGTTTTCAGACTCCGGTTTGCCAACCCATTTAACCAAGTATTTCTGGAATCCCCCGCCATGTGTAGAGACGGCATGATCGTTGATTATATCCTCTATCTCATCTGATCACTGTCTGCTTGGGGAAGGAAGAGGTATAGGTTGCAAGGGTGGATTGAAATTTGAGGGCCGGGCTAGGAGGTATGAGTGGGTTTTCAGGAGGTGGGGTGAAACCCAAGTAAGGAACCAATCCTCCACATTGAACGTTGAACTAACCCCCGTACCTGAAGGAAGCTCAAGCACGTATGCATTAGGACCACTCTTAGCCAAAATTCTAAAAGGCCCAACACCTCGAGATTGGAGTTTCTTTGCGGATCCCGATGGGAACCGCTTAGGCCTAACGCGGACCATCACATAATCACCCACGTTAAATTCTTTAGAACGCCTGTGAGCATCTGCAGATAATTTATATTGATTGTTGCTTGAATTAATTTTCTGTTTAATTTCGACATGCAAACTATGAATATGTTGTGCAAATGCATCGGCAGACTCTGACACTCTATGGGATGCAGACATGGGGATCAAATCTAATGGGGTCTTAGGCTTATGACCATGCACTACATCAAAAGGACTCATGTCTATGGACCTATTGACAGAATTATTATATGCAAACTCAGTTGTGGGTAAGATGGTATCCCAGGTCCTAACATGATCACCGACAAGACTACGAAGGAGATTCCCAAGGCTCCTATTGGTGCTTTCGGTTTGGCCATCCGTTTGAGGGTGGTAAGCAGTTGAGAATTGAAGCGATGTGCCCATCATGTGCCAAAGGGTCTTCCAAAAGTAACTCGTAAATTTAACATCCCTATAAGACACAATGGTTTTGGGCAACCTATGAAGACGTACTACCTCCGCGAAGAACAGTTTAGCAATATGAGATGCATCGGAGGTTTTGGAACAAGGAATGAAGTGGGCCATCTTGGAAAATCAGTCCACTACAACATAGATGGAGTCATGCTTCCTAGGGGTCTTAGAAACTCCAAGCATGAAATCCATAGAGAGGTCTTGCCACAGTGTGTGGCACGGGTAATGGGGTGTACAAGTCAGTATTTTGTTTAGTCTGTTTCGACACTTGGCAAGTACGACAATGTTTGACAACCCGAGCGACATCTCTCATTAGGCTAGGCCAAAAGAACCTATCCTCTATGAGCGCAACAGTTTTATTATGCTCGAAATGCCCGGCCATCCCTCCAGCATGTAACTCCCAAATGAGAAAGTCACGCAATGAAGTGCGAGGGATGCAAAGGTGGTTGCCTTTAAAAAAGTACCCATCTTGGATGGTGTACACGAAGTGTGTGCTGGTCGGGTTACTAAGGAGAGCAGTGTACTCAACTCCAAAATCTGGGCACACGGGGTACTCATCCTTTAACTTTTCGAACCTGACGACCTCGGTACTCATTGTGCGCAAAGTCACCACTTGCCGACTAAGTGCATCAACGACCCTATTTTCAGCACCCGCCTTATGCTTTAACACGAATGTGAACCCTTGAAGGTACTCAACCCACTTCGCGTGCCTTGGGTTCAACTTCTTCTGTGAAGCAAGAAAGCGTAAGGCTTCATGGTCAGAGAACAGCACAAATTCCTGCTGTCTAAGGTAATGTTTCCAATACCAAAGAGATCGAACGACCGCATAGAACTCCTTGTCATAGGTGGAGTATTTTTGCTTCGCCTCGTTAAGTTTTTCACTAAAATAGGCCACAGGGTGACTCTCTTGGCTAAGCACTCCTATGCCTACACCCGATGCGTCGCATGCGACTTCAAAGACTTTAGAAAAGTCCGGCAATCGCATGACGGGTGCACTACTCATTCGTTGTTTGATCTCAGCGAAGATTTTTGTCGCCGTTTTGCCCCATTTAAAGTCCCCCTTTTTCATGCAATCAGTAATTGGGGCCATAATGGTGCTAAAGCTTTTGATGAAGCGACGATAAAAAGTAGCCAAACCATGGAAGCTACGGACATCGCGTATATTCTTAGGCTCGGGCCACTCCACAATGGCTTTAACCTTTTCGGGGTCCGCGACCATTCCATTGGCCGAGATAATGAATCTCAAGAAGACAACGGAAGGTTACATGAAAGTGCACTTCTTGAGATTAGCAAGCAACTTCTCGCCCTTGAGGGTTTCACAAACCAGCCTAAGGTGGATCAAGTGTTGATCCTTGTCGTGACTATAGATCAAGATGCCATCGAAATAAACAACAAGGAATTTGCCCAGAAACGGCCTCACTTGGGTCATGAGTCGCATGAAAGTACTCGGGGCATTAGAAAGCCCAAATGGCATGACCATCCACTCATAGAGACCATCCGTAGTCTTAAAGGCGGTTTTCCACTCATCGCCGGGGCGGATGCGGACTTGATGGTAGCCACTCTTAAGGTCTATCTTTGAAAAGATCGTGGCACCAACCATCATATCAAGCATGTCATCGAGCCTTGGTATGGGAAGCCGATATTTAACAATAATCTTATTGATCGCACGGCTATCTACACACATGCGCCACGTACCATCTTTCTTAGGAGTGAGTAGGGCAGGTATGACACACGGGCTCAGACTCTCTTGGATGAACCCCTTCTGAAGGAGCTCATTGACTTGCTGAGTCAACTCGGCGTGCTCAACCGGATTCAACCTATAGTGGGGTAGGTTCGGTAAGGTAGATCCAAGAACCAAGTATATTGCGTGTTGGATATCACGCAAGGGGAGGGAGTTCGTTTGGTAAGTCTTCAGGGAAGACTTCCGTAAACTCTTTTAAAATTGGCTCAACCTCCTAGGGACACTCGCTCATCGACTCGAGAGCACTCTGTACGGTGACAACTACGTACACCACACTCTCATCTTTCGATGCTCTCTCGAACTCAGAAGGGCTTACAATATTAATGGATTTAGAAGACTCGCCCTTCTTTTCGACGGTGTTGGTCGAGGGTGTTTTGGGAAGCAAAGGGTGTAAAGTGATCTTTTTGCCCTTATGCATGAATGTGCAAATGCTTGTTCAACTAGAAAGTGTCACGTTTATGTCGTAGAGCTACGACCTTCCCAAAATGATATGACCCACATCCATCGACACCACATCGCACCATAAGGTGCCCGAATAAGAACCTAACTGAATCGGTACACGACACCTTTTCGACACGGGAATGGATGAAGAATTGGCCCATGCGACTTTATAAGGTCTCGGGTGGGCTTCGAGTGTAAGCCCTAAGCGGCGTACCGCATGAGTGGATATTACGTTGGTACAACTTTCGCTATCCACGATGACCCTATAATTCTTTTCACCAAATCTGGCATAGGTGTGGAAGATGTTTTCCCTACGCCAGTCATCCTTTTCATCCTGTTGAGGCTGTGTAAGGGCACACCTCACAACTAAAGCATGACCAACAACATCACCCTCCTCATCACTGAGTGTGCTAACTGGTTCAAATACTTCCTCTTCTACCACTACCTCATCAACATCCTCCTCTCCCTCAATGAAGAGAGTTCATTGGGGTTCTTTCGTAGGGCATTGGGCGGCAAAGTGTCCCATCCCATGTCATTTATAGCACTTTACTTGAGAATTAACCCTTGAGGATTCTCCGACTACACCTTTTTCCTTCTCAAACCTAGAATTGGTAGGGGCAGGTTGTGTAGGTTTGGGAGGAGGATTAAATCGTCCCTCACCGGATCGTTGACCGCTATATTGTGGCTTGGTTCTCTTCACCACCGTAGTTTTCAAATACCGTTCAAGATCTTGAACAACGGTATAACATCTTTCAAGAGTTTCTACGGGGTGAGAAATTAACTCTTTTTACAAATCAAGTCGCAATCCGGTGCGGAATCTAGAGAGTGGTTTCAGGGTCTTCCGATACTTTTGCCCTCATCATGAACTCTTCAAATTTGGCAATATAATCGGTCACGGGTATACCACCTTGGCGTAAATTTTGTCACTGGTCAAGGAGGCGTTGGTGATATGGTGAAGGAACATACTTCTCAGTAAGTCGTTCCTTCATGTCGTCCCAACGGGTAATGGGAGGACAACCCGCGTTCACCTTAATGCGCTCAACATTGAGCCAGAAAAGTCTAGCTTGACCAACCAACTTCATTTTAGCGAGTCTAACGCAACGGTCGTCATTCATGGCATACCAATCAAAGTGTTGGTCCATGTCAGAAAGCCAATCGAGGAAGACGGTAGGGTCCATTCTTCCATCGAAAGTTGGAATCTCAACTCGGACGTTCTTAAGGAGTTGAACTTCGGGGTCAGTCATCTCTACGATGATCCCTACGGTTTCGGTTGTCTTGGCGACCATTACGTTTAAAGTGTGGACACTCACGCTCTTGGTGTTGATTTTCCAGCCCACCCATCGCTTCCAGTTGGTTGATTCGATCACATAATATATCATTACCAACTCCTAATGATATTTGGGCTTGCTCAATGGTATTCAGACGTGCGCTACCGTTAAGGGCATTGAGAATCGCACTCGAGTCCATGGTGATCACAAGGTCTATTAGGGTTCTAATATGGAATGCAATATGGACTCACAAAAATAATGCAATAAAATAAATATGACAAGCAAAGATGCCCCAACCTAGAAAACCTAGGGCTCTGATACCAAAACTGACGCAAGACAACGACCCTAAAATGCAGAATATGATTTAATGAAGATTTTGCCGAAATTAAATAAAGTAATTCAAGTTTAATCGCAAAATTATCTTTGATACCTTGGGGTTTGCAGAATTCTGACGAGTAGATCACAAGAGATCCAGATAGGGTCTAGTCCGATGCGCAAGTATTTTAGAGTCGAGGCGAGATCGGCCTAGAGATAGTACTCTAGCTTTTCTAGGATGAGGCGCTCGTCTTTGGTCCGATGTAGATTCACGGATTCTAAATTGGGTTGTAGAATGGAATTAGGGTTTGTGAAAGGCTTATGGCTTTTAGATCGGCTTATGGTTTTGGAAAGGGTGTTGGCTTGTGTGATTTAGGCTTCAAAACGGGTTTAGGGTTTCGGGGATCACAAGGAAGGAATTAGACTATGGCTAGAGAAGCACACAGAGATTTAGATAGCAAATATAATCAAGCAAACCACGCAAAACAATGACAACAATAAGGAAAATATTTGGGAATTACTCCCTTGATCTCACACCAAGCCCATTGCGAGGAAGAAGACTCTCTCTTCACGAAGCATAAGCTCTCATTTAATAATCAATCAAGTCCCTTAATTATATTGTTTAAAGACCTTATATAGGAGGCCTCACAATAAAAGAAAACCCCAAAACGAATATTAAATAAAGACAATTAAACCCCTAAAGTTTAAAGTTCGAAATTATAAGTTTAAAACGACTAAAACTACTCGGCGCAATTTCGATTGATCGAAATTGAATTTTCGTTCGATCGCAATTTCAATCGATCGAAATTGAAAATCGTTCGATCGAAATTCTCATATAAGTAAAATATCGCCGTTGACATTTCGATTGATCGAAATTCAATTTCGATCAATCGATTTTCTCTTTCTGTGCTCCAATTTTCAGAATTTCATCTTTTCGCCTATTCGCCTAGTTTTGATTTCCATAACGCTGCTTCTTTCTACGCTGGTAGAAACGGTGCGGTCCGAATCCAATGTCCATGTAAGTGGCGTCCCCGTCATCACTGTTCTCTGGCAAAGTATCATCACCATCGATTCACAAAAAAACTTCAAAAACAGCAACAAAACTGGTTTTTAATCCATCAAAAAATACTTCCTACCTGTTTCAATGGCGTGCTTGAGAAACCCGAGTGAGAACCACTTGTTAACCAGCTTTGAAAGAGAGCTGTAACAGATCTGAGTTTCAAATCTTGTCTGTAACAGATCTGAGTTTCAAATCTCGTTGGAGAAGATGAAGTTGGAAGTCTATCTTCTGGTGATCAGATGGCTCGACGGTAGAAGACAACTTTGCTGAGGATAAAAAACTGACCAAAACCATGTGAGTTCTGATCACTTTAGAGCAGGTACAAGTTGGAATGCTGACGTTAGCATGACATCAACGTTGACGTCAGCAATTGTAAGGTGATTTCAGCACCAGCAATGCACGGCAATGTCAAACCTCGATCGTCTAGCTCTGATACCAAGTCAAAAATTAAGGAGGTTAGATTAGGGTTAGGTTTGGTGAGGAAGAAGAGAGAAATTAGGGTTGAGTCAATGTGACCCAAATCCCAATGTAAGCTATTATTTATATCATCTTAGCATGTTCACGGATTACATGGTCCCATAGTTAGGTGAATTGTACAACTTAAAATTCACCTAACTACACACACACCCAAAGCTACTTACTACACACCCATACAGGGAAAATATCATCTCCAACAGTTTTAAGATTAAACAAATATTAGGGCCCCAAACGCAAAACCTACACTGAAAAAGCAAAACCTACATTGAAAAACATTGGAACTTGGTGCTTCAAATAATGGATGGATCATATCATAGTCACACAAGATGCCGATTTTTTCAAAAAAATGGAAAAAAATTGGCGAATCAATATGTTCCTGACTACATTGATTAATTGGCCGAGTCGACGACTGAGTCGATAAATCGGCGATGTTTGTGACGTTTTTTTTTTTTTAAAAGCTTATACTTAAGTATAAGTTTTAGGGCTTTCACCCATGTCGACGACTCCCGTATCAGCCGTCGACATCGGCACTCTCTCGACTCTCATCACATCGTTGACCACCAACAACTCCAACCACCTCTTTCTTGAGATCCTCCCAAAGACACAGATACATTAATTTTTTTCGGGGGGTTTTATTTTCTTCTTCCTTCTTTATATATATATATATATATATATATATTTTTTTTTTTTTTCCCGATTATTTCCAAATTTGACCGACTTTTTTCAATTTTCCCGACTTTAACCCTTTGCCGATTTATTGCCAACTCCCAAGTTTGAAACTACGGATCAAACTCCTTGCTAAGCATTGGAACAGGAAATCTTAACTAAAAATTAAATAATCACAATCAAATGCAAACAAAGATGAAGACAAAGCAAGCTTGGGCTTTTCAAACAAGCTTCAATGAACCATATTCAAATTTCGAAGAAGTAACCCGTGAAACTTCAATACTGGTAATAGGTTGATCACTTTTTTCTAACCAAAAGCAAACACTAGTGGACAATTTTAAGGTTTGTTTAGCTTTATGTGCATTTATACACTTTAGGAATGTTGTCATTTATACTCTATTCGAAAAAGCCGGTTCTTGTCCGAATCCTCAGTTATTTTACATGGGCATAGGGATTACCATAATGAAAATTCGATAGTACCGTGGGCTGCTAAGATTGTTATGATTGTCAGCTTTCCATGACTTAGCTAACACGCAAAAGCAATGTTTAGCTGATAATAGGGCACAGTAAATACTTACCTGAAATTAGTGTACAATTCATTACGAGTGACATGAGTTCTCTCTCACACAGCTAGAACGGCTTTTTGGAAGTTAGGAAACCATATTTTCTTAGGTGCTTCTTACTGCACCAATTTTGTGCATGCAGTCTCAATCATTCTGATGTTAGATGCCATTTTTTACAGCCTTGTGACTCCAACTCTAAAGTTTAACTAGGAAATTCTGTTGATTTGACTCAATGGAGAAGTTGCAACATTGCGATGAGTGCAACCATGGCCTATTGTGGGTAGGAATTGGAGTTTGCTAGAATACTTAAATATTGACGAGAGTAGTTTATAGCTCACCTACTTGGGGAATTGATGTGTGTGGTCTTAATTCATTTGTCAAAATTATTTTCTATGTCTAAGAATACCCATTATTATTCCTAGGCCCCTATTGCCATATGAAATTTGAGGTATTATTTAAAAAAAAATTAAATTAATTTTTATATTTGATTTCTACTAAATATTATATTATGGTAATATTTATTGGGCTGACATAACTCCGTGTCAAAATCATTTCGAAGTTATTTTTTTAGTGAGATTTCCCCTAATTAAATGTTATTGAGTTTTCTCTACTGAGCTTAGACTGTTAGCTCACCCCGACTATACGTCACAGGTACTGAAGTTAGCAAGGAACCGGAAGGCAGAGCAGATCTTCCTCCCTAGGTGTTTGACTGTAGGTATAGTTGATCGTAGATTTTTGGGCTCGGTACGTCCAATGAACGTTGTAAAAGAATAGAATTCGTTTTGTATGAACATATTGTACACCACTGTTTTAGGTGATGGTCGACCATCACTGGCGGTTTTATTTTGGGCTCTATTGTATTGTATTTTGTATAGAAATTGAGATTTTGCTTCTGCTATATACATAATGTCTACTTAATTTCTGCATTGATGCCAAGGATGATATTATAATTGATTGTAATCAGCAATTTGACGGCACAGATTTTGGGGTAGAAAATTCGGGTCGTGACAGTTGGTATCAAAGCTTAGGCTTTAGGTCTTATGAGAGACTGAGAGCCATAGCTCTAGGTGTAGGAATATGACTGTAGGTTCAGAGAGAGTTTTAGATTCTATCAGAAACATAGGGAACCTGGACTAGAATCGAGTTAGGATTCAGTTAGTACTTTGAATGTGAGTGATTTTTTCTAATTGAAACTATTGTTTCATTATGACAGATACTATGGTCCCATGCGGCAGGCCAAGATGCAACAAAAGTATCCCAAGTGGCGAGGGAACGTCGCATGGTGAAGGAGTCGCCATGGGTGAAAATGTCATTCCCTTGGGAGGAGGAAACAACAACGTGTTGACTGGGCAACTATTGGAAACAATGGTTACTACTATGGCCCAGGTTGCATCAAGACGCTAACCTTATGGATTTCACGAGTTCAGAAGACTGAATCCTCCGAGCTCCCGAGGCTAAGCCGATCTGCTTGAGGCGAAAGAATGGTTAAACCAGATCGAGAAACTTCTTCGTATGGTTCCATGCACCGAAGAAGAGAAGGACAATTGGGCTTCCTTCCAACTTGGAGAAGCAGCAGACGCATGGTTTAAGTCTGCTGAGAAGACCAGGCTACAGGGAGCGCCGAGTGTTCCATGGACCTGGGATCGGTTTGTTGAAATGTTTAATGGGAGATACTTCTCCAAGGCAGTGAGGGATCAGTGGGAAGTCAAGTTTATATCACTGAAACATGACCAAATGTCCGTACACGAATATGAGGCCGAATTCACATGGCTTTCTAAGTTCGCTCTGCAACACGTTGCCACGGAGCTCATGAAGGCCAAGAAGTTTGAGCGTGGGCTACAACCCAATATCCAAGAGAGGATTTCTTTGTTTCAGTTGGAGAGCTATGTAGAGGTCATGAACTTAGCTCTCATAGCCGAAAAAGATAGAAAATGCGCTAGAGAGGAGACGAGCAGAATAAGAATAGAGCGAGTCAACCACAATCTTATGACTCTGAGCAGACAAGCAAGAGGACGAATTCTTGATGCCAGGACCCAGCCAACCTGCTCAGACTGCTTATTCAAACCCACCTATGTCCACACCAATAGTGCCCTTTCGCCTTCGAATCCTACAATAACTGAAGCGTTGAGAATACAGCAGGCTTCACACACCTCTTCGTCCGCACGGTTGAATCATGTCCAAGATGCGGAGGGCGACATAAGAAAGAGAAGTGTAGGTGGACCACGGGTGCATGCTTCAATTGTGGCCGGATGGGACATTAGATAAAAGACTGCCCTGAAAGGAAGAAAGACAAGACGACATCGGTCTCGACTCAGAGATAATTGATTTTAAATTGGTTGCTTTTAGGAACTATCCATCTTTTAAGTTGGGAACTGACACTTTTAAATGGGTAACAATTTTGTGATCATGATCGGTTGGTTCATGACTTGGGTCTGATTTATAGTGATGGATGCTTAGATAATGGTTAATCTTTGCTTAGTTATTGATAATTGCTTTTGGAATGGTATGCTTTATTGAACGGTAAAGTTGTGAGTAGTTGATGGTTTACTATTTTGGATGATTGTCAAAATTTCAAATTCACTGTGGGTCTTAACTGTTGATATACTCTTCCATCGATGTGTCATCAATTTACCTATTGGTATCTTTTATTAGTTGTACAGGCCATGCAATGAATTTTCGAGGACGAAAATTCCTATAAGGAGGGGTGAATGTTTGAGGATGTTGAATCGTTGACCTTTGAGGGGAATATGACTGCTCTTGTCTAGGATTAACGAGTATCCGTACCTCTTCGAATATGACACGTATATTTTCGAGGACGAAAATTCTTTAAGGTGGGAAGTGACGCAGGACGATACCTACGTGAATGCAATGATTAATTTTGTCGAAATTAAATTGGAATTAAATTAAACAATAAAACTTGCAAAATATAATGAATACATCAGGCTTTCGTAGTATTTCTTGGGAGAATCACGCATAATTCAGGCAGGGTTCAGTTCGAGCACTAGATCCGTTAGGTTGCAGCGCAGATCGATCCTAGAGATAGAACTCTAGATTTTTCCAGATTATGGCGCTCACGATTCAATGATGGGATCACTGATTTTCTTTGAATATCAGGTGTGGAGGGTTTAATAACTCTGTTGGGCTCTACGGTTGTTGAATCGGATCGATTCAAGGAATTAGAGAAATTTAGGGTTTAGGATTTCACAAGAAGATGGTCGATTTAGGGTTGTAGAATCATGATCAAGATAATGAGATAGATAGATAGAATTGTAGGCTTCACACCCTTGGCTTCGCACCAAACCCTTCTCGGGAAGAAGATTCACTCTTCGTAGAGGCTCATCTCAAGCACACATAAGCAAAAGCTCTTTTCATTCATAATCAATAATCAATTCTAATTACATTGTTTAAGGACCTTATATAGGAGGTCTTACAATAAAAGAAAACCCTAAAACGAATATTAATTAAAAGACAATTAAACCCTTGAAATAAAAGTTCGAAAGTAAACCAAAATTCCCGGCACGAATTCGATTAATTGATTTTAGAAATCAATTGATCGACTTAAAATTTCGATTAATCGATTTGAAAATCGATTGATCGACTTGAAATTTCGATTAATTGATTTTTAAAATCGATTGATCGATTTGAAATTTCATGTGTTATTGAAATTGCGTCAGCGATTGATCGATTGATCGAATTTGATCGATCGAAATTTCAATTCGATCAATCGATTTTCCTGTGCTCCTCCAATTTGCAGAACTTCAATTTTCGCCTATTTTTGATTTCCATTCTACTTCTTGAGGCGACGAAAAGTCCATATCAATGTCTACGATATCGCGTCGTCAATTCTCCGGTAGAAAAACTTCATCATGAAGCGGTGTGATAAGCTTCGAGTATGTCGGGGTCCAAGCGTCACTTAGCCGTCTTGACTAACCATGAGTTCTCGGAGTCTGGCTTTCCCAACCACTTGACCAAGTACTTTTGAATTCCACCGTCATGGGTGGATATCGCCATATCATCTACTATCCCTTCGATCTCATCTCTGCGTTGTTTGTGTGGGGAAGGGAAGGGTAGGGGTTGCAGGGTGGGGCTGGAATTTGGGCTCGGGGCTGCTTGGAAGGGGTTGTGAGGGGGGTGAAATTTGAAAGAAGGAACCAGATCCTCCACATTGAATGTAGAGCTGACTCCTATATCTGGTGGAAGTTCGAGAACATATGCATTAGGGCCGCTCCTTGCCACAATTCTAAAAGGCCTAGTGCCACGGGCTTGAATTTTCTTCGTGGCTCCCAATGGGAACCACTCAAGCCTAACCCGAACCATGACGTAATCTCCAACCTGGAATTCCTTGAAGCGCCTGTCTTGTCATGAATATTTTGTATTGTTCATTGCTAGCATTAATTCTTTTTCTAATTTTGGCATGCAATTCATGTATATGATGTGCAAATGAATCGGCTGACTCGGAGACTCGATGAGATGCAGACATGGGAATAAGATCAATTGGTGTTCTAGGCCTATGACCAAGGACAACCTCAGAAGGACTCATACCTAGGGACCTATTAACTAAATTGTTATATGCAAACTCGGTTAAGGCAAAATAGAATCCCAAGTCCTAGGGTGATCACCAACAAGACCATGGAGAAGATTACCTAAGCTCCTATTGGTGGACTTCGTTTGGCCATCTGTTTGAGGATGATAGGCCGACGAAAATTAGAGCATGGTACCCATCATGTGCTATAAAATTTTCCAGAAGTAACTGGTAAATCTCACATCTTGATCCGACACAATCATTTGGGGTAAACCATGTAGACGCACAACCTCCCCGAAAAATAATTTGGCTATGTGAGCCGCATCGGAGGTTTTAAAACAGGGTATGAAGTGGGCCATCTTGGAAAAGCAGTCCACTCCCACAAAAATGGAATCGTGCTTCCATTGAGTCTTCGGAAGTCCTAGCATGAAATCCATGGAGACGTCTTGCCACGGGATGTGCGGCACGGGTAAAGGGGTGTACTAGCCAGTATTTTGTTTTATATGCTTTGCAACTTGGCATGTACGACATTGTTTTACGACCCTAGAGACATCTCTCACAAGGCTAGGCCAATAGAACCTATCCGCTACAAGCGCACTGGTCTTATCGCGCCCAAAATGTCTGGCAATCCCTCCGGCATGTAACTCCCAAATGAGGAAGTCACGCAATGAAGTGCGAGAGATGCACAAACGATTCCCTTTGAAAAAATACCCATCCAATAGGGTATACTCGGAGTTAATGTTGTTCGGATTTTCAAGAATAGCAGTGTATTCTGCCCCGAAGTCTGGGCAATCAGGATAATCTTGCTTCAACTGCTCAAATCCGACGACCTTGGTGCTCATAGACTGTAAAGTCATAACTCGACGACTAAGCGCAACAGTAGCCTTGTTCTCAGCACCAGCCTTATGCTTCAAAACAAATGTGAACACTTGAAGGTACTCGACCCACTTCGCGTGCCTCGGGTTCAACTTTTTTACGAAGCGAGAAGCGTAAAAGGCTTCGTGGTCAGAAAACAACACAAATTCTTGCGGTCTCAGGTAATGTTTCCAATACCACAGAGATCGGACGACCGCATAAAACTCCTCGTCATAGGTGGAGTATTTCTGCCTTGCCTCATTGAGTTTCTCACTAAAATAGGCTACAGGATGGCCTTCTTGGCTCAGCACTCCGCCTATGCCTACACCCGATGCGTCACATGCTACTTCGAATACTTTAGAAATGTCCGGTAGGCGCATGACGGGTGCAGTAACCATTTTCTCTTTTATCTCGGCAAAGGCTCTCGTCGCGGCTTTGCTCCACAAGAACTCCCATTTTCTCATGCAATCGGTAATGGGAGTCATGATGGTGCTAAAATTTCGGATGAAGCGACGATAAAACGTGGCCAAACCGTGGAAGCTACAGACTTCATGAATATTCCGAGGTTCGGGCCACTCCACATTGGCCTTAACCTTCGTAGGGTCCGCAACCATTCCGTCTACCGAGACAATGAATCCCAAGAATACAACAGAGTGCTACATGAAGGTGCACTTCTTGAGATTCGCATATAGCCTCTCTCTCCTCAAGGTTTCGCAAACCAACCTCAGGTGGATAATGTGTTGTCCCTTGTCTGGACTGTAAATCAGAATGCCATCAAAGTATATGACAAGGAACTTGCCAAGGAATGGCCTCAACACTTGGGTCATGAGCCTCATAAATGTGCTTGGGGCATTGGAAAGCCTAAAAGGCATGACCATCCACTCATAAAGACCGTCTTTGGTCTTGAAGGCGGTTTTCCATTCATCACCAGGGCGAATACGAACCTGATGGTAGCCACTTTTAAGGTCTATTTTTGAAAGATAGTGGCTCCAACCATCATGTCAAGCATGTCATCAAGCCGCGGTATGGGAAACCGATATTTAACACTGATCTTATTAATCGCACGGCTATCCACACACATGCGCCATGCACCATCTTTCTTAGGCGTGAGTAAAGCTGGTACGGCACACAGGCTCAAACTCTCTTGTATGAACCCCTTTTTGTAGCTCACTGACTTGCCGAGTCAACTCGGCATGCTCAACCAGATTCAACCTGTAGTGTGGCAGGTTCGGTAATGTCGATCCGGGAACTAAGTCAATTGCGTGTTGAATGTCACGCATGGGAGGGAGCTCATTAGGTAAGTCCTCAGGGAAGACATCCGCAAATTCATTCAGAATGGGCTCTACCTCCTTGGGGTACTCGCAGGCTGACTCAGAAGTACTCTCAACAGTAACAACGACATGCACAACACTCTCATCTTTCGATGCTCTCTCAAATTCTGAAGGGGTCACAATATTGATGGCCTTTGATTGACCTCCCTTCTTCTCAACTCTATTGACTGATGGTGCTTTGGGAGCCAAAGGGTTAAGAGTGATTTTCTTGCCCTTGTAATTGAACGTACAAACGTTAGATCGCCCAAAAATAGTCACGTTCAAATCATAGATTCATGGCCTCCCTAAGATAATGTGGCCCACATCCATCGGCACCACATCGCACCATAAGGTGTCGGAGTATGAACCCAACTGTATGGGTACACGACACCTCTGAGATACGGGAATGGATGAGGAGTCAACCCATGCGACTTTGTAAGGTCTCGGGTGGGCTTGTGTGGCCGAAGGTGTGACTATGTTCGACACCACATTGGTGCAGCTTCCGCTATCCACGATTACCTACAACTCTTTGTCCTACATGTGGCAAAGGTGTGGAAGATGTTCTCCCTTTGCCAATCCTCCTTTTCATCCCGTTGAGGTTGTGCAAAGGCACACCTCACAACTAGAGCGCGACCCATGCTATCACCTTCCTCGTCACTAGGTGTGGCATTCAGCTCAAAGACCTCTTCCTCATAAACTCCTTCACTTTCTTCTCCTTCTCCGTCAATAAAGAGATTCCTTTGTGGGTCTCTCGTAGGGCATTAGGCGGCAAAGTGTCCCAACCCTTGACATTTATAGCATTTGACATGAGATCCACTCTTCGAGGATTCTCCGACTACACCCTTACCTTTGTCAAACCTCACATTGGTAGATGTGGGTTGCGTGGGTTTGGCATGCGGGTTTCTAGCACTAGATTTCACTTCGCCTATACGGAATTGACCGGTGTGAAAATCAGATCGCCTAGTCACCGCCATTTTCAAATATCGTTCAAGGTCTTGAACGATGGTGTAACACTCGGCGAGAGTCTCAACAGGGTGGGAGACTAACTCTTTTTGCAAGTCATACCTCAACCCGGTACGAAATCTGGATAGAGTGACTTGAGGGTCTTCGGATACCTTGGCTCTCATCATGAACTCTTCAAATTTGCCAATGTAATCCGATACGGGCATACTACCTTGGCGCAAATTTTGCCATTGGTCAAGGAGACGGTGGTATTATGAAGAAGGGACGTACTTCTCTGTAAGTCGTTCCTTCATGACCTCCCAATGGGTAATGGGAGCACAACCCGCATTCGTTCTGATGCGTTCAACGTTGACCCAAAAGAGTTGGGCTTGGCCTATGAGCTTCATCTTAGCAAGTCTAACACATCTTTCATCGCTCATGCCAAACCACTCAAAGTTCTGGTCCATATCGGATAACCAATCGAGGAAAACCTGAGGGTCTAGTCTTCCATCGAAAGTCGGGAACTCAACTCGGACAGTTTTGAGGAGTCTCCCTTCTGGGTCGTAGTCATCTCCATGATGATCTAACCTATGGCTCCGGTTCCGATTATGTTGGTAGCCGTTTCGTTCAAATCGGGGACCATTACGCTCACGGTGTGGTTCAAAGTACTCATCACCCTCGTCTAACCGATTGGCTTGGTCCAACAACCTCTCATTGGACGTTTCGAGAGTCCTTTAGGCTGCCTCTAAGGTAGTCATTCGATCATTGATCGATTTTAGGTCAGCCCTTAGGCCGTTAAGAGCTTCGGTAATCCCACTCATGTCCATGGTGATACGGGTCACTACTGACGGGTTCTAGAATGGAATGCAAGATGAATATTTTGGCCAAAACAAAAATAATATGTCATGAAAATTAAAACGCAATGATTGCAATGTCACACAGTATGCCCTAACCTAGAATCTGGCTTTGATACCAAAACTGACGCAGGACGATACCCTAAACTACATGAATGCAATGATTAATTTTGCCGAAATTAAATTGGAATTAAATTAAACAATAAAACTTGCAAAATATAATGAATACCTCAGGCTTTCGTAGTATTCCTTGGGAAAATCACGCATAATTCAGGCAGGGTTCAATCTGAGCGATAGATCCGTTAGGTTGCAGCGCAAATCGATCCTAGAGATAGAACTTTAGATTTTTTCAGATTAGGGCGCTCACGATTCAATGATGGGATCATTGATTTTCTCTGAATATTAGGTGTGTAAGGTTTAATAATTCTGCTGGGCTCTACGGTTGTTGAATCGGATCGATTCAAGGATTTAGAGAAATTTAGGGTTTAGGATTTCACAAGAAGATGGTCGATTCAGGGTTGTAGAATCATGCAATCAAAGATAAAAGAGATAGATAGAATTGTAGGCTTCACACCCCTGGCTTCGCACCAAACCCTTCTCGGGAAGAAGATTCACTCTTCGTAGAGGCTCATCTCAAGCACACATAAGCAAAAACTCTTTTCATTCATAATCAATAATCAATTCTAATTACATTGTTTAAGGACCTTATCGAGGAGGTCTTACAATAAAAGAAAACCCTAAAACGAATATTAATTAAAAGACAATTAAACCCTTGAAATAAAAGTTCGAAAGTACACCAAAATTCCCAGCGCGAATTCGATTAATCGATTTTAGAAATCGATTGATTGACTTAAAATTTCGATTAATCGATTTGAAAATCGACTGATCGACTTGAAATTTCGATTAATCGATTTTTAAAATAGATTGATCGATTTGAAATTTCATGTGTTATTGAAATTCGCCGTTGTTGGTCGTTGTCAGTCGATTGATCGAATTTGAAATTTCGATCAATCGAAAATTTCGATTGATCAAAATTTCAATTCGATCAATCGATTTTCCTGTGCTCCAATTTTTAGAACTTCAATTTTCGCCTATTTTTGATTTCCATTCCGCTTCTTCCGACATCGGTACACGCGAAAAGGTCCATATCCGATGTCTACGATGTCGGCGTCCCTGTCAGGAAGAATGTAACAACTCAAAAATTTTAAGCTATAATACGTTAAATGAATGTATGTGCTTAACAAGGTACGCACCACACACTTAAGGCCTTGCATTTTGGACCATTGGATATAAGCCAACACCTTGTTTGCGTATACTAGCTTCACACCCAACAAACCCCCATTAGTTATAGAAGCTAACACACCGTTTCAGTGTGTGCGCTTCACACCAAAGCCACCCCCTTAAGTCATAAGCAAACCCGTGGGTTACTCACTTGTTTGCAAAAGAAAAGAAGAGAAAGAGGAGAAAGAGAAGGAGAAGAGAAAGAAGGGAACCATCTCCCTTGCTCCATCCCCTTGTGTGATTAATCTCCATCTCAACCTACATCTTCTTCATCGATTTACTGCAAGAAGGCACTGATCTTGCCGCAATTATGATCAAAGCGAAAGAGAACTCCGCCCATTTCAAACCCTCTTTTCCATTTGAAACCCAAACCCCGTGGATCTCGCTCTAGATCGCTCTATTTCACTTGGGAGAACCGTTAGGGTTGTTGGATACATCGAGGAGGATTGATCTCCACCACTACGATCGAAGGAATCAAAGGATTTCAAACAATCGAATGATTGCGAAGAGTGGAAGCCGATTCTTAGATGCGATCATCGTGAGCGTTGTGTGCACGATTCAAGGAGGTAAAATACGTATTTGATTCATGTATTGAATGTAAATTAAGTAGGATAGATTATATGCAAAAAGATAGGGCTTCAGATTTGAGAAATGGGTTTTGGAAAAGAGCAAGTCACACAGACTCGCTGCAGCGAATTGCTTGCTGAGTCACTCGTTGCAGCGAGTAGAAAAGTCGTTCCAGCGAGTTAGAGCGAGGTGCCGACACATGCTCGGTATTTCGGTCATAACTTTTTACTCCGAACTCGAATTGATGCGATTCTGCTGCATTGGAAAGAAGACAAAGAGCTCTATAAATTGTGTGAATTAACAATTTCACGAATCGAATGTTTTAAAGGTAAAAATTGAGCGGCAAGTTGAGACAAGTTCTACATGATCCAAGGTTAGCGCGAACTTGTCCATTTCGTCTCGGTTTTGAGAAAATACTTAAGTACGTCAAAGTATTTGTGATTTAAAATCAATCCTTAATGTATCATCATATTTGTGATATAGATTGAGGATTGCAGCTATCAACGAGGACTTTGGATCTTTGCGGTTAGTTTTATGCCACATCGGACTAAAATGGGGAAAATTTAATACCAAATTACATTTTTGACTTTGTTCATAGACTCATATGATGGCTGTTTGATAAGCTATGATTTGTTTTGAAAATGGAATTAGAACTTGTTGCTTTGACTGTAGGGAAAATCGATGCACAATTGAATTTTTGTGAATTTGATACATAGTTTCTTTGATATAATCGATTTGAATGTGAGGTTTAGAAATGGATTTAGAGATGGTGAATGTGTATAGATCTTGGAACATTGAAATATCGTATCTTTGAAATTGAATAGTGTAGGGAAATTACAACGCAAACTTACATGTTTGAATTTGAATGCATAGATGCTTTGATATGATCAAATAGAATGCGACAATTGGACTGCTTTTTAAATAGTATTTGAACACTTTGAAATTTGAACTTCGAGTGTATGAATTTTGAATGTGATATTGGTTTGAAATAAACTGAGATTTTAGGAATGGATTTGGAACTTGCTAATTGATTTTTTTTTTTGAATGCTTCGAAATGCCGTAAATCATAGACTTGTACTTGAACTTTTGGATATGTCGAATCCCTTGAATTTTGAGTTCGAACCCTTGGACACCTTGGACATTTTGGATATCTTGGACACCTTGGACATCTTGGATACCCTTGGACACGCTTGCATACCCTTGGACTTGTGCATACATGCATGCATCCCTTGTACCGGAACGGCGGGTTATCCGTACACACATACACATACCCTTGAACCGGTACAACATGTTATCCGTACACATATGCATAAACACCCTTGGAAATTGAAATCGACACTCTTGGATATATCGAATCCCTTGAATTTTGAATTCGAACCCTTGGACACCTTGGACATCTTGGATACCTTGGGCATCTTGGACACCTTGGACATTTTGGATATCTTGGACATTTTGGACATCTTGGACACACTTGCATGTCCTTGGACTTGTGCATACATGCATTGCATCCCTTGTTCCGGTACGGCGGGTAAACCATACACACATACACATAGCCTTGGATCGGTACGGCGGGTTATCTGTACACATGCATAAACACCCTTGGAAAATCGGATACCCTTGGAAATCGACACCGTTGGAAATGGAAATTGACACCCTTGGAAATTGAGATTGACACCCTTGGAACATTGAAAACTTGGTTTTGGATGCAAAAATGTGATAATTGGAACTTTGTTTGATTTGAAAATGTGCTCATTGAAACCCTGTTTTGACATGGACTGCTTTCGAAATTCCGCTTTGCAATTTGGTTTCAGAATGAAAATGTTTTTTTTGAATATTGTCATTGAACTTATGCATTGACAAGATAAAAATGTAACTGTTATTGAGTTTTCTCTACTGAACTTAGACTGTTAGCTGACTCCGACTATACGTCACAAGTACTGAAGTTAGCAAGGAACCAGAAGGCAGAGCAGATCTTCCTCCTTAGGTGTTTGACTGTAAGTATAGTTGAACGTAGATTTTTGGGCTCGGTACGTCCAATGAACGTTGTAGAAGAATAGAATTCGTTTTGTATAAACATATTGTACACCACTGTTTTAGGTGATGATCGGCCATTGTATTGTATTTTGTATAGAAATGGAGATTTTGCTTTCGCTATGTACATAATGTCTACTTAATTTCTGCATTGATGCCAAGGATGCTACTGTAATTGATTGTGATCAGCGATCTGATGGCACGAATTTTGGGGTAGAAAATCCGGGTCGTCACATCCACCTCCATTATTCCCAAGCCTTCAAACCATAGCCAAGCTCCCTCTCATACCATCATTCCCAACCTTCCTACTTCCAAGCTTTAGCAAAGTTAGGACCCATCTCTAACCCATTTGCCTTCCGAAGCCCATCAGAGTTAGCATCAACGCAAAGATCCGATGGCGGTGCTGCAAGGGCCTGAGAGCTCCGGCTCTCCCCTCTTTCTCTACCTTCTATTTTCTCTCTTGCTTTTCCCATATCCTATGAATTGAGCTGTTATGCCTCCAAAATTTTAGTGATTGCGGAGAGCTCAATAGGATCCGAGTGCCTTCGGGCAAGGGGAAGTGCCGCTCACTTTTCTTCTTTATTTGTTTTTATTTTGAGCCATAGTATAGACCTCTTATGAGAGGGCCGATTAGGTGCCTAACACCTTCCTAATTGGTAACTGAAGTTTTTACCTAGAGGCTTTGGCGTTGACCGGTGATCGGAGTTAAATCTAGCACTTCGGTGCCTACGATATTTGATTTGGGTATCCCGGGACACCAAAAGCTCCGGGTGGCGACGCTTTATTTTTTATTATCGCCTCATCGTCGCGACGGACCTGCCAGGTCCACTGCTGCACAATTATGTACATTTTTTTGAACTTGATTCAAAGTTTCGAATTCTGAACTTTAATTTTGCTTATTCATGTCTGATTATATATATTTGTAATTACTTTGTTTGCCTAACCATAGTTATTATTCTTAGATTAGGCTTTTGAACAGCTTTATCAAATCAGGTTTGACATATTGAGGTTTAGGGTTATTCACAGTCCATCAAAATTTGTGGTAATGAAGAGTTGCAGTAGACAAACATGGATTGAAATAAATGTGGCCATAACTATCATCTGTTGAAAAAGCAGGATTATAAATTTCATAGGCCATTGAAACAAACACATGTTTAAATAAATAAATTACAAGTTGAAGTAGATGACAAGCCATTGACCTGATCAATGAAGAATTTAAGTGCCCAAAGACCAACAATATCTGCTTTTGCTTCTTCTAAGGCTGAGTGGAGTTCTTGTAGTTCCTTCATCATAAACATAAGTTAAGACTGTCAGATCAAAGAAATCTCCATCGTAAATAATGGTTTGCTCATGGTGTCAAAACGTCAGCGCTGTGCACTGAAAGTAAAGTGACAAAATAAGGGTATGGGACTAATATGGTGTATGAGATAGTCGGGAAAAAGGCAATATATGGGAAAATAAGGGAAAAACCGAAAGTTAATAAACCTGTAAAATAGGGAAGACGAAAAAAAATGGAAAACCGGGAAAAAATGAGATAATATTAATTTTTTTTAAAAAAATTAACACATTTAAAAAAATATATAGGATAAAAACGTTTAATATGTGAAATATGCATATTGTACGAAAGTACATGTTTCATTAAAAAACATGGGTATTATACATGTTTAGGACATTGCCACAAAAAACGCATATTATATGCGTATTTTTCAAAAAAACACCGTATTTTGACAATGACTGAAACCATATGAGAATGTATTAAATAAACTTACCAAGTCTTAGAGAGCAAACTACTAACTTTATGATTGACACTATCAAGTTGAAGCACACAAAGATAAAAACAGTAATTTGATCCAAACATATTTCTCCACAGTAAAATAAAAATGAAGAATAGGACAAAATGATACAATACCAGTCTCACTGTCGACTGCTGACCACTTGGAAGCTTTATGGTATGAGGTCCAATCCCATGACAACACTCATGGCAAATTATGTGAGTGAAAAAAGACTCAAAATCAACATATTCCTTCTGTTCCTCTTTAATACAAATATCTGCTATAGGTTGAAGGATATGTTTGAACCTGGTTAGGATAGATGACCGACAAAGTTCAGAGTCATGCCCAAAAAATCCGTAGTTATCTAAGAGAAACATGGTTATGAATGGTCTAATAATCTTTAGGTAGCTCTATTAACACCCACGGAATCTTGGAGGGCACCTACGCCAAAAACCATCGACTGCTTTGAATGAGACGATAGGGATCCATTTTCGCTCGAATTATCTTCCACACAAGGGATCTTGAGATCATGCGAATACCATCAGATGGTTAGTTCTTTATTCCACATGGCACAGATCCAAAAAGATGGCCCTAAAATCACGTTTGAGCGTGGTGGGTGCCTGTGATTTAGGGCTATTTTTTTCAGATTTGTGCCACATGGAATAAAAAACTACCATCTCATGGTACGCCCATGATCTTAAGATCCCTTGTGTGGAAGATTGGGGCAAAAAACGGTCCCCATTGTCCGATTCAAAGCAATCAATGGTTTTTGGCATATGTACCCTCTGCGATTCTGTGGGTGTTAGTAAAGCTACTCTGATCTTTATCGAAACTTATTTGACTGTACAGAGTATTGTCCAGAAATTACTTTGCCTCTGAAACATTCTTGAGCATGACCATTGATGTTCCACGCTCATTTACTATACGCTCATCATTTGGTAAATTGAAAGCAACAGTTTGAGGACCTTTCACATCCTGACGTGACATAATAGTAATTAGTTCAAACCCAAGCAAAGCTATTTCACAACTGAAAAGAATACTGCCTTTCTCACAAAAAGAAAAAGAGAAAGAAAAGTATCCTTTGTCATTAACAAGCAGAACATGGAACTCTCTGTAAAAAGTAAACTGTAACTAATTAACATATATGAAAAATCAAGCTTATTTGGCATCAGCTTTTCTTTTTTCCACTGTTACATAGATACATGGTACAAGTGTCAAGTATCAAGGCAGAATAGGTGTTTGGCATGAGAATTTCTGAAAAATCTAATACGATGGCATGGACGTGAAAAATGAAAAAACAAAAAAACAAAAATATATATAGTAAAATAAAAGAAATATTAGAGACCTAATCGAGGAACCTACTTGATGAAAAACGATAAGTACACAATGTTTATCAAGAACCTCACTTAAAATATTCCATATTATACAAATGATTTTACTGAAATGGTAACTTATTTTACCATGTTGAAACGACATACACTTTGATGATATTTAGGTATATGTCTAAAAATTTGTGTCGAGGCAAAATTCCAAAAGTAGAAGCGTCCATGTAACACTGCTTTTTTCTCAGAATCAGGAACGCAAACACAGTTTGGGCTACTTTAGTTCCATAATTGAGTGCACATGCTAAAATCCTAAATATCTAAACCTTTTTTTTATGGGTAAGCTGGGATTAGCCTGATGCGGGACGGCAACCCCTCAAGATGATTATGAGATGATAATTGCTTGCATTAAGCTAATTAATCGAACAATTAGAACCCAAATTAAAGAGATACCTCAGGGTTCGTGGATTTTCGCGTAGGTAGGCATGTTAGGTTCGACTAGGGTCCAATCCAACGCGCGAGATCCGTTAGGTTTGTGGAAGGTGAGATCCAAGAGATAGAACTCTAGCATCCTCTAGGACGGGCATTCGCTCAGCATCCAATGGGGAATCGTGTGGTTCCTCGCTAGGGCTTTGAATCAAATGCTCAAATTTCGAGCTCAATAGCGGTCGTGGATGATGGGTTGAGATTTGAATCAATCAACAAGGATGGACATCAAAATTAGCTCAAGAGGTAGGGTTTTTGTAAAGACCCATATTTTGAACCCGGGTTACACTAACCCTGTGTGCATATTCGACTTGGCGACCGATGTCGCCATTTGTGTTGGATTATTATTTAGATGTGATTGTGCGGACGGATTTTGATTTAGAGCACGTTTGGACTCTCGTGCGAAAGCCGTGCACCAACCCCGGTGTGCCGCTCAAACACCGGATTTGAAATATTAAAATTAGAAGTTTAACACACTAAAGAGTGTGTGTGTGCTTAACACATGTGAGAAACCCATTATAAGAGAAGTCCCTCTTGTTTTACACTAGGTTACGTTATTGCTTAAGAAAGAGACGAGAGCCCAACCGCCTGAAACCCTAGCCGCATTTAGAGTCGTTTGATCGTCATGAAGCATTGCCATCGATCATCGTAAGAGATCTGTTCCCAAACCCTCTTCTCTAGAAAACCTTTTTCATTTGAGATCCATTGAACTTAGAACGAACTTGAATCAACATTGGATTCGTTTTTTACGTTTGGGGAAGGTTGAGATTATTGGGAACGAATAGGAGTCGTCCTTTTGAACTCGTGGGATCGATCGCGGCACGAATCGTCGAAGAAATCCATCGGTTTCGTTCCGAAAATTCCATTTGCGCTACTCCTTTTCAAATCGGGAAATCCTTGGGAAAAGGTATGATTTTAATTATACCTTTGCGCTACTCGTGGGATGTGTATGATTCAATTTGGGTGAAAACGAGGCGAAAGATTGCAATTTTATGTGAAATTGCAATCGATCGCACAGTTGCTGTAGCTCGCGCGCGCGAGGATTATCATTGCTCGAGCGAGGAATCGCCAGAAGTTTGACTTTAGAAGTCGTATACTCGAAAAAGTTAATTATATTGTAGTCTCTGTGCTTGCTCGTGCGAGTACAAATTATGATTTTGTCTTCATTTTTTGATCTCTTTCCGAATTATGTGATTATTATGTTACTAGACACGTAACATAAGGTCGGTATGGTTGCTAGGTTATAGTGTGGGTCGTGGCACCGTCCGTTAAGCTTTGTTTGGACTCCGGTTTTGTGTGAAACGCCCCGAGGTAGGAGAATCTCATCACTACCGCATTTTATTTTAATTCGTATGGATATTTTGAATTAGAACCTTTGAACTTGCATATGCCATTGAAATCATGTCTGTAAACTGAAAATCTGATATAAACTCTAAAATCTGAAGTCTGAACTATGTATAAGAAACATGCAATTGAACTATATTAGTATATGCATCTGTTTTATGATTCACCTGAACGACCCCTCAAAATTCCTGAACAATTTCCTGGCGCAAGTTGCCCTCTTGAGTGTAGGGGCTTGTTGCATCCTGAAAAAGGGTTCATGAACGACGTTGGTAGGTAGGGGTTCCCATCGGCTATATTCCTGCTCTCGAGATATAGTTAACTCGGGAGGTATTTTAAGTTGAGGATTAAGTCATGAATTACTGAACTTTGCATATAGAAGTTAGAGACACTAAGACGCTGAATATCTGCATCTGCTTGGAATCTGTTTTCACCTATTTAGAACTTGATCTTAGATATAATTTTCTGCATTTAAATTCAGTCTTTTACCGCATTATCTAGCTCTGACATATTATATTCCGAAATATGTTTTGAAAACTATGTTGGTTAAAATACAATGCCGTTGATGATATTTTTCTACTGAGCTTTGTTGGTTAGCTCACTCCGACTATACGTCACAGGTCTAGGTACTGATGCGGCAGTTCAGGGTTGCGAGACAAGTTGGCGAACTGACCTTTCCTATACCTGAAGGATTGGAAAAGTTGGGTCGTCACAGTTTTAGGGGAATACAAGCAATCAAATAATAAGGAACAAATGCAAGAAATAGCAAGAAATTAGAAAAAGAGCAAGAGAGAAGATCAAGGAAAATACATGGGCAGCATACCCTTGGCCTCACATCAAACTCATAAGGGGAAGAAGACTAACTCTCCATTAAAGCTCATTTCAAGCTCAAAATGCAATGCACTCTTTTCATTAATCAATAGTTGCCCAAGATGGCATACATAAAGGACCTTACATAGCAAGTAGAAAAAGGACTAACCCTACAACGGCAAAGTTAAGAAAATATTCCATGCGCAAATCCACTCGAGCAAGTTTGCTTCTCGCTCGAGCGAGCTTTCAGAATTCCATGCTAAAATTTTTGGTGAATCTCACTCGAGCGGGATCCAACGCCACTCGAGCGAGTTTGGGCAGAAACTCTTCAACCAACTCTCTGCTCGAGCGAGAACCACTCGTTGAGTCCTTCATTACTTCTTTTACCGGTAGACTTGATGCAACACAAATTCAATGTCCATGCTGTCGGTGTCTCTGTCGTAGCCACAAATAGATGGGGTAAGGCTATGATGATGATGGTGGTGGTGGTGGTGAAGCTGGGATTAAACTTGCAATCTCAAAATTGCAATATTGGCAACCTTCCACTTGAGCTATAGGTTGAACCCTATTTATCTAACTTTCCTGAGCAGCCTGCTTATATAGCCTTCAAACTTGGAGTGAAAGTCATATATAAATGGATGAATCATCCGTCCAGTTGTAAAAAGAAAAAACTAATTGGTCCTACAGGTCATGTAAACAATATGACGGGGATGCCACATACATGGACATTGGATACGGACCATATCATTTCTACCGACGGCGGAAGAGACAGAATAAAGATCAGAATTAGGCGAAGAGGAGACAAAATTTGGAGAATTAGAAGAGATTGCAAATTTCGATCGATTGAAGGCTAATTTCGATCGATCGAACTTCGTAGGGAATTATATAGCTCCGGAGTATATAATTCGATCGATCGAATTATATACTCGATCGATCGAGTTTCAAATTCGATTGATCGAATTTCTGCGACGATATTTTGACATATTTTTTCGATCGATCGAATTTCACTTTCGATCGATCAAAATCGCACAAACGAGTTCGAGTTGTTTTAGAAGTTAAATTTCGAACTTTAAACTTTAGGGGTTTATTTGTCTTTTATTTAATATTCGTTTTAGGGTTTTCTTTTATTGTAAGACCTCCTATATAAGGTCCTTAAGCTAAACAATGTGATTAGTTTATTGATTATTGAATGAGAGCTTTTGCTTTGTGAAGAGAGAGTCTTCTTCCCTGTGATGGGTTTGGTGTGAGACCAAGGGAGTGATTCCCATATATTTTCTTTATCTTTGTCATCGATTTGCTTTGCTTAATTATATTTGTTATCTCGCGATTTGTGTTTGCTTTTCTAAACCTTAGCCCAATTGTTTCCTTTCGATCCCTAAACCCTCAACCTGTTGAATTCTTAAACCAAACAAAGCCAATACCCTTTTCCAAACCATAAACCAATCTGAAAACCATAAGCCTTTTACAAACCATAAATTCCTTTCACAACCCAATTTGGAATCCGTGAATCTACAGCGGACTGAAGACGAACGCCTAAGCCTGGAAAAGCTAGAGTCCTATCTTGAGGCCGATCTCGCCTCAACTCTAAAAGTACTTGCGCATTGGACTGGACCCTATTTGGAACTTGTGTGATCTACCCATCAAAATTCTGCAAACGCTAAAGGTATCAAAGATAATTTTGCGATTAAACTTGAATTAATTTATTTAATTTCGACAAAATCTGCATTAAAATCATATTCATGCATTTTAGGGTCGTTGTCCCACGTCAGTTTTGGTATCAAAGCCCTAGGTTTTCTAGGTTAGAACCCTAATAGACCTTGTGTTCACCATGGCTTCGGATAAGGTTCTTAATACTCTTAGAGCTATGCGAGAAGAATTGGGTGCGACTAAAGCACGTTTGAATACCATAGAGCAAGCCCAAACATCCCTAGGAGTTGGTAATGATAGATTACGTGATCGAATCAACACCAAGAGCGTGAGTGCCCTCACTTTCAACGTAATGGATGCCAAGATAGCCGGAACCGTAGGGATCATCGTAGAGATGACTATGACCCCGAAGTTCAACTCATCAAGAACATTCGAGTTGAGATTCCGACTTTCGATGGAAGAATGGACCCTACCGTCTTCCTCAATTGGCTTTCCGACATTGACCAACACTTTGATTGGTATGTCATAAATGACGACCGTTGCGTTAAACTCGCTAAAATGAAGTTGGTTGGTCAAGCTCGGCTTTTCTGGCTCAATGTTGAGCGCATCAGGGTGAATGCGGGTTGTCCCCCCATTACCCGTTGGGACGACATGAAGGAACGATTTACTGAGAAGTATGTTCCTTTATCATACCACCAACGCCTCCTCGACCAGTGGCAAAATTTACGCCAAGGTAGTATGCCCGTTACCGATTACATTGCCAAATTTGAAGAGTTCATGATGAGGGAAAAATTGTCGGAAGACCCTGAAATCACCCTCTCTAGATTCCGCACCGGATTGCGACTTGATTTGCAAAAAGAGCTAATTTCTCACCCCATAGAAACTCTTGAAAGATGCTATGCCGTTGTGTAAGATCTTGAACGGTACTTGAAAACTACGGTGCTGAAGAGGACCGAGTCACAATATAGCGGTCAACGATCCGGTGAGGGATGATTTAATCCTCCTCCCAAGCCTACACAACCCGCCCCTACCAATTCTAGGTTTGAAAAGGGAAAAGGTGTAGTCGGAGAATCCTCAAGGGTTAATTCTCAAGTGCTATATATGTCATGGGATGGGACACTTTGCCGCCCAATGCCCCACGAAAGAACCCCAAAGGACTCTCTTCATTGAGGGAGAGGAGGATGATGATGAGGTAGTGGTTGAAGAAGAAACATTTGAACCGGTTAGCACACCCAGTGATGAGGAGGGTGATGCTATTGGTCATGCTTTAGTTGTGAGGTGTGCCCTTACACAGCCTCAATGGGATGAAAAGGATGACTGGCGAAGGGAGAACATCTTCCACACCTTTGTCAGATTTGGTGAAAAGAATTGTAGGGTCATTGTGGATAGCGGTAATTGTATTAACGTAATATCAACTCATGCAGTACGCCGCTTGAGGCTTACACCTGAAGCCCACCCGAGACTTTATAAAGTCGCATGGGTCAATTCTTCATCCATTCCCGTGTCGAAAAGGTGTCATGTACCGATTCAGTTAGGTTCATATTCGGACACCTTATAGTGGGATATGGTGCCGATGGATGTGGGTCATATCATTTTGGAAAGGCCGTGGCTCTACGACATGGGCGTGACTCTTTCTAGTTGAACAAGCATTTGCACATTCATGCATAAGGGCAAAAAGATCACTTTACACCCTTTGCCTCCCAAAACACCTTCGACCAACACCGTCGAAAAGAAGGGCGAGTCTTCTAAATCCATTAATATTGTGAGCCCTTCTGAATTCGAGAGAGCATATAAAGATGAGAGTGTGGTGTACGTAGTTGTCACCGTAGAGAGTGCTCCCGAGTCGATGAGCGAGTGTCCCCAGGAGGTTGAGCCAATTTTACCGAACCTATCCCACTATAGGTTGAATCCGGTTGAGCACGCCGAGTTGACTCGACAAGTCAATGAGCTCCTTCAGAAGGGGTTCATCCAAGAGAATCTGAGCCCGTGTGCCATACTTGCCCTACTCACTCCTGAGAAAGATGGTACGTGGCGCATGTGTGTGGATAGCCGTGCGATCAATAAGATTACTGTTAAATATCGGTTTCCCATACCAAAGCTCGATGACATGCTTGATATGATGGTTGGTGCCACGATCTTTTCAAAGATAGACCTTAAGAGTGGCTACCATCAAATCCGCATCCGCCCCGGCGATGAGTGGAAAACTGCCTTTTAGACTAAGGATGGTCTCTATGAGTGGATGGTCATGCCATTTGGGCTTTCTAATGCCCCGAGTACTTTCATGCGACTCATGACCCAAGTGTTGAGGCCGTTTCTGGGCAAATTCCTTGTTGTTTATTTCGATGACATCTTGATCTATAGTCACGACAAGGATCAACACTTGATCCACCTTAGGCCGGTTTGTGAAACCCTCAAGGGCGAGAAGTTGTTTGCTAATCTGAAGAAGTGCACTTTCATGCAACCTTCCGTTGTCTTCTTGAGATTCATTATCTCGGCCAATGGAATGGTCGCGGACCCCGAAAAGGTTAGAGCCATTGTGGAGTGGCCCGAGCCTAAGAACATACACGATGTCCGTAGCTTCCATGGTTTGGCTACTTTTTATCGTCGCTTCATCAGAAGTTTTAACACCATTATGGCCCCAATTACTGATTGCATGAAAAAGGGGAACTTTAATTAGGATAAAACAGTGACAAAAGCCTTCGCTGAGATCAAACAACGAATGAGTAGTGCACCCGTCATGCGATTGCCAGACTTTTCTAAAGTCTTTGAAGTCGCATGCGACGCATCGAGTGTAGGCATAAGAGGAGTGCTTAGCTAAGAGGGTCACCCTGTGACCTATTTTAGTGAAAAACTTAACGAGGCGAAGCAAAAATACTCCACCTATGATAAGGAGTTCTACGCGGTCGTTCGATCTCTTTGGTATTTGAAACATTACCTTAGACCGCAAGAATTTGTGCTGTTCTCTGACCATGAAGCGTTACGCTTTCTTGCTTCACAGAAGAAGTTGAACCTAAGGCACGCGAAGTGGGTTGAGTACCTTCAAGGGTTCACATTCGTGTTAAAGCATAAGGCCGGTGCTGAAAATAGGGCCGCTGATACACTTAGTCGGTGAGTGGTGACTTTGCGCACAATGAGCACTGAGGTCGTCGGGTTCGAGAAGTTAAAGGATGAGTACCCCGTGTGCCCAGATTTTGGAGTTGAGTACACTGCTCTCCTTAGCAACCCGACCAGCACACACTTCGTGTACACCATCCAGGATGGGTACTTGTTTAAAAGCAACCGCCTTTGCATCCCTCGCACTTCATTGCGTGACTTTCTCATTTGGGAGTTATATGCTGGAGGGATGGCAGGATATTTCGGACGTAATAAAACTGTTGTGCTCGTAGAGGATAGGTTCTTTTAGCCTAGCCTAATGAGAGATGTCGCCCAGGTCGTTAAGCATTGTCGTACTTGCCAAGTGTCAAAACAGACCAAACAAAATACCGGTTTGTACACCCTGTTACCCGTGCCACACACACCGTGGCAAGACCTCTCTATGGATTTCGTGCTTGGACTTCCTATGACCCCTAGGAAGCATGACTCCATCTATGTCGTAGTGGACCGATTTTCCAAAATGGCCCACTTCATTCCTTGTTCCAAAACATCCGATGCATCCCATATTGCTAAATTATTTTTCGCGGAGATAGTGCGTCTTCATGGGTTGCCCAAAACCATTGTGTCTGATAGGGATGTTAAATTCACTAGTTATTTTTGGAAAACCCTTTGGCCCATGATGGGCACATTACTTCAATTCTCAACAGCTTACCACCCTCAAACGGATGGCCAAACCAAAAGCACCAATAGGAGCCTTGAGAATCTCCTTCGTAGTCTTGTCGGTGATCATGTTAGGACCTGGGATACCATCTTACCCACCGTTGAGTTTGCCTATAATAATTCTGTCAATAGGTCTATAGGCATGATCCTTTTGAGGTAGTACATGGCCATAGGCCTAGGACCCCATTAGACTTGATCCCCATGTCTGCATCCCATAGAGTGTCAGAGTCTGCCGATGCATTTGTACAACACATTCATAGCTTGCATGCCGAAATTAAACAAAAGATTAATTCAAGCAACAGTCAATATAAATTATCTGCAGATGCTCACAGGCGTTATAAAGAATTTCACGTGGGTGATTATGTGATGGTCCGGGTTAGGCTTAAGCGATTCCCATCGAGATCCGAGAAGAAGCTCCAATCTCGAGGCGCTAGGCCTTTTAGAATTTTGGCTAAGAGTGGTCCTAATGCATACGTGCTTGAGCTTCCTCCGGGCACGGGGGTTAGTTCAACGTTCAATGTGGAGGACTTGGTTCCTTGGGTTTCACCCCACCTCTTGAACACCCACTCCAGCCTCCTCCTAGTCCAAGCTCCAATCCAACCTTGCAACCTATACCTCTTCCTTCCCCAAGCAGACAGAAAACAGATGAAATAGAGGATATAATCAATGATCATGTCGTCTCTACACATGACGGGGGATTCCAGAAGTACTTGGTTAAATGGGTCGGCAAACCGGAGTCCGAAAACACTTGGGTCCACTAGAATGAAGTTCATCGCTTGAACCCCGACCTGCTAGGCATCTACCACGAGTGTGTTTCATCGGTGATGAAACCTTTTTGGTCCAGGAGAATTGACGGGATGCCACATACATGGACATTGGATACGGACCACATCGTTTCTACCGACGGCGGAAGAGACGGAATGGACATCAGAATTAGGCGAAAAGGAGACGAAATTTGGAGAATTAGAAGAGACTGCAAATTTCGATCGATCGACATATATATTCGATTGAACGAAATACTCGATCGATCGAACTTCGTAGGGAATTATATAGTTCTGGAGTATATAATTTGATCGATCGAATTATATACTCGATTGATCGAGTTTCAAATTCGATCGATCGAGTTTCAAATTCGATCGATCGAATTTCTGCGGCGATATTTTGATATATATTTTTTTGATCGATTGAGTTTCACTTTCAATCGATCGAAATCGCGCAGACGAGTTCGAGTTGTTTTAGAAGTTTAATTTCGAACTTTAAACTTTAGGGGTTTATTTGTCTTTTATTTAATATTCGTTTTAGGGTTTTCTTTTATTGTAAGACTTCCTATATAAGGTCCTTAAGCTAAACAATATGATTAGTTTATTGATTATTGAATGAGAGCTTTTACTTTGTGAAGAGAGTCTTCTTCCCCGTGATGGGTTTGGTGTGACACCAAGGGAGCAATTCCTATATATTTTCTTTATCTTTGTCATCGATTTGCTTTGCTTGATTATATTTGTTATCTCGCGATCTGTGTTTGCTTTTCTAAACCTTAGCCTAATTGTTTCCTTTCGATCCCTAAACCCTCAACCTGTTGAATTCCTAAACCAAACAAAGCCAATACCCTTTTCCAAACCATAAACCAATCCGAAAATCATAAGCCTTTTACAAACCGTAAATTCCTTTCACAACCCAATTTGGAATCCGTGAATCTACAGCGGACTGAAGACGAGCACCTAAGCCTAGAAAAGCTAGAATCCTATCTCTAGGCCGATCTCGCCTCAACTCTAAAAGTACTTGCGCATTGGACTGGACCCTATCTGGATCTTGTGTGATCTACCCATCAAAATTCTGCAAACCCTAAAGGTATCAAAGATAATTTTGCGATTAAACTTGAATTAATTTATTTAATTTCGGCAAAATCTGCATTAAAATCAAATTCACGCATTTTAGGGTCATTGTCCCGCGTCACAATATATAACTTCGATGAAAGGGGACATAATCCTCTTGAGAAAGGGATGACTTCTCACCTCAGTAGTTGATGTGCTCACCCGGATCACATCTATGATAGAACATTGCATTGGATCAGAATCCACAAGAAGCTAATAGAAGCTATATTCTGGGCAAAAAAAAAAATTGTTGCAGTAGTTTTAGATGAAGTATGTTAGTAATCAATTGGGGAAGAAGTAAAGATGTGCCCTAAACTTATAGTGACTACTAAATGTTTTTGTAGTAAGACCAAACAGATTTTGACTAGTGCTTGTAGCCTAAAAATTACTTGTTGGGGCACACCAACATATGGCATGAACACATGGATAAAATTGGACTCTGCCAGTTGAGGCACAAGCTCTATAATGGAATCTGCTGGAAGTAGCCAAAAAAAAAAGAACTATCAGGTCCGAGTAAAATAGCAATGATTCGAAGCACTTGTTTTTACACTATTTTGGAAACCCAAGGACTCGATCATATGGATATATAATTTGAAGTGAGTAAACAGAATTTCATACTCGATCTCATAGATATAGAATTCTGTGGGAAGCCGTATTCGATGAAAGTCATATGTATGGCTTGGAGGGAGATCTTTCATATCTTTCGAGATCCACCATACACTACGGGGTCAAAAAGCCACCTTATAAAAAGAAAACTGATTTTTGAAGAAGAAGAAATGAGAAGGATTCACTTCTCTGCAGCCATTTCTCAGCATTTTCTAATTAATTTGTTCCAAGTGGATGCTGATTATCTCTCAAACTTAAATATAGCCAGTTTTTTAATCTACAGTAGTATTAAGGAATTATTCATCTGCTATGGAGAACATTCCAAAAATGCCATTTGCAGTGATCACCAGTTAACTGGTATCCACTAACTCGTGAGTTTTATATCTTCTGACCAAAAACAATATCCCAAATTCCAAATGCAGCGTACTGTTCGTTGCCATCCCTTTATGCACTGCCCTTATTTCGCTATTAAAAGTCTAAGAGTCCCTTAAAACCTATAGGGCTCAGCTTCCTTCATGTTATATTAACACTGCAGGAAAGCTACATGCCATGGTAGAACTTTTCCTACTCAAACAACTGTGTGGCACTAGACTTGTGCCAGCTTACAGGCCAAGTCAGCCTTCCCAACATGCAGCCTTGACCTTGGTGAATTGTCACAAAACACTCAAACACTCTATGTCAAGTTGTGGGCTTATCAAAGATTTACTGTCACTGACAGCCAGGTGGATAAGGCAAAGGGACTAGGACTAGAACAAGGTGCATATCACTCCTTGGATTCCATTAAGAAGCTTACAACTCTTGGATGGATTGGTTGGCTGCTCTCCAAGTGAGGGGCATCTTTATTTATAAGGTTTTGACCTTGAATTGTAGGCTTTTAACCTTGACATCAATGGTTAAGATTGTATCACTTGGCACTCATCCAATGGTCATAAGGTTCCAGACTCTTCTCTAGTACTTAGAAACTGTAAGTGAATTCCTTTACTACGCTTCTAGAACCTTCAAGGAATTCTAGAAGCTTTCAAAACATTTTAAAACTAACAGAAAATTTCTAGATCTATTTTAGATAGATACTGGAAGTGCAGTCTAACAGTGATTTGAGGTTCTTTTCTGACATACCACTAACTTCACTTTTATAAAAAAAAATTGCCCCCAAACCTTTTAGGTTTTGCTTTCTTAGAGCAATTATCATAACAAAGAAATCATCTTTATAGAATGCTTCTGTACATGAGTACCAAAATATTTCACAATGATTCTAGTAGCAAATGCTTCATTGCTTTCAAATGAAACAAAAAAATAGTATCGTATATTTCTTGTTAATATACAGAGGCCCGAGCATATAGGTTAGAATGCAAGGGGGATCCATGCATTTGAACCAAGTGGGCCCACGTGCCACGGCAACTTGCCAAGGACGATCAAGGACCACCCAAAAATCCATAGATATCCAACGTCCAAAATGTGGGCAACGGGGCCTTCATTCTGGTAGGCAACTCCTAGATGTGATGCTTATGGCTCATGAAGTGATCCACTCGGTTAAATCGAGATGGAAAAGGCGTACGACAGGGTTGGAGGATTGTAGAAAATGGGGTTTGGTGACAAATGAACTAGATGGCTTAAAGGTTGCTGCGGGTCAGCGAGATTCTCCATCCTTGTTAATGGCTGCCCCAAAGGATACTTTCGGGACACGAGGGGTCTGTGACAAGGGGACCCTTTATCTCTGTTGCTCTTTAATGTGGTGGGTGAGGCTCCACATAAAATTCTCAATCTTTGTACTGTCCTTAATTTGTTCAGTGGATTTAAGATTGACCAAAGCTGTTCTGTCTCACATCACCAATATGCGGAAGATACGGTCATCTTCTATGGTGCCTCAAACGAAGAGGTGAATAGAGTCATTTTTTTTTTTGATTGATAAAAGGATTTATATTGAAGAACAGCAAGACGCTGTCGGAAAGACAATACAAAACAACACGACCAAAAACAGAGGAAAACACTACACCCTGCTACCTCCCCACTTCACCCAAAGCACTCAGCCCAGGTCCCACATGAATGCATCATCCCCTGACCCCACATTCCTCTTAACAACCCAGAACCACATCAGGTCACGGACCTGTCGCATGATCATCCCCACCGTGCGACTTTTATTCTCAAAAATCCACTGGTTCCTTTCGCCCCACAAAGACCAACACACGGCAAAAGGAGCAGCCCTCCAATAATCAGACACAGGTCCATCAAACCGAACGGCCTCCCACATCAGGAACTGAGTAAGAGGCATCGCTGGCTTAACCCAACACATACCGAAGGACAGCGTGACAATACACCAGATCGCGTGTGCCACTTTGCAATGCAACAGCAGATGAGCAGCGGACTCCTCCTCTTCCTTGCACATAACGCAGCAGTTCTGAACGTCTTTCCCCCGCCGAATGAGTTGGTCCATCGTTAAAATCTGGTCCTTGAACAAGGTCCACATGAAGAACTTGATTTTAGCCGGAATGGCCCTCTTCCACAACCCGGCACCCTCAAACCTGATCAAAGGCCGAAACGACAACATCTTATAATAGGACTTAATAGAGAAACAGCCGTCACTATTGGGCCTCCACCAATGCGCATCGCACCCGCCGCGATTGCGTTGACTACCATAAAGAAGATGCAGCAGATTAGAGAACGACGCCATCTCTTCGTCCCTCAGCAGCCTTCTAGTAGTAACAGTCCACACTCTCCCCCCCTCAGTCTCTGCCGTAAACTCGTCAATCATCCCATGGGGATTCATCGAGGTGAATACAGTCATTAGTGCTTTAATTGTGTACCAAATTGCGTCAGGTCAGAGGGTTATCTACATAAGTCAAAGCTAACTGGGGTGAATCTGGATAGCGCAAGTTTGGCCAACTTAGCTCATCTTGTAGGGTGCCTTGTAGAGAAGATGTCTTTCACTTATTCTGGGCTGCCATTGGGACTGGGCAAACTGACGGCATGTCACTGGGAACCAGTCATCCATAGATTCTAGAAATGGCTGGCCACCTAGAAAAGCCGGCTTCTGAGTAATGGCGGAACACTCACATTTATTAACTCCACTTTCGCAGCCTTGACTATTTTCCATATGTCCCTTTATGAGGCTCCTTGCAAAGTCATTGCTCAAATTGGAAAGATTGTTAGAGACTTTCTGTGGGAGGGCGGGGGTCAGAATGGGAAACTCATCTAGTTAATTGGAACACGTGTTGCAGCAATAAAAGGGATGGGGGGTTGGGAACCAGAAATTTGGTTAAAGTTAATAAACCTCTGCTAGGGAAATGGATTTGGAAAATCGGGGATTACAAAGGAAAGGGTAAACTTTGGTGGTAGGTCATTAAGGCCAAATGCGGGTTTGAGCACAATGGCTGGCACCTAGAGCGTTTTAATGTCAGCAATGGCTCAGGTTGGTGTAAATGTATCACTACTCTTTTGGACCCTTTTAATGATTGCTTTCATTATAGCTTGGGAGATGGAACCAATATTAAGTTCTAGGTGGACATCTGGACGAGTTAACACAATCTGATTCAAGCTTTTCCAAATATCTAAAATATTGTGACACGGAAAAGGGCTACTATAGGCTCCATTGTTGAATGGAGAAATGGGGTCACTACGTGGAATGTCTCTACACGTAGAAGACTTCAGGATGAGGAAATTGATGAGTATATAAGCCTTTTTCAGGTCCTTCACTCTGCCACTCCGAACTGTGCTCACCGTGACTATAGAATCGGGAATCTCCATGAGAAAGGGGTTTTCACCGTAAAACGTTTCTACGAACATCTTCAACAATGCAACGTGTCGAGGGGGAATAAGCCAAAATGGTTGAAAATTTGGAAAATTAAGATCCCCCCTAAGATCCGTTTCTTTGCTTGGTTAGCGGCTTGGGGGGAAATTCTTACTAGAGACCAGCTCAGAAGAAGAGGCATCCACATCAGAAATCAATGCCTACTTTGTATGGAAGGTAAGGAGTCAACCACCCATACAATCCTGCACTATCCATTCTCGAATCATATATGGGGAGTGGCCTTTAGAATTTTGGGGATTAGTTGGGTCTTCCCTAATAACATCTCCAAGAGGTTACAACAATGGAATGGGATGGCATCAGGTCGGGCCAGTCAGAACTCGTGGCAGATTATTCCCTATGCCGTTATGTGGGCTGTTTGCCTGGAGAGAAATAACAGTGTTTCGGCATATTGGCTGACCTCATTCATTGCTTGGTGCTCAAATCCATTAGACACCTCCTTTTCAGTTGGGGCCTCCTGCAGATGGACCAAGGAGAGATCCAGTTTTTGTCTAATCGGGACAACTTGCAGCCTTAAGTGCTGCCTCTTCGGTTTCTTGGGCTGCCTCTCTTCGCACCCGCTTCATCAGCTCACTCTGCTCCTTAGGCCTCACCCCCACCCCTCTCCCCTTTGACCATCTTCGGATGAGGCTCCTTGTCACTCTCCCTGTCATAGCCCCTGTGGTCTAATACTGGTGAGGGTGGGCTTTTTTTGGGTAGTTTCTCGCTTTCTCTTTTGGTATGTTCCCTCTGTACTCTTTTTTCTGTTTTTAATATACTGCTCTGTTATCGATAAAAAATAAATGTGGTCAAAGGGGGAAAATTTTAATACACCAGGATGCGTAGGGCCGTACCCAAACTTTGACCATGGTTTTGACCACCAAAAAGAAAAGTTTGATCTTTTTATTATAAATCACATGCAACATGGCATATGATCCCAGAATGAGTGTTGTTTTGGGATCACGTGGCATGTGATCTGGGGTTCGAATGCAGGGGTTCATTCAAGCATTCGAACCCATATGCCCTTCTCCCTAATATATATATATATATATATATATAAAATCAATATTCAACTACTATCAAAATGCTCTGCAAATCACAATCTAGTTGGGATTTCAATTAAGTAATGTGTAGTTTGATACAATTTTCATCAGAGATTGATCAAACACCATGATTAAATTCAATCCATCCTAAGGAGAAACTCTAGTACCACAACACTTTTCCCACAACATTTAAAAAAATTAGTTGGGTCCTCTCACCCCACAAAAATTCTCCCCATGCTTATTAGAGGATTAAAATATGATACGAAGGGTGTTTTAGTCATAGGTAAATTTCTTACCAAAAGCATAAAAGTAAAGGGTTTTGTGATCTTTTATAAAGACTGATGGAATACTTAAAGGCAAGGTCGTATGATTGGTGACTAATCTTTCTCTTTTTCCGCTTCCTGCTCTCCTCATTTTTTTTAGGGAGCCTATACTTACACCACAAATATAAGCCATTGCACCATTTAAAAAGAAAATACGAATTAAAAAAGGGTGCAAGTTACAAAAACGGTGTAAATACTTGCACCCCATTTAAAATCATTCCAAAGGACTACTATACGGTACAAGCAATGTTTTTAAAGCATAAGGCGCAAGACATAGCACTCAGCCCTCCAGCGAGGCGAGGCGTAAGCCTCAAGGTGTGTGATGTGTAAACCTCACGAATTTTAAAATTTTTAATTTAAAAAATAATAATAAATTTAAAGTTATAAAAAAAATAAATTATAAAATATATTACAAAACATATAAGAAAAATAATATATAATCTTTTAATCACAAACCAATGAATATTCAAGGTACAAAGGACAATGGGAGGTATAAAGGGCAACCATTTACCATTACAAAAGAAGGATTCAAAATCATAACATACGTAAATTTGCAGTTTTAAGTTACTAGATATTAGTAAAGGTCATCCTCCTCTACTTCATCACCTAATAATCCTTTAAAAGGGTAAACTTGTGAAAGAGGTAAATTTGCTCGACAAAATAGGATAAAGTAGTAACAAATAAAAATTTACGAAAGGCTTAAGCCTCACTGGGCCCACATGCGTTTCCTACGCCTCACTATGTCTTAGTACGCTTCAATTACGTCTCACGTACCTTTACGCCTCAAGCTAGGGCTCGAGGTGTGCCTCGTTGCCTACACCTCAAACGCTATTTAAAACACTGGGTACAAGTTCTAAGTCGTTCCTTTTCCCCCTATTTTTAGTTGTTCTTTCTCTTGAAAGCGCAGGAAAGGAAGAGACAAGTAGAGAATAATTGGCGATCAACAATCGAAAGCTTATGGATCTATTACGTGAAATGGGTAATAATTGGCAATTCACTAAGTCTTTGTTCATCATTTCTCATAGTTGAAAAGTTAGATATGAAGCCTTATTTATTTAGTGGCTTCCATTTTTTTTTTGTTTTAACTGGGGTTTAATCACATAATATTCATGTAAAATACTGCTCACTTAATTTTTTATTTTAATTTTAGTTTTAAGTGGGGTGCAATCGCATATTGCTTGTGAAATCATTAAAATGGTGCAATGGCTTATATTTAGGGTGCAAGTATTGGCTCTACTTTTATTGCCACGATGAACTCAACATCTACGTCAACTCGAAGTGCCAACCTCGGGACTGCTGATGTGTAGAAAGAAATATCTTGATGTGTTTGTATCTATCTTTATGTGAGTCATTATGTATTAGTGATGAACATATTATCTCTGTCAAGGAGTATGTATATTAATGAGAAAGGGTATGAGTGTATTGAACACATTCAGATGGTGGATTTGAAGAGGATGTCTCAAATAGGATTAATGCAGGTTGAATGAAATGGAGGCAAGCTAGCGGACTATTATGCGACATAAGAGTTCCACTTAGATTGAAGGGATGTTTTTATAAGATGGCGAATAGACCTATCATATTATATGGTGCAAAATGTTGGGCTACAAAAAAGCAACGAGAAGATAGAGTACCATGTGGCCGAGATGTGTATGGGTAGATGGATATGTGAGTAACATGAAAGGATAAAATACGAAATGAGTCCATAAGAGAATATTTGAGAGTGCCTCCTATAAACGAAAAATTATTGAGTGCCGCTTGAGGTGGTTTGGACATGCTCATCGGAGGCCAGAAGCAGGTCCTGTATGAAACTCCACAAGCACAAGGATGCAAGAGAAGAAGACCAGTGATGTAAAGACCCGATTTTCTTTTTCCCTTAAATATGATAATTAGCGTATGCACGCTTTGTAATATATATTTTTTTATTAATTTATGATACTTAATGATTAAGTAATTTAATTAATGAGTTTTAAACCAATTCATTTATTAATAATAGATATTACATGATTTTATCACAAGTGCATGGCAGACCAAGTGGTTAGGAGCTTTGGTTGTAGATTAAGAGTTAGAAGTTCAAACTTCAGTAGGAGCATATATGTGATTTATTTTTAAAATTTATCTCATAAACTTATACACTATTATTTGGTGTTTGTGTGTAACATAGTATACTATCCTATAAAGTTTCTAAGAATAGAAAATTAGAAAACGGAGGTAGAATAGTAAAATAAAATACTATAAGAATCTTAGAAAAATGTAGAACTCTTGTCTTATAAGCCTATACACCCTACTATATGATAGAAGCCTAATATAAGATATTATCCTAAAAAAATTAGTTAGAGTAGAAAGTGGAATACAGTGGTCGAATTGAATATAATAATAATAGAAACCATAAAACTTGTGTCTTATATATATTTTTTTCTTTTAGAAGTACAACTTCACCATTTTGCTTTAAAAACTTAAGATGAGAGAGAGAGAGAGAGAGAGAAAGAGAGATTTTTAAGAAGCCTTTAAGACTTTTAAATTTTCTCAAGAATTTGGAAGCGTAGACAACTAATTTCAATTAGGGATTTTATTTTCTTCAAAAGGTATGTATTTAATTTTTATTTTTCTTTTAAAATAATTAAAAATGACTAGATTTAAATCATTTTAGGTTTAATTACATTAAATTTTATATTGAGTGGATTTAAATTTATTTTTGGCTTCAATCATTATTGAAAAGTTATTTTATTAAGAAAGCAGTTTTTCAATTCTTCTTAATATGTGGTAATATTATTTTTAGTTTGATTTAATTAAAGGCATTGAGTCTAAAACTTATTTTAGATTTAAGTAAAAATGAATTCTATTTTTGATTCAATAAATGAGATTTTATTATTAATTTTGAAGAAAATTAATGAAAATAAATATTTTCGAATAAAAATATTTTGATATATTTTTGGCATTTGACGGTGATAATTAGATATATATTGTAGGGCATTTTATTAATTAAAAAAAACTAAATGGAAAAAGATATTTTTGTAGGTTGAAATTAATGATTGGATTGTGAACATTCGATCAAAGCGTTCAGACACGATTCTCTAGAGATATAGTTATGACAAAATTATGTTTTCCTTGCTTTAATATTCTAAATATCTAGCAATGATCATTATTAATGGTGAAAGTTGAATAAGTGGTGATTATAATGTGATGTTTTATTATTTCCATGTTTATGGTTTTTATGATTACTTTGTTACCATGTCAATTTTTACACATAGTTGACATGCAATTTTATATGGACACGTTGAATATGAAACCATGATGAAAACCTTGAAATAAATAAAACATTTAAGATGTTAATTTGCACGTGTGACTGATTAGCATCATGAAAGTGCACATATCATTGTATATCATAAAAGAGGAAAGAATTAAGATTGATGAAAAATATGAATATGATGAAATAATAAAAGTTTATGGGAAACTTTGGTTTCAATGATATGTTAATGTTATAAATGATGAATGATGTGAATGATGAAAGATGTGAATGAAAGAAAATGTATGCATGCATCACGAGCATATGAAAGAAATGAACCTACGCCGTCAATCATTGCACGTCGTAACCAGCTCGGATCCATTGAGTAGCTAGAGATCTCAGCCCTTAGGGAAGATATTATGAGGCGTACGTACATAATGCCATGATGTGCATGCTTGAACTTACATTGTATTGAAACTTGCACACTACACATGAAAAAGTAATGAATGATAAAATTATGATTGATGGACATGAATCAGGATAATGAAAACGACACATATTTCATGATTAATATATCATCAAAATACTTCGATGGGTTAGAATGTATGAGCTTTCATATTATGTTTTGTTTATGATATTGTATGCTCACTTTTGCCATATTGCACACACATGCACTTTTCCATATATTTATATGCATGGCGGATGTATAGGATGTTGAGTGGGATTACATGTCTGGTTCATACGAGATTATTTCTCACTCTTCTCTTTGGTGGCTAGACGAGACAGGTAATAGAGATGGTGGAGTTTGGGTACACAATGATGTCGCTACCGATGATCAAGAGATGGATGGAGGAGATGGTGGCTTTGAGCCATAAGTTTATAGGAATATTATGGATTTATATTTTGAGCATTTAGTTGTTTGGATTTATTGTTGGACTTTTATTAGTTTTATCGGCTTTAGTTATTTCAGTTCTTTGGACGTTTATTATTAGAAACATGATTATTAATTTCTTCATTGATTATAGATTTATTTGGTGAATTATTGGATTTAATTATTATTTAATGTTTTTTATATTTGGGCCTATGTATGAATTGAAGCTCATTTTTTAGTTTCCGCGTTATACTCTTTAATTTATGGTTCGTATTAATGGATTACTTTGATAAGTGCACGATATCATGCTATGTTCATGTATGAATTATGGTGAATGATGGCCTACGATCTTGCGATTAGCTGTTTTGAGATTTGGGGTTGTCACAAGTAAAGACCTGGATGGAAGCCGTGAGAAGGGATATGAAGGATTGCGAAGTTACGGAGAGCTTAGCGCTTAGCAGCAATGGTTGGAGAAATAGGAAGCTGATCCCATATAGATGGGATAAGGCTATGATGATGATGATGATAGTTGCCTAAGCTAAGGAAGGAAAAAACAAGATGAACAAACAATGGTGCAACAAGTGGCCACTATCAGAGACATACAACTACTGTGAAGTTCAACATCATTGCTCCACACTATCATTGTCACCGCCGCAATCATTTTTATAATTTTCGAAGAACCAACAACAGGCAGAATACTAAATCTCAAGATCACAATTCAAGCATAACCTGCCAAACATCTCAAGTCTCAACATCCCTATAAAATGAAAAGTTCCATTTACTTCAATGCAATTGAGCTAAATTACAATAAATCACACTAATACTCAATTTTACACTAGAGATTCAACATAGTGCCCAGCGATTCAAGTGCTAGCTTAGAACCTTTATCAAAACACAGGTTGATGTGCCACCATAAAAATCACACACCATCCTAGCTCTAGAATGATCCAAAGTGATCTAATCAGGTGATAATTTTTTTGATACGCCATCCGTTCTGTTAAAAGGTTTTCACCAAGATTGGCATCAGTACAGTTGGCACTAAAAAAGAAATTTGGGATCCCTACCAAACAACAGAGCACCCCAATGGTAGTAAATCCAAGCCATCCAGAAGGCTTATGCAATCAAATTTGTTAGTTTTTCTTAAGGAGGTCCATTTTGAGCTTGTGCTCAATTCTACACTTAGATGTTCAACATTGTGCCAATGATTCAGGTGTTAGCTTAGAACCAATATCAAAACCCAGGTTGCCTGTCTCCATAAAAAGTACACACCATCCCATCTCTCGAATGAGCCAAAGTGATCTAATAAGGTTATAGTTTTGTAAATGTGATATATATGCTTTATTACAAGGTTTCATTAACAAAAGAAATATGGATGCCTACCAAAGGACAGATAATCTCATGGTTCAATATCCTGGTCATCTAAACGGATTATGCAATCAAATTGACTAGTGTTGTAAATTGTGAAGCTCCAATTGAGCTTCAGATGGTATTGGTGTCAGTTACCAAAACCTAATTAAATATACCATAAAAGTGCCATGAATTTACAGACTTGAGAAGTATGGAAAATTAATGTGCGAGGACCCAGACCCGCCAGACCGACCCATTCTCTTGGCCCGAACCAGGCCCAGGCCAGACCCAACCGAAACCCCTATAACTCTTGCTATTGCTGCTTAACACCAAACCCTTTTCCTCCTATCCCATCCGCTGAAATCGGAAGCTGAAATACGAAACCCCGCTGCAACGGGATGGGCTCGATACGGTGCTACTGTTCATCCCCATTTCGACAACAGGCCCTCCATCATCACACACCCTTCTTTACAGCACCTCTTTCCCCCTTTTCTGGTTATATATAGGAGTCGCCCTCCTTCTTCATCTACTATTCAAGTCTTTGGTAAGGCTTCCTTCCTTCTTCTTATTCTTCATCTTCTATTTTCTTTTGTTTTGGCTGGCTTAACCTCCGACGACGATCATCAGAGTGATCTTTGCCGTTCATGTCGACATTCTTGCATTCGTCGTAATCGCTCACGGCTTGTCTCTGTGGCAGCGATTGGCATCATCTCCGTCGACGGTCATGCAGAACCCAATGACGAAACCCATTTTCTCTACCTGTGCTTTTTCCCTTTCATCACCACCAATCTTCCCTGCCTTCCTTCCATGCCAAATCCACCCGTGACCCATTTCATCTCTAATTGTCACCAACCCGTGACCTTGAAACTGAGGGTCTATAACCTGTACGATGAGGGTCTATAACCTGAGGGTCTATAACCTGCACGATGTTGGGAATATTTTAAACCATTACTTGATTATAAAATATGATATAAATATATTATCTATTAGTTTCATGACAGCCATGCTACTATAAAATATATTTTATTTATATAAATGACAGATTTATCATTTAAAAACCTATTCTGTTATTTTATTTTTTTTGCTATTAAAACTATGAGGGTCTATAACCTGTACGATGTTGGGAATATTTTAAACCATTACTTGCTTATAAAATATGATATAAATATATTATCTATTAGTTTCATGACAGCCATGTTACTATAAAATATATTTTATTTATTACAAATTAGTATATTTATTTAAATTAAAAGAGCGGATTTTTAATACTCTCCTGGCCTTAAATATTTGTTATTATTTACTAATTATAATTTCAGTAATTTATATCTCGTGTAAATTCCTAATATTTGCTAAAAATATTTATATCTATATTATGGGGAATGAAAATGGCTTTGGTCCGCTTACCCCTTTTTGCAACCTATTTAGCGTCATGATATGATTTGATCATCCCTACTCTAATCGCGTCATTTCCGAAACTTGAACCATCCAAGTTTGAACCCTATTGGCTAACTTTCCCGTGAACCGACTCAATCTCTCACGTAGTCATCCAACTCTTTTGTCGAGGCATCACTTAGCACTGACACACCCTTGTTATCATGCAGGCAACACGTTGAGTGACCCGATCTTCAACCACCCATCGCAATCACCAAGGAAGCGCGTATCGAGGCAAGTGACTTAGTACTATGTAAATACAATATACACACGTATATATACGAGTACGTACAATCATATAATTATCAATCGAAACCCTTAGATAGTGTGATACATCATCGAAATTGTATGCTGATATTATAAATATGCTAGAATAGCCATGTAAGGACTTGTTCTTTTATCTCTACATAATCGTGATTGTTAATTGGAATTCCGGCATGAAGTTAATCGTAGTTAATTCTTGACGGCATGTCATATATATTTGAGCACATGAGCAAGCATAGATATCACATGATTTTATCATAAACTAGTAGAAAGAGAAAATGATTATGAAAATGGATTGACCATAATATTTAATTCTTTTCAAAAAGCATCATGAAATACCATCTTGTTATGGAAAGCATCAGCCATTGAACACATGATTTTCTATTGCATATGTTGTGCATCGATATAAATATACGATATTTCTTGTGTGGATCTTCCCATTGGGCAGCATGGGTTTTGGGATGAATGTCCCTGTTAGTACTTCCTCATATGAAGTACATATTGTCTACAAACCTGCCACAGTAAGGTGTGAAATTCAGATATGTGATGTGACGTGATAAGGACAACCTGAACGGAGATGAAGTCCAAAAGGGTCACATGTGGCTGTACCATGGATCCGGTACTATAGTACTAGAACCTATACTTATAAATGTGTAGTCGCTGAAATTAAATTATTTTCCTTTGTTTTCCTTTCAAAGAAAAACCCCATGTTCATTTCTGCATACATCTTATTTACTACTTGATGATAACTACCAACGCAACGTCTTGAGAATTAATTTGCATACATATATACAACTCCTACTGAAATCAAGGAATGCTCATAAATGAATTGCTTCTCTTATTGATCATTAAGACGTAGGTTACTAGATTATTAGGGGGCCACTTGTTGAGGTTATCTCACTCCCGTCGTTAATACTTCAGTGGTGGATCGAGTTGACCTTCAGGCATCTTCTCAGGCAGAGACGTTGGGAGACCTTTTAAACTAGAGTCGGCCTAGGAGTTAAAAAGATTTTGTGTTGGTTGTAAGGGACTTATGAATTGTAATAGCATCCAATTAGCAATGACTTGTAACAATGATGTACCCTTATTTTGAGATTATGAATGGAATACCAGATTATGTGTTTTGTTAAACCTTTAGTTCTGTTTTGATTATTGAATTCGTTCACGCACCAAAGTTCGCGATGTATTGAATTTCGGGGCGTGACAGTTTGGAATCAAAGCATTAAGTTTAGTGAAACCCTAGGAGACCTTAGGGAGTGGACCCATAGGCTAGGATTAGGATGAGTAACCACTATCCGATTATGACATTGTGTCCCTTTGGCGTTCAGGAAATGAAGGCAAGGATGACAGCGAGAAAAACAACTGGAGTACCCCGATCATATTATTATAGGATGTCTAGCCACCATGTACCCCAGGGAGCGTCCGAAATCATCAATGACAACATATATCGAGGACGTCACGTAGAACGCATTCTTCCTCCACCTACCTTACTCGAAGAATGACCCTTCGAGGAAGAAGTGGCAGATAACTTTGAAGACCCCGAAGAGAAGACATACCATCTCAGCGAAGGAGAGATGAGCAACCCAAGTGAGGACGAACGAGATGCAGAAGAATTTTATGATGTTGAAGAAAACGTCATAGAACACGACGTTACCCAAATCTCTAACTACGTTGATTCAGAGACGATTGAGGAAGAACACTCTGGGCATAACGATACCCGTTTGGCCAATATTAAATTAGGATAGATAGGAAATTTGTAAAGAATTGTAATGACCTAAGAAAGAAAAAATCTCAAGGCTCTAGAATAGGAACTAGACTTGAAGCGTTGGGTTCCTTTTTGTAAGGTTTAGAATGGATGTGAACTCCTATGTAGCAACTACGCAGATGAAATCTTGAACTATGAAAGTTCTTTTTGTATCAATCATGCTTGTGTAATTGCCAATCTATGAATGAAATGAAATGTTTTTCTCTTGTTTTATTTGATTGAGTCATGGACATAGCATAGTAATCATAATGTTCTCGTAAATAGAGGAAGTGACTAGACTATATTTTATTTTATATATAGATGGTGCGAGGACGAGGCATCAGGACGCCATGCACCAGGAGACCCGTAACACCCGCAAACAACCCACCGGTTCCACCTACATCTGATACATTACCGTCAGCCCCTGAGGCTATTGCGCTGTTCTAATAACGGATCTTCGACATCAATCATCACAGGAAAGATTCAAGAAATTGAATCCCCCAACCTTTAGAGGCACCACCGATCCTTTGGCGGCCGAGTGATGGATTGAGGATGTTGAAAAGATACTTGAGGCAATGAGATGTAGAGAGGAGCAAAAGGCTTGATTTGTCATCTTCTTGTTGGCTGGAGAGGCACACCGTTGGTGGCAATTGATGGAAAGATCAGAGCTAGCATTAGGAGAAGTCGTTGTTTGGGATAGATTCGTAGGAATATTCTTCGAAAAGTATTTTCCCCGACATGTCCGAGAGAATAAAGGAGCTGAATTTACTAAACTTGAGTAAGGCAGTATGACTGTGGCCGAGTATGACGACATGTTCGTCGACCTAGAACAGTTCTATAGACACCAACTCACAGATGAAGAAAGGGCGCAGAAATTCGAATATGGCCTTAGACCTAATATCCGAGAATGCCTCTCCCTGCTATTCTCAGAAGACTACAAGCTATCAGTTAGAAGAGCCTTGAAGGCAGAAGAAGATATCAAAAGAAACCGCCCAACCCACGAAAAGCGTAAGGACCTGGTGAGCGGAGACTGGCGAGCACCTTCTTTCCAATACGCAGCGCCAAAACGATCCCAAATTGAAGATACACGAGTTGGATTCACGAGACCATCATGCACGATATGTGGGAAGAACCATGGCAATGTACCATGTCGGTACGCGAAGGCTACCTGCTATACCTGTGGAGAACCAGGACATATATCATAAGCTTGCTCCAAGCCGCCAAAACACTGCTTTGGGTGTGGAAGGACAGGACACGTAATGAAGGACTGCCAAGCATCAAGAAATTTCCTCACAATTTAGACAACCACTCCCATTTCATCAGCAATAACAACGCGCGCAGCCAGTTCAGTTTCATGCAGGACGAACTACCCAACAAGGACAACAGCCACGCCGAAATGCACAAGGGCGAGTGTTTGCCATGACTCAACGAGATGCTGAAACCTCGGAAGCTGTAATCCAAGGTAATGTTCCAATCTTCGAGACCGAAGCAAAAATTTTATTTGACTCAAGATCCACACACTCCTTTGTATCACCATCCTTCGCAGAATCCTTGAAATACAAACCCCAACCTTTAGACTTTGCACTCACCATCTCTACCTCGATTGGAGATTCCCTAACTACTAATACTGTATACAAAGATTGCGCCGTAGAAATAGATGGTCGGCAGCTGGCCACCAACTTGATTCTGCTCGATATAGTAGACTTTGATGTTATTCTAGGCATGGATTGGCTTGCCTCTCGCCATGCAAGTATTGATTGCTTTCGAAAGCGAGTTAATTTTCGTATCTCAGGTCAGCGAAGGTTTTCATTTCAGAGTATTGTTAGGACTCCTAATTCACCCATTATTTCAGTCATTAAAGCTAGACGATTTCTTTCAAAAGGTTGTTAGGGTTACCTAGCGTATGTCATTAGCAAGGATAAGAGTGAGCCCGAAATAGAATCAATCTCCATTGTCAATGAATTTGTTGATGTTTTTCCGAAGGAATTACCTGGACTACCTCCCATCCGAGAGATCGAGTTTGCGATAGACTTACTCCTAGAGACACATCCCATTTCGAAGGCTCCTTATCGCATGGCTCCAACGGAACTCGAAGAGCTCAAGAGGCAGTTGGAAGAGCTACTAGAGAAAGGACTCATCTACCCAAGTGTGTCACCTTGGGGCGCTCCGGTCTTGTTTGTAAAGAGGAAAGACGGATCCATGAGGCTATGCATCGACTACCGGCAGTTGAACCAAGCGACCATCAAGAACAAGTATCCATTACCTAGAGTCGATGACCTATTCGATCAACTTCAAGGCGCAACGGTTTTCTCAAAGATTGACTTGAGCACGGGCTAGCACCAACTAAGGATCAAGGAAGGTGACATAGCGAAGACGGCATTTTGAACCTGTTATGGACACTACGAATTTCTAGTGATGCCCTTTGGTATGACGAACGCTCCAGCCGCGTTCATGGGCATGATGAATAGAGTTTTCAAACCCTTCTTAGATAAGTTTGTAGTGGTGTTCGTTGATGATATTTTAATCTACTCTAAGAACCGGACCGAACACGAGGACCATCTAAGGATAGTTTTGCAAATCTTAAGAGAGCACCAATTGTACGGGAAGCTGAACAAGTGTGAGTTTTGGGTAGAGGAAGTATCTTTCCTAGGACACGTGATCTCGGGGAAGGGAGTGTCTGTTGATCCAACCAAGATTGAAGCTGTGGTAAACTGGGAGAGACCAAGGAATATAACGGAGGTCAGAAGCTTCTTAGGAATAGCTGGATATTATCGACGCTTCGTGAAGGATTTCTCCAAGATAGAAACTCCAATGACAAAGTTCACAAGGAAAGGCGCTAAGTTTGAATGGGGTGACGACTGCGAGCAAAGCTTTCAAGAATTGAAGGAAAGGTTGACAACTACACCAGTACTGACAATTCCATCTGGAAGTGGAGGATTCGAAGTCTATAGCGATGCTTTAGGAAGAGGTTTATGTTGTGTACTTATGCAGCACAAGAAATTCATCGCCTACGAGTCCAGACAACTAAAACCTCACAAGGAAAATTACCCAACCCACGATTTGAAACTAGCAGCGGTCATCTCCACATTAAAGATTTGGAGGCACCACCTGTACGGGGAAAAGTTTGACATCTTCACCGATCACAAAAGCTTGAAGTACATTTTCACACAAAAGGAGCTGAACATGCGACAAAGGCGTTGGATGGAGTGTCTGAAGGACTACGATTGCACCATTCAATATCACCCTAGTAAAGCGAATACGGTAGCAAACACATGGAGCCGCAAGTCAGCAGGAACCCTCGCCACACTAATGATGAAGAAGTGGAAATTACATGAAGATTTCGGGAATGTAAGCACGTCTATCCAAGAAGTGGAACCCAGATTTGTATGTGCAAATATGAGCATGCAATCCACGATAGTCGAAAAGATAAAAGAAGGACAACGCGAAGACCCAGAGATCTTAAAGATGTTGGAGGAAATCAAGAAAGGAGAAAGACTAGAGTTTAGAGTAACCTCAGATGGCTTTCTGAGATATCGAGATCGATTGTGTGTACCGGGCATTGTGGAAGTGAAGAAGGAACTGCTAGACGAGGCACATAAGTCCAGATACATAGTGCATCCAGGCAGCACAAAGATGTACCATGATCTAAAGCGTCACTTCTGGTGGAATAACATGAAAAGGGAGATCGCCGAGTATGTCGCACGATGCCTCACGTGTCAATAGATTAAAGTCGAGCATATGAAACCTTCAGGATTGTTACAGCCATTGCCGATACCAGAATGGAAGTGGGAGCGCATCAACATGGACTTCATCACCGGACTACCAAAGACAAAGAACGGTTACGATTCAATTTGGGTGATAATAGACAGATTGACCAAACACGCACACTTTCTACCCGTCAAGGTTACTCAAACGATGGAGAGTCTTGCGAAGCTATACATCAAGGAGATTGTTCGATTGCATGGTGTACTTATGGTAACGGTATCTGATCGAGACTCAAAGTTCACCTAAGGAATTTGGAGGAAAAGTTCAAGATAAATTGGGCACAAAGTTAAGTTTCAACACTGCTTTCCACCCTCAGACGGATGGGCAAGCAGAAAGGACGATTCAGACGCTAGAGGATATGCTACGAGCATGTGTACTGGACTTCAAAGGAAGCTAGGATGACCACTTATCCTTAATCGAGTTCGCCTACAACAATAGCTACCAAGCAAGTATACAAATGGCACCTTTAAAAGCCCTCTACGGGAGGCCCTATCGATCACCAGTATGTTGGAGCGAAGTTGGAGAATGAAGTTTGCTCGGACCGGAGCTAGTGCAACAAACCACAGAGAATATCAAGCTCATCTGCGAACATTTACTCACTGTCCAAAATCAACAGAAAAGCTTTGCTGATCATAAACGAAAGGAGCGCGAGTTTGACGTCGGAGATTGTGTACTTCTCAAGGTGTCACCAACCAAGGGAGTGTTTAGATTTGGGAAGAAAGGAAAGCTTAGTCCTAGATTCATCGGACCGTTCGAAATCCTACGGAAAGTCGGAAAACTTGCATATCAATTAGCCCTACCCCCATCTCTCGCCAATGTACACGACGTATTTCACATATCCATGTTGCGACAATATAAGTTCGACCCCTCACATGTACTAGACCCTACTCGCGTGTTAGACCTCGGGCAGCTGAACACCCAAGAAAACCTCTCATATGTCGAATCACCTATGCAAATCCTTGACTGGCAAAGTCATCGCGTGAGATGAGAGAGAGTACTGTGGGTAAAAGTTCTTTGAAAGCATCACACGGGAGACGAGACGGCATGGGAACGCGAGGATGAGATGTGTCAAGAGCACCCACACTTGTTTAAAGACACCAGACTCGCAAGACCAACCCATTCTCTAAGCCCGATCCAGGCCCAACCAAAACCCCTATAACTCCTTGCTATTGCTGCTTAACACCAAATCCTTTTCCTCCTATCCCATCTGCTGAAATACGAAACCCTGCTGCAACGGGATGGGCTCGATACGGTGCTATTGTTCATCGCCGTTTTGAAGACAGGCCCTCCATCGTCACACGCCCTTCTTCACGACACCTCTTTCCCCCTTTTCTGGTTATATATAGGAGTCGCCCTCCTTCTTCATCCACTATTCAAGTCTCTGGTAAGGCTTCCTTCTTCTTCTTGATCTCCTATTTTCTTTTATTTTGGCCGGCTTAACCTCCGACGACGATCATCAGAGCAATCGTTGTCGTCCATGTCGACATTCTTGCATTCGTCGTAATCGCTCACGGCTTGTCTCTGAGGCAGCGATCAGCATCATCTCTGTCGACGGCCATGCCGAACCCCCAACGACGAAACCCATTTTCTCTACCTGTGCTTTTTCCCTTTCATCACCTGGTAATCTTCCCTGCCTTCCTTCCTTGCCAAATCCACCCACGACCCATTTCATCTCTAATTGTCACCAACCCATGACCTTGAAACCTTTTTATTTAGTTTTATTTTCTATTATATATATATATATATATATATATATATATATATATATATATAAAATATAAGGTATAAAACCTGTATACACATATTTATTTATATATATGCCAAATTTATCATTTAAAAATCTATTCTATTATTTATTTCTTTTGCTATTAAAACTATGAGGGTTTATAACCCGTATGATGTTGGGAATATTTTAAACCATTACTTGATTATAAAATATGATATAAATATATTATCTATTAGTTTCATGACAGCCATGTTACTATAAAATATATTTTATTTATTACAAATTAGTATATTTATTTAAATTAAAAGAGCGGATTTTTAATACTCTCCCGGCCTTAAATATTTGTTATTATTTACTAATTATAATTTCAGTAATTTATATCTCGTGTAAATTCCTAATATTTGCTAAAAATATTTATATCTATATTATGGGGAATGAAAATGGCTTTGGTCCGCATACCCTTTTTTGCAACTTATTTAGCGTCATGATACGATTTGATCATCCCTACTCTAATCGCGTCAACCCGTAGTTACACCTTTCATTTCCGAAACTTGAACCATTCAAGTCGGAACCCTATTGGCTAACCTTCCCGTGAACCGACTCAATCTCTCACGTAGTCATCCAACTCTTTTGTCAAGGCGTCACTTAGCACTAACACACCCTTATTATCATGCAGGCAACACGTTGAACGACCCGAGCTTCAACCACCCATTGCAATCACCAAGGAAGCGCGTATCGAGGCAAGTGACTTACCCTTATCACCAATGTTGTTTAATTAATTAATACTATGTAAATACAATATACACATATGTATATATACGAGTACGTGCAACCCTATAATTATGAATCGAAACCCTTAGGTGGTGTGATACATCATCGAAATTGTATTTTGATATTATAAATATGCTAGAATAACCATATAAGGACTTGTTCTTTTATCTCTACATAATCATGATTGTTAATTAGAATTCCAGCATGAAGTTAATCGTAGTTGATTCTTGACGGCATATCATATATATTTGAGCACATGAGCAAACATAGATATCACATGGTTTTATCATAAATTGGTGGAAAGAGAAAATGATTATGAAAATGGATTGACCATAATATTTACTTCTTTTCGAAAAGCATCATGAAATACCATCTTGGTTATGGAAAGCATCAACCATTGAACACATGATTTTCTATTGCATATGTTGTGCATCGATATAAATATACGATATTTCTTGTGTGGATCTTCCCATTGGGCAGCATGGGTTTTGGGACGAATGTCCCTGTTAGTACTTCCTCATATGAAGTACATATTGCCTACCGACCTGCCACGGTAAGGAGTGAAATTTATATATGTGATGTGACGTGGTAAGGACAACCTGAACGGAGGTGAAGGCCAAAAGGGTCACATGTGGTTGTACCATGGATCCGGTACTATAGTAGTAGAACCTACACTTATAAATGTGTAGTCGCTGAAATTAAGTTATTTTCCTTTGTTTTCCTTGCAAAGAAAAATCCCATGTTCATTTCTGCATACATCTTATTTACTACTTGATGATAATTGCCAAGCAACGTCTTGAGAATTAATTTGCATCATACATACAACTCCTACTAAAATAAAGGAATGCTCATAAATGAATTGCTTCTCTTATTGATCATTAAGACGTAGGTTACTAGATTATTAGGGGGCCACTGGTTGAGTTTATCTCACTCCCGTTGTTAATACTTCAGTGGTGGATCGAGTTGACCTTCAAGCATCTTCTCAGGCAGAGACGTTGGGAGACCTTTTAAACTAGAGTCGGCCTAGGAGTTAGTAAGATTTTGTGTTGGTTGTAAGGGACTTTTGAATTGTAATAGTATTCACGATGAGCAATGACTTATAACAATGATGTACCCTTATTTTGAGATTATGAATGGAATACCAGATTATGTGTTTTGTTAAACCTTTAGTTCTGTTTTGATTATTGAATTCATTCACACACCAAAGTTTGCGATGTATTGAATTTCGGGGCGTGACATAATGATTCAAGGTATTTCCAAGGATGCCTAATTGAACTATAATTCAAACAAAGCTTACCTTTCATACACAAGTGAACACATACATTATTCTTCTTTAAGAATGTTATTTCAGATGATGCCAGTTACGTCAATAAATAACTCACCCCTGCATTGTATATCAGCTGAATCACACGAATTGGAGCAGCAACCACATCTTTTGATTTGTATGCATCGTCCATTGGAAGATTTTGTTCCAGATCCTGATATGATTGTCACTACTGAGAAACGTAACATTAAGGAAAATCAAATTGAAAATGTTTCTCTAAATATACCTGCAAATGATCACCAAAGAGTTTAAGCTGAGATGTGGCTTTGTCATCTCGTATTCCAATGAATGCCTCAAATGTTGCCTAGAAAATATGTCATGCATTAAGTAAGATCTATTGTAACTTAACTTTAGGAAGTTTTTGCTCGTAAATACCATACAATTGGTAGCTTAAAATGCAACTGTGTGATGGAATGCGTTGTCAAAGAAAATCAAACTCATGCATGAAAATATCATCTAGAGTGTGGAATGTGTTTTTATACAACCATGCAACAGCAACCAAAGGAATTACATATTTACCAAATTAGATGAGGAAAACACAGCAGTCAAGATGTTACTCATAAACTAAATAATTTATATACAAAATACAAGGGACCATGTACCCCTTCCCAAGTCAAGAACACTAGGGAAGAGGCTGAAACGGCAACATGTGACACTGTAAAGTAGGTCTTGGCACCACAAGGAGCAAGGGCTTATCCTATATGTCATATTAAAATAAAATCATAAATATATTATCTCTACCGTGTGATTAAAGGGCTTAAAAGTGTAAGAAACTAAACAGTGCACCAAACCTGTTTTAGAAGCCCATTTTCTAATGATATTCTGGTCTTTAATCATATGATAGATATCTTTCTTTCCTGCTGCAGGGGTCCTTGCTCCACATGGCACCAAAACTACTTTGTATGGTGCCATATGGAAAGAAATTTCCCCTGGCCCAGCGGTCTTGGCTGGGAAAAGATTGCAGGCTCTCTCTTTATAAATAAACACACACACACACACACACACACACACACATATATATAATATAAGTAGTAGCCTAGGAAAGCCAAATGTGATTGGGTGCACATGGAAACTCTCTCTCTCTCTCTCTCTCTCTCTCTCTCTCTCTCTCTCAGTGTGTCTCTCACGACCACCGTGGTATGAGCTTCATTTCACGCTCCATCCTCTTTTCCATTATTGTTTCTATCTAATGTTTTACATGTTCTGTATATTGTATCTCTCTCTCTCTGTTTTCCTATCTTTTTCTTCTTATTCTTCAACTTCCTTTGTCAATCTTCTTACCCTAACCCCAATCACTTAATTCTAACCTAATCTCCTACCAAAAGTCAAGTTTGTATCAGAGCCAAGTCGTGACTCTACCCATCTCTGCCCTTTCCGACATTTGACATCATCATCACCCTACTGACATAATCAAGTCAAAGTGTTGACCTCAGATGATGATTAAGCATCCCAAACTGATCGAAATGTTCTCTCTTACAACTTTCGTGAAGGCATCATATATTTTGATGGAGTTATGAGGATTCTTTGAGTTTCATGTCCCCTTTTTCACGTGTTTCTGAGCTTCTGACCTCTGGGATCAGATCTTGTACTGCAACCTCCACTTTCCTTGATTGGTTTTGGTCCTTTTGGATGCTTGTATCACTTTCTAGTGGATACAATTAACTCGATTCAGATCCTCCTATCTCTTGTTGCTCACAAGGACTGATCTATGTACCAACAGTTGGTGTGTTGGTAGATTTTATCATCTAGTTGGTGTGTGCATATGCGTTAGTTCCTTTAATGTAAGTGTGGGTATGTTAGTATAACTGGGGGTGCTAATAACACTTTGTACCATATATATATATATGAATGGAAAATGAGTGCGTTACATTGTCTCAACCCTAATTTCTACCATCTCTCTTCTTTTTTGTCTTCTCTAACCTAACTAGACCCTAACCCTAATTCACATTACATACTTTTACTTGGTATCAGAAACACTCCATCCTAGAGCCACAACTTTCTGCCCCCACTACTAAACAATGTTGTTTTTTTATTGTGAAATCGAAAGAGAGCCACATGATCAGAATCAGAATACTATTCTGAACAATGTTGTTTTGAGAGGGTTTCGAAATCGTTTGCTCGTGAGATGTGATTCACGGTTTTCTGGGCACCACATCGTACAGGGACCATATCAGATGCCGAGATATGACTTGTTTGAACCGGATTTCACCCAGAAACCTTGTGGTATGCTTCTTTTACTGACTCGATTCATGTTCTTTGAGTTCTATCGATTTTCTCAGATTTAAGAAAAGGTGGGCCTGAACAAATATTTATGGGTTCTCACACTATGTGATGCATATATGCCAAATCTCTCATTATCATTTGAATCAATTTTGATTTTCCTTTCAAACCCATGTGGTCTTGCATGATTTCCAGGAGTGGGTAGAGACCTCTGGAGCTTTTTATATGGGATACACACGTTTGGTTGTGATGAATGTTCGTCTAAGTGTGGTGTTTCTCAGTTGTCTGGGGATGAGAAGTGGTCTTGTAGGGGCAGATCTGATGTGACAAAGGTCGTGTAGCCTTGTTGGAACAGCCTTGTGGCTGTGTAGTGTTGGATATAACTTGTGAAGGTTGTGTGGTTGTTCTTGGAAAGGGTGTGTACCCTTCAGATTGTGAAGGCTGTGTGGTGTGGCTGACCCTTGATCAATTGTTGAGTGTACAATGATGATTGGTGGTGCCGTGATAGCCTTCACTTGTTGCTTGTTGATGTCACTTGTTGCAACTTTTATTCAACGGCAAAAGAAGCAGTCACATATTCGGTAGCCTTCACAGAAGAGAAATGTTTGAATCTCTACCTCAATATGAGCTTAAATGATTTGCCACCACATCCATAAGAAGATTCAGATTTTGATTGAACGCCAATGAGAAAGACAGGTAATAAATTTCGCAAATATCAGTAAACGAGGATCACGAATATTACACGATCACAGTAGACAAAAGAAAAAATCTTCACAATTAACATTAAATGGGTTCAAATCGAAAATCAAACATCACAGTGATTTTATGCACACAATTCCAATCCCAACCATATATAGCTACACACGTCACCCGATCTCATAAAGTTCGATAGCCAAGAAAACTGTGAATCCCCAGATTTCATCAACCTTCTAATACATCTTCAAAAACACATCAAGCTGATAAAGTTGTATTAAAGTAACTCACAAGGCAAATCTGATCCAAACCCCTTTACTTTTGTCTCCATCGGAGGTCAAATGTTAGACTTGCTGACGTCAATGTGACTTCATGCTGAAGGCATATGATCTTTTGCTTTGATACCAAGAAAATTTCTAGGGTTAGAGTTAGTTGAGGCAGGTAGATTGTATTCGGATTAGGTTAATACGGGAACAGAGATAGTGAGAAAGAGAGGAATAACGAGAAAGCTTAGTAAGGAAAGAGGCCCCAAGTACCTTTTATATAAAGTGATAGGATTACTAAATATACATAATATTTCTACCTACACACCATAATATAATACATATGCCACACACACCAACACTCACATCATTCCTCCCCTTTTCTGCCTCTTATCTCCTGTTAATCCTACAGTCTGATAGTGAGAAAGAGAGGAATAATGAGAAAGCTTAGTAAGGATAGAGGCCCTCACCATAGTGACAAATTTCTCCGAAATTTCTTTGAAATTTACCGAAACAGGGGTCGGGTAAAACTTTCGGCAAAATTTCGATGATTTCTCCGAAATCGCTGAAATTTCATTAATTTCGACGAAATTAACGAAATTTCACCCAAATTAATAAATCTTTTCTAATTTTTGTCAGTTTTTAAATAATAAATAAAAATTTTATGAAGTTTAAATATAATTTATATTTAATATTTTTTGCACTCCCCAAAATTTTCCCGAAACTTTTCGAATTTTTCTCTAAATTTATCCAAAATGACCCCCGACCGAAATGTTGCCGAAAACGAAATTTGTCACTATGGCCCTCACTAGCTTTTATATTAAGTGACAGGATTACTACATATACACAATGCCACTACCTACACAACACAATATTATACATATGCCACACTCACATCATATCCCCATCATCTTGTTAATCCTACAGCCTCCCCCTCAAAAATCCATCCATTCTCATGGATGACAGAATTTGCCACATGTTGTAGGGATGGTCTATGTCCCTCGTGGTGGTAGAATACGATAAACCAACTGCAATCATCCTCAAACCATCATCATATTCTAGTTCAATGAAGAACCAGAATTATTCCCATTAACACAACACAATATTATACATATGCCACACTCACATCATATCCCCATCTCTTGTTAATCCTACAGTCTCCCCCTAAAAAATCCATCCATTCTCATGGATGACAGAATTTGTCGCATGTTGTAGGGATGCTCTATGTCCCTTGTGGTGGTAGAATACGATAAACCAACTGCAACCGTTCTCAAACCATCATCATATTCTAGTTCAATCAAGAACCAGAATTATTCCCATTAATTGTGCTCACCACTTGTAGACACCCAAATCTGGCCCAACACATGACCGACCCGTTATTCAATAAGAGCGTGCTTCCAAGCTTTCGAAAGCATCCCCCATAACCCAGTGAACAACTTAGAAGCCCTCCTTAACTTCCCTAGGCCCACAAATCAGGCCATTTGAGTTTTTTTTTTTTTAAATTAAGCCATGCGTTATAGTATGCACGCGTGACTTAGGTTCTGTTTTTTCTAAAAAAGAGCTCTCGGCTCGGGCCCCTAACTTCTCGGTTTCATTTTGGGCTTTAAGGCATGCGAGCATAGTATGCACGCATGAGTTAAAACCTGCAAATCCGAAAGTTCATGACTCCTATTGATATGCCTGGACTTGTGGACCACCCCGGACTTTGAGGATAGTTTCTAAACTCCCTTTGTGCCCCCAAATACCATTAGTACCATCATTTTACCCTTTAAGTGATTCCCCCATCATCCATGCTTAAAACCCATCTTCAACTTCTCCAAGCCCCCGAAATCCTTGAATCCTTTGAAAAACCCATTACCTAAAACTTAACCTTTCATTAGGACTAAAACCCAATTAGGAGCCCCTTAATCACTCCTTTCTCTATAAATAGAGACCCCCACCCCCTCATTTAAGACATTAATTTTAGTAAGGTGAAGCCCTAGCCAATCCATCTCATATCTCCATACCTCCAAGCTTTCCATCTCCCAGCCTTAGTTCAAATCTTAGGATTCCATCACCCATACTTGCAAACGGACGCTTGCCGGAATAGCCATATGTGAAGATCCAACGGTGGTGCTACAAGAGCCCGAGATTTCATCTCCACCCTCTATTTCTCTTTTTCTTTTTAGGCTTTTCCCTCACCCTATGATTTAAGTTGTTACGCCGCTGAAATTCAGATAGCATGGAGAGCTTAATACGGGTCCACGTGCCTTCGGGCAAGGGGAAGTGTCGCCCACTTCTCTTTTTTTATACTTTGGCCATAGTAGAGACCACTTACGAGTGAGTCGGTTGGGTGCCTAACTCCTTCCTAAACGGTAACCGAAGTCCTTGCCTAGAGCCTTTGGCGTAGACCGGTGATCAGAGTCAAATATAACACGTTGGTGTTTATTATATTTGATTTTGGTTTCTCGGAACACCAAAAGCTCCAAGTGAGACTTCATATTTTAATCCATCATTGCGACGGAAGGTCCATGGTTGCACACCACCCAACACAAAATTCTTACACACGTACCATGTTCACCAAGATACTGGAGAACCATGTCTTCTCCAAACTCAAAGTGCGTCGATCAACCCCACATAGATACCACATCTTCTTCCAATCCTACTGAGGACTTCACTGGTAGGGATCTAAATGGAGCGGGTTCACCCGGATTTCGGCTGACAACCGGCTCGGAAATAGCAGGTTTTCTGAGGGTGCAAGCCCAGCCCAAGACCCAGACAGGGTCAAGTATATATATTATATATAATAATAATAATAATCATTAATTAAGGCATTTTTTAGAAGTTTATACAAAAAACAACTAAATATTGTTAGGAGCCTTCTAGTTATACACAAAAAATTAATTGATTTAAAAAATGTTTACCAACAAAAATTTGATTGTTAAAGAAATTGTGATAAAAAAAGCCCGCAACCAGGCTCAAGCCTAGCCTGGCCTGCTAGGACCATGCTTGCGTTGAGTACATCTTAGCTAAAGTTAGAGTCGGGCTGAAAAAAATTCTTAACCCGGGCAGGATTTAACCCCAGCAACGCCCTGACCCGGCCCATTGAGAGCCCTACTCGCTAAACCAAATGAGTAGAGGCACATAAATCTGAAGCCTATATCCCCCTCCCTCATTTGCTACGTTGTAGTCTCCCACCTTCAGGGTCCACCGACTAAGTCTAATGCACCGATCCTCGAAATAAATGCTCAATTTTTGCACAGCCATCCTATGCAAAGAAGCAAAAGAGTAACGTTTTGCTTCATAAGATTGAGATTTTGGGACCTACGATACCCACAAGTTCTAGGTCGACCCTTGTATCTACCCAAATTTTAGATTGGCCACCGGAAAGCTTAATGACTTTCTACAATTTGTTTCTTCCACCATTAATGGTGCCTCCATAGCATGGTAGTCAAGGCGTCGCCATGGTGAATGGCCACAGATTTCGCCATATGAACTGATATCGCGAAAGGCGTCGCCATATTCGCAATATAATATATATATATATATATATATATATATATATATATATATATATATAACTGAACAGTAACTTATATAATTATAAGATATAACTTATAAATTATAATCTCATATAGAAAGGGAGTCTAGGGCACAGGCACTCTCTCCTCAGCGAAAAAGCAGGTACACAATATTTTTTTTTCTCATCTTTCTCTCTCTCACCTCCCTTTCTTCTCTCTCTCGCCTCTCTTTCTCCCCCCTTCTCTGTTTTTCTATGTCTTTTTTTGTTTTTCTGTTTTCTTTTGATCTTTTCTGTGTTTTTCTGGGGATTTTTTGTGTTTTTCTATTTTTTTTCTGATTTTTTAGTCTGCTTTTAAAAATCTTTTTTTTTTTGTCGAGGCTTGATTCTTGAAACTCAGTACAACTGAACCCATTGACTGCTTTGAAAGGGGACAACAAAGATCATTTTTTATTCCAATCTTTCCCACAATTGATCTTGAGATCATTAGAATATTATCATTCATCAGATGGTCAGTTTTTCATCCCAATAATTAATATTTGCTCTCTATTTATTGATATTTGTCTATGCCTGATTAATTAATTGAATTTTTTCTTCCTCTAGAAAAAATATATGAATTTAAAAATAGTAAAAAACTAAAAAAAAATATTAATGATTAATAAATAAATAAAAATATTAATATTTAAAATAAAAAAATTGAAATGGCCTCGCCCTGGCTTCGCTATGGTATGGCGAGCCTCTTCTCCATGACCTCGCCACAATGCCTTAACTATCTTGCTCCCTGGTGGGTGCCAACTCTGTTGATATGTTTCGAATGTGAATGGAACAGATGCATATCTTCAATATGTTTTACTTTTCCTAGTAATGACTTTGAGCAAGCTCACCCCTGCCCTTGTGTTGCTAGGCGGGCCCCCTCTAATCACGTTGTGTCCCCCAAGGAAGGTGTTGGGGAACACTCTGGGAATACCCTCCAATGGGTTCAGTCCCTGACAAATTTTACCATGTAACGACCCTTCCAAAATCGAAATTCATATCTCAGCATTTGAAACATATCCAGTCTCCCACACATACTGCTACCGGCTTCCAATGGTTCCTCCGTCCACCAGCTTACGAAGCCCTTGATAGTCATCCCTGAAGCCCCAAGAACTCTGTACAAAATTAGGTCGTGACATGACTTTGAACTAAGCTTAGTTTATGCATGAAATGACTCTGACCTAAGGTTCGACTTCAAAATGTTATCCTTTTATTTAGACAAATGTTGAATATAATACTTATATGCTTATTACATAAACATGAAATTTATAATCAAGTTTTCATGAGATTTCATTATTCACAACTCATAGCAACTTGATTATCCTTCCACCAAAACTGTAAAATACAAATGACTGAAATCTGAAAGCTTCCCCTCAGAACTGGACAATAATTATCTAATGGAAGTAACAAAGGAAACAATAGTGTCTCATAATGTTGGGCACTGACAATCCAATTACAATAATAGGATGGATGCTTCTCAATCGTGTTGTATATACAGAGAAATGGATAACAAGAATAGAATAGCGAAATGAAAACTATATCAAAGAAAGAGCATTACCTCGTACCCAAAAGTCCTTTCATACAAGTAGTGAAATGATTATCTCAAAGAAAGAGCATTACCTTGTATCCAAAAAGAGTATCTTCATACGTTTCATATGGGCCAATAGTAATGTCCAGTTTAGAGTCCTACGAATCAGGCAGACAATGAAAAGGGATTTGGTTTAAATTATAAAAAGGACTGAGCACAAATATAAAACATGTTTTTATACCCCATAAGCTAACAACAAACTTTAAACCCTCAGCATTGATACAAGCAAGGCAAGTCTCTACAGGAAATGGCCAAGAAAGGTTTCCTGCAAATTTATGCGACAGCATGCAGCTTGGTAGTTTGAACCAGTCATGAATTTTGGTCCTCCCAAAACTCCTTGTAGCTTATTCTGATATACTTCAAACATGGATTACCTTCTAATAAGTTTAATATGCTGAGAAATGAACTAGTGCATCTGTTGAAACCATAAGAACAGAAATTAGGTGGTGTGTATCTTGAATCACTGGTGCAGTTTAACAATCTTGCTACAAGAAGACCTTTCTCAGCTTTCAAATATAAACAAATTATGTCATTATGGTTTCTCAATAGCCAACAGCCTTGAATTCTCAAGTTATTAGAACTTGCAGAAAGTCTGTCACAAACAATCACGCATAAGATGCTCAGCTCACAATTCTACAACAAGTAGCTTGTTTTACTTTAGATTATTTACTAGACTGTTTTGTGCAATCAGTATAGCAAGAAACACTGGGAAAAATATCCTTCTAATCAGTATCATACAAAATGGATGGTCGAAGTTGCCTATATAACCTATGTTACCTAAGCATGCTTCAAACTAGGTGTTGTGCTTGTCTGACACTTTCAAGCATAAAATGCATACTATGTAACATTATGTAACATAGTCTATGACCACCCACTCTCAGATCCTACCTCATCACTAAAGGGTCATGCGTGATTTGGTGATGCATCAAATGATTCCTAAGAATAAAGATTTTATCTGAGATCATTAATGGCCCAGTCCCATTCCCAGGAAAAATTAAAGATGCTGTACTTTTATGTGGGAAGATTCCTTTCAATTGAGTATAGGAGGTTATAAATGTAAATTTAGCTGCTTCAGTGAGAAGATGAAGGTTGTCCTCTAATACTTCTTATTTATAACTACAGATAAAATAATGAACTGACCACTAAGCTTGAGCCTATACTGGGAGAGAGAGCACTTACCAACTCCATCCAGGCTATGTCAGAGTCATAATAATCATTTGAAAGAAAAGCATCAGCTTTAGATCTCAGCAACCTCTTCAAACTAAAGAGGATAAAAGATAAATGGATCATTTTGTTAGATCAGTTCACAAGAAAGACAGATCACAAAAGAAAACCCCAATTTTTGTAAGATAATTTACAAACATTAGCATGAAAACAATTACATACATACCTAGGAGAGTCGGCCAGCTCGCCTGCCTTATGCAACAAGTCAGCTGCTTTCAGAAGTAACAATCTATACTCTTGAGAGAATGGAACAATAAATAGATCATGGGAACTGACATACTCAGACACTGCCACCTTATCACCGGCAGCAGATGTATTTTGGAATAAACCGGCATCCACACTAGATTCACTGTGCCTTCTAATAACACTAAAATAACCTTTTGCAGCTTTTTGTTCATCCTCCTTTAAACTACTCACCCACAATTCAAATTCCTATAAGAACATTAAAAAATACAGATTATCAGATGAATTAAACAACTTGAAAGTGGTTTTAACTAGTGTTGCAAATGATTTCAAAGTTTGCAGAAGGCAGGATTTTTTTTTGATATATATATATATAAACAGGCTAAGAAACAATAAGAACAAAAAAAAAAAAAAACAAAAAAAAAAACAAAAAACGAAAAAAGCAAACCTTGGGGGTAGTAAGGAACTACCCAAGCAAAGCAGCAAAGTGGAACCCAAAAAACTCTAGCAGCTCCTCCCCTGGGTCAGCAACAGGTAGAAAGGAGCAACTCTGGATCCCCCCGTTGACCCGCAGATCAGATAGAAGTGACGCAAAAGTCCTCCCAGATCGAAAGGAAGAGAAGTAACCCCTCATTGTAGATTTTCATTTTGCTTGCATTCCAGCTAATCACCAGATCTCTGACGTCGTGAATAACCAGCGAGAACAGTTTTGCCTTTCGTCTGAAAATCATGTTATTTCTTTCCAACCAGATGGCCCAGAAGACCGCATAAATCGTGAGAGGCCAAAGATCCTTACTCGGATCCTTAACTCTTTCCACATTTCCATCATCTGCAACGGCCAGTAAGGGAGAACCCAATCAACCTTGAATATCATAAAAATCTTATACCAAATGGATCTCGCAAAGGAACAATGCAGGAATATGTGTGGCACCGATTCACTCCCCCGCATGCAGAGCATACACCTGTCGGTAACCGGGATGCTTCTTCAAATCATTTGGTCCCTTGCATGAAGAGTCTTCTTCCCCGTGATGGGTTTGGTGTGAGGCTAAGGGAGTGATTCCCAAAGTTATCTTTTTATCTTTTCTATTCTCTAACTTTTTCCTATTATCTTCCATCTAATTCATTCATCTTTTCTAAACCCTAATCTATTTTGTTCATCGATTCTGAAACCTTGATTCAACCCAAAACCCTAGCTTTCATCCGAGCCATCTAATCAACACAATTCTGCAACCCTAGTGAGACCTAGCGATTCTACATCGGATTAACGGCGAACGCTCAAGCCTGGAAAAGCTAGAGTTTTATCTTTAGGTCCAGTCTTACCTTAAAGCTAACGGGACTCGCGCATAGAATTGGACCCTAACCGGATCTCGAGTGATCTGCCTATCAAAATCATCAGGACCCTAAGGTATTGAGATAATTTTGCAATTAAGCTTGATTTAATTTTATTTAATTTTGAAAATTTCCATTAAATCATTATTCACGCATCTTAGGGTTCCCATCCCGCGTCATGAACATTGTGTCGTCGATAATTTATTGGGTGTCGCCATTAATGGCCTTCCACCAATGCGATCCCCTATTAGTATTTAGGACATCTCCAGATTGAAACCCATATTTTGTTGTAACAGTTTGATGCCATAAACTACTTCTTTCCTTCTCGTCTCCCAATCTCCATCTCCATTTTGCCAGAAGCCCTCTGTTAACCAGCTTAAGGTTTCTGATTCCGAGCCCTCCATAATCTTTCGCCTCGCAACATTGTTCCCATCTGACTAAATGAATCTTTTTCCGGTCACCCGCTCCTTCCCCCATAGTTGAGGAACTTGCTTTTCCTAACCGTTTTCTCCAATTTCTTGATGATTCCGGCCGGCGCCATAAGGAAGGACATCATAAAGATTGGAATGGACATAAAAGTGGATTTGATAAGAGTTAATCTTCCCCCATAGTTGAGGAACTTGCTTTTCCATGCCGCCAATCTTTTCTGAAATCTCTGAATCATCGTGTCCCACATTCGAAGTCTGGTCCTTCCAAATCCCAACGGGATCCCCAAATAGTTAATGGGGAACTTAGTAGCCTTGCATCCAACCTCCTAGCAGCACGCTTAGTATCCTCCGAAGGTAAATTGATCCCGGTTAAACTCGATTTGTGAAGATTAATTCTTTGCCCAGAGACCACTTCAAAAATCGTGAGGATATCCGTAGTATTCCTTAGTTCCCTGTCACCATTGTTTCCATTATAGAAAACCAAAGTATCATCCGCATACTGAAGATGTGACATCGAGGGGCCTTCCGCAACCGTATTGAGACCGTTAATCAGATTAATTTCTCCGGCCCTTTTAAACAGATTGTGAAGGGAACTCTGTTGACCAAAACCCAGAAACGAACTAACGCATAGCAACCTTTCATCCACTGTCTCCACTTTCCTCTGAACCCCATCCTTTGAAGAATGTAGTCCAAAAACCCCCATTGCACTCTGTCATACGCTTTCTCCATATCGATCTTGAAGGCCCATCCTTTATCATTACGCTTCTTAGCCGAATGAATTGTTCCCGCAGCCGCCACAACTATATCCATGAGTTGTCTTCCCGGAATAAAAGCACCTTGAACATTAGATATAAGGGCACCAATCACCCCTTTGAGACGATTAGCCGGCACTTTAAAAATGATCTTGTGCGCAACTCCGATTAAACTTATCGGACGATATTCCGCCAAAGACGTAAGCCCTTCTCGTGAAATTCATTGATCATCGCCAAGAATTCTACTCTAATCGTCGCCCAACAGCTTCTAAAGAATTCCGCTATAAAACCATCCGGGCTAGGAGATTTGTTAAAGCCCATGTTGTGAACCGCCTTTTTCACCTCATCTTCTTTTAACCTTCTTTCCAAATCAGTGACCTGACCTGAAGTAATCGCTTGAGAAGGTAAGATATTTTATAGAGGGGAATTGCTTTGTAAAATACTACAACTAAGGGAACAAAATTGAAACTGAAGGAACCATTTGGAAAATAGTTAGAAATCAGCGAATATTTCAAATTGGAAGTGGTTGCGAGGAAGTCCAGAAATCAGCCTCTCCAAAATGGGGGTAAGACTGACCCTGCTAAAAGCGGAGCCTTGTGCACTGGGTACAACAGAAAGAATTTAATTTTTACAGTTCATTACACTACAAAATTCGCATATACAAAAAAAATACACTTGCCAAACACGCCTATGGAAAGAATTGAAAACCAAGAAATGGGTGGAAATATGCTGTTTGTGTTTGACTTGGAGCCAAATCCTAGTAAAATGTCATGAAAATTGAAAAGTATACAAACTTCTTGAAATGATTCTTCATCATCACACCAAATAATTCAGATTTACAAGGAATTCTTACGAGGTAAAGAGTGGAGGCAACAACATAATAAGAGAACATTTAAGAATATGTCTATTGTCCAAAGTAGTCATTTCTCCAAGATCAATCTAGCAAATTATCAAATTTTAGGAGCAAAACTCACTAAGAAAAACTCCAGCATATGTAGATTTTGACAAGGTAATAGAAAAAAGGTATAGGTTGTCTTTTGATAGATGCAGAGAAGAAAACAATGAGGTCTTGTTGTGGGAGACAATAATGAAGACATGTTCCAATAAATTTCCTGATGTTCTAGCTTAAACTACGTGAAAGGATAGACTTTGAGGAGAGATCTTGCCTATGTCATAAGGCTGTCAATGGGTCAGGTGGGGCAAAAATCCAAGTCGACCCTAACTTTTGGGCCCTTGACCCGACCCGGCCTTCAGGTTACTTGCTTCAAGGACAGGCCAGACCCAAAGGGTAAGCTTTATGTCCGACCCAGTTGGACAAGTTCTGTCATGGGCCGATCCAGCCTGTTGACAGCCTAATTATGTATCAATGGATTTAACTGTTAATGGGTTGGGTTGAGCCTAAATAAAACAGATCCTTTGGGCCCTTGATCCAACCCGACCTTCGGATCAACTGATTCAAGGCCCAATCTGCCACAACAGGTAAACTTTTTTTTTTTTTTTTGATCAGTAATAGAGGATTATATAGAAAAACCAGCAAGGCGCTGAAGCCGTATACAATCAAGTGGCATAGATCAAAAAAGGAGAAACACCCACTAAGGACAAAACCAAATAACCCCCACCCTCAAGCATAACCCACACTCACATCACTCTACCAAAACAGGCCCCCCTTAACCCGGCTCCCAAGGGAAAAAAACGGTGCGATCCCCCTGGCCGCCCCGGGCTCCCCAAAAAGTAGCGAGCTCGAGAGTCGCCCTGATAACCATGCTAACAGGTTTGGTTTGACCCTCAAAGATTCTGCGATTCCTCTCGCACCAAATACACCAGAAAGCGGCGAAAAGGGCAGCCATCCAAGCTCCCCTACAGTCCCCCTTCATCGAGATCGCCTCCCAGTTCAATACGAAGGCATATGGGGACAAAGGCATGACCAGAAACCCCAAAGGCTCTAAGAATGGCTCCCCAGGACCTCAGGAGGCACGACAATGAAGGAAGAGATCGCAGATGAACTCCATCCCAGAAAGCACATAGCACGCCAACGGACCTCAATCCCATGAATTAGCTGGTCCCTAGTAAGAATTTTATCCTTACAAACCGTCCAAATGAAAAATCTGATCTTGAGAGGAAAAGGTTCCTTCCATAACCATCGGCCCTCGAAGCAGATAAGCGGGCGCCGTGAAAGCCAACGGTATAAGGCTCTGACACTGAACTTCTCCTCCCGACTGAAGTCCCAAATCCTTTGATCAACCCTTAGAGGGGTCCGCTGGGCCGCTTGAAGCCACCTCAACAACTCCACATAGCTAGCCCTCTCACCATCCCTAAGACGTCTCCTGAGGACCACGGCCCAAGTACATCTATCACTCTCACAGGTGACAAATTCATCGATCCTACCACCCTGATTCAAAGAGAGGGCGTAGATAGTCGGGAATGTAACTCTAAGCGGCCTCACACCCGATACAGGTCTTCCCAAAAAGAATCTGGGACCCACACCCCCAAGCATGTCGCACCCTCTAGCCCATATCTCCCAAGTACGTGAGATATCTCTCCACCACGACGAACAATTCCGGTGGGTAGACACAGCTATCCCCCAATTCCCCCTAGAAAGGCCATACTTGTCGCGCAAAACCATCCACCATAGACAAACTCTCTCCTGGACCCTGCAGCTCTCCAAGTCCACTTCCGAGCATCGCCAAATTTGTTCTCCTAAGACTGATCCCCAACCCTCCATATCGATCGGGAGGCTGGCAAGTGTCCCAATTGAGGTGATACCTCCTGTTCGGACCAGCACCTCCCATAAAAGCGACCTTTGAATACGTTCCAATCATATGATTTTTGGCACCTATACATGGAGAACCGGAAGATGGGTATCGAAGAGCACCGCCTTAACCAAGACCAACCTCCCCCAACACTAAGAAGCCTACCGCCATGTCGAATCGCTCAAATCTACTGCATCGAGCCAATCGCGACTCGAAAGTTTTGATCCGGCGGCATACCCAGTATCGATGGGTAACCCTCAATCGACGACACCAACCCGACCAAGGAAGTCAACGATTCTCCACCCTTATACCCGATAATGTGGATTTAAGGAGATTAACCCGTGGCAACCATGAAACACGAAAGCACATCGGCAATTGTGCTTAATTAAATCCCATCAGCCTTCGAGCAGAATCGTGTGTCGCATCTGCGGAATCGTAATAAACCTCCCCCGATCACCAACTCTGATGCCTGTAAGCATGCCCAAATCCCGAGCCTTCCCGATCAAACCAGATAGAGCCTCCCCCACCATATTGAAAAGAAAGGGGGATAACGGATCACCCTGCCTGAGACCCCTAGAGCTCTTGAAATACCCCGCTGGAGTCCCATTAACCAAAACCGAGAACCAAGCAGAAGAAATACGCCCGCGCATCCATTTCCTCCAAATCACACCAGGTAAACTTATAAGACTGATCTGGTTTAAAACATGGGTGGGCAAGGGATAACCTGGGCCCGTTGACATATCTAATCTACGAAGATCCTTCTATAATAGGTGCTAGGATAACATGAAGGACGAAATTGACAACCATTAAGGTGAAGTAAATAAAAACAAAACAATAAACAATGAAAAATTCGCTAAAACTTCAGCCATTCAAGAGGATTCTTTCATTTCTTTTATCATCATCGCTTTATCCCATCTATTTGTGGTTGGCTTTGGAAGTACTATTTCTCCACTCATGCCTATTTAAGGCTAGTGCCATGAACGTTGCATTGAGTAATAACCAAATTTCGGTTTAGGTCTTAACGATCACAAAAACAGAACATTTTATCAATACTGAGTCAACTTGGTCAAGCCATGGAAAAATGATCAAGTCAAGTAGGTATTGAAGCAATTGGCCAAGCTGCAACTGTGATCCAGCTGTTAAAGTCATCCATAGGCCAAGTCAGTCAATAGGTGTAAGACTTGGCAAAGTCTTGTGAGCTCTATGCCAAGACTATATACAATGTAACTCATTTTGGTTGCTACAAAAATGAAGTAGCCTTGGCTAAATCATATATACTTAGGTCAAATCTTGAGACCATTGGACTTCTTGGTGCAAAAACCCTGCACATTGCACTTTAGAAATTCTAAGTTCCCCAAGACAATAAAAAGCAAAATTGGTACAAAATCACCAACTTACACATAAGAAAATTAGCATATAATTGAATATTCAAGTAATACTATCACTTTTTTGCGCCTTAAAAATAACATTTTGTTTGAATGAGGAATATGATTTATAAACTGGTACAAGACATTGACGATCAAATGTTAACAAAGTTGATGTCATTAATACATGTACTCAAAACCCTTACATTGGTAAGCAAAATCAAACATGCGACACTATCTATGCACTAGATCCTATAAACTTATGAATGTTACAAACTAAATAGAAAATTTCACATATAACATAATACTATATTATAATAATATAGTATATGGATCCTGGTAAGATGCACTAATGGCGCACGCTCATCATGCCCATTGATGCATGCTTCCTTTCTCATTATATATAGGGAAATGATCTCCTAACTCGAGTCATAGGACATAAGCCCATAATCGAGCTCCTATTGGCTGCATGTCACATCACCAATGGTAGCTCAACTAGAGGGAGAGGATTATTACCCATATATATATATATATATATATATATATATATATATATATATATATATATCCACTAATTAAGTTACCAAGACTCAAAGGTTTTCTAGTCCTATGGACTAGGTAAGTTACCAAGAGTTAGGCCCATTGGCTGCCACATGACACCCAGTAACATGTTCGGGTGACATGTGGATGAGCTGGCTGATGATCAAGACCACTGAAAAAACATTAGCCATGCAGACAACGTTGTCAACTGTATATATGCCCGGCCTGTCTAGAATTGCATTCCTGATTTTCTATATTATCAGGGTATATGCATCCCCACCACTTTTGCTTTCCATTGTCTCTTCTTCAGTAACTTTGTCCACTTGTAGCTTCTTCGTTGTTCGACACTTTATACCATACAAGTGGGTCTTGCCACCACCATATAAAATTCCTGCAAAATTTAAGTAGCACTCATTGATCATGCAACACACCACTTATATATCTCCACTAAGCCCACGCTAAGCAATCTTCTTGGAGACATCCTGCCCAAACCCATTGTCATGTATGGTCAGAGATTAGATGCTAAAATCTACCATGTTGGACTAAATTGTATATTATTTCGATCAAATCATCCTCTCTGCTCTGGCATTAAATAAACATGCATTCAAACTCAATCTTCCTTCTACTATTTTTCCAACCCGTTGACTCTAAATCCTTTCTTCATAGTTACAAATTCCAACTTTAACTTATAATTTATGTGCTTTCTATACTAGTCCATTAGCACCACAATATCTGCAAATCATAGTTCTAAAACTCAATGAGTCGATTTAAAGTTAACTTTTCGAAAGTTACTTTTGGTAGGATGATGCAATCAGGGTTCATAAACTACCCTTACATATAAAATATTTTCATGAGATAAGGTTTTAGAACCCCTATCTTTTTAAAAAGGATTAAACCACCCATTTTATCAACATATCTTTCGATGTACCATATTTTTTTTATTTTTATAAGATATATATTTTTCAAAATATGTACTAAATTACTGAGTTAGAGCAAGTCGAGTTTCTCTGAGTCTTCGAGTTAACTTTACTCAACTGACTTTCAAGTAGAGTTGAGTTTTCGCGTTTTAAAAACACACTGCAAATAACATACCCTCGTGTTTGCTTGTCTTTTGGATTCTCTTGAAGGGGACTCAAGTAAATATGGTAGGATGGCTTGCTCTCCATTCTAATCCCCCTTGAAAGTTGATCACCATGTTTAGAAACGTTGACCACATACTACAATGCTTAGGTAACTACAAATGCTCCCACATATATAGAACGGATGTCAACGAACAATGAAATGGGTCAGCAAGTAACTTGAATGTGAGATTATTTCTTAGGATTTCTTTACGGCTTCATAGAAATGGATTTTTAGGATTATGATGAATTGGGCAATAGGCCATCGTAATTTGTTTATTTCGTTCTTTTTTTGGGTATTTTTTCTATTAGTATTTTTCTTTTCTCTATAAAATAGGCAGATTCCACTTTCTCAAAAAAAGAGTAAAGGTTTAAAATTTTATCATAACATCCTTTAGCTGGTCCAATTTCCAAGATTCCATTGCCCTACGTCGTTTGGACAGATTTATGTGCTCCCCTGATTGGTTGTACCTCTTCTCGGTCACGATGGTTGATGGGTTTCCTAGAGCTGTTTTGGATCATAGACCCATTGTTCTTAGTTGCGCTTCTTCACGAAGGGCCCCTTCCCCTTTTCGTTTCGAGAACATGTGGCTGTTGGACAAGTCTTTCAGAGATCTTGTCAAGAACTGGTGGAGGAAGATTCATCCTAGCGGTATGGCAGCCTTCAGATTTATTGCCAAACTGAAGCACATCAAGAACATAAAATAAGTGAGGAATTCAGATACTTTTGGGCTGGTGCATAAGGTGAAGGAGGATCTCCTAGCCCGATTTCAAGTCCTGGACGGGCTCGAGAACAGAAGTGGGTTGTCGGGGGTAGAGAGAGAGGAAACGCTTCAAGTTAAGATAGAGTTTAATGATAAGTGTTTGGAAGAGGAAATTATGTGGAAACAAAAATATAAAGTCCACTAGCTCACGACCGGAGATAATAATACCAAGTATTTTCACACAGTGGCAAATGATAGGGGTAAAAAGAAGATGCTCAGCTCCATTATGGTCGAGGGGACTATTTATTCAGACAAAAACCGGATTCAACAGCAGGTTGTGGGCTTCTATGAGCAGCTCTATAAAGATATGGGGTGGGAGAGACCCCAACTAGATGGGATTAGTTTTAACTCCATTTCGGAAGGAGAGCATATGGGGTTAGAAAGAGATTTCGAGGAGGAAATTTTTCGCCCATTAAGGGCAGGGGAAAAATAAAGCCTCGGGCCCAAACAGTTTTACCATGGAGTTTTTCGCGGCTTTCTGGGAAGTTCTTAAAGGGGATATCCTTGCTTTCTTCCATGAGTCCCATTCCACTTGCCAGATCGGTAGGAGTCTCAACTCTACCTTTGTTTCGCTCATTCCGAAGAAGGAAGGGGGTTGTGGATATTAGAGAATACACGCCTATCATCCTTATTAACTGTTTGTACAAGATTATTTCCAAGGTGCTCGCTAATAGGTTGAAGTCGTTGATGGGTGCGATCATTTCAGAGAATCAGGGTGTGTTTGTGCATGGTCAGCAATTGAATGATATGGTTGCGGTAGCGAAAGAAGTAGTTCATTCCAATCACATCACTCGGACCCTGGCTTTGGTTTGGAAGGTGGAAATGGAGAAAGTGTACGATCGTGCGGATTGGGGCTGCTTGATGTACATGATGCATTAATTCGGGCTTGGAGGCAAATGGGTTGCGTGGATGCAGGTATGTATCTCATCTACCTGGTTCTCTATTTTAATCAATGGAGAGTCTTGCGGGTACTTCAAGAGCTCTAGGGGGCCCCGGCAAGGAGACCCACTTTCCCTGATTCTCTTTAATATGGTGGGGGAGGCGCTGGGGGTCTTCTTCAGAGGTCTTTACCATTGGATTATCTTTCAGGGATTGCGGTTGGGAGATTGGGAAGAGTGGTTACCCACCTTCAGTATTCGGACGACACCATAATATTTTGTAAAGCCATTCCGGAGGAGAAAGAGGCAGTCAAGAAGGCGCTTACCATTTAGGAGGTCATCTCAGGCCAACACGTTAATCTTTCTAAATCCATTGTTTCTAGGATTGGGGTGGACCAACCGGGGGCTAGTGAGCCTGGCCGAGAGAGCTGGCAGCCAAATCAAGAGTTTCCTCATCTCGTATCTAGGTCTGCCTTTGGGAATTTTGAACCCCAATGCAGCTGCTTGGGAGCCTGTCATCCAACGGTTCGAAAGCCGCCTAGCCAGGTGGACAAGGAAGTTCTTAAACAATGGAGGTCGGTTGTTGCAGATCAAGTCCGTCCTCTCTAACCTCTTGATTTTCTGTCCCTGCTCCACTGCCCTAAGGCCGTCCTATTTTGCATAGAGCAAATCGAGAGGAACTTTCTTTCGGAAGGTTGTGGACCGGATCAGAAGTATCACATGGTAAATAGGGAATCTTGTCTTCGTCCAGTGTCCTGTGGGGAGCTCGGCATCAGAACTTTGGAATCTGTTAACATTGCTCTGCTGGAGAAGTGGTTGTGGAGAAGTGGGTCAAAAAGGGAGAGGGACTCTCTTTGGGTTGCGGTGTTGACGGACAAGAATGGATGGTCTGAGAACCATTGGTGCATTTTGGTTGTCCATTCTCGGCTTTCATCAACTTGGTGGAAGGGATTTTCGGCTGTTTGGCCGGTGTTTTCTATATGGGTCCAATTCAGCTGGGGTAAACCCTTGGGTGGAGTCGCGCCCTCTTAATGAGAGCTTTGGATCCATTCTTAGGGTAGCAACAAACCCGGCTTGTGTGGTGGCGGATATGGTCAACACATCAGGGGGGAGTGCGGTGTGGAACATCACTACTAGAAGGAATCTTCGCAACGATGAAATTTCAGATTCCTCTAATCTCCTTGCAGTCCATCACGGTGCTAGGCAGAAACAGACTGGAGTTGATGTGAGAATCTGGTCGGCTTCTCGGAACGAGTATTTTGGGTCCGATCCTTTTACAGTTTTTCATCTCGGCGCCCTCTCATTAAAGCTGAGTGGGCTGACCTTTGGAAAGCCCCCATTCTCCCCAAGGTTCGTTTCTTCATGTGGAACCTCGTTCGTGACTGTATCCTTACGATCGACCAGCTCATTGTTCGGGGTAAGGATGTGCCCAACGTGTGTGCCATGTGCCTTCACATCGGAGGAAATAATGTCTCATCTTTTCCTTCATTGTTGGGTGGCCTCTGATATTTGGAATATTATATTTAAATCCTTCAACCTCTCATGGGCACTCCCTGAGAAAGTGCTGCAGATGCTGGCTAGCTCGAAGGGGTCAGTCTTTCAGGGTCAGCTAGGGGCCTTTGGAGGTTGGGGTTTTACACGGTTCTCTAGGGCATCTGGCTCGAGCATAACCAGAGAATTTTTTAGAGTAAGAGGTGTCCGTTTGGCATCCTGATAAAGGCCATTAAGGACCTCATATGCTTCTGGAGCATCCTCGACAAGGATGGGGGGCGCGTAATCCTCACAACGGGTTCTGATTAGTGTTTTGTTTTTTTTTGGGCCGGCTGATCTTTTTTGGCTGGCTGTTTTTTGCTTGCTGTTTTTTCGATGCTTTGTTCTCCTCTTTGTACCTTTTTCTCAGCCTCTCGCTGAGTGTTTTAATATAATTTCTGGATTATCGATCCGAAAAAAAAAGTTATCATAAAGCACATAGCATAATTATTGAATGAAAACTTTGGTTAGATAGAGCTCACCTCCCACACCACAATGTCAAATTGTCTCTCTTTCATCTCTAGTTTCTCTTGGTAGATTGAACCTCAATACTCACTAGATCAGTATCCTAAGTTGGGTAAGAAGGGGCTTCAATTTTCAGACATTGTAATCGAGATTAAGTGATTGAGTAATCAATTTACGAAGATCTTTCAATAACTGAAGCTGGAGATAGGTTGAATGAATTGTTGTTTTCTAGCTTTAAGGTATATTTTTAATTTTCACCTTAAGGCATGTTTTTCATTTTTATCATTCTTTGAATTTTCATTTTCTGCCACTACATGCACATGTATTTATATGTAAAAAGCAGTTTTTTGGGTTATTCTCTGTGGCTTTCTTCTTTTTCCCGAGCGTTACTAGTTCTTTTTTTTCTTGGAAGTGTGCATGTAGGGCTTTACCTTTACGTATACAAGTAATTATGATGAATATATGCTGTAAATTTCTCGTTTATTTCTTGCACTATTGTTTAATATTTTTTATTTTTCTGATATGTGTGCAAATATATAATATGTGAAAAGGTTTGTCTCATCCTCTTCTGATGTGAAATAGACAAGAAATATCATTGATATAATTTTTAAGTAAATTATAAGTAAAATTGCAGAATACCCCTTAAGCTTGAGAACAAAATAGAATAAAGAACTGCACAACCAAAGGGGGAAAAGTATAAGCATTGATCTCTTATCCCTTAATACTCCCTATCAACTCTGAAGGGGAAGCTTGTTGAATGCCCATTTTTTCTCCTTTGTTTCTTTTGTTCCCAACTTTTTTGTCCTTCTCTATGTCCAATTTTTTTAATAACCACGGAAACGTATCTGTAGTGAGAGCTATGTAAAAATATCAGCAAGTTGATCTTTGGAATTTGGATTGAACATAATGAATCCCAGGAGCTAGCTTCTCACACAGTGATTGTCACTGAAAGCGGTCAATGCAAGCATGAAAGACCGGCCAAATAAGTTGCACTAAGATTATAACAATGAAGAGTGAAATGTTGATATAAGCAAGCTCTAATATTGCAAAGGAAACATTCAACTAAGGTGATATCATATGTTGTTGATACCATATTGGGAGATGATTGGCCTATGAAAATGAACCAAAGGTTTAAAACCTAAAATTATGCATACCGGTCACCTTAGTGTCATATCAGATTCTTTTGGCATTGATAACCAATACTCAAGACAGGGATGGTTCCTGACATGTATGGTATCAAGCTAGTAACCTCCATTGACACGAGCACTATTGGACATGGAAGAGTAAAATATGCCACTTGCAATCTTACTAGATTTTTCCTTCAATGGTAGAGGATTTCTTTAGCAGTATCCACTGATGTATTCGGTTTTCTTAAAGGTAGCGAACCCAATGGCCAATGAAGTTGGAGTTGGGTTAGGATTAGGTTAAGTATGTAGGTTAGGGTTTGAGTTTAGTATTAGAGAAGAAGAGAGAGTAGAGAGAAGAAGAAAATATGAGTAATTAGTTTAATGAGATTAATTGCTCTCACTAGCATTTATATTAAACCAACTTAATACATATACATGCAAAACTGTGTAGCGCACACCACTAACACTAACACTAACACGTATGGACATTAATAAAACTAACAATCCCCCTCAAGCTAGAGCATGTATGTCATTGCATGCCCAACTTGGCCATAATATCTTGTAGAACCGTAGGACCAAGAGGCTTCGTGAAGACATCAGCTAGCTGTTGCAAAGAAGCAATCTCAACAGGTTTGCAGGAGTGATCCCACACTTTTTCTCTAACAAAGTGCATGTCCACCTCTGTATGTTTGATCCTCTCATGTAAGACAGAATCAAAGGTTATCTTCTCTACAGCTTCATTATCACAATGAATGGACATGGAACCAAAAATAGGAAACCCAAGCTCAGTCATGAGAGAACGCAGCCACAACATCTCACATGCGGCATGAGCAATAGCACAATACATAGCCTCAGCACTAGAGCGAGAAACAACATGTTGCTTCTTGCTCTTCCAAGCCACAAGATTATCTCCAAGGAACGCATAATATCCAAAAGTGGGCCTCCTATTAGTAACAACCCAGTTTGCATCAGTATATCTGAATATGTGAAGATGTCCATGAGAACGACAAAGAATTTCTCGTCCAGGATTGGATTTGAAATATCTCAAAAAAAAAAAATCCGATGAACAATAGTCATATGAGAGACAGGTGGAGTATGCATGAATTGACTGGCCAAGCTGATAGTAAAAGTATTCAAGTGTCCTTGAACAGATCTAAGGCATATTTTCTCTGGGACAGAAATATGCCTTTTTTAGAGCGAGCAACCTCCAAACAAGGAAAATACATCAACGTTCGCAAATCATTCACTTAAAAGCTTCTACCAACTTCCACTTTTACATAAGAAAAAAAAATCTAAATCATCTCCAGCGAGGATGATATCATCCAAATAAACGAGCAATATAGTGCGACCCACAAGACTGAAATGAACAAATACAATATGCTCAGATTGACATCTCTGAAATCTCATCTCAAGAATGACTTTACTAAAGCGGTGAAACCAACCACAAGGTGACTGCTTTAACCCATAAATAGCCTTACGCAACCTATACACATGTTAAGAGGAGCCTCCTTGAAGCAAGAACCCCAGAGGAGGTTTCATATAAACTTCTTCATGGAGATCATCATTTAGGAAAGAACTCTTCACGTCTAACTGGAAAAGTTCCCAATCTGATTTGCAATAATAAACAGAAGAACGTGGACAGAAGTGAGCTTAGCCACTGAAGCAAATGTAGCATCATGGTTGAAACCATATGTTTGAGGAAAGCCCTGTACAACCAAACGATCCTTGTATCTAGAACTGTGCCATCGGGGTGATGTTTTACAGTAAACACCCATCTACAGCCCACAGTAGTCTTCCCTGGAGGACGAGATAGAATGTCCCATGAGTGATTCTTCTGAAGAGCAGTCATTTCATCTAGCATAGCGACTTTCCATTGAGGGTGAGCCAAGGCAGCATGGACAGAGGGAGGAATTGTGACAGTACCCACTTGAGAAAGAAAGGTTTTCTATGCCACAGAGAGAGGCTGCTAAGAGACATATTTAGCAATTGGATACGAAGATGTAACACATGTACGAATCCCTTTTCTTAGAGAAATGGGAATATCAAGATCAACCACATCATTAGTGGAAGTATCAATAAGAGATAAAAGTAATGAAAGAGAAGAAGTACTTAGACGAGCAGCATGTGAAGAGGAAGGTGGTGTGTATATGCCACTTTTGACGCTGACAAGTGAGATACGTTTTCAGCTTGTGTTATTGCACTGAGAAAGTAGTTTCAATGAAAATCTGCATCAGAACATCAGGAGTAGGAGTTAATCGGTCAGTAGAAAAGTAAGTTACATCCTCAAAAAAAGAAACATTTATAGACATATAACTCTGCGAGCCCTTAGATCATAACAACGATATTCTTTAGAATGTGTGGAATAACCAATAAAGACACATTTGATGGCATTATCATCTAGTTTTTGTCTATGAGGGCAAAGATTTTGAACAAAGTAGACACATCCAAACACTCTTGGAGTCGCATGAGTATCATCAGGATGCAAGCTTTGAAAAGGAATAGCCCCATTTAGCATATGAGTAGGAGTCCTATTACTTAAGAAGGAGTAAGAAGTGTCATTGACAAATAAGACTTAGGTGCATGCATACCTCATACTAGGGAGCTCCAATAAGGTGCATGTGTTTACACTTTGGAACATCATTTTGTTAGGAAATATACGCACAAGACAATTGATGGAGATATACCATGTGACTTAAGATACTTGTCAAAAGCATGAGAAGTACATTCTCCACCACTATCAGTACGAAGAGTTTTGAGGCAACCCTCATACTGTGTCTCTATCATTGAGTGAAACTCTTTAAATTTAAGAAAAACCTCGTCTTTTGATTTCAAGAGATACACCCATGAGATGAGTGTAACCATCAAAAAAAGTAACATAATATTTAGAACCATCCAAAGACACAACAAGGGAAGGCCCCCAAACATCAGAGTGCACCAAGTCAAAAGGAGAATGAGAGCAATGAATGTGAGTGGGTTAGGAATTTTTAATATTCTTTGACAACTCACAGATTTCCCATTTAAATTTAACAAAAGTGCTTGAGGATGTAAAGCTGGGAATGAATTGACAAAGAGTTCTAAATCCAATGTGTCCCAAGCAGGCATGACATAAAGCTAAAGTATCACTAACATTAAAAGAAGACAGAATAAAAAAATACAATGAAAGATGCATCATCAATAACAACAGCAGAATCAGTCAAACTATCCACCCCATCATCAAAATAGTATAGGTCGCCACGCTCTATGCCTCTACCAACAATCCTCCCCATAGTCAGCTGCTACAAAATAAATGAGAAGGGTAAAAGATAACACAACAATGTCATTGATTCACAAGACGACTAATAGAAAGTAAATTGTAGAGAAATGAGAAACATGTAGTGTATTGGACAATGAGAGAGAAGAAGATAAAGGAATGGTCCCTACGCCAAGAACTAGAGTAAAGGACCATCCGTAAGTCGAACCTGAGCTGATGTGCTAGGAGGTAAATAAGTAGAAAAGCCCTGTGACTCACTCGTGATAAAGTCTGTAGCACCATAATCAATGACGTGACCAGATGAATGTGAAGTGGTGGAAGTGGAAAAGGCAGATGTATCTGAAGATCCTAACCCATAAGCAAAACTAGAAGCAGTGACAAGATGGAGGAGCATGTGTCATCAACTAAGCACGAACCATATCGAGTATATCAGCATCTTAAGCACCCAAGAAATCTGAAGAGGAGGTGGTCACAACATTTGTAGTAGGCTTGGAACCAGAAGCAGTAGCTGTGTGAGCAGAAGACCTTGTCTGAAAAGAGTCAGGATAGCCATGTAGCTTGAAGCAACAATCACAATCATGCCAACCTTACTACAATGAGCATAAACAATCGAAGAACAACCACGGCTTCTATCCCCAAGGCCCTACCATGACCATGATCTATTCCTCTAGCACGGCCAGCCTGTGAGTGAGAATCTGTGATAAAAGCAGAATTCTCAGAAGATGTAACTGCAAGGGTAGGAGTCATAATAGAGAGATGCTGCTCCTCAGAGAATAAGAACCCATAAACAGTACTCAGAGATTGCAGAGGTCGAGTAGTGATGATCTGCGTCCGAGTCTGCTCATACTCTAGATGAAGGCCTCCCATAGAGGTATAGATTTGTTGTCGCTCATGATGTCGAGCAAAAATAGAGGTGATCTCCACACTAAACTGAGAAATGGGCTCGTAGTGGCTGAGCTCCTCCCACATACTCCGGAGAATTCTAAAGTATTCTCTCAGTCATATCACCATGTCTGCACTCAGTTATATCATGTGTAAGCTGATAAATATGGGTGTCATTCTCAGCTAGCGCAAATGTTTCTTCAAGTTTACTCCACAACAATGATGTTGACTCATAAAACATAATAGTCCTAGAAATCTTTGGGTCCATCAAGTTAAAAAGTCAGCCTAAAATAATAACATTGTCGGCCTCCGAATCGGCTAAGTCGGAGGATCCCAGTTTAGGCTTGGGATGGTTCCAGTAAGAAGACCCATTTTCTTATATCCTTGAATGTATGAAGTGATGGCTCTCTTCCGTTGCAGATAATTTAACGAATTCAATTTTATGGTATAATTGATGGCAGATTATCAGTGCTCATACAAATATAGTTATCACCCATAACGAAATCAAGAGAAATACAGTATTAACCCAATCACAGCAATGCTGCCTAACATTGAGTGCAAAAACTGATGAACTAGCACGGAAACCACCAAACAACAGCAGCAAAATCTGACAGGAAGCATCCACCACAGATTTTTCTAATAAATTGATTCAGAAAAAAATTTCTGTAAGGTATCGACACAATAACTGATTTCATATGATTCAAAAAGGAACTTCAAAAGGTGCCATGAAAGGTTCACAACAAAATCTACAGAGAAGAAAGGTGCCATGAAAGGTTCACAACAAAATCTACAGAGAAGAAAGATGCCATGAAAGGTTCACAACAACAAAATCTACAGAGAAGAAGAGAAATGGCACAAAACAAGAACAGCTCCAAAAAGACCGATCTACTAAAAACAGCACAGAATGTTCAAAACATCACCAAAGCATGCCCAACCAGTTTCATGCAATTCCTAGGAGAGAACCGAAGCTTTCCCATTTGATCTTGTAGACTGACATGGTGCCACGAAAATCAGGGAGCAGAAAAACCAAGAAAGGATGAAAATCGGGGCTGAGAAAGATCTTATCAAAACACCTTCAAAACAACCTCATCTCAAATCGATCCAGAAGACAAAGATGATCACCCAAAAACACCAATCAAAACCCTATTATTTTCCAGTAAAAAAAAGGTCAAATTGTTGACCAAGTTGCTGTCAGCATGACGTCATGCTGATGTCAGGAATAATGGTGAGGGACGATGGGTTCAGCAATCCGTAACTTTTTTTTTATTTGCTCTGATATCAAGATGGAGTTGGTACTCAGGTAAGTAGGTTTAGTGTTATGTTAAGTACGTAGGTTAGGGTTTGAGCTTAGCATTGGAGAAGAAGAGAAATAGAGAGAGAAGGAGAAACTTTAAGTAATTAGCTTAATGAGATTAATTTCTCTCACTAGCTCCAACTTAATACATACACACTCAAAACTATGCAACACACACCACTAATACCAATACCCATGTATTATTAACAAAGTAGTGTTTATTATATCTATACTTCATAAAAGAAAATATTTACTGTAAGCTATAACGGTTTTTATTCTGAACTGTTATTCCCACAAACTTCCAAAATCACTAATTTAGCTACCATCCTATAATTGAAAAACTAAATTCAGGTAGCATCGACATCACATAAATGGTTTTGCAAGGTGGGTAAATGAAATTTTGAATCTCATAAATCCCAAAACATATCTAGTAACATTACCATTTTATTTTCTTTTTTTGCTAGGTAACGAAAAAATTACCATTTTATACATATCTGGAGGGTAGAAATTTGCCAGTTTTGCAAGGTGGGTAAATGAAATTTTGAATCTCATAAATCCCAGAACATATCTAGTAACATTACCATTTTATTTTCTTTTTTTGCTAGGTAACGAAAAAATTACCATTTTATACATATCTGGAGGATAGAAATTTGCCCCAGGGGGTTTTCCCATAGGAAATGCAGCTCTGTATTCAAGTCCCTTCCACCCAGAAACAGGCCTCGTAGATTCCACAAGCAACTTGACAGCAGAATCTGCAGTCGTCAAGAATGCATCATTTTCATCAAGACACGACCTGTTACAAGGAGAGAAAAGAAACTTTTAGCACGCTATAAATGAACAAAGAATCAACTGATGTTGAGACAGAGATCGCAACAGATTAACATAAATTTCAGCATCTATAAAAACTGGTAATTTAACATCGTCGAAACCTATTTCATTTTACTATCCCCAAATTGAAAAGTATAGGAAACATACATCTGATGAAAAGAATTTAAGTTAGAACCATAATTAAATAAATTTCATTTCCAGCTCAATAGAGTCGATATAATTTTGTCAGCCTCCAATAACCTAGTCGGAACTCTAATTTTATAATTAATCATCTCATTTGAAAATAAACTACCATATCCTTTTACAATATCGTCAAGGTTTACACAGCTGATCATCATTCCTAAATCAGTTCTATGTTACTGAAACATTGAAAATAAACGAAGTTCTCTGAAAGTAGTACATTGCATATTAAAAAGAAAAAAGGGAGACAAAAACCCTCTCTTTAGCAAGTAAAGATTTTAAAAACCCAATAGGGCATCCATTTGTAAGAATGGAAAAGTGAGCCAACGAAATGCAAGCATGTACGTATCAACGGGTAAAGCCCATTCCTCCCAACTGAATACAGGAAACAATGACCAGTGTGTGGACATACATCACATACATATCAACTTTGCGTACAACTCTCAGATTCCCACTTTTAGCCTTTGAATTCATAAAACTATTCGCAATGAGAACATCATCCCAAATGTCTGTTTTTCTGTGGAAACACCTTGGAAAGGAGAGTAATAAAAAATGACTATTCTCTACATTTTCAAGGACACAACATTAAAGATAATCCTATAAATACACCTTACCAAGCTTATTCATTAGAAATTATTTTCTCCTCCACACCATCCCTTTTAGGGATCAAAGCAATGAGCATGCATTGGATCCCCAGTGAGTTCTGTGTTTAGAAAGTAACTTCTTCATAACCGAAACCAAAGTCTATTAAATCGCATTGCAAAATGCATGGTAAAAACGCATCCAAATGATGAAGGGCACTTTATACCCTTTCAACTCAAACTCGCTACCACAATATTATCCAGAGCAAGATGTCAAAAGAACCACCTATATTTTCACCGTGTTCCAATAGAGCTTTCAAAACTATTCCAGGATGACCTTCAACTCCACTTCTCCTCAATCAGAAGTATCTAACATTCCCTATAACTATATAACTATTTAGTACTTAACACGTATTAGAGTGCAAGCATATGTCTTGTTGGCAAAGGAAAATTCGACTTAAAAGTAGATTTCCAAGGAACTATCTGGTATGATAAATTTGAAAAAAAAAAAATTCTATAATAACAATTATGGATAATCGTAGTGAAATATATATATATATATATATATATATATATATGTGTGTGTGTGTGTGTGTGTGTGTGTGTGCGTGTGTTTTATGCTTGTTTATATGTATGCATAATTATGTATCTTAAATTGCCCAACTACGCTCCAATATAAAATCCATATTGTACAATTTCAGTGAAGTCAATATAGGTAAAAAATTACTGAGTGAGAAATTACCATGGACTCTTATTGATGGAATAATACATCCATTTTAATCTATCCATGTCAGAAGTACCAGAATGCTCCTTCAACCAATCCCTTAATGTTGGATTGCTGTACCAAAGCTGAAGCAAAGCAGAACCATGGGGTGAGACCCAATAAAATCAATGCACGCAAGTATGGAATTACTGGAGAAAGGTAGACTAATATACATTATCGCCTCAAAAGGCAATAAAGTAACGATAACAAGGAACATAAAGTACAATTTAAATGCAATATAAAAAAATAAAAGAAAACCCCATATATTTCTAGTACAGCAAACCACTACAAGAAACGACCTGTGTATAGAAAATGTCATTGATAACCACAGCAGCTTTAATGAGAAAGACCAAAGCTTCCATGTCTCCCTTTGTAAGACCAGACAACTGTATAAAACAACAAAAGCAAGAAAGCGAGATATTAGAGCATCAAAAATTTAAAAGAAGTAAAAAGATAATAGGGAATATGTAATTGCAAGGATGATCCCTGCAACAGGGTGCATTTTCACATGCCACGATCTAGATTTTCATAGCCTATACATGTTTGATTTAATGTGCTAGCTTGATATGTGATTATAATATATATTGATATTGTAATTATCTCACATTTAATACTATCACCGCATGGCTAAATTCATACCGAATTTTAAAGTGATTTTATGACAATTATTTATTAAAAAGATTGTTTTATGTGTAAAACTATTTATGAGCACTTAAACTAATTAATTAGGTTCATAGGTTAGATAAGAGATTGTTTTAAACTAATTAAAAAGATTGTTTTATATAGGCTCGTAACGCTAGTAGGACATTTCCATAATTATGGGGTGCAAATAGTAATTTTAATTAATTTAATTTCTACTTTTCTGAATTTTAAAGGATTTTTCATGTTTTTCAAGAACCTAGAACCCAGTTAGATTAATAGAGTTTTCAGATTTTGGGTGATGAGATTATGACCGTTGATTTTTAGTAGAGATAAATTGCTTAAAATTTATTGGGCCTTTAGGGGCAATTAATAAGTGACCAAGAAAGCCCATCCGGCTATACAAAACTCTGGAAGGGCCTTTGGGCCCCTAAATTAAAGACTCGAGATAAGATATGGCCTTTAGGTCATTTAACTTAAGACCCAAGGAGAGGAGAGAGGGCCACATATGGGCCGGGTTATAAACCTATTAATTAATTTAGAAAAAAAGGAGAGAAGAAATTAACATGAATTAGTATTAGAGTTAGAGAGAGAGTAAGAAGGAGGTGGCGTGAGAGCCAATATATATAAAAAAAAAAATCGTGGGGATCTACGCATCAAGAAAAAGAAAAGAGAAAGAAGAAAGAAGAAGTAAGAGGAAGGAGAAGAAAGAAAAGAAAAGAAAAGAAAAGGAGAGAGATTGAGGTACCTTTTAGCTTCGAGAATTTGGGGTTTTCTTTCTTGATCAAGGATTTATCAAGAATTTGGGATTTTTGTTTGAGGTACCTTTTTACTTCAAGAATGTGAGGTTCCATTGGTAAATAATTATGATAATTGTCAATAAGACTTTCAAGAAGCCTTTCAAGATTTCAAGAAGCCTTCTTCATGAGCCTTTCAAGATTTTGAGGAGGCTCTTCAAAAAAGGCCTTTTCAAGATAGGAAGAGAAAATGATACAGGACGGGAACTCCAAAATGCGTGAATAATGAATTAATAAGGATTTCCCAAAATTAAATAAAGTGATTCAACGTAAATCGCAAAATTATCTCAATACCTTAGGATTTGAGAATGTTGATAGGTAAATCACACGAGATCCAAATAGGGTCCAATCCGATACGCGAGTCCTGTTAGCTTTAAGACAAGATCCAGGCCTAGAGATAGTACTCTAGCTTTTCCAGGCTTGGGCGTTCGTCGTTGATCCGATGTAAAGTTGGCAGTTCTCACTAGGGGGATTGAGTAGATACACGGGGTCAGATGAAAACTTAGGTTTTAAATAAATTAGGGTTTCGGAATAGGAAAACAAAATAGATTAAGATTTGTAAAAGTTAAATGAAGATAGGCAGACAGAAAAATAATCAGAAATAAAGAAGATAAATAGATGGATATCACTCCCTTAGCCTCACACCAAACCCATCACGGGGAAGAAAAATCTCTCTTCATTCAAGTAAAAAGTCATTCAATATATTCATAACTAATTAAATTGTGTTGACAAGCCTCTTTAAATAGGCAACCAAACTAATAACACGAAATAAAAGAGTCCTAAAATAATAAAAGACTAAAAAAGGTAAACTTTCTCAGAAAAATAAAAATTTCCGTTGCTAGCGGAGATCCCCACGGACGTCCGTCCTGGAGGTCACGAACGTCCATCGCCTACGGAGTCCATGGTCACGGACGTCCGTGATGGTCACGGATGTGGAACAGTGAGGTGTTGAAACTATGGACGTCCGTCAAGAATTCACAGACGTAAGTCACCTATTGACGGCTTGTGCCTCCTATTCTCCCTTGAAGTTGTAGTACTCAGGCTTCTTCTTCATTTCTTCCGACGCTGGTAGAAGCGATGTGGTCCAAAACCGATATCTACGTATTTGGCGTCCTCGTCAATTCCCTCAAACTAAATAGGTTTCATCACCGATGAAACACGTTTGTGGTAGATATCGAGCAAGTAGGCGTACAATCAATGAACTTCATTCTCATGGATCCATGTGTTTTCAAACTCTGGTTTTCCGACCCATTTGACTAAATATTTCTGAAATCCCTCGTCAAGTGTGGAGATGGCATGATCATTTAATATATCTTCTATCACATCTTGTCTTTGTCTGCTTGGAGAAGGGAAGGGTATCGACTGTAAGGTTGGGTTGGGGTTGGGGCTATGAGGTGGCTGGAATGGATTTTCAGGAGGTGGGGTGAGACCAAGGTAAGGAACCAGGTCCTCCACATTGAATGTTGAACTAACCCCCGTACCTGGAGGAAGCTCAAGCACCTATGTATTAGGACCACTCCTTGCCAAAACTCTAAAAGGTTCAGCGCCTCGGGATTGTAGCTTCTTTGCGGATCCCGATGGGAACCATTCAGGCCTAATTCGGACCATCACTTGATCACCCACCTGATATTCATTGAAACGCCTGTGAGTATCAGCAAATAATTTATATTGATTGTTGTTTAAATTAATCTTTTCTTTAATTTCGATATGCAAGCTATGAATGTGTTGTGCAAATGCATCGGCACACTCAAATACTCTATGTGGCGCTGACATGGGGATCAAATCTAAAGGTGTCCTAGGCTTGTGACCATATACAACCTCAAAGGGGCTCATGCCTATGGACCTATTGACAGAATTATTATACGCAAACTCAGCTACGGGCAAAATGGTATCCCAGGTCCTAACATGATCACCGATAAGACTACGAAGGAGATTCCCTAAACTCCTATTGGGACTCTCGAATTGGCCATCCATTTGAGAGTGATAGGCCGACGAAAACTGGAGCATTGTGCCCATCATGTGCCAAAGGGTTTTCCAAAAATAGTTAGTGAACTTGACGCCCCTATCAGAGACGATGGTTTTGGGCAACCCATGAAGGCGCACTACCTCCGCAAAAAACAATTTAGCAATGTGGGATGCATCGGAGGCTTTGGAATAAGGTATGAAGTGGGCCATTTTGGAAAATCGGTCCACGACAACAAAGATGGAATCATGCCTCCTTAGAGTTTTGGGAAGTCCGAGTACGAAATCCATTGAGAGGTCTTGTCACGGTGTGTGTGGCACGGGTAACGGAGTGTACAAGCCAGTATTTTGCTTACTCTGTTTCGACACTTAGCAAGTACGACAATGCTTGACAACTCGGGCAACATCTCTCATTAGGCTAGGCCAAAAGAACCTATCCTTTACGAGCGCAATAGTCTTATTACGCTCGAAATGTCCGGCTAACCCTCCGGCATGTAACTCCCAAATGAGGAAGTCACGCAATGAAGTGTGAGGGATGCAATGGCGAGTGCCTTTAAACAAGTACCCATCCTGGATGGTGTATGCGGAGCGTGTGCTGGTTGGGTTACTAAGGAGATCAGTGAACTCTACCCCAAAATCTAAGCACTCGAGGTACTCTTCCTTTAATCGTTCAAACCCAGCGACCTCGGTGCTCATAGAGTGCAAAGTTGCCACCCGACGACTAAGTGCATCGACAGCCCTGTTTTCAACACCGGCTATGTGCTTTAACACGAAGGTGAACCCCTGGAGGTATTCAACCCATATCGAGTGTCTTGGATTTAGTTTCTTTTGAGAGGCTAAGAAGCGTAAGGTTTCATGGTCGGAGAACAACACAAATTCTTGCGGCCTAAGATAATGTTTCCAATACCATAAGAAACGAACGACCGCATAGAACTCCCTGTCATAAGTGGAGTATTTTTGTTTTGCCTCATTAAGCTTTTCACTAAAATAGGCCATTGGATGACCCTCTTAGCTAAGCACTCCTATTCCCACACCCAATGCATCGCATGCGACTTTGAAGACTTTGGAAAAGTCCGGCAAGCGTATGACGGGTACACTACTCATCCTTTATTTGATCTCGGCAAATGCTTTCGTCGCGGCTTTGCCGCATTGAAAATCCCCCTTTTTCATGCAATCAGTGATTGGGGCCATGATGGTGCTAAAGCTTCTGATGAAGCGACAATAAAAAATAGCCAAGCTATGGAAGCAGTGGATATCGTGTATGTTCTTAAGCTCGGGCCACTCCACAATGGCTTTAACCTTTTCGGGGTTCACAACCATTCCATCGGCCGAAATAATGAATCTCAAGAAGATAGTGGAACGTTGCATGAAGGTGCACTTCTTGAGATTTGCAAACTTCTCGCCCTTTAGGGTTTCGCAAACCAACCTAAGGTGGTTCAAATGTTGTTCCTTGTCAAGACTATAGATCAAGATTTCATCGAAATAAACAACAAGGAATTTGCCTAGGAATGGCCTCAGCACTTGAGTCATGAGCCTCATGAAAGTACTCGGGGCTTTAGAAAGCCCAAATGGCATGACCGTCCACTCATAAAGACCATCCTTGGTCTTAAAGGCTGTTTTCCACTCAACACCGGGGTGGATTCGGACTTATGGTAGTCACTCTTGAGGTCTATCTTAGAAAAGATAGTAGCACCAACCATCATATCTAGCATATCATCGAGCCTCAGTATGGGAAACCAATACTTGACCGTAATTTTGTTAATCGCTCGACTATCCACACACATTCGCCAACTTCCATCCTTCTTAGGTGTGAGTAGCGCGGGTACAGTGCAAGGGCTCATGCTCTCTTGAATGAACCCATTTTTAAGGAGATCATTAATTTGCCACGTTAACTCGGCATGCTGAACCTGATTCAACCTGTAGTGGGGCAGGTTGGGTAAGGTGGATCCGGGAACTAAGTCTATGGCGTGTTGAATGTCACGGATCAGAGGGAGTTCGTTCAATGAGTCTTCGGTGAAGACATCAGCAAATTCTTTTAAAATCGGCTCAACCTCCTTGGGGTGTTCACCTATAGACTCAAGAGCTTTCTCGACAGTCATGACAACGTAGACCACGTTCTCATCCAAAGAAGCCTTTTCAAATTCCGAAGGGCTCACAATATTGATGGATTTAGATGTCTCGCCCTTCTTCTCGACTTTGTTGGTTGATGATGTCTTGGAGGCAAATGGTGCAAAGTGATCTTTTTGCCCTTATGCATGAACGTGCATATGTTCGATCGACCAAACACGTCCATGTCGTAGAGCCACGGCCAACCGAAAAAAATATGGCCAACATCCATCGACACCACATCATACCATAAGGTGTCCAAGTAAGAACCAAATTGAATCGGTACACGACACCTTTTTGACACGGGAATGGATGAAGAGTTGACACTACATTGGTGTAACTACCAACCGAAAATAATATGGCCAACATCCATCGACACCACATCATACCATAACCAAATTGAATCGGTACACGACACCTTTTCGACACGGGAATGGATGAAGAGTTGACACTACATTGGTGCAGCTACCGCTAATCCGCTATCCACGATGACCTTATAACTCTTTTCACCAAATCTGGCAAAGGTGTGGAAGATGTTCTCCCTTCGCCAGTCATCCTTCTCATCCTGCTGAGGTTGTGCAAGGGCATACCTCACAACTAAAGCACAGCCGCTATCATCACCCTCCTCATAGCTGGGCGTGACGTCCGGCTCAAACACTTCTTCTTCAACCACTACCTCACCTTCATCCTCCTCTCCCTCAATGAAGAGGTTCCTTTGGGGGTTTCTCGTAGGGCATTAGGTGGCAAAGTGTCCCATTCCATGACACTTATAGCATTTAACTTAAGAGCTACCCTTAGAGGATTCCCCGACTACACTTTTTTCCTTTTCAAACCTCGCATTGGTAGGGACAGGTTGTGTAGGTTTGAGAGGCGGGTTTCCAACATTAAATCGTTCCTCTCCGGAGCGATGACCAGTGTGTTGTGGCTCGCTTTGCCTCACCACCAATGTTTTCAAATACCGTTCAAGGTCTTGCACAACGGGGTAACATCTTTCAAGTGTTTCAACGAGGTGAAAAATCAACTCTTTTTGCAATTCAAATCGCAATCCAATGTGGAATCTAGAGAGAGTGATTTCAGGATCTTCCGATTCCTTGGCCCTCATTATGAACTCTTCGAACTTGCCAATATACTCAGTTACGAGCATACCACCTTAACGTAAGTTTTGCCACTGGTTGAGGAGGCATTGGTGGTATGATATAGGAACATACTTCTTAGTAAGGTTTTCCTTCATGTCGTCCAAACGAGTAATGGGAGGACAACCTGCATTCACCCTTATGCACTCGACATTGATCCAAAAAAGTCGAACTTGACCAATCAATTTCATTTTAGCGAGCCTGACACAACGATCGTCATTCATGTCATACCAATTAAAATGTTCGTCCATGTCGGAAAGCTAATCCAAGAAGACTGTAGGGTCCATTCTTCCATCGAAGGTTAGAATGTCAACTTGAACATTCTAGAGGAGTTGCACTTCGAGGTCATAGTCATCTCTACAACAATCCCTACGGCTCCAGTTCTGATCATCTTGGCGACCATTGCGTTCAAAGCGTGGACCTTCATGCTCTCAGTGTTGATCACCGTGCTCATCAAACCCATCTAACTAGTTGAATCGATCATGCAGCCTACCATTAGAAACCCCTAATGTTGCCAGGGTTTTCTCTATGGTATTCAATCGTTCATTAATGGCACCCAACTCCTCTGGCATACTCCTAAGAGTATCGAGAATCTCACTCGAGTCCATGGTGTTCACAAATGAATATTAGGGTTCTAATATGGAATGCAATATGGACTCACAAAAGAAAATCAAGCAACAAAAATAAATATGACACGCAATTATGCCCTAACCTAGAAACCTAGGTCTCTGATACCAAAACTAACGTGGGACGGGAACCCTAAAATGCGTGAATAATGAATTAATGGGGATTTGCCGAAATTAAATAAAGTAATTCAACCTTAATCGCAAAATTATCTCAATACCTTAGGGTTATGAGAATGTTGATAGGTAAATCACGTGAGATCTGAATAGGGCCCAGTCCGATGCGCGAGTCCCGTTAGCTTTACGACAAGATCCTGGCCTAGAGATAGTATTATAGCTTTTCCAGGCTTTGGCGTTGGTTGTTGATCTAATGTAAAGTTGTCAGTTCTCACTAGGGTTGTGGGATTTAGTAAATTCACGGGTTCGGATGAAAACTAGGGTTTTGAATAAATTAGGGTTTCGGAATAGGAAAACAAAATAGATTAAAATTTGTAAAGGCTGAACAGAGATAGGCAGACAAAAAAATAATCAGAGATAAAGAAGATAAATAGATGAAAATCACTCCCTTGGCCTCACACCAAACCCATCACAGGAAAAAGAAGAATCTCTCTCCATTCAAGCAAAAAGTCATTCAATATATTCAGAACTAATTAAATTATGTTTACATGCCTCTTTAAATAGGCAACCAACTAACAACACGAAATAAAAGAGTCCTAAAATAATAAAAGACTAAAAAAGACAAATTTTTGCAGAAAAATAAAAAAATTCGCCTTTGGCGGAGATCCCCACGAACGTCTGTCCTGGAGGTCACGGACATCCATCGCCAACGAAGTCCATGGTTACGAACGTCCGTGATGGTCACGGATGTCCGTTGCGCAAGAACAGTAAGGTGCTGAAACTAGGGACGTCCGTCAAGAATTCATGGACATCCGTCACCAGTTGACGGCTTGTGCCTCCTAAAAAGGCAAATTTTTGCAGAAAAAGAAAAAAATTCGCCTTTGGCGGAGATCCCCACGAACGTCTGTCCTGGAGGTCACGGACATCCGTCGCCAACGGAGTCCATGGTTACGGACGTCCGCGATGGTCACGGATGTCCGTTGCGTAGGAATAGTGGGGTGCTGAAACTAGGGACTTCCGTCAAGAATTCATGGACATCCGTCACCTGTTGATGGCTTGTGCCTCCTTTTCTCCCTTGAAGCTGTAGTACTCGAGCTTCCTCTTTGTTTCTTCCGATACCGGTAAAAGCAATGTAGTCCAAAACTGATATCCACGTATTCGGCGTCCCCATCAGAAACGAACTAAAAATTTATATAATAGAGATTTCGAGAAGGCTATTTCAAGAAGACTTTTCAAGATCAAGATCTTTAAGGCCTTTCAAAAGGGAACGTTGAAGAAACCAATTGAGAAACGTTAAAGAAACTAATCAAGATTCTCAAGGAAATTAAGAATTCAAGATTTTCAAGAAAGGACAATCAAGAAAATTACAAGTTATGGAAATATCACATGGTTTTTAATGCTAGGGAGAGGTATCATGCTAGGATGGGGTTAATTTCTATCCGAATATTGAAAAAGATAATTGTCAAATCACATATGATGTGGTTTTTTTTTTTGAAATTTAATCACCATATGCTAGTTTTTATTGATTTTCATGTATTTTTAGTTCATTGTTTCAAAGAGATTAATCTTTAGACTCACATGTTTAATTTCACCTCTGTCAATGCAAAATAGGAATCACATGAAAATATACTCAGTGTTCATACTACTTAGATTATTTTCATATCCAAATTGATGAATATGAATCTCCTGTTAACATACCATGAAAACACATGGACTAAATAAGCGAAATAATTGCATGAAGTTTTACCGAGATTTTTACATCAGAGGGGTGCATATCATAAGCATATGAAAGTGGAAAGATTCACAAATGAACCATACGAAACTATGAATGATGAAAAGAATGAAATCATATGAAAGGACTTGAGCAGATCTCATGTCTACTAGTCAAATTAAGGACATGTTATGATGAAAAAAAGAAAGAAAGAAAGAAAGAAATGACTTAATGAAGATGTAATGCATACACGACATTAAATGTAATATGTAACAAAGGTTACCATTGCAAGTTGTACTCAGCCTGGATACAATGGGTAAGTAACCTAGACCAAGATATGGTGAAAATAGCTTACCGAATTACAGAAGAATGAAAGCCATATAGGAGCCCCGCAACCAATTAAAGTATGAATGGGTGAAAACTGGGATTGTCATGCCCCTCACACCCGGCCCCGCGATCCATCGGCGAGCCCGATATGAGGCGGCGTCGACGTACACCTTTGACATTTCCTTTCATAACTATATTCATGTCCTTAACTTTTTCCGTGAATTTTGTCATTTTCTTTTTTGTAGAAATACATTTAATTGCAGAAACGATTGAATTACGATTATCAAAGTAGTTGTTAAATTTATCAAAGTATGAGCGGAAACTTTGAGTTAAACACTAACGGTTTAACCTCCCAATTTCGTTAACCTAGCGGGCAGATTCAGGGTAACGACTTGATCGTAAATGAATTTCAATGAGTAAAACAATACAATAAAGGCAACCCTTAAAACCTTTTTCGTTAAAATAAAACCATAAAAGTTAGCCTATTCATATGAGCCCAATTACAAAATTATAACCAGAGTTTCAAAAGTAATAGACTTAAACAAAAGCCAAAACAAGGAAAGATCCTTTCAAAATTAAGTGCAGGTGTTGGTAGCTCTATTAGGCAAAAGGAGCTATAAACTATCAGCTCGGTTGTCGCTCCTGGATCCTTCCACATCCACCTACTCTAATCTTGGTCGGGTGACTGCTAACTAGCCACCCGTAATTTTTGGGTCATGAAATGACCGTAAGCGATGAAGCTCAATAAAGTCTTAATTAGAGTTGTGCTATGTTTTTAGTGCAAGTAGTATAGAAATATTTCCACAGGTGCAAATGCAAGTGAGGTTTCCAGTAACTATGACAATATAACTAGGTACAATTAAGAAAGATTAGACTAATATTTATTTGTAATTTTAAGTACAATCATACTAAGCATATTCCAATCAAATTTAAGTGCACATCCATGAAGAGTAGCAAGTCACAATAAAACAAGAATTAATAAAATTACTTCGGAAGTATGGAAATATTATCCTACAAGGTATTGCTACATTATCATTCACAGAGGCCTACAAAGGTAACTTTAACCAGTGAAATTTCTACATATTTCTATAAATGAAGAGATAATTAAGTATAATTTCCAGTTATTATGATTAGATATGTAATATTCTTATTACAATTATCCCTTAATTATTAGTATCGTTTAATTAATCAGTGTCAATACCAGAACACCACCCATGGGCCAAGATTCAAGATTCAAGATGCCAATGTGGATCAGACAAAGGTCGGCACTCTCCGTCGTTTAGTCAGTCAAGACAAGGATCAATGACCCTATTAGTCTAACTAGACCCGATCCTCAGCTAACATTTCAGGATCCCTTTCAAGTACAAGGTGCTCATACGAGGCTGTTCGTGAGAACAACGATCAGCTATGTGAGACTTTCAAGTTCAAGATAGTATCTCTTTTCACTTTCAAGATTTCAAGTTTCGTTACCAAGTTATTAATATGCAAGGCTCATCATGTTCAGGATTTTCCATATTCAAGTTCAAGTATTCAAGTATTTCAAAATTCAAGTTCAAGTACTACTTTCTAGAAGTTCAAGTTCAAGTATTCAAGTATTTCAAAATTCCAAGTCCAAGTACTTCTTTCTAGAAGTTCAAGTTCAAGTATTCAAGTATTTCAAGATTCAAGTTCAAGTTCTAGTTCAAGTACAAATTCAATTGCAAACAAGTTCTAGTTCAAGTACAAATTTGATTGCAAACAAGTTCTAGTTCCAATTGCAAGTTCAGGTACATGTCCCAAATCATGTTCTAATTCTAAAGATATCAAGTTCAAGTACATTAGTATCCTTATTAGCATTCCTTTCAAACATAACACTATTTCTAGTACAAGCGTGTCATTATCTTAAGTACTACCGAATTCAAGTTTTGGGACTAGATCGTCAGGGGGGGATCTTGTCAGCTTACACTTATCTCAAGTGTTACCCTAGTTAAAGTCCACTAAGGGACTTATGTTTATCATTGTTGATAAAACTCGGTTGTCTCTAACAATAATTGAGGCATCGAGATGCCTATTTTACTAATTCTAATTATTCGAGTTAAATCAACGAACTGGTATCCAAGTTCTTACATATCCTATTACCTCCCGTATGGGTCATGGATTCAAAAGGGGTCATGGGTTCAAAAAGGTCCAATTTTTGTTGGTCTGAAGGTTCAGGATGAATTATGGGCTCAAATGAATCACATGGTTTATAGGTCTAAAAAGGGACCAATATGTTCAATTCAATATGGGTCCAATGGATTTTAGGTCCAACAGGTTTAATTCAATATGGATTCAATGGATTTTAGGACCAAAGGGTCCAATGGGCTCTATTCAATACATGTCCAATGGACTTTAGATCCAACGGGTCCAACAGGTTTTATACAATATGGGCCAGATGGAGTTTAGGTCCATTGGGTCTAATGTTATTCCCTAGGTAATTCGGGCTTTTACTAGATTCAAAACTAAGGTTGCGGGCCTTTCCCAGGGTCCGAGCCATAGGCATCTTGTGCTCATGGGACTTGATTCATACATCTTGGGCCTGACTCATATCTTAAGGAATGGTTTAGATATGTCAAGTCATGGGCTGAGTCCTTACTGGGCTCTTGGCAACCCTATAAATCCTATTTACTTAAAAGTTTAGGATTTTGGGTCTTCTTGGGCCATCAAGAATTTGACCGGATCCTTTGACTTAATTGACCAATTTCACATGGGTTTGTCATATGTTAGCATAATGGAACCATGTGTTTGGGTCTGCCCAACTAGCCACGGGTCTTGGATCAAGGTCCGGATATTAAGCTTTTATCCTATAATTTCTGATTTTTTCGAAGAAATGGCAAACAGCCTACGGTAAATCGGCCGCAATTTTCGGATCCGATCGAATTTTCACATGCTTCCAAAACTTAGGGCAAGATGACTGATGAGAGCATTTTTCTCAAATGGTGGCATCCAAAAATTCGATCACAGGAGACAAATCTCAGAGAATGGTCCTGTTTTATCAGGGCTTCAGGCCAGAATTATTAGGCCTCGGTGTCGGGTCTGTAACTTTCAATTCTGACACTGAAATCGGGAGTTTAGCGGCTCTCTGGAAAGATCTGAGAGTCGCCCAACTTAGTCATTTACATTGTTCAGGTCAAAAGTCCATAGATCAGGAGGTAATAGGGTCCATCCGATCGAAAGTCGGGTCTGGTTTTCTGGTTAGGTACTATTTGCCTATATTTCGGCTGAAATTTACCGAATTTCTTGCCGTTGACTCTAATCGAATCGAGGCCTGAAATTTTTACAGGGTCTTAAGGATATATGAAGATTTATATGTAATTAATTCTAGAATTTTCCTATGAGTTTTCGGGCACAGAACCTAGAGCTTATTACAGCTCTATTTTTGGGTGCAATGAGATAGATTCGTCGCATCTCGTTCCGGGTGCCGTAACTTTCAAATCGTATGGGGTTCAGGTCTAAAATTTTTACTGAGTATCGTGATCTTAGTCAAATTTTTAGGGATTTTCCCCAAATTTTTAGGGATTTTTCCAAAATTTATTCATATTTATTCGGGTCACTGTTCTGGGACTGATTTCCTATGGGCTGCACAGCTCACAGTTTTGGGCCTTAGATGGGCCCACCTAGCTGTCCATCACGGGCCATACATCATCGGATCTCGGTCCGGAACATCCTCAGCTAACCCCAGGTCCATTGGGATTAAGTTTTGGGTAACCATTTTCATTCAATTAACGTTAATCGATTACCGGTATTTGCCTAGTCGCCGGTATCGATTTGTCTAAAGTTATCGGAACAGACTTTGGGAGCCATCCGATCGGGTCTATCTCATCGAGTAAAAAGTTAAATTTTCAAATCCTCCATATCTTGGCCTGATACAAAAAAGTCCTTTCAATTAAACTTTTAAATCCACTTTGTCAAAAAATTTCCGACCTATTCATTCATCTAACCCTATCTATACATCTAATCCTATCTATACATTTATTACCATTCAATTTCATGATCAAAATTTTGGAAAATTTGTCATCTAACTTTAAAGAATAATATATCCCAGTTTACCAATAAGCTATTCTCCTAGATCTAAACCACACAAGAGAACTAATTATTTAATCATTATTTCAAGTAATTTAAACTTTGCTAGTAAACCAATCATGACCATCCGATTGGTCCGTCATCAAGACTAATACTTGGACCAGGATTTACTGAGATAAACTTATGTAAATCCATCATTTTCTAGTTGTCAAATGTGCCAACATTTATTCTATCATTCAAGACATAATTTAAACTATCACACATGTAATCTATTCTAGCATTTCTAGCAATCTAAGACCACAAATTTCCTAATCATGATCCATCAAAACAAGATGTTAAAGTTCTGATTTCTCCATACAATCACCACATCAAATCACATATTAATTCATCATTCATAACTTCTATGATTTCTATGCAAAAATTTAGAGTTTATTCTATACCATAGCACACATTTAAGGCAAAATGCATCTAAAACATTAGAATTACCTAGAATTCCGTGAACAATAAGATGAATTACAGAGATCACACTTCCATATATATGATCTATAGTACTTACATTAATCATCTATAAGGTTCATTTGACCTAAATAGCACACTATGATCAAAAAAATTCAAGAATTTCAATTTCCTACACCTTTAGTGTATAGTGGTCAAAGTTGACTACATCTTGACCATCATAGTGACAAATTTCTCTGAAATTCTCTGAAATTTCTTCGAAATTTATCGAAACAGGGGTCGGGCGACACTTTCGGCAAAATTTCGATGATTTATCCGAAATTGCTGAAATTAATGAATTTCAGCAAAATTAACGAAATTTCACCGAAATTAATAAATCTTTTCTAACTTTTGTCGCTTTTTAAATAATAAATAAAATTTTTATGAAGTTTAAATATAATTTATATCTAATATTTTTTGTACTCCCCGAAATTTTCCCAAAACTCTTTGAATTGAAATTTATCCGTAATGACTCCCTACCGAAATGTTGCCGAAAACGAAATTTGTCACTATGTTGACCATTGGATGGCCTGGCATGATCATGGAAGTTTCATGCTTGGCATCCCAGGTCACTAACCTATCCTGCATGTAAAGAGTTCGTCAAGATTTAAAAGAAAACTACTGATAAAAAAAAAAGATTTAAAAGAAAACTATATTCAAACCCAAATATCTTTCCAAGAGAAACCAAGTTTAACAACTAGATCAAAACTTTGACATCTTTGACCTAATGTGGACCATTTGATGACCATGCATGATTACACTGATCACAAACATGACATCCCAGGTCATTGGCCCATTCTTTTTATCAAATTATTGAAATATTTTAGCCAAAAACCCTTTTTTATTCCATAAAAATCCAAATAAATACTATTATTCCAAGATTGGACCTCTTGGGTCAATCTAAGCCATTGGATGGCCTGGCATGGTCATATTGATCACATGCAGGTCATCCAACAGCACAGGTCAACATTCACCCCAGAAAATTTCAAAGTCCATAAAACAAAATTCTATTTTTATTTCACAAAATGCAAGAAAACTAGGCTAAAATGCTAAAATAGTCTATTTTTTACCTTATGGGTCAATCTAGATTATTGGATGGCCTTGCATGGTCATGTTGATCACATGCAGGTCACCCAACAATCAAGGTCCAAAGTCTAACCCAGATTAAACAGAAAAGTGAAGTCAAAGATCAGATTTAAGCCATGGGATTTCAAGAAAACTACAAATTTCCTAGAGAAGGCTAGACCTCCATGGCCATCATAGACCATTAGATAGCCTTGCTTGATCACAAGGATCACATGCATGGCCTCTAATGTTCCGGTCTCATATAACAATATGATCATTCCAGAATTTCCCACAAAAAAATAATAGAAAAGCACATGATCTAATGGTAAAATTTCTATAAGAAAAGACTAAAAGAACTAGGCAACAAGAAACCAAGAGTTTGCCTTAGCTCAAGCTCTTCTTCGTTGTTGATTTGCTACAGGTTTGGTGGTTGGAATAGCTGGCATGAAGCTCAAAATGATCTATGTGAGACTAGGGAGTGTGTGGAGTTGAATGGTGGTGGTGGGTTAAAGGTTTAAGGGCTTGGATGTATGGGCAAATTTTTTTGGTTTCCAAGGGCTCTAATGGAGTTTCTAAGGAGGTGGAAGAGAGGAAGAAGATGAAGAATGATGTGAATGGGAGCCTCCCCAAGGGAATTCGAAATTTGCAAGAGATTTGGGGGACAAGGGGCTGCATTTTGGTGCCACTTGGCACCATGAGTTAAAATCTCATGAAAACGATACGTATCGTCCAACCCCGTATCGGTCTTGGACGATACATTCCAATGTATCGTCCGAAATTTTAGATTTTTGTATGGGAGGCACCAATACAGTACCTTGAATGTACCGTATCGGTGAGGTTCAAAACCGAAACGTATCGGACAATACATATCGGTATCGGATGATATTTTGACCCATGCTTGGCACACCAATTCTTCCCAAGTATTCTCTCCATTTTACCCATTTTGACCTTTCCACACCACACATCAAGTCATGTTTTGTACTTTTGTGGTCTTCAAGGCCCTTAAAGTGTGTGGACCTCAAAGGTCTTACCAATCTAGTGGTGCATGCATTCCAAATGCATCTTGCACCTGAAACCTCCCCAATGAAAATCTATGGTATAAGATGAGTCAAATCTAAGTCAAATCATTCAATGGCTAGGATTTACTAGAGATTTGTAAATTCTAATTTCTAAATTACAAAAATTGGTTATTTAATGTACTAATGCCACTCCCCTATGTAAACCACAAATACCTAGCTCTAAGTGCTAGCACATCTCAAAGCTTCTAGATTATGGGTTAGTGTTTGACCCGATCATCGAAAGAAACTAGTGATAAACTCTAGAATCTAATTCGTTGGTGATGATCCATTCATCGACCTTAGGTTTCGGGTCCTATCTGGGTCAAACTTCGGGTCAAATTATATAGTCATGTGATGAGCCGGGTAGTTTAAGGTATAAGATGTGGTGGGTGTGTTCACCACCTTTTTCTTGCACACCCATTCAATCAAGTGGGGTGCCCTCTGGGTGTCATTACTAATAATCAAATTCTTATTGTTTTAAGGTGGGTGCCACCAGCAATAGTTGAATTCTTATTAATGATGGGTGCTCTGAGAATTTTTGTGGACCTAGCCTCAGACAGTCACTTGGCTCAGTCAGGTCACACCAGTCTCCAGTCAACCTTTGACCAACACAGATATCTAGGGGCAGGTGTTACAAGGATGACAGATAAAAGATGATTAATGATCATATGAGGATGTTGATTCATATTGCATTGCATTAAATGATTTTAATAGAAACAACACTGAAACAAGGGTAGAGATAAGAACTTATCACAATATTACAATGCCAATACAATACTCATGTTTCTTACCTTATGTTGCTCACATGTGTCATGTTTATTTTGCAATATTGTGTTATTCACGTGTCATTAGATTATGTCATTTAGTATTGCATGCATACAGATTTCTTGTATTAGAGATTTTATGACTGGCCCATACTAGTTCTTTGAACTTACATCATTGCTGTTGTTTTTATGGGATGGCCAGGGCACGATGTGGATGCAGCGATGGAGAATGTTGACTTGGAGATGAATGACGTTAACCAAGATTTGAGCGAAGTCGGTTTTGAGCGTTAAGAAATTTGTTTTCAGTTGATTATTGAAAGTTAGATTAGTTGATTTCAGATTTCATATTTAGATTATTGTTGAGGACTTGGACTTGTCTAGTTCAGTAGATACTTTTACAATTGATGGATTAATATTTAGTTGATTTCATACGTACTCTTAATTGATGGTTTTATTTCAGTTCCTATTCTCTCATGTTGATGTGCATGGAATGGAGTTTTCTTTCTATGCTTTCTTTCCGTTGTGCTTATTTTGAATCATTATTTCATAGTGTTTATTCCTATTAGTGCACATTAAGTATGTTAGGTAGTGGGGCGTCTCTAGATGAGCACATAGATCCGGAGTGTAATTTGGGGATGTCACGTGGCATGATCAACCCAAAATAACACCCATTTTGGGTTGATCGGTTAAATAAAAAAATTTACATTTTAGACTTTTTTGGTCCCCATTTGATGGATCTAAATTACCATAACGCCCACAAAACTGATGGATTGAATTTGGGCCCCTTTCATCGTGCCCAAATTTGTTAGGTGGCGCTTGATCAATCTTATTCAAGTTGTCGTGGCACCCAATCCTCGTGATGGGTGCCACATGATGCCCAGCTGGTGTGGTTGCAGGGATCATCCCTACAACCAGTTGCATAGTCCTGGGCCTCAAGTAAAAATTAGTAAAATTTTACGTTCACCAAATTACTTTTTTTTAAACATGACGACCTAAGTGATAATGTATCACACCGATGAATTGCTGCAACAACATTAAGAGCAGAAGACCTAAGAAAACAACCACAAAAATGAGGAAGCCTCCTCAAATCCATTTGAACAGACAAAATAAAATTTTATGGCTGCAATATGTTGTGCCAAAATACATCAACTAGCATGAAATCAGACTGAAAAAAAAAAAAGTGATTTGACTACTGTTGCTAAGACTAAGCTATCCTATCACCAACTCATAATCATGATACACAAGTTTCTTGTAAATGGAACCAGTCAACAGTTTCTTAATATGTTTTCTTAGGTTTTAACCAGAAAACTTGGGTGGTGATTTTGGTGACACCATTGTCTGTCAGATGCTATTAGGTACCTAAACCACTGCATCCTTAACATTGGTAGGATAGTCGGAAGGTACTTTAAAATGGGTTTTTCTACCTCCAAATCCTGGGATACAGTCAAGGGTGATAGGTGGTTGCCCTACTCATTATCATATTCGACCGGATCGTAGGTAGGCATTTTGATTCCCCGAAATACCACCACATCTAGGCACATCGCCAAGGAAGTTAGAAGGTGTCAAAAGAGATCGTCCAAGGCATCTAATAGGTGTGCCAAATTTTCATCCTGGAGCCAACTACACCACCGGGAGAGTCATACAAATATTTATTCATTTTCTCCTAGAACTTAAAAGTAAAAGCAGGTCATCAACTAGTAAATTCTTTAAAAAGTCGGATCTTAACACGGATACTCTACTGATCAATTTCTTAGCTGAAATTTTTGAGTTTTTGAACATTGCTTCAACCGTTTAAGAGCCAAGCGGAAAAAATAACTACCAATATAAACACAATAAAAAAAGAACATACAAAAAGATTTAGACAAACTTTGGAGGATGTTAAAATGCATTGTTTGAGGAACAAACTGCATTCTATTATCATTTGTCAAAAAATATGAAATGCATAAAGATTCAAGCTAAGATTCATTCAAAGTTAGAATAAAAAAACCCTCAGTTTGAGACAATTTGATCACAGTACTGATGAGTTTAAGGCAAGGGATATGAATAAGCTGCATACCTCTGCATCAAGAGAAATAGGAACATAACGACTAAGTTGCTTTTGTAGAGTCAAAATGTGAGCCTCGTTCTCTTTGTACCTTCAGCAATGTTACACGAGATCATCAATGTTACACAAAAAATTTAACTGGTCAACACTACAATTTGTGAAGATTACTGACTTAAACCGTTTAGAATAATTGTTTCGTAGATAGCTAACAACATTGCTATCAAAACTAGGTTCTTCTAAATAAATATATATATATATATATATATATATATATATATATATATATATGTTTGCCAGAAATTTACGTAAATACATAAACGTATTTCTACAGATTTCCTCTCATATAGAGAAGGTTTACTAATTTGGGGGACAATCACTTGATTGTCCAGTTGATTACATCTCATAAAAAACCTTTGATTAAAATTCTTAAACATATACACAATCACTTGACTGTCCAGTTGATTACATCTCATAAAAAACCTTTGATTAAAATTCTTAAACATATACACAAGAAATTTACAAGAGACATAATTATGAATAGATACAATTCAAGTTTTTATTTGTGAGGTAAGGCATGGAAGATTGATATGCACGACATCCACCGCAGAACTGAAGAAAAGTATTGGTATTGAACCAACAGCAATACACCATTATGGCTCAACTCCATAAAGAAGTATTCTACTATCACTGGCAATTTTGAAAGTGTGGAGTGCACATAGCTGTTCAAACACTCATCAATCACAAAAGAAGCAAGCAGTTGTTATAAGTAAATTAGACAGCCTACCCAAGAAGTAGATAGCATAATAAAAAAAGGAAAAAAAAAAACTTGAGATCCCACATAAGGTTAGTGAACTTGTAGTGATGTGTGTGTGGTCTATTAGGCATTGCGGTGTGTGCTTCTTAACATTGGACATGTATGCAATATTATGTGACTGAAGCTTAGTTACCCGAACCGTCAAGCAGCGTGTAGTAGGTTGGAAGCGGGAGCGTCACTAAAAGCAAGAAATTGAACTATTTTATGATCCGAGTGGAAGATTCCTGCTACAAGGGACTGAAGGCTAGTTAAGAGCATTTCCTCATAGTCACTTTACCCTAAACTCACTCTCTTTATTCTTCCTCTTCTTCTCACAAACCCAAACCCTAATCTAACCTATACCCCAATCTCTCTCTATCATCTAAACTTTTTGGTATCAGAAAAGGTTCTCCAGAACCTGAGGAGTGACATCATCCCTTTCCAAGCTGACATCAGCATGACACCATGCTGATGTCAGCAAGGTCAATGCATTGACCTTGGGTTGACTCCATCTCCATACCAGATGAGCTCTATCTTTGTCTTCTCCAGCATGTTGATTGGAAGATTGTAAAAACACTTTTCATGGTGTGGTGTTTAATGGCTCCATCTCTCCCGTGTTCCAATGGGTTATCATCTCCCTTCATATTTGTTCACGTATTTGACATTTTCTAGCGTGGATTTGTTCTAGTATGACATTCAAGCACTGAAACATAGTTTCTGCGAGTATGTGATGTGATGTGATGTGATGTGATGATATTCTTCAATTTCCATTCTTAGATCTCCCAAGGTTGTCACGGCAGTGCGGCGGGGTCATCGCAAAGAGGCTCGCTATGCCATAGCATTGCTATGGTGAAGCCCTGGCAAGGAAACTTTTAATTTTTGTTTAATTTTAAATTTTTTATTCATTAGTATTCTCTTTTTATTTTTTATTGTTCTAGAGGAAGAAAAAAAATCCACTATTAAGCATCATTCTAATATTGTGGATTTCAAGTTGTAGACAAACAAATATCAATAAATTTAACATGGAACTCCAAATTCACGAGCATAACAAGATCGGATTCACAAATTTATTTTCAAAATTTATAAAGTATTTTTTCTTTCTTTTTTATTATATTTTTTATGGTATAACTGGGAAGATTCTATGATCAAATAGAAGAGTCCGTATGAGGAACCCAACCCGTGCACGAAATCTACATGGGTCAATCCCCTCCACAAACCTTAGAATACATAGAGATAAGTTTTAGGGCCAAATCAGTGTACGAGCTGCTCGACCATTGCAACAAAGGCGATGTGCATGGGTCAACCCTTCTACCAACCTTGGAATATGCACAGATATTTTTAAACAATGTCAGTGAAAGGTTAAAACAATGTACCTTCACTGATTACACACAATAGTTGCCAGGAGTTGGTACAGGGTACTAGTACGCATAGTCACAAAAATCGCCGAATTATTTAATACTTCACGATTTTTGTGGAATATGAACAAAGCACGAACTATTTGCATTTTTTTGTAAAAAACACCGAACTTCGCGAATAAGTCAGTAAATCCACGGACATCGCCAAAGTAAGCTCCCTTTACGCTTTTAGTTAGTATTTAGTAACTTGCAAAAGCTTTTAATATTATATATATATATATATAAGTTAAAAAGTTAAAAGTAACTAAAAGTTAATCCCTCCTCCTGAGTCCTCTCTCTCTCTATCTCTCCTCTCTCAATTCTCAAACCCTTTGTCTCTCTCTCAAACCCTTCGCCTTTCTCTGTCTGCTCCTCGTCACCGAAGTTTGGAGCATGGAGACTGGAGTCTGGATTTTGGAGTCTCTAGAGTTTGGACGGGTGGAGTATTTTTCCCAAACCCTTCGTCTCACATAAGCTCCCTTCTTCTTGGAGTAGTTTTCCCCCAACTTGCTTTGATTGCATCTTCTTGTAATTTTTATTGCATCTTCATGTAAGTTTTTTTGCATCTTCTTGTAAGTTTTTATTTTTTTTCTCTGATTTTTCCCCCAACTTGCTCTGATTTTTCCCCCAACTTGCTCTGATTTTTCCCCCAACTTCCTGAACTTTTCTCTCATTATTTCTCTGATTCATTTAGTTGTTTTTGCCACTTTTTTTAAATAAAAAATAAATTAAATAGAAAAATTTTCTGTTGAGTGCTATGTATGTTTGTGTACATGCATTGGTTTTATTAGTTTGTCATTTAAGCTTAAATCAGAGGCAATGAGTTATGATGTTTGTGGAGATCGATTTTAACATATAAATTGTAAGGGATTTTAATTCTTTACTCTTTTGTGAAATATAATAGAATGCCAAAATCAAGGGATCCAATTTGGGAGTTTTGTATTGAAGAAGGCAAACAAATTAAATGCAAATTTTGTAATGACTCATTTGTGGGGACGATAACAAGAATGAAATATCATTTATCGAAAATAGTTTAGAGGGATATGCGCCCACGCCCTTCAGTAAATGATTTGGCTAGAGATATGGCATTAAATGTTGTGAGGACGTTAGAAGCAAGAAAGAAACCGAAGTTCGATCATATGAGGTCATCTGGCACTGGAAGTGGGAGTGGAATTGAAATTAAGACTAGAAGTGAGACTGGGGTTGGGTTTGGTCCTATTAGGCCAAGTGGTGTTGGAGGCAGTTCTTCTGGGTTTGTAGCAACTTTTGGTTTAAAACCATTGCAAAATCAAGCACATCAACAAAAGATCACTACTCTTATAAAGAAGGGAGAAAGATTTTGCAGATTTACTCCTAACTAGAATGATGGTTGCTAACTTGCCCTTCAATTTGTTTAGAACAATAGAATTTCGTGAGGCAACGGCAGCCGTTTTAGCTCATGGTCTAGGATATGTTCCTCCTAGTAGTGAAATGGTAAGAACTAAGCTTTTAGATTACTTGAAAAAAGACACCAATGATTACATTAATAGCATCAAGAAAAGTTGGGCTATCAATGGGTGCACAGTGATGTCGGATTCATGGACTGATGCACGAAAGCGGCCACACATAAATCTATTGGCATCTTCTCCTAGAGGAACCACTGTTGTCATATGCGATCGCATATGCCATTAGAAAGGGTTGGATCGCATATGCCATCATGGCATATGCGATCCAGGAAGTATGTCATCACATACAATGTATGTCATGGCATACTTCTCCAACATTGAAATTTTTTTTTAAAGCTTTTAGGCTTCTCCAAACCCTACGAATAGGGGGTTTCTCTTCCTAATGCATACCACAACTCTCAAAGGTATGTTTTGGGTCTCTTTCCTTCTCTTTTGTATGGTCCACTTTATTTTTGTACTATTTGGAGTTATTTTTTATATTTTTCCTTTTAACTTATGAGTTATATACTTATCATGGATCAAAATATCGTCCGATACCGATACGTATCGGGCAATACGTATCAGTTTTGGACTTGAATGATACGATACATTGGGTTTTTATCGCCCCCCTTAAAAATAGTCAAATTATCGTTCAATGTATCATTCGTATCGGACGATAATTTAAAACTATCGATTTTGATGTTTTTTTTTTTTTTTTTTTTTGGGAAAGACCGGAAAGTATCGTCCGGAACTGATACGTATCGGTTTTGGGGTTGGACAATACGTATCGAAAATCCGAGATTTTGATCCATGAGACTTCTATTATATACTTTTATTTCTCATTCTAGACACTACAAAATTAATAGAGCACAAAATTAACATAAACATATTACTATTCAATATAGGGGACTTTGGAAATTTTGGGAGATTTTTTAGAATTTTTTTGGATTTTTTTGAAAAAAAAAAAAAAAATTATGCCATAGCATAATGGCATATACGATGGCCAATGTTGTTAAATCGCATATGCGATTGCGCGATGGCATAAATTTTTTTTTTTTTCCAAAAAAACCCAAAAAGCTCCAAAAATTCCCAAAAGTGTATAATATATGTTTTATGTTAATTTAAAGAAGTGAGTGGAGACTAGAGAGCTTAACAAGTAACAACCACACTAAAAAAAGGAAAAAATGAAAGAAATAAGGTGTAATAAGGAGGAAAAATAATCAAACAAAATTTAATAGGAATTATAAATTAATATCTAAATCTTGAATCCTTGAATCTTTGATTCTTGAAGTGATTTCTTCCCTCTTTGCTTAAAGAATGGTGGTTGAAGCTCCTTGCTTAGTTAACTACAAACTAGAGCAAAAGGAATTATCAACAAAGCTTTGAGAAAGAGAGAAAAAGAGAGAGAGGAAGATAATACTAAAAATTTCAAAAAAAAAAAGACCAAAGAGACACAAATCATACCTTGGAAGGATGTGGTATAGATTAGGAAGAGGAACCCGCTATTTATAAGCTTTGGGGAGGCTTAAAAAATTAAAATAAGCTCCAACGGTCATATTTTTTACCATTGGAGGGATATGCAATCGCATACCTCCCAAATCGCATATGCCATCATGGCATATGCAATTTGTACATTTAGGATCGCATATGCGATCACATAATCGCATATGCGATCGCTTTTGACAACTATGGCGATGGCCTATGCCATCGCATAGGGTCGCATATGTCATTTTACTACATTGAGAGGGACAATTTTTTAAAGTCTAAATGCATTGTTGGGCATAAGGATGCTAATTATATTGCTAGTTTCATTGTGTTAGGGATTGAGGAAATCGGACCACACAATGTTATCCAATTCATATCAGATAATGCTTCAAATTACGTTGCAGCGAGATCAATTGTTGAAAATAGGTATCCAAATATCTTCAAAACAGCATTGTGGCACACTGCATAGATCTCATGTTAGAGGATATAGACATGTTAGAGGAAGGCTCCATGAGGGGACTATTCGGGACCTTTTGAGTGTCTCTCGCAGCCCTTGCTGTTTGTTGTCGGTGTGCGCCTGTTTGTTTTTCTTTTTGATTATTGTGATTGTATACGGCTTCAGCGCCTTGCTGGTTTTTTTATATAATCCTTTTACTGATCAAAAAAAAAAAACCCACCATAGACATGGCTCGACAAATGGGGAAGTTCTTCTACCGATTCCAACATGTATTGGATTTGATGTGGGTCCACATTGAAAAGAGAGAATTAAAGCGCCCAGGAGCAACCAGATTTGGAACAAATTTCTTTGTTTACAATCCATTCTTAAAGAAGAAGAGAGCTTACGTTTTATGATGGCTTCATCTGGATGGAGAGCTTTGCCTCAAAGTAAAATATTAGAAGGAAGAGAAGTGATGGATGCCATCCAAGGAAATGCATTTTGGGAAAGAGGGAGAAACATGTTACTTATTGTTGAACCTCTCTTTAAATTTTTGAGGTTGGCGGATGGGGATGGCTCTACTATGAGCTATTTACACGAAAGTTTGATGGCAAAAGAAGCTATTAAGATATTTTTTAAAGGTGAAATTGCTAAGTATGAGCCATACATCAAAATCATTGATGACAGAATAGACAACCTTATCTACATCCTCTCCATGCCTTTCCCACATATTTAAATTCATTATTCCGTTATGAGAAACATATTAAACTGGATAAAAACGCAAAGATGGGAATGAATATAATTTTGAATAGGACGTTAAGCGAGGAGGAAAAGAATACTCTTTTGAAAGAGCTTACACTTCACCACCAAAAAGATCCAATTATCTTTGATGAAATGTCAATCCCTGCTCTTCGTACTACACATCCGAGTAAGTTTAGATTTGTGTTTCATAATTTTTTATTTACAATGTACTTAATTTAAAGATTAAATTTTCAATATATGTGTTTGTATTTGTCTAGGAATTTGATGGGATATGTGGGGGTCTAAGGCTCCATTTCTTCAAAGCATGGCGATTAAATTGCATGGTCAACCAAGTAGCGCTTCCGGATACGAAAGAAATTGGAGCGCTTTTGAGGCCACCCACATGGGTCAAAATATCGTCCGATACCGATACGTATCGGTTTTAGACCTCACCGATACGGTACCATATCGGTGCCTCCCATACAAAAATTCAAAATACCGGACGATACATTGGAATGTATCATCTGGAACCGATACGTATCGTCCAATACATATCGGTTTTGGGGTTGGACGATACATATCATTTTTTTGAGATTTTGATCAATGGCCGTCCACACCAAGAAAAGAAATAGATTGGAACCAAAAAGATTACATGACTTTGTGTTCGTTCGAATGAACATGCACTATATGAAAATATGTGGAAAGAAAGAACAAGCTGATTCAAAGCCAATTTACTTGGATCATATCTTAGCCTTCCCGAAAGATATGCTAGTAGAAAGAGGAGATGAAGATAGTGCAGATGGTGATTTTGGTTATGAAGTGTCGGAGGAGAATGAGAATGAAGATGCAAATGTTTATTTAGGATTAGATGATTTTGATCGATTGATAAATCCCAACTTGGATTTATGATTACATATTTTCTTAGGCTAATAGTTTTAAATGTGTTGGTTTAGTATTGTGGACTTTATGGATTTTATTACTTTTTTGTAATGTAGGGATGCAACTATGGATCATGATATTAATATTTTGTGGTTGGTTTAGTAGTTTTTGTTATTGTTAATCTCTACATTACTTTCTTGTAATGTAGGGATGCAACTATAGATCATGATATTAATATTATGAGTGATTTGATTAATAATCATGTATCCATATCCAAATAGTTTAATAATTTATTATTTTACTCAAAAAAGTATTAAAAAAATTTAAATATATATCTAAATCATAAAATTATATTATATTATATTATATTATATATATATATATATATATATATATATATATATATCATGGTTCAAAATTTTGCCCAAAATGTAAAAATTTCGGCAGAAATGTTTCAGTTTTGGTCCCCACAGAAACCGAAACGACATCTTAAACTTTCATTATTTTCGGACCCTTTTGAAGATTTCGGTTTCGGTCCCCACCGAAACAAAATCCAAGATTTTGAACCTTGATATATATATATATAATTATATTTTTATAATTTTTATTTTTTTTATTTTCCCGAACATTGCCGGATTTTTCCGGATTTTAACTTTGCCGAATTATACGTTTAGGTGAAAAAAGTTTCAAGTACATTTTTATTGATACGTTTTTGGTATGACATAGGAACACTAAAGAAACAAAATAGATATGTTACAGGTACGAAAATAGAAACGAAATCGATGCGTGATAAGTATGAAATAGATATGATTCTGGTACGATATAGATACGAGATGGATTCATCATAGAAACGTTATTGGTGCGATATGCGAAATGAATATTTTCAACAATGTTTAATATTGGTGTAACATTGGTACTTTTTTGGTAACTATATATGATAATTATATTTATATTTAAGGATTAATATTTATATTTTTAAAGACAATGTTCTCATTTTACTCCCAACTTAAAGAGAAAGGTGCTAACCACCAACATAACTAGCTAACTACATCCGTACTTCCATTCAATAAGCTCACAAAATAAAAGAAATGAGATTAATCAATTCTAAGACAAGTCTCAAAGATCCATAATCAGTCACATATGTAGTTCCAAAAATCAAAAGATAGGAACAAAAATTGCAATTAAAATGGAGACAATAGATTCATAATTCTAAAGGGTTATGGCCCTAAAGGGTTTTTAATAATATCCCCCAACTACTAAACTAGAAACCAGAAAAAGTGATGTACAAACTTAAAGGCCCCTTTAGGCTTTTTATGTAATGTAAAGTTGGCTTTATATATAGTGAAGAGAGAGTACCGTTGGGTATACTTTCACTTGGGGTACACAACAACATAACTAACTTTATAGTATTATTTCTATTGGGATTTGTGTGTATCACCAACCACATTAAAGTTTACTCTAGATCTGACATGCACAGATTTCAATGTGCCTAAAAATACATGAACATTCGATTTTCAAATAATCTCATGGATTTTCAAATAATCTCATGGATCTACGAAGGAAATTTTGGGAAAGGGAGAGATTAAACAAAGAATTAGAAGTACTGGCTAAAGGGGAAATTGGTTTCTTTAATAATAGAAATGATTTTCTATATAAATTGAAACAAGTTTCAACAAAGATAGAAACCCGTTTCTATTTTTAAAGAAACCCGTCTCTATTTTAAAAGAAGCCCGTCTCTATTTCTATAAACGTTTCGGAAACGTTTCATACCAGTCCCTGGTACTAGTACACATGGGGGCTGATACGATAGGGTAAAACAGGTTCTTTGATAACTATGTTACACACTCATAAATATTCGTGCATCTCCGAGGTTTGACCATTTTTCCAAGAGATTGAAGCTGTGTACCTACCCTGGTGCACGAGTGGAGTACCTAATACCAAATCCAAGTAAATTCCAGTAGGGAATTTACTTGCTATTTACTCCATTTCAGAAAAAGACTGACGGCTTGAAATTTGTAAAACTCAAATATACCTACCAATTCTCAAGGCATACAATTTGTTTCTAAACCACAAATTTCACAAAGATTTGCCTAGAGCCATAGATGTTCTGTCGAAAGTCAATCAAAAGCGGAAATAACGGGGAAAAGAGATCTGCCGAAAAACAAAAATTTAAACAATAGCTGTAAGAGGGGATTAGGTGAGAGAGATCTGTCGGTCACGATAGCTGAAAGAGACAGAGAAAGCTCCATCGGTCATGAGAGAGAAGGACCATAAAGAGAGAAAAAAATGTACTTACCGTTGTCATCGAGTGTACATGAAAGAGAGTAGAGAGCGAGAGAGTCGCCGTCTAAGGGTTTTTAGTAGGAAACCTTCACTTCTAAAAACTATAGTTATAGTATACACTTTTAGGATAAAATTACCTTAAAAATATTGATTAATGACACAATTATCACCATTACAGCTGCAAAACCGCTTGAATGGCATTTCATAAATAGCTATAATATGGGTGTTATGGTGTTTCACTGCCATAGCAGCTTCCATGGTGTTTTCCGTCACCGTTCTCCATAGCGTCGTCTTAACTCCTAACTACCATGCTCCCTACTGTCTTTGATATCTATAGTATTTGGGATATTTTTTATCTGCTACATTTTGAATTTGATACAATCTGATACTGAAACTGATACAATCAGAATCTGAAGCTGCTGAAATCTGAAACCAACCTACTTCTCAAATAGCTCAGCCAGATTATATCCCTCTCTATCTCTCTCTTTTCTTTCTCTAGAATGCCCCTCCAAACTCTTCGAGAAAGGACAAGTTAGCAAGACCAACAGCCAAGCTAAAATGGGGTTTGGGGAGAAGTGGAGGTACTGGATGAAGGGTTGATATGCCTCTGCCAGATTCTCTATTGTTATCACTGGTAGCCCTCATAGGTTCTTCAGAAGTTCCAGAGGTTTACGTCAGGGGGGGACCCTCAGTCCCCTATGCTTTTTAATTGTGTCGGAGAAGCTTTGCATAGATTGTTTCATAGAGTCGAGCAGCTAATCCTCATCTTCGGCTTCAAAGTAGATGATAACGGTTTCTCTATCACCGATCTTCAGTTTGTCGATGACTCCATTGCTTTCTGTAGCACTAGGGAGGATTTAGATGAGGTCAAGGTGATGGGTGTTTTATTCAGTTTGAAGACACTACAGCTGGGGCTGAGGAGATTAGGTGTAAAGCTGAAAGACTTCCGATCCCTTACCTGGGGATTCCCTTGGGTTTGGGAATGTGTAGAGTTTCTAGATGGGAACCACTGGTTCAGAGGTTCTAAAAGAGATTGGCTACGTAGAAAAGTAAACTGTTGAGTAACGGGGGTAGGCTAACTCTCATCAAGTCGACATTTGCCTCTCCTCCTGTCTTCACTATGTCTCTTTTTATGGCTCTGGTCATACCACCAAGCGGCTAGAGAAAATAGATAGACTTCCTTTGGGGATGGACTGCGGAGCAAAAGAAAATACACTTGGTTAATTGGGATGATTGTTGCGAAAGCACAAAATTGGGAGGGCTGGGGATTAGGAGGCTTCAGACGGTCAACAAAGCTCTTCTTGCCAAGTGGCTGTGGAGGTTAGGGGATGAGAAGGAGACGGACAAGCTATGGAGGCAGGTCGTTACATCTAAATATGGCCTCTCCAACGATACTTGGAATGTTCTCCCTTCTTCCCACCATGACTTGGCATGGTGGAAAGCTGTTAAATCCACTCTTCCCGAATTCCAGAATGCTATTTCTTACAGATGGGGAGATGGGACAAGGGTCAAATTTTGGAGAGAGAAATGGGCGGTCGGCGCTAAACTCATGCAGGCCTTCCCGCGCATTTTTGCTTTATTTACCTCTAAAAATGCCCTCACTGAAGATATGGTGGAATGGAGGAATGGTGTGCCAGCTTGGACTGTTAACACTAGAATGGCTCTTAAAGATGACGAGGTGGATTTTACTAACCTCTTGTCCTTGATCCACTATGTGGTTCCTAATGCTGCCAATAGGGACTGTAGAATCTGGGATGGAACTAAGAATGGGTCTTCTCGGTTAGCTCATTTTACGATTTCCTGCACAGAGGGAGGAGTTCATCCACGGAATATTAGTGGCATGGCTTCTGGAAAATCAAGATTCCTTCGACGATAAAGTTCTTTTCTTGGACTGTGGTCCGGAAGAGGATTTTCACGAGCGATCAGCTCATTAATAGAGGAATCTCGACCAGGAACAAGTGTTTGCTTTGCATGAGAGGCTTGGAGTCTATTCAGCACATCTGTTGCATTTTCTGTTTTCTGTGGCCATCCGGAGCACACTTCTCGATCTTTGGGGTCCAGTGGGTGCTCTCCATATGGCCTTCACATTTACTGGAAATGTGGGAGGTGGTGCTGGTGGACGGGAATAAAGGTGAACTCTGCCCGATCACAGCTTATGCTGTCTTATGGCTGTGTGGCTAGAGAGAAACAGTAGGGGTTTCAGGAAGAAGGGAAAGCCATATAAATTTGTTATCAGACACTTCGTCATCAGTTGGGGTGCGTCGGTTTTGGATGATACTCCGGAGGGGAAGCTTCATTTCCTCGCAGATTGGGACTTTCCTCCTGCAGCTCTTGCTGCTGTGGCCGGCTAGGGGATGGGGTGTTTTTTCTTCTCTGCACCGGTACCAGGGTGAGCTGATTTGTTAGTCTTTGGGGGACTTTTTCTCTTCTCTTTTTTGGGTAGTTCCTTACGATCTGCTAAGGTATGTATCCCCTCTCTTTTCTTTTTAATATATTGGCTTTGTTACCGGTTCAGGAAGAAAAAACAGTCAAGTGCAAATCGCGAACAAGGCAAGTGACTTAACCTTTTATCATTAGTACAGGATTATGATGTCATATTATGCTCTCATGCATGTTCTTAATAATGACTTAGAGTGAACATGCTATAATCCTGATGGTGCGTGTGACATTAATACGCCTTTTTCTCTTAGAATGTATATTGTGGTAACGATGGTGATCGTTCTGTTTAACTACAATAGATATAATTGTAGTGTATAACTAAATGTAGGTAAGAACTCAAAAATCCCACTAATATACATATCTACAAACTAGAATCTAAGTGTATATCAATTGCTGAAGTGATGTTGCATGTTAAAATATTATTAGCAATATAAGTAACCTTGTATTAACATTAACTTACGAATAGTGATTATAGTTTAAGCATGGCATTTGTTTACCAGGTAATTATGTCTGTAAACTGATGAGATGCATCTTATACACATGCACGCACATGAGCATGAACATATACTTGGGGAACTGCATGGTTCCCAAAAGATGAACCGGTGTTTTGATATCAAAGCATGGGCATATGAACTCCCTATTTCCAAAGTGAGGTTTTCAAAACGAAACGCTGTAGCTTGTTGAAATCCCTATTTCTAATTCTTGTTCATTCACTTATACATGTGTATGATACTTCTAGCACGGACCCCTCATTGGTCAAGTGTGTTTAGGACTGGTGTTCGGACAGGTACTTCTATAAGAAGAAAGAAAATATTGCCTATTCCATGATCAGGGTAGGTGCATGAGACTGATCGGTGATGTGATAAGGTAAGAATTAGCCTTGATTTTAGGAGGGGGTCCAAGTTAGTCACATGGCCGCACCATGGATCCAGAGCTACTATTTTTAGCACTTGCACCTATAAGCGTGCAACTGCTAGGATTAAGTTATCTTTCTTCTATTTCTTATGAAAGGCATTATTTACTAAATGATACTTTTTCTACAGCTTCTTAAACTGCACACAAAGTAACACTTGCATTTGCAGATGATACTTGTGACCCATAATGATGAAGTATAATTGTATGAATGTTGGATACATGTTGAATCAAATGTTAAATATGTTCTACTGCTTGAAGATGTGATTTCAATATTGTAAAAGAATATTATAGATAGTACATGGAGTTGCTCGTTGGGTGATTTTCACTGAGCCAATTGTTGAATATTTTCATGGATAGAACGGCAGAACACCATAGCGCCAAGTCAAGGAAAGACGCTTGGAGACCTATTATATTGATAGTTGACAGGATCGTCAAAGCTTTCTTTTGTTCAGATGTAAAGGTTTATGAGTATGTAACCGATGAATGAGGAGGTCGTAGAAGTATTCTTTTGTCCTGATGTAAGAATATTATGGTGATGTAATATCTAAGATTATCACTAAAGAATCTAGCAGATATTACTTTTATTGTCTCAGTATTCTGAATTGTTCATTAGTATAGCATTGATAGAAAAGGACTCAAAAGAAAGTGATCGACTAAATACTTGACAAGTGAGGAGGCACGTACCCCAAGAGGTGGAAAGGCTAGGCTTGCTCAAGCGCTGAGATTCAGCTATGGTTCTTTTGGTGGGGGCTAGCCAAGATATCAAAACTCGGCCGATACTGATACATATCGGTATCATGGTATCGCTGATACCATATCGATATGAACCAATACTCTATTGATATCAACCGACACTATTTTTATTGAAAAAGTTGGTTTCTATATTGGCACCACCATGTTACTATCAGCCGATATGTATCAGTCCAAAGATTGAACCGACACCCGATACCAAATCCGAGTTAGATACTTTGGCGCTAGTGACCTGAGAGAGCGAGAGCAAGAGAGAGAGAGAGAGAGAGAGAGAGATTTCCTTTGCTTGAGAAGGAGAAATGAAAACAAAAATAAATAAATAAATGCTCCAAATATAATCGATTGTTGAAGATGGGGGCTAGCAGACCATTAGATTTGGGAGCTTATACATAGAAAAAGGTGTATCAGAAGCCCACTATATAAATTTTCGAATTTTAAATGGGGGCTCCAGCCCCCACACCACTTAACGTGGCTACACCCCTGCTCACGGGGCTAGATAATAGGTCCCATTCATTCTCATGTAGAGCTTAGGACCCATAGGTAAGGAAGCAGGCTCATGGAAGCACTCATTCATACATCAAGAGAAGTTGAAAACCCGACATTCAACAGTGCCCAAATTGGTCCACTAATTCTGATAATTGACTCACACACCATTAACAATTATCAGACTAGAGTCAGCTACTCTAAAAAGGGTATTCAGACATCTCAAAGTGTATCCTCTATACCAGTGTCATATAACTATAAGTGGACATTATAACCTAAGATGATAAAACATACATCCCAAACCATGAATTACCACTAAACCGATCATGGATAGGAATGTAAAGAAGTACTAGATCCACATGGACAAAAAAAACTGTAAAGAGAATGCATTTGAAGGCCATTATTTATTACATAGTGCAATAGCATACCTGTTTTCTATTATATTGAATAACTGACCATATTGCCTACTAACATCATAAGGGACATATTCCTGATCTTCTTTCTCAAGTAAGATTTTGTAATCCTCCCAAAAAATGTATTTAACAGCAGAAACTTCTGTTTCCTACGATAATATAAAGAATAAAAAACGCATGAGCTCAAAGAAAGTTTGATAGAAAAAACAATGTTAAACATTGGGTAGATATATATGCACCAAAGAAAAAACCTCTAAAAACTATACAAATGACTCAAAAAAAGTTCTAATTTCAAGAGAGTATTATTACAACAATGATAGCATGCATGCACCACAACCATTAAAGAACTGGAAATTTTCACAAATTATATTATTATGTATTGTCTCAGAAAGTCCACAATGCAAAACTATATTTTTCTACTTGGGCAACTTGATGGGATGAAAGGAATTGGTGTAACATTCAAAAACAGCCCAACAAACATATGCTTCTTAGCCAAGTCTAAGTATTATCATGGCAGGCACCATCAGGGTCAAAGGCGCTAGGCACAACCAAGGGGAGAAGGGTCCCTAAGGATTAGGTGGCGCCTAGGCGCAAAGGCACAGGGCTTTTTTTTAAGGCACACTTTATTTAATTTTTTATAGATACTCATTATATATTTACATATTTAGATATTTATATATTAATCTAAAATGATACAAAGTATCGTATTTTACATTTCTATTAATAATATGTGACATTTAAAATTTTAAATATATTTATAAATAAAAATTATTTATTTTTTAAACATAAGAATATATATAAGGAAAAATAACATTCAACAAATATGAAATATAAGAAACAAATAGATATCATAAACAATTGAACAATATGTGCACTAAATACAATTTGAAGAAACTAGCAAGTAGTATAACTATCTGAGAACAAACTAATGAACTAGCAAGCAAGTGACTAACAACTAACAAGTAGGGAGGATTGGGCTTGTAGCTCAACAGAAGGAGCAAGGTGGGCAATCTTAAAGTTGCAAGCTCAAGAACTAATGAACTAACAATTGAGCACTCTTATATTGGATATGTTTCAAAAATTAGAAATTATATAAATTTTTTATTTTTAAAACTTATATATATACATGTGTGTGTGTGTGTGTGAATAATTTGAGGCGTGCCTTTCACAACACTAAGGACCATGAAACCAAAGTGCGACAAGCTTAAGGTTATTCACATAAATTTACAAATTAGTGCAGATGTCACCCAGAAACTCAAAAAGTGACATGCCCTATATCTGGAATGTCAATTTTTAAGTGTCAAGTTTGTAGCAACAAGTCTCCCATCTTTTACCTATGTAACATAGTATCAGAAACTAATAGATCTAATTTTATCAACTCACAACACAACAAATAAAAATAAAAAAATTAATTAAAAAAATTGGGATGAATAAAATTAAATAGTGGAGTGATCTCAAGATCATCTTACATAATATTTTAAAATACCAATCTCGCTAGTGTTTGTACCTAGAAAGCCAATATTTTCATTGTCTTATGTGAATGGCTTTGTGTTAGTTGAAACCATTCCAATTGTCTCGCATAAAAAGTTTATGTTTCTACTTTCTATTATGATACATGGTTGCATGAATGGTTTTATAAAATCGTTTATTAGGTATGCTATCTTCTTTCCCTCCAGGTCAAGGCTCAGAATCCTTAGGGAATCTTTTATCATAAATGGGTATGTGCTTATCTGATCAACAATTTAGCATTGTGTACTCAGATAACAGGATTAGGGAATGATCACTTGATGAATCAAGATGTAATAGATGAGGTTAGAAGTGAGCTGATGTAAGTTTAGGGTTGAGTTTAGGATTAGATTTAGATATTTAGGATTTTGTGTTAGAGAAGGAGAAAGAGAGGAAGAGATTGATATGAAAAGCTCAGTTGGCGAATGAGATGTTGGAGGGCGCCCAGGGACGAACTAGTCTCAGAGATCATATCACTTAACTTCCTCTTAGCGATCAATGTGTGATTCAGCTGAGCTCAGCCTATTAGTAAAACTCTAACATTATTGTGAATGCTTTATGGATCATTGTAAATAATTCATTACATCTGATCTTTTGTTGATGGTTAATGTTAATGTTAAGTGTTTATGTGCATTTCGTATGGGTCTTTCGAACTCTCTTAGTTAGTGACACAGGACAAAAACCTTAAACTACGTGAATGCGATGAATTAATTACTTGCCGAAATTAATTTAAATTAACTTGAACAATAAACCTAAAAATAATGTGGTTACCTTAGGGATCCATCGTTTTCCATACGAAAGATCACGTCCGGGTTCAGGAAAGGGTCCAATCTTTGCGCTAGATCCGTTAGAGTTGTGGTGCAGATCAGTCCTAGAGGTAGAACTCTAGGTTTTCCATATTAGAGCACTTACTCATGGTTCAATGGTGGGATCTCAAGTTCTTCTATGGTTTATGGGATCGGGTGTTTGGAGATTTAATGGTTGAAATAGGGATTTGTATGATGGGTTCAAATCAATGGTTCCGATGGGTGTTAGGATTTAAAGTTTATGGGATCACACAAAGTAGATAGAGGATGGATTTGGGGCTTTACACCATTGGCTTCACTCCAAACCCTTCTCGAAAAACGAAGATTCACTCTTCGAAAATGCTCATCTCAAGCAAGGAAGCAAAAGGATCTTTTCATTAATCAAAACTAATTAAAACTCTTTACAAGCCTCTATATATAGGTCACCAATAATTAATTCGAAACAAAAAGTCCTAATAATAATAAAATACTGAAAAAGGCAATTTTCGTAGAAAATAACAAAATCCCGTCGCTGGCGGCACAACGTCTACGGACGTCCGTGGGGCACTACGGACGTCTGTCCCAAAAAAAAACAGTGAAGGCTCAAAATCACGGACGTTCGTCACTGTTCATCACGGATATCTGTAACACTGTTCACGGACATCCGTGACACTGTTCATAGCACTGTTCAAAAATTTATTTATTTTTCCCCTTTACGTCTGGTTCTGATTTCCGTTCCGCTTTTTCTTGGCTTAAAAATATGCTGCGGCCCGAATCTATGGCTCTCGATCTTGGCGTCCTGCATCAGTTAGGGACTGCGATCTCAGGGAGCATCAGTAGGCAATTAGGAGATAGGTTTGCCCATATCTAGAGTAGACATAGTTTACCAATTCAAAGTAGACCGACTCTCCATAACCCGGGGTGTGTCGAGACAGGTGCACTATCACGGTTATTCCATGGTGAATCAAGGATCACTTCTAACACCAAGAATTTCCTTCTTGGTGACCCAACATCTCTAAGATAATCGATGGATTAGCCATAAGGGATTCATTAACCTAAAACATGTATGCACTGACATATACCATCCAATTACTTTAATGATACATAAATCGAGCATTGGCCATCTCATATGATGATAGTATAATTTTTGTATTCATTAGAATCAATTTATGATGGGGTGAGATTAGCAATCTAGCAAAACATAGTGTGAGTGAGCACAGTCTACAGAGTGGTAGACATACATGGAGATGGAGGGCCTTAGAAGTATTAAGTAGAGTTGATCAGGGTTAATTAATTTAATATAGGTAGGTCCCACTTTCTGTGAGATGTAGATTAGCTAGGGTTATATGTTGTTTTATTTAACTGGGAGGGCATTTTTGTGTCTTATTTAACCCGAGGCCGCTATATTGCTCTTGAAGCCCTCTCTCCGATACTGTAACGATCGACATTTTCATAGCCTATACGTGTTTGGATTGGTGTGCCAATTTGATATTTGATCATCATATTTTATTAATATTTTAAGTGATTTTATGTCAATTAATGATTAAAAAGATTGTTTTTGTATGTGTAAAATTATTTATGATCGCTTAATCTAATTAATTAGGGTCATGGGTCAGATGAAAGACTTAGTTTTAATGGATTATAGGCCATGACACTAGTAGGACAGTTTTGAAGATTTATGGGGTGCAAATAGCAGTTTTAGTTAATTTAAATGTTATTTTCTGAATTTTTAGAGATATTTTACGTATTTCGAGGACCTAGAATCTTGATAGATTAATAATTATTTAATTTCCAAATTTTAGATATTATTATTGATGGAAATAGATTGCTTAAAATTTAAGTTGGGCCATTAAGGCTAATTAATAAGGAGTGAAGAAAGCCCATTGGGATATAAAATATATGGAATAGGCCTTTGGGCCATTTAACTTAAGACCCAAGAGGACAGGACCACATAATGGGCCGGGTTGTTGGTCCGTTAGTAAAAAATAAATAATAGAAAGTGAAGTAGGACAAAGAGAGTGAAGCCTAATTACATATAGAGAAGGAGTGGGGCGGGGAGCCCAATTAATAATTTAAAAAAAGGGCGACATGGTGTTATCTAATGGGGACATCCAACAAAACAAGGCAGATGAAAGAATAAAGAGGAGACCAAAAGAGAAGGCAGACCACAGCACGTTGTCTCATAGCGCGTTGTAAATAGTACCACAGAATGCTGTCCCACAGAGCACTGTGAATAGTACAACACATTGCCTAGCAGCGTGAGCGATTCTGACGAGTAGTGGGCGACTCATTGACAGAAAATTTTAATTTTTGAAAATCGTCATTTTTAGTCTTTTATTATTTTATGACTCTTTTATTGCGGGTTTTATGTTGCTTAGGGTTTTCTTAGCCTATATAAAGGCATTGTAAACACTTTATTAGTTAGTTTTTTATTATTGAATGAAAAGAAAGTTGCTTTTGTGCAAACCCTAGAGAGTTTGTGAAGAATTTTCAACCGAGGGAGTGAATCCTTCAAACCTTGAGGAGTGAACAATCGTTTCTCGTACGACTTGGTGCGAAGTCGACGTACAGCCGTAGTGTGAAACTTCGGAAAGCCCTTGGTATGAAGCCTTGGAATCTATCCCTTTATTTTGTCTTTTCTCTAATTGTTTTCAAGTATTATCTTTCTTTAATTCCATTGATAAAAATCAAAATCCCAAATTGTTCCCCTTTTACTGAATTATTTTAAGCCTTATTTTATTTAAAATCCTCAAGGAGTCAACAGATGATAATGCGATTATCGATTGATGCCCTAAACTAGAACGAAACTCGAGTTCCCTCATCGGAGCCATTTTTCGAGATCGGAAAATTTTCACACATGCGAACACTAAAATTGATTAATCTAATTATTTTATTAATTTCATTGAATTAATTTTATGTGTTGTATGATTTTGAATATTTCCGCTATTCAATTCATTCTAAAGTTAATCCCAAATTCGCATATTAGGGTTTTAGCGTGTCGTCCCACGTCAGTTTTGGTATCAAAGCACAGTCCTAGTTTAGGATTCTCCGTGTCATATAGATTTTAGGGTTCACTTGATTTTAGTATACTTTCTCTTACACCATCTAGTCTTGCATAACTCCTTTATGGATACCAATAGCTTAGAAGCCCTGATTAGAGATCTTGCATCTAAAGTGACCGCTAGTAAAACCCGAAAGGATGAGTACATCGTTGATCAACAAGCCCGGCATGAGGCTTTAGAGACCCGTTTCGAAGAGATCAATGAGTTCATCGTTGAGAATCACAATAGAGTCAACAACCGTGACCGTAAAAGAGATGTTCCTCCCAGCGTGAAATCCAAAATAATCTGGACGACAAGGTCATGAAATCAGTGAAAATGGGCGCCTCTACTTTTGACGGGAAAAGACAACCCAAGGCCTTTCTTGAGTGGGAAACTACTTCGAGTAGTATGTCATGTCCGAAGAGCGCAAGGTCAAATTTGTCAAAGTCAAGCTAGACTTTATTGGTTGGGAGTAGAGCGTCGTAGGCAAATCTAGGGTCTTCGTCCTATTTCCATGTGGGCTGAAATGAAAGTCCAACTGTACGAAAAATATATTCCCGTATCATATAATGAACGTATTCTTGATCAGTGGCAGCTATTGCAGTAATGAGATTCTCCAGTCACAGAGTACATCGATCGGTTTTAAGACCTGATGACCCAAGCCGATGTCGATGAGCCAACAAAAGTTACCCTCTCCCGATTCCGATCAGGTCTTCGCCCAGAGTTACAGAGACAACTCATTCCTTATCCCGTTGCAGATCTTGAGGAATGTTTCGCTAGGGTTGAAGAATTAGAAAGGCCTCTCGACACCCCCAATAATGACCGATCTAAGTCCTCCAAATTTGAGCATCGATCTAATCCTACAGAAAAGGGAAGTACTGCCTCTAGTCAATCCATAAAATCCGTGAGTCCTCAGATTGGCAAAGGAAAGGGACCAATGATCGAGAGTTCTAGGAGTGCTCCAACAATGTTACAAGTGTCAAGGTTTTGGTCACTTTGCATCCTAATGTCCCAGTAAGGGCCAAACCTTGATTATTCAAGAGCATGCCGAGAAAGAGAGCAACGAGTTACACGACGAAGTGTATGAACCGTGTGGCACTCCAAGTGATGAGGAAGATGAAGTTCTGATCAGAGCCGTAGGTTGCATTGGGACAGTTCCTATTACCGAGGACGGTGTTGATAGTGTGTCCATCCCAAGTGAGTCATTAGAGTTTGTATGAGCATATCATCATTCTGATTTGCATGGGATTAACAGTATGAATTTATTGATCATTGGAAATACGCATGATCGTACTAACACATTGAATATATTTAATGCATTTGATATTAACAGTTTTGTGTTAATTGTTGACGGTTCTGAGCATGTGGAATCTTTCCCAATCTCGGAAAGAGGTAATGATAGAGGTCTAGATCTTACTCTAGACAAGGGCAACCATCCGATAGTTGTCGTAGCGGATCTTACGCCTATTCTAGATCCCACAACCCCGCCCGTTGATCCATTCCTTCTTGAGCACCCAATTGAACCACACCCATTTACACAGTTTTTATCCCGTACCTTACCTGTCCAATATGAGAAAGGGTCGATTGAGAAGGTTATAGAATTTCCAAGCTTCCATGCCAATGAAGGTAAGAATCAGAAGTATCTCACAGCGTGGAAAGGCAAGCTAAGAGTTGAGCTTCCGAAGTGTGGCATCTGTGGGTTCCCTAACTCATCGGAGATGAATTTTTCTCACCCAGAGAGTATTGATGGGGACATCCAACAAAACAAGGTAGATGAAAGCATAAAGGGGAGACCAAAAGAGGTGGACCACAGCGCACTGTGAATAGTACCACAACACGTTGTCCCACAGCGCTCTGTGAATAGTACCACAACACGTTGTGCCACAGCGCACTGTGAACAATACCATAGCGCGCCATGGACGACTACGCCCCAGTGACAGAAAATTTTAATTTTTGAAAATCGTCATTTTTAGTCTATTATTTTAGGACTTTTATGTTGTTTAGGATTTTCTTAGCCTATATAAAGGCATTGTAAACACTTTATTAGTTAGTTTTTTATTATTGAATGAAAAGAAAGTTGCTTTTGTGTAAACCCTAGAGAGCTTGTGAAGAGTTTTCAACCGAGAGAGTGAATCCTTCAAACCTTGAGAGTGAGCAATCGTTTCTCGTGCGACTTGGTGCGAAGCCGACGTACAGCTGTGGTATGAAGCTTCGGAAAACCATTGGTGTGAAGCCTTGGAATCTATCCCTTTATTGTCTTTTCTCTAATTGTTGTCAGGTATCATCTTTCTTTAATTTCATTGATAAAAAATAAAATCCCAAATTGTTCCCCTTTTACTGAATTATTTTAAGCCTTATTTTATTTAAAATCACTGAGGAGTCGAGAGACGATATTGCGATTGTCGATTGATGCCCTAAACTAGAACGAAACTAGAATTCCCTCATCAAAGCTGTTTTTCTATATTGAAAAATTTTCACGCATGCGAACGCTAAAATGGATTAATCTAATTATTTATTAATTTCATTGAATTAATTTTATGTGTTGTATGATTTTGAATATTTCCGCTATTCAATTCACTCTAAAGTTAATCCCAAATTCGCATATTAGGGTTTTAGCGTGTCGTCCCACGTCATTATCCCCACACATCTTAAAAAGAAAAAAGAAGAAAAGAAAAAGAAAGAATGAGAGAGGAAGAGAGGGATGTGAGAAAAGAAAAGGAAGAGAAAAAAAAAAGGAGGGGGGGGGGTACCTGATAGAGCTAGTAAGTTTAAGGTTATTTTTGAGAAAAAAAAAGATTTGAGAACCTTGTTGCAGATTTGTATTGAAAAGTCTTTCAAGATTAAGATTTAGATTGTATGATAGAGATTCTCAAGACGACTTTTTGAGGATTTTGGGAAGAGGGAAGTACATAGAGATTCTTAAGAAGGCTCTTTTAAAAGTTTATCAAAGACCTCAAGAAAATCAAGAACAATCAAGAAATCTCACAAAATTTAAAGTTTATCAAAGACCTCAAGAAAATCAAGAACGATCAAGAAATCTCACAAAAGAATCCAAGTTTTCAAGAAAAGAACTCAAGAAGACCATAAGGTTTGGAGAAATCATATTTTTCTTTATCACGTGCCTAAATACGTTAAAGTTTTACTTTATTATGGTCATGAGAAATTAGGGATATTATGATTTATATCATTTAAAAGAAAGTTACGAGAACAAAAGAGATTTGTGGATTTTGCCTTAACCTTTTTTAAAGTTGCATATTATTAGTGTCATGAGAAATTAGAGATATTATGCTGATTTAAAGAAGATGATTTTAGGGTATTATGATGATTTTCATATTATTATGATTTAAGGTGTTGCAAGAATCTTTCCTAAAATTATATAGTGTTATGATTATAGGAAAATTATGGATTTATGAGATTTAAAATAAAATGATTTAGGATGTTGCAAGAATCCTCATAAAGTTATGTATTGTTATAATTATAGAAAATTAAGGATTCAATAAATTGAGGATTTAGGGTCTTTTGCAAATATCCCTTCTAAAGTTATATATATATTATGATTATGAGGAAATATGGATATTATTATGTTTATGAACGATGGATTTTATTTTGATTGGTTTGTTTTATGGGATTTAGACACTCAAGCCATATTTGTTTATAACATTTAAATTATTTTTCTTCTATGATAGTATTGTATGATCAAACCCAAAAAGTAGGAAAGCTTGTGATTGAAATGATGTTATTATTTTATGATCTAAATTTCTTGTAGAGATTATTATGCATAAATCATTGATAATGTTCAGAAATCTCATTAATTAGAGCCAAGGAAGCACGGATACTCCATTTAAGGCAACGTACCCATATCGTATCCATATTGGATACCGATACTTGAGGGATACAACTGCATGCGTATCCAGGGCGTTTTACCGGAAAAAAAAAAAATTAAAAGAAGAAATCAGACTGCGAGTTTGGGATTTACGATTTTTCGGAAAAGAAGAAGAAATCAAAGGAGCCTACGTGAGAGCCTATCAACGTGCATCATACCTATTTGAAATCAGTCTCTATAAGTTTTTTTTGTTCCTTTTTCGTTTTCTTCTTTTTCTTACATTTAGCAACCTAAAATATACCTAAAAATGTAAAAAATAATAATAATTTCTAAATACGCGCATCCCCCTGTATCGTATCCTGATTTTTTTATAATTGTCGTATCGTCGTACCCATATCATATCATACCCGTGTCTCGTACCTATGTCTGTGCTTCTTAGATTAGAACTCATGTTAGGACTTAGGACAACTTTTCATATGATAATTAATGCGGAACTTTAATCCACATGTCACTTATGATGCACAATAATAGAATACACAATGTAAACATCAAAATATGAATTGAATTACCATAATTAAAGATATGGAAACAAGCAATGAAGAGAATTTATATGAACTAAGAACAAAATATAATAACTAATCATATTTAATGACCAATGCACAAGATATGAATGTTTAAAAGATGCAGATAAAATTTATGGGAATAATCAGTGAAAACCGCACACACGGGATCACTAAGTAATTCAAACTGCTATGGTCAATCAATGAACCCCGTTCAGTCAGGATCATTGAGTGGCTAATATTAAAGCGAGCAATCATTGCAGGCCGTATCCAGCCCGGATCCATTGAGTGACTCAAATGATGGGGTTAACGTTATAGATTCGACGAGTAACTCAAAATAAAAGGAGCAATCATTGCATGTCGTAACCAGCTCGAATCCAATGAGTGACTCAAATGATGGGGTTAATCGTTGTAGACTTCACAAGTGACTCAAAATAAATGGAGCAATCATTGTTTAACCAATGAATGTCTCAAAAGTTAATGTAACCAATCATTAATAAGATAATGAGTGGCTAAAGCATGAATGTTAAAGACAAAGTTAATGCGACTAATCATTAATGAAATAATGAGTAGTAAAGACATGAATGAAGATTATGATCAATGAAACAAGAACGAAAAGATAAACGAAAAGATGAACGTAAAGGTGAACGAAAAGATGAATGAAAAGAGGAATGAAAAAGATAAATCAAAATATGATTGGACGAATGAACTAAAAGAGAGTGAAGAATATGAAAACAAAACCACCATTAGTTCTACGTTAAATGTAATGAATGTTGTAGTTTTCAATGTTTATTTAATAATTTCATTATTTATACAAGTTTTATTACGATATTCATCACCTAATGTTTCCAAGTATATACGTATGCATACGTTATCACTTTTGATGTACGCAGACACAAGATTGGATTAGTATGTCTGGTTCATACTCGGTTTATCTCACACCTATCTTCGGGTGGCTAGTGAAAAACAGGTAATGATAAGGAAGGAGTAATGATGAGGGCGAATGTTAACGTGGACTTGGACAAGGAAGGGTTTGAAGTCTAAAAGTTCACTGGCAGATAGTTAGAAGGAGTTTAGTAGTTAGTATTTTTTTACTTTTCAAGTTTATAATATTGATGGTTATGGGAAGTTTCAAATTATGGATGTTTAAATTGACGGATTTATAGATTCGGATTATGGGACGTAATTTGTTGGTTAATTCATGTTATTTCTTTTTATTTATGTTGTGTTTCACACTTATTCCTTTAATAACTATGGTAATTGTTAGATGCATGCATTACTACGACCCACACGCAAAAGAAGAAAAAAATGGTTAGCTAAGTTAGGTTGATCACTGAATTAGACTTAGTTTAAAGAACAAAGAATTGAATCTAAGCCGTTGCATAAAGCTGGTCATTACTTATATTATATAATGGATCTAAGAGGAATGATTATGTAGTGTGATGTCTGTAAGTTGGAGCATTGATCCGGTGTAAAGATTTGGGGATGTCATAGATACCCTAGCTTGTTTCTTCCCTTTTTTCTTCTTGCTCTTTTGGCTTGAGAACAAAACAAAAATTGTGGCATACTTCAGAGGGGCATACTTTGAAGTGTGTTGGGAGTAAGTTCATTATCACAATATTGGCTATCGAGAGAGAACCTTTGCATTGAAGGTTTTCAATCTTCACTAATAATTTTAATACATCAAGGTAATATGTTCTTAATCTTTTAAATATTTGAAAACCATGTAAAATATACCTAGGGTTCGTAGTCCCTTTAAACTGTAAGTTTTAAAATCTTCGATCCCCTGCGTTTGAGGTATTCCAATATATTGGAGCTCCACTTGTCTTTACATTAAGTGAGAAAAAGGCTATCTACACAACAAATATTACACTCAACACTCCCACATACATATAATAACCACACCGATATAATTAAGGTAGTAATTGGTTCATAGTTCCAAGGAAAAGTGATCTTTTAGTTCCATGTAAACCTGTTAAATGGTATCCACAAGTAACAGATGAGATTAAGCCAGCTCACTGGGTGTTTGTTTTATGCGTTCTATCCACAGATCAAAATTTCAGCCGAAATGACTGAAATTTCGGCCAAAATTATCAGTTTCGGTCCCCACCGAAAAGATAATTTGGACCGAAATTTCGGTCATTTTTGTATGGGACCCAAAATTTCGGCGAAATTTCGCCCGAAATTTCAGTTTCGGTCCCCTTTGACACCGAAATGATACCCGAAATTTTGATCCTTGGTTCTATCAGTGACAAGGTAGTTTGATGGGGACATCCAACAAAACAAGGCAGATGCAAGCATAAAGAGGAAACAAAAAAAGAAGGTAGAAAATAAGGTACAAGACGTCTGTGAATAGTGCTGAAAAAAAAATTTTGATGAACAGTGACAGACGTCCGTGATGAATAGTGTTGGATGTCCGTGAACAGTGACCGACGTCCATGATTTTGAGCCCCCACTGTCCGTAGGTCACGGAAGTCCGCGGGGCACTACAGACGACCGTGGACGTCGCGACGGGATTTTCTAATTTTGCAAAAATTTTCTTTTTTAGTCTTATTATTATTAGGACTCTTTATTTCGATTTTTACTTTGATGGCCTATATAAAGAGGCTTGTAAACACTTTTTAATTAGTTTTTGATTATTGAATGAAAAGAGAGTTGCTTTTGTCCAAACCCTAGAGAGCTTGTAAAGAGTTTTCAACCGAGGGAGTGAATCCTTCAAACCTTGAGGAGTGAGCAATCGTTTCTCGTTGCGACTTGGTGCGAAGCCGACGTACAACCATGGTGTGAAGCTTCGAAAAACGGTGTGAAGCCTTCGAATCTATCCCTTTATTTTATCTTTTCTCTAGTTGTTGTCAGGTATTATCTTTCTTTAATTCCGTTGATAAAAAATCAAAATCCCAAATTGTTCCCTTTTCCTGAATTATTTTAAGCCTTATTTCATTCAAAATCGTTAAGGAGTCAAGAGGCGATATTGCGATTGTCGATTGACGCCCTAAACTAGAACGAGACTCGAGTTCCCTCATCGGAGCCGTTTTTCTAGATCGGAAAATTTTTACACACGTGAACGCTAAAATGGATTAATCTAATTGTTTTATTAATTTCATTGAATTAATTTTATGTGTTGTATAATTTTGAATATTTCAGCTATTCAATTCATTCTAAAGTTAATCCCAAATTCGCATATTAGTGTTTTAGTGTGTCATCCAGTGTCAGTTTTGGTATCAAAGCACAGTCTTAGTTTAGGGTTGTCCGTGTCATATAGATTTTAGGGTTCATTTGATTTTAGTATACTTTGTCTTACACAATCTAGTCTTGCATAACTTCGTCATAGATATCAGTAGCTTCGAAGTCCTAATTAGAGATCTTGCATCTAAAGTGACCGATAGTCAAACCCGGATGGATGAGCACATCGCTGATCAACAAGCCCGGCATGAGACTTTAGAGACCCGTTTTGAAGAGATCAATGAGCTCATCGTTGAGAATCACAATAGAGTCAACAACTGTGACCGTAGGAGAGATGTTCCTCCCCGACAGGAGGTCCAAACCAATCTAGACGATAAAGTCATGAAATCAGTGAAAATGGACACCCCTACTTTTGATGGGAAAAGGCAACCCAAAGTCTTTCTTGAGTGGGTCGCCAGCATGGAAAACTACTTCGAGTGGTATGCCATGTCCGAAGAGCGTAGGTCAGATTTGCCAAAGTCAAGCTTATGGGTCAAGCTAGACTTTATTGGTTAGGAGTAGAGCATCGTAGGCAAATCCAAAGTTTTCGTCCTATTTCCACGTGGGCTGAGAAGAAAGTCCAACTGCACGAAAAATATATTCTCGTGTCACATGATGAACGTATTCTTGATCAGTGTCAGGCATTGCATCAAAGCGATTTCCAGTCACAGAGTACATCGATCGGTTTGAAGACCTGATGACCCAAGCCGATGTCGATGTTCTCCTCTCCCGATTTCGAATGGGTCTTCGCCCAGAGTTACAGAGGGAACTCATTCCTTATCTCGTTGCGGATCTCGAGGAATGTTTCGCTAGGGTTGAAGAATTAGAAAGGTATCTCGACACCCCCAATAATGACCTATCTAAGTCCTCCAAATTTGAGTATCGATCTAATCCTACAGAAAAGGGAAGTACTGCCTCTAGTCAATCCATAAAATCCGTGAGTCCTCAGATTGGCAAAGGAAAGGGACCAATTATCAAGAGTTCTAGGTGTGCTCCAACAATGTTACAAGTGTCAAGGTTTTGGTCACTTTGCATCCTAATGTCCTAGTAAGGGCCAAACCTTGATTATTCAAGAGCATGCCGAGAAAGAGAGCAACGAGTTACACGACGAAGTGTATGAACCGTGTGGCACTCCAAGTGATGAGGAAGATGAAGTTCTGATCAGAGCCGTAGGTTGCATTGGGACAGTTCCTATTACCGAGGACGGTGTTGATAGTGTGTCCATCCCAAGTGAGTCATTAGAGTTTGTATGAGCATATCATCATTCTGATTTGCATGGGATTAACAGTATGAATTTATTGATCATTGGAAATACGCATGATCGTACTAACACATTGAATATATTTAATGCATTTGATATTAACAGTTTTGTGTTAATTGTTGATGGTTCTGAGCATGTGAAATTTTTTCCAATCTTGGAAAGAGGTAATGATGGAGGTCTAGATCTTCCTCTAGACAAGGGCAACCATCCGATAGTTGCCGTAGCGGATCTTATGCCTATTCTAGATCCCACATCCCCGCCCTTTGATCCATTCCTTCTTGAGCACCCAATTGAACCACACCCATTTACACAGTTTCTATCCCGTACCTTACCTGTCCAATATGAGAAAGGGTCGATTGAGAAGGTTATAGAATTTTCAGGCTTCCATGTCAATGAAGGTAAGAATCAGAAGTATCTCATAGTGTGGAAAGGCAAACCAAGAGGTGAGCTTCCGAATTGTGGCATTCATGGGTTCCCTAACTCATCGGCGATGAGTTTTTCTCACCCGAGGAGTATTGATGGAGACATCCAATAAAATAAGGCAGATGAAAGCATAAAGAGGAAACCGAGAAGGCAGAAAATAAGGCATAAGACGTCTGTGAACAGTGCTAGAAAAAAAAAATTGATGAACAGTGAACAGTTAGCAGTAACGGACGTCTGTGATGAATAGTATTGGACGTCCTGATTTTGAATCCCCACTGTCCGTAGGTCACGGACGTCCATGGAGCACTACGAGCATCCGTGGGCGTCGTGACGGGATTTTCTAATTTTGCGAAATTTTCCTTTTTCAGTCTTTTACTATTATTAAGACTTTTTATTTCAAGTTTTACTTTGGTGGCCTATATAAAGGGGCTTGTAAACACTTTTTAATTAGTTTTTTATTATTGAATGAAAAAAGAGTTGCTTTTGTGCAAACCCTAGAAAGCTTGTGAAGAGTTTTCAACCGAGGGAGTGAATCTTTCAAACTTTAGGGAGTGACCAATCGTTTCTCGTATGACTTGGTGCGAAGCCGATGTACAGTCGTGGTGTGAAGCTTCGGAAAATCCTTGGTGTGAATCCTTGGAATTTATCCCTTTATTTTGTCTGTTCTCTAGTTGTTGTTAGGTATTATCTTTCTTTAATTCTATTGATAAAAAATCAAAATCCCAAATTGTTCCCTTTTCCTGAATTATTTTAAGCCTTATTTCATTTTAAAACCCCAAGGAGTCCAGAGACGATATTGCGATTGTCGATTGATGCCCTAAACTAGAATGAGACTCGAGTTCCCTCATCGAAGTCGTTTTTCTAGATCAGGAAATTTTCACACATGCGAACACCAAATGGATTAATCTAATTACTTTATTAATTTCATTGAATTAATTTTGTGTTGTATAATTTTGAATATTTCCGCTATTCAATTCATTCTAAAGTTAATCCCAAATTCGCATATTAGTGTTTTAGCATGTCGTCCAGCGTCAGTTTTGGTATCAAAGCACAATCTTAGTTTAGGGTTGTCCGTGTCATATAGATTTTAGGGTTCATCTGATTTTAGTATACTTTGTCTTACACCATCTAGTCTTGCATAACTTCGTCATGGATACCAATAGCTTAGAAGCCCTGATTAGAGATCTTGCATCTAAAGTGACCGCTAGTCAAACCCTGATGGATGAGCACATCGCTAATCAACAAGCCCGGCATGAGGCATTAGAGACTCGTTTTGAAGAGATCAATGAGCTCATCGCTGAGAATCACAAGAGTCAAAAACAGTGACCGTACGAGAGATGTTCCTCCCCGACGTAAGGTCCAAACCAATCTGGATGATAAGATCATGAAATCAGTGAAAATGGGCGCCCCTACTTTTAACGGAAAGAGACAACCCAAGGTCTTTCTTGAGTGGGTTGCCAGCATGGAAAACTACTTCGAGTGGTACGCCATGTCCGAAGAGCGCAAGGTCAGATTTGCCAAAGTCAAGCTTATGGGTCAAGCTAGACTTTATTGGTTGGGAATAGAGCGTCATAGGCAAATCCAGGGTCTTCGTCCTATTTCCACGTGGGCTGAGATGAAAGTCCAACTGCACGAAAAATACGTTCCCGTGTCATATGATGAACGTATTCTTCATCAGTGACAGTCATTGCATCAAGGAGATTCTCCAGTCACAGAGTACATAGATCGGTTTGAAGACCTGATGACCCAAGCCGATGTCGATGCTACCCTCTCCCGATTCCGAATGGGTCTTCGCCAAGAGTTACAGAGGGAACTCATTCATTATCCCGTTGTGGATTTCGAAGAATGTTTCGCTATGGTTGAAGAATTAGAAAGGTATCTAGACACCCCCAATAATGACCGATCTAAGTCCTCCAAATTTGAGTATCGATCTAATCCTACAGAAAAGGGAAGTACTACCTCTAGTCAATCCATAAAATCTGTGACTCCTCATATTGACAAAGGAAAGGGATCAATGATCGAGAGTTCTAGGCGTGCTCCACAAAAATATTATAAGTGTCAAGGTTTTGGTCACTTTGCATCCCAATGTCCTAGTAAGTGTCAAACCTTGATAATTCAGGAGCATGCCGAGAAAGAGAGCAGCGAGTTATACGACGAAGTGTATGAACCATGTGGCACTCCAAGTGATGAGGAAGATGAAGTTCCGGTAAAAGCCGTAGGTTGCATTACGACAGTTCCTATTATCGAGGACGGTGTTGATAGTGTGTCCATCCCAAGTGAGTCATTAGAGTTGATAGGAGCATATCATCATTCTTATTTGCATGGGATTAACAGTCTGAATTTATTGAGCATCGAAAATACGCATGATCGTACTAACACATTAAATATGTTTAATTCATTTGATAGTAACACTTTTGTGTTATTTCCTAATGGTTCTGAGCATGTGGAATCTTTCCCAATCTCGGAAAGAGGTAATGATGGAGGTCTAGATCTTCCTCTAGACAAGGGCAACCATTCGATAGCTGTCGTCATGGATCAAAATCTCGGCAGAAATTTCAAAATTTCGGCCGAGATGTCTCGGTTTCGGCATGAACCGAGACGGAAAATACAATATTATCGGCCCCCCTCCAAAAATACAATATTATCGGCCAAAATTCAAAATTATCGACCGATAATATCAAATTATCGGCCGAGACCACAGTTCTTGCAAAGAAAACAAAAATAAATAAAAATCAAAACCTAGATTTTACAAAAAAACCCATTTTTCTTTTTCCTCCTCTCCCTCTTCCGGATTTAGCTATTTTTTCGCCGGAACCGCCATATTAGTCTTCTTCTTTCTCTTCTTGTGCTCCTCTCTCTCTCTCTCTCTCTCTCTCTCTCTCACTCTCTCTCTATATATATCTTTTATTTTGTTTTTTTGTCTTGGAAGTTGAAGTTGGAACGAGTCTTATTTTTAAATTTTTGTTGTGTCTTGGAAGTTGGGATGAGTTGATGACAGCTGGGTTTCAAAAACCTTGAAGCTGTGTTTTAAAATTAAAAGGGAGCCATTATTTGCACCCGAAAAATTGGCCCTTGCACCGAAGTTAAAGAAAGACTTGGTATTGTTGCAGGAATTACCAATAAAAACTGTTTAAAGATCTAATGCCACGCGATGGATCTTGAGATTGTCGGTGTACCATCAAACGGTCGGTGTTTTATTTCACGTGGCACACATCACTGAAAAGTGAGCTTAACATCACATGCACGCTTAAAATTGATTTTAAGGTCACTTTATGGGTTGTACCACATGAAATAAAAAACCGATCATCTAATGGTACACCCATGATTTAAAGATCGATCACATGAAAGATTGGAATGATAAACAATCTCCATCGTTTGAACTGTGGCAGATGATGTGACTAAAGGGCAACCCATTTTTTATGAGAACCATTACTTGCACACGCTTTTCAAGTGATTGCACTGGATTGCACCGAATTTAAAAGCAAGACTTGCAAGTTTGGCAACCTCTACTATGTCAAAACACCATCTAAGCCGTTTGATTTGAAGGTCATGATTTAAAGATGTCAATTACAAAAGTTTAGAACAAAATATAATTTTCATCATTTGGTTAAATGAAGTCAAAGACTATTATATATAATTCAACAATTGACTACAATAAATCATATGGCAAGTATCTTGTTTTGTTTCAATTTTATGTACCAGAAATCTGTTGATCATGAATTTCAAATCAGACGACCCATATTGCATTTTTACATATCACATGTCCCTAAAATACCAAGTTTTTCTTTAAATTCAGTGCAATCACTTGAAAAACATGTGCAAGTAATGGCTCCCTCTTTTTAAGGGGTTTTCGTTGTTTAAGGGTATAAAACCCATTTTTTTAGGCGATTTTCATTTTTTAAGCTTCTTTAAGGTGTAATAGACATTTAAGTACTTTAAACGGACGAAAATTAGCCTCACTAGTGTATATATGTGTTCTAATAATGTTAAAGAGCTTAAAAAAACTAATAAAATAAAGTTCGACAAAGTTCGGTAAAGTTCGGAGCATATTTTCACAAATACCCGAAATTTATCGAAATTTTGACCAATTTATGGTTCGGGTCATGACCAAAACCTAAACCGAAACCGAGATTTTGATCCATGGTTGCCGTAGCGGATCCTACGCCTATTCTAGATCCCACAACCCCGCCCTTTGATCCATTCCTTCTTGAGCACCCAATCAAACCACACCCATTTACCCAGTTTCTATCTCGTACCTTACCTGTCCAATATGAGAAAGGATCGATTGAGAAGGTTATAGAATTTTCAAACTTCCATGCCAATGAAGGTAAGAATCAGAAGTATCTCACAACGTGGAAAGGCAAGCCAAGAGTTGAGCTTTCGAAGTGTGGCATCTGTGAGTTCCCTAACTCATCAAAGATGAGTTTTTCCCACCCGAGGAGTATTGATGGGGATATCCAACAAAACAAGGTAGATGAAAGCATAAAGAGGAAACCAAAAGAGAAGGCAGAAAATAAGACACAAGACATCTGTGACCAATGCTAGAAAAAAAAAAAAAATTCATGAATAGTGAACAGTGATGAACGTCCATGATGAACAATACCGGACGTCCGTGAACAGTGACGGACGTCCGTGATTTTGAACCCCCACTCTCTGTAGGTCACGGACGTCCGTGGGCGTCACGATAGGATTTTTTAATTTTGCGAAATTTTCTTTTTTCAGTCTTTTATTATTATTAGAACTTTTTATTTCGAGTTTTACTTTGGTGGCCTACATAAAGAAGCTTGTAAACACTTTTTAATTAGTTTTTTATTATTGAATGAAAAGAGAGTTGCTTTTGTGCAAACCCTAGAGAGCTTGTGAAGAGTTTTCAACCAAGGGAGTGAATCCTTCAAACCTTGAGGAGTGAGCAATCGTTTCTCGTGTGACTTGGTGCGAAGCCGACGTACAACCGTGGTGTGAAGCTTTGGAAAACCCTTGCTGTGAAGCCTTGGAATCTATCTCTTTATTTTCTCTTTTCTCTAGTTGTTGTCAGGTATTATCTTTCTTTAATTCCGTTGATAAAAAATCAAAATCCCAAATTGTTCCCTTTTCATGAATTATTTTAAGCTTTTTTCATTTAAAATCTCCGAGGAGTCAAGAGACGATATTGCAATTGTCGATTGATGCCCTAAACTAGAACGAGACTCGAGTTCCCTCATCGGAGCCGTTTTTCTAGATCGGAAAATTTTCACGTATGTAAACGCTAAAATGGATTAATCTAATTATTTTATTAATTTCATTGAATTAATTTTATGTGTTGTATGATTTTGAATATTTCCGCTATTCAATTCATCCTAAAGTTAATCTCAAATTTGCATATTAGTGTTTTAGCGTGTCGTCCCGCGTCATAGTTTCACCACCAAGGGGAGGAGTTATCCCTAGAGGTGCATAAGGATTGTGTTGGGCACATATTGGACAAGATCCCAATACTTTGCACCTAAGAATGCTCTTAGGAAATTCGATGATGTACTTCTATTCACCAACGAGCAATGTCGGTCTATTAGCTAATACTCGAGTGTCTTGGGTGCATTAGTTAGCTTTGAGAGCTTGCTAGATACCAAAAATGGGATCCCTAGGATATGTTTCTTTTTATGAATTATAGTAGTATTTCAGTAAAAGAGAAACAAAAGTCCCATGGATCAAACGCAGGCACAGAGAGATGCTTTGCTAAAGAAAGGAAAACTAAAAAGAAAACTAAAAAAAAGAAAGATAAAGGAAAAAAAAAACATAAAATACATGAGGATCAATCACATAAATTAAATCCAATGATAGTCATCTACAAACGCTCGTCTTTAAAAGTTTCTCAAAACTAACTATAACTGATATGAAATTTTTCAAATATTTCAGTCAAAGATGTTCTGTCAGCAATCTGATTACAAACCAAGAGTATCATCGTAGGATGCCAAAATATCATGGCCATTTTCTAGAGAAGAAAGCCTTGAAGACTTGAGACTCTTATTCAACCTCCATATAGATCCCGTGCCCCCCTGGCTCCCTTCTTTAATACTCTGTCTCCAAATCTCAGACACATGCATATATAAACAAAATCGGCTAGCTCAAAGAGGATTTAAGATATCCTTGGACAAAGCAACTTGATTTTATTGAGAACTCTTTAGCTTCAGGAGCCATTACTTAGAGCAAAGATAAGAGGAAAATCTAGGGTTTGGGGGTGATTCGATAGGAGCCTAGTATCTTCTGGTCATGAGGTTGATCTTTTTCATGTGTACACAGTATCTTGTTAGTTTTTAAACCACATTGAAGACAGCTTAAAGAATTTGATTAGGTCAATAACATTTGGTGTAATCAGACTAGTGAATTTTATCTCTTTTGTGATGGTATGCATGGACTAAATGCTCCAAACCTTCCACAAGAACTTCTTAAAGAGAGCACCCAAATAACAATTTGTTATTATCAAAATCCTTTTGGACGAACCTTAGAAATATCATGTATTTATAAAGACCTAAACCCCAGAAATAATCAAAATTGGAAAACTTAAAACTAGAAAAATATCCTATACAACCACAAAATTAATATATTTGACAATAATCCCATCAAAAGTCAAAGCCAAGAAAAGAAAGCCAAAACAAATTACTTACATAAATTCAACTCTAATAAAATGCAGCTCTTCTTGAGTAGAGAGCGTTAATGCAAAGAAAACACCAAAGTGCAAAGTTATGGCATCTCAAAGGTCAGGATGTCAAACTGCACCATGCTCCTTCACTTGGGAAGAATTGAGCTCTGAGTTTCGAACTATCAACACAATAAAGCAGGTTTGACTTTCCACTATCAGTAGTGATCATATTGCAATCCAGCAACTATCAACAATTGAAATGATAAGTTAAACTGTTTAGCAGTGACTCTATGATCAAGTGGCAATCAGAAATGGTAGATTCCATGGGTTAGCAGTGATCATGTATCTGATCGAGTAGTGGTCAACTCAAGGATCCAGTGCAATCAGATCATATCACTTCATAGAAAAACCCCAAAATATGTTCAAGAGCCTAAGGCCTTTATCTCCCCTGAAGATTTTATTAGAAACTTCGTCATTTGACAATAAAATGGTTAGATAGGGCGATGCACTATAATATGTATCCATGAATTATGTGTTGCTTTCTAGACATGCCACATCCCAAGCGACAACAAAATCCACATGATCATGTGTTGTGGTATGAAATTATAATCATGTGTGCGTCAATAACTTTCAAATGATTGTGCACACTCTATAACAAATTGGTTTACTCTTTGCTGAAAGAGGAGAGAAAGTGAAAATATAGAAACTAAGAGAACATTTTGATCATTGTTTTTTTAGTTCAAATTAACAGTAAACAGTTGGTAATAGTTCCTCATAGTTCTCCTAGAATTTACCGAACTATTCGAATGTCACCTAAAATAGACTAAAGCATGTCGGATATCTGTATTATTGTTCTCATTACTTTTCAGTGGAATTAAGAAAATAATTTAATCAATGATCAATTTAACACAATCACCTGAAGAGTAAAGGCCTCCAGAGGAATTGGGTCCAGAGTTGTAACCAGATATACATCATTGAATTCATTGTTGATAAATGTGCCGTTGTTTATAGTACTGCATTCACCACCCAAAAGAAACACGTAATTATTGAACCTGTGATTTAGATCTGAAATACTTCATGTTAACATGAAGTGTCAAGCAACTCTCATGAATATTAGAAAATTCAGATAATCATCTATTTAAGATTTCATAGAGGTGCCATGTTAATTACATAGTCGATGAAATAGAACTAGGAGAAGTTACTAAGACATAACAAAATCACAAAGTTTCCTGAGACATTATAAAGTTACAAATGGTTGTGTGACATAATGACTGATACTGTAGGGAATATTGGGAATAGAAACTATGCATATAGAAAGGCAACCTATCCGATGCACTGTAAAACATACACGACTTATCATCACAATAGGCAGGAAAATATCCCAATAGCGTGTTACTTTTGGATAGTATTTGAAGATATGACAACAGAGGCGACTGAAAGTGTCTCATTTTTTTTGTTTTACATTAAAGCCATATTTTCTTTACCTTAGTAATGAACATAGAGTGAGATCAAAGAGGCACAGCAAGATGCAACGCTGAAGATAAAATGTGAAATGAAAGAAAAGAACAAAAACAACACCAAATGGTGGGAAAACAGGAAACACAAGAAAGTATAAGAGCAACATAATACAAGGAAAGAAAATTAAGAAAATCCAAACAAAACCAGTGAAGGTGTCTCAATGACATGCTCATTCACATGTTCCTTTATAGTATGTCAACAGGACAAAACTAAAGCATTACAACAAGTGCTCATTACAAAAGATAACATAGAAAAAAGGTTAGAAAATCTCTCCTTTCAATTAATCTTCCTAGTATATATACATAGAGTTTAATGTAAAATACACCTGGTGATTGGTAGACTTTGTGGCCTTCAAAATGTTTTTCAAGGCTTATTTTGATGTATTTGAGCTCTAATTGATTAATGAAAGTTGAGACTTTCTCTTCTACCTTATCTTTTGCCAACTGTGTGATCATGACTTTACCCCTCGTGCATTATGTGAGCATTTTGACACTTGAGAAGTGTGCTTTTTTAATACTCTAAACAGAATAATTGGTGCTACTCCAAGTTCCGATTCATGTTATAGTGGCATAAGGATTGACCGAAGTTTGTTATTTGAAGAACTACGACATTACATTGGGTTACTGAGGATAATATGGTTTTCAGCTTGTCTCCCAAGTGAACTACTGCCTAAGCGAAGAGGAGGTTTGGTGAATCTCTCATATGAAGTCAATGTGTGACTTCATTTCGCATGATGTCTGTTCTCTCACACTTACAGGTTAATTTTTTTATGGCTAGTGAGAGCATGCACCTTTTATTAGGTATTTCTCGCTTTTATGCAGGCAATCTCGATCGTTCTAATGTCAGACGTTATTCTTAGGATTATGAGTTTGACAGTTTGACTACAAAGTTGAACTGTTACTATGATTTAGTAAATAATTTGTGACGTTATGATAAGCACAGCAATCACCTGTTTTGGTAGCAAGGAGATGTCACTAGAATGCTTACTTGACGTAACTAGAGTTGTTTACGGCCCCACCTGCTCAAGGAATTAACGTATGTGATATAAATGTTTCTCTAGGTCGCTATTGGCAAGCATAATTTTATTAATGAAGGATAAATTACATACCTGAGCCCCAGCAAGAAAGGCAACACTAACAAAAAGCAAACGGTTGTGGGAAGCTACCGTCAAACCCCAACTAAATACTCACACCCCAACCTAACAGGACAATCTGAAACCTAGCTGGAAAACCTTCCACTAAAGGTAAAATCAGTTCATGCGCAAGCATTCCCAGTCATCAAGGAAATTTCTGCCCTGAAATCCGTCCTTCACATCGGCAATACTAATCGATCCAACTTACAAGAAAGTTTCTAATAGATTTCTAATAGATTCTCCTCCTCCTAAAATTTCACTGTTCCTTTCCAACCAAGTGGCCAGGGGCGCCTACGCATCGTGAGCATGGATATGGACATCTTTTCAGAAATTGACGTGCGGAGCGGAATGGAAGTCAGGATCTAAGTGAAGGCGTAAATTTGCCAACGGGTGGAGGAACCCGACTATTATTCAGGTGACATATATATACATAATTCGATCGATCGTACCTCAAATTAAAAATACATCTCAAAATGATCGATCGATCATATTCCGTCCAATTCCATCGCATTCTTCAGTGGTCGATTGATCGACTCCAGTCGATCAATCGCTTATTCCAAATGAGAATTTTGAAATATGTTTTTTCTTTCTTGATTGATCGAAGTTTCACTTCGATCGATCGAAATTGTACTGATTATTTCCAGGTTTTTCGAGTTTTTCTAATTTGAACTTAACTTTTGGGCACTACATGTCTTTTATTAATGTTTGTTTTAGGGTTTCTTTTTATTGTAAGACCTCTTATATAAGAGTCCTTAAGAAAAACATTATAATTAGTTGATGAATATGAATGAAAAGCTTTTGCCAGGTGTGTGCATGAGATGAGCCTCTCAGTGAAGATCTTCTTCCCGAGAAGGGTTTGGTGTAAAGAAGCCAAAGTTATGAAGCCCACAAGCATCTATTCCCACCTCTACATATCTCTATCTATATTTCTTATTTTCTCTTTGCTTGTGTCGATTACAACCCTAAATCAGCCATCATCCTTTTGAAATCCACCAACCATAAGAAGAACTTGAAATCCAACAATTGAATGCGTAAAGCTACTCTAATCCGAAAATCTTGATCATCTCTAGAACCGATCGCTCAAACTTCATAAGATCTAACGCTTGCGGACCTAATTCCTCAAATCATCTTGCCATCCTCCCATGGAATACTAATGGTGCTTCCTAGGTACTACGCTATATTTTTCAAATTTATTGTAACAAATTCAATTTAATTGGCTCGCAACAATTAATCATCGCATTCCGCGTAGGTTTAGGGTGTTGTCTGCGTCCTGAAAGGGCCCTATAGCAATAAAACCAGCGATGTCCAAGAAATGCTTTTAATTCCTTTATTTGAACCTCTCTCCACTCGGTCAATCAGTGCAATGAAACACAAGATGCACAGACTCCTAAATCCAAATTATCAGCACAGTGTTCACCGATATCGTTCACATGTTTATTTTCCTAACTTCCTTGGTGACCAATAAGTGTTCAATAGTTAAATCCTTTGTCATACCCACAATAAAAATGTTTAATTTTTAGAACCCTTGACTTTCCAAAATAATAAGCCTTGGCAACAAGCATAATTTGCTTAAGATCTATTTAATCATCTTTATATATCAAATGAATGTCCAAGAATACTTAAGTTGTTTTTAGTTTTTTGTGTCCTTTGGAAATTGTGGGATTTTGTAATTTTCACTTATGCAGAAGTGAAATATGTTGCCAAAGAAGGCGACATTATGAGCGCATGTAGGTTATTTTTAAAAAATATGAGTCCGAGAATACTGTATGTTTAATGTTAATTATCATGTTGATAAAACACTTTCGGGGATTATGTCATCTCGGGTATATCTAGCTGCAATGCCCAGCGCTTAAAGTCCTTCAAATTAGGATGGACGAATTGGACTGAAGTTGCCTCGATAGAATTACATTATGAGTGACCGATATGGGATTAGACTCGATATGCGTCCTTTAATCTGTAGAGGCAGGAGTGTTGTGATCATGCTACAAATATTTTATCAGGACTGTCACCGTAGACTAGGGTTCCCACTCTAGTACTACAAGAGTTTTAGCTTGGGGAGCACTATTACCTCCATTGAGTCTGATTGACTCACAATTAGGCCTCATGTACTTGACTACATAAGACCTCACCCATTGTACTTCTATCACTACTAGGATTTGTGACTTTTTCTTAAAGGATAATCCTTAAGAGCACAGAGCCCTCATACTTGTGATCATCATTAACAACTAGTAAATGATCGAACATCATCAAAGACTATGAAACAACAATATTCTATTTTATTTTGTTTTAAACCATATCACTCTTTCCATAAATTTATTATTTTCAATTGATTGCTTTGTTGCAAGAAATGTCACCATGGACAATATTTTCCTAAATACCCAGAGTCTCTAGATGGAATGATAGGGAGGTGATGTGGCGTGAGAAGAGAGGAGAAGAGAAGATCAAAATAATTCAGAAATTTAGAGATGACTCACCTATTAGGCAAAATATTGAACAAAAGAGGCAGAACTACTCCAAGTACTAGGTTCTCGTGCACCCAAAAGAAGACTCACATCTTACCAAGAAAATAAAGTTCTGTTCATTACTCTTAAAAGTTTTGTTTTTACAACAATATAAATAAACGAAAGCCGTAAAAAAATTCCTAAATAAACTCTAATTCCATAACTAATAATAGGCCCCTTGTAGAAGTCAAATTTGTCAAACTTTTCTGGCCATATTTGTATCGCAGTTAAACCAAAAATCCCATCACAGACCCCCTTGTTAAATCTCACTTTCCTTGTTAGATAATTCATAATCCTGCCCAAAAATCTCCCGGTATAGTAATTTCTTATTTGGCAACACGGGCAATGGTCAGGTACAACTGGTTGAACCAAATTTCGGGTTCAACCAGATTCGCAGCCATTGGATATGAGAGAATCTTGAATACATGTCTTCATATAACATTGGAAACCATGAAAGTCAAGATTCTCTCATATCTAATGGCTGCAAATCTGGTTGAACCCGAAATCAGATTCAACTAGTTGGACCTGACCAATGCCCTTGGCGACACTCCTAATGTAACTACAACTAGTAATTAATAAATAATAAAAGAAAGTCTTCTTGCACTCTTTAAACCCAACCTAACGCAAGACGAAACCCTAAGCTACATGAATGCAATGATTAAATAATTGCCGAAATAGAATTGAATTTAAATTAAGCAATAAACCCTAAAATATAGCGAATACATTAGGCTTTCGTAGTATTCCATAGGAGGATCACGTATAATTGGAGCAGGGTTCAGTCCGGGCGTTAGATCTGTTACGTTGCAGCACGGATCGATCCTAGAGATAGAACTCTTGAATTCCATATTAAGGCGCTCATAGTGCAATGATGGAATCTTTGGTTTTCGGGTTATTTTGATATGGCTGGGCTTAGCAGTCTGATGGAGGCTACGGTTGTTGAATCAGATCGATTCAATGGCTTAGGGAAAAGCTAAGGTTTAGGATCTCAAAAGGATGATGACTGATTTAGGAATGTGGGATCAACACAAGTAGAGAAGATAAAAATAGGTAGATAGAAGATAGATTTTGTGGGTTTCGCACCCTTGGCTTCACACCAAACCCTTCTCGGGAAGAAGAATCACTCTTCGGAGAAACTCATCTCAAGTCTTAAAAGCAAACGCTCATTCATTCAATAATCAATAACTAATTACATTGTTTACTTAGGGACCTTATATAGGAGGTCTTACAATAAAATAGAACCCTAAAAACAAATATTAATAAAAGACAAGTATGCCCCTAAAAGTTAAGTTCGAAATTAGAAAAAAAAAATATATATATATATATATATATAAACTGCGCGATTTTGATCGATCGAAAGTGAAGTTCGATCGGTCGAAATTGAATTTTGATCGATCGAAGTCTAATTCGATCAATCGAATTATATCTAAGCCTATATAACGCTGCTGGAACTCAATCGATCGAATTTGAAACTCGATCGATCGAATGGAAATTCAATCGATCGAGTATATAATTCGATCGATCGAATTATATATTCCAGAACTAGTATTTTCCCTACGAAGTTCGATTGATCAAAATTTGACTTCGATCGATCGAGTATTTTGATCAATCGAAATTTGCCATATTTCCCAAATCGCCAAACTTCGTCTCTTTACGCCTAGTTTTGATGTCCATTCCGCTTCTTCCGCCATCGGTACGCGCGAAAAGGTCCATATCCAATGCCTACGATGTCGGCGTCCCCGTCACAACCACTCATAATCTTTCCTTAAATTACCAAGAAACAGAATCCCTCTTACACAATGATTTTTTTTCCCTTTTGGATCTTTTAAATCTATTGTATTCTGGACTTCTAATGCACAGACCCAATAGACCCCTGAAATCTGTTTAACTCTGCCCTGTTTTGGGACCCATTTCTGTGACCTAACAACTCCATTTTCCAGCAACTATCTCTGATTTTGTTGACCTGCTACTTGTCACTTTAAAGCTCCATTTAAAACTGTTATCCAGTCCAGAAGAAGTCTCATCTCCAATACATGGAAGCCCCTCCACCATAGACCAACAACCCTTCTTTACAGCCATATTTGATGTCTTCTTGCGGACTAACAACCAACCTTTTACAGCAGACTGAATACCCTCTTGAATTCTTGATATAATCTTATCAAATTTTGAATTAATTCTCTCTTCTTGCTGCTCTCCAGCCCCATCTTCTTTGTTAAATTATCCATCACATCATGAAGAACAGCAAGATGTCAATTCAGGTAACTCTTCAACTTCCAATGGAAACTAAACTTATTGCATTAAGAAATCCAAACCATTATGGGAACTCAGATGGCTGTGCAAGGTGCCTACAAGCAGTGGATGGAGAAATAACGGGAAGAATATGTTAGCTCCAAACCATTATGGGAACTCAGATGGATGTGCAAGGTGCCTAGAAGCAGTGGATGGAGAAATAACGGGAAGAATATGTTAGCTTCACTTAAGATAACTCTCATAGGCTGGTTGACATGACAACGCATTGACTGAATATCGACCTCTCATTGAAGAATGACACGTTTTGAGAATTATAGAATCTTGTATTCTATCACTAACAAGATTTCTTTGAGAGAATGACTGAGTATGCACCTTATTTTTGTTTGGCCAAATATATGCATCTTACAAGAAATTCACTAAACAATAGAAAATCCATACTGAATTTTCTTGCATTAATATAACTGATGAGAACAATAGATAGCACAAAAAACTAGGTGACCATTTGCAACTAATCTATTTAGTTATCCAAATTTAAGAAAAATAATACGGTATAAAGAAAACTCTAGTCAACCAACCATTCTTGAAGAAAAATAAAAATAAATTCAAATGCATCCTTTGGAAGATTAACACCAAGCTCCTCATGCAGCTCCCTCCTGAAAATAGACAAAAGTTGTAGTTAAGTGAAATATGGGAAGCACGCAATTCTGTAACCAAAATCACTAATGACACATTATGGCCATCAAGAGTAATATCTCTCTTAAATATAACAAAAAACAAAAAATTAGAGAGCTTTGTAAACTCGGCAGTAAAATTTGGCCCTGGATGAAAACGAATATATAAAATCCATACATCATCCCAGTTTGAAAGTTGTATAATTTTAAGTTATTAAAAAGTAAGGTTTCAAAACGTTTCTCAATCTTTGTTTAGTAATTTGAAAACCTAAGAGAGAGGAAACATCATAACTCTTTAGGCAGCACTTTATTGACAACCATGAATTAAATTCAATCAAGATTGTCCACTGGTTTCTACTCTGCCGAGCTTGTTTGCATATGGATTTTCTCCTAATTTTGAGGCAAATATAGACATCAAATTCCTGTTTTAATGTTTTCATTTTTTATGAGGATAAAAACAAGTAGCAAAGGCAGTGTGATGAGAGGTTTACAATTGCAAAATTTGCCTTTTTCCACCCTTAATAGCCTTTTGGGAGAGAGAAATTATACCATATTGCCTCCCTTGACAAGTTGTCAAACAATGGTGGTCAATAGCTGTTCTGTCCATCTATCTTTGACAAAATGTTACGATGTGTGAGTTCAAAGGCTTCCCACACTATATTATTATCCTTACATGGCCAATATATAGCAGTGTATGGGTCTCTAAAAGGTCATCAATTAGTAGCAAGCCATCAAGTTATGAGGCTAAACCCAAGCAAAACATGGTTTCTTTACAGCAACCTATAATTTTTTGAACCAGGTCCAGGTAAGCAAAATTGTCGTCTTATCAAGATTACCAACTTAAATATGACAATAGTTAGTACTTTAGCATTTTTGATGCAAGAAAATCGCATGTTAACCCTAAAATAGCATAAATCCCGAAAGAGAGGGGTTAGGATTCTCAATCTTCAATTAAATCACAAAAAATAAAAGAAAAATAAGGTAAAAGATCTTCAGTAATGATTGAACGACCGGCCTCGCACCAATCACACGGGCAGGTTTGTCGGCCTCACACCAACGATAACTTTGAAGAATCACTCCTCAAAGGCGAAAACTCATCTCAAGTTTTTTAAATGAAAGAATCACACTTTCACAAGATGCACAAAGCAACTTAATTTTTTTTATTCATCAATCACCTCCTCAAATTTGTTCTTACATGCCATTAAATCGACTAAGACAATAATAACTAGCTAAATTCAAATTCAAATTCAAAATAATAACTAACTAAATTCAAATTCAAAATAAGAAACTAACAAAAACAGTTAATAACTGTAACCGCCAATAAAACTAACTAAAACCGTCAAGAACCACCAACTTGCGGATTTTCGTCGTCTACGATATGCATGAAACAGAACAGTCCACGATCCATACATGCAGATCTAAATTCCGCATCAATAATCTAATGCAGGAAAATCGCATGTTAACCCTAAAATAGCATAAATCCCGCAAGAGAGGGGTTAGGGTTCTCAATCTTCAATTAAATCACAAAAAATAAAATAATAAGGTAGAAGACTTTCAGTAAGGATTGAACGATCGGCCTCGCACCAATTGCGCGCAGGTTTGTCGCCTCACACCAACGATAACTTTAAGGAATCACTCCTCAAAGGCGAAAACTCATCTCAAGTTTTCTAAATGAAAGAATCACTCTTTCACAAGATACACAAAGCAACTTAATTTTTTTTATTCATCAATCCTCCTTAAATTTGTTCTTACATGTCATTAAATAGGCTAAGACGATAATAACTAACTAAATTCAAATTCAAATTCAAAATAATTACTAAGTAAATTCAAATTCAAAATAAGAAACTAACTAAAACCGTCAATAACTAATTGTAACTGCCAATAACTAACTAAAACCGCCAATAACCGCCAACTTGCAAATTTTCATCGTCTACGATATGCACGAAACAGAACAATCCACAATCCAAACATGCGGATCTAAATTCTGCATCAATTTCAGTGAGAGTCCGCTTCAGGAGTGATAGTGCCTATTCGGCTAGGGTTAGAATTAGAAGAGGTGAAAGTGAAGGAAGAAGAGATAGAGTAAAAAGGGTATTGAGTTAGATGGCCCAACCCTTTATCAGTAATATATATAGCATACAAAGAAGTACTAGACACACACCAACTAATTACATAATTCACAACAACACTCCCTCTCAAGTTGGAGAATAGATATCAATCATGCCCAACTTGGATACAAGTTCACGAAGCATGAAAGCTTAGACTTCTCAAGAGCCTTGGCAAGAACATCTGCAGTTTGTTCCTTGAAGCTAATTTGGGGAATATTGAATTCACTTGACTCAACTTTTTTCTCGAATAAAATGACAATCAACTTCTATATATTTAGTCCTTTCACGATACACTGGATTCTCGGATATGTGTTTGGCTACTTCATTATCTCCAAAAAATGTCCATAGGAAGTTTAGCATGGATTCCCAAGTTTGCTAGTATACACCCGATCCGCATTACTTTGCGAGCCCCTTGGGACATGACTATATTCAAACTTTGCGCTTGAATTTAACCTTACAAGTTAATTTTACTTCTCCATGTAACCAAATTGGCTCTAACAAAGGCACAATATCCAGTGGTGGATGTCTTATGACTAAGAGATCTGCCCAATCTTCATCCGTATATATTTCTACATCAAAGTTACTATGGTCACTTCATAATAATCCTTTTCCAGGACAAAATTTCAAGTACCAGAGAATTCTATATATAATATCTAAGTGGTTGGTCCTTGGAGCATGCATATATTGACTGACAACACTTACTGCATAAGCAATGTCTGATAGGGTAACTATGAGATATATGAGCTTTTCAATAAGTCTATGATACATCTGTATATCTTCGAGCAAATCACCGTCCTAAGAATTAGTCCTATTACTTTGGTCCATAGCAGTATCAGAAGGCCTACATCCAACATGCTTGTCTGTTTAGGTAAATCAAGATTCAAGAGTAAACTTTCTTTGAGGGATAAAGATACCCTAATTGACCTAGAGACATCATTCTCAAGGAAGTTTCTAAGCGGACTCAAATTTTTTATATCAAATGTTCGACTTAAATATTGCTTCTTTTTTAATCCTTCAATCCCTTCCTCATCAGCACCAATGACAAAAATATCATCCACATAAACAATATGCGCAATAGGTTGAATACCTCTCTTCACAAACAGAGTGACCCTTGTAACCAAACTTCACAATAGCATCACTAAAAATTTTGAACCAGACTCTCAGCAACTGCTTCAACCCATATATAACCTTTTTGGTGGCACACTAGCCCCTTCTCCCCCTTACATGAGAAGCCAGGGGAAACAACATATAAACCTCCTCCTTAAGATCTCCATGAAGAAATGCATTCTTAACATCTAATTGATGAAGAGTTTATTCCTAATGAGCTGTGAGAGATAGATCAGGTATGAAGTTCAACATGGAAAGAGCTATCCTATAATCAATACCATATGTTTTTGTGAAGCCCATAGCCACCAACCGGGCTGTATACGTTTCAACAGTACCACCTACCCTATACTCACAGGATTCACCCATCTACAGCCAACAACCTTTTTCATTCAGGCAATACAGACACGTTCCATATACGATTTTGCTCAAGTACCATCATCTCTTGAATCATGGCAACCATTCATTGTGGTTGGGAGAAGGCATCCAAAAGACTTGATAAAATTTTAGTAAAATTTAGACACTAAATAAATGAACAATATTATGGAGAAAGAGCATGGTAAGACACAAATTGGCCAATAGGATGAGAAGTACACGACCTAGTTCCCCTTTGTAAAATAATAGGTAAATCAAAATCCGACATTAAGGGAGTTCACTACCTTGAGGATCACTTTTAGAAAGTGGATCCTGATCTACAGTATGAGAAGGAATGGGCTCATTCTTTTTTCAAGCATGCATATATTTACGGTCAAACTTCATAAAGCTTTTTATGATGAGGACTCCCTTTTTTCCTTCTTAACAACAAAAGACTCAAGTCAATCAACAGTAACTACCATGAGCTCAACATGAGGAGATGGCTCACCCAGATCAACACGAGTAGTAATAGGAGACATAACACTGGAGGGAGTTGTAGTATGAGACACAACAAGAGTAGTAAGAGACACAACATCAACTTCAGGTGCAACAACATCAGAACTGGGAGATGTATGAAGAACATAGGTAGAGCATTCTTCAATTTTCAAATTCTCCCCTTAAGGAGACGGCGGCAACCAATAGATGAGAAAAAAGGACAATCTCAAAGAATGTGACATCCATGGATGCATAGTGTTTTCGAGTAGAAGAGTCATAACACTTATACCCTTTCTGAGTAGGAGGATACTCGTGAAATATACACCGAATGACTTTAGGATAAACCTTATCTCTGTTAGCACAGGGGACATGATGCGGGAACTTACTAAATGCGATGCTAGGGTTGAGATTAAGATTAAAATTAATTCAAACAATTAATAAATAACAATTTCTCATAACAAATTATCACAAAAATTTCTAGAAATCTCCGGCCCAAAATAGTGTTACTTTCGTGTAGGTTCCCTATCGCGGATCTAGAAGACTAGAATTCTTATGAACAGCTAGAACTCTGATAGTTTTAGGGTATCAAATGAACTCGCAAGCGGGTTCTCTCGATACCGAACAAAATTAGAAGGCTAATAATGATTTATGATGAACAAATAGGTTGATTTTGGATTTTATGAAATAAAAAAAATAACTAGGATTACGCTACTTACGCAAACCGTAGATCTAAGGAAGATAGAGATGAGAGAAGAGTTGGCCTCGCACCAAACCCTAAGAGGGAATCGAAGAATCGCTCTCAGTTTAAAAGAATCACACCATCACGAAAGTTTAGAACTCTTAATTTTGCATAAACAACTTTTATTAACCAAAAAGTAATAATAAAAGTGTTTATAAGCCTTTAAATAGGCTAACCAATGCATAAAATTATAAATCATAGTATAAATCTAATTCCTAATTCAAATAAAACAAATATCTTAATTTTTCTAAAACAATAAAGTCCTAAAACAATAAGGAAACTAATCTTATTTCTAATAAAAGAAACAACTCTTATTTTCTAAAATAAAATAATGAGACTAATCCTAATTCAATTATGATTCTTGAAATTCGTCACTTTCTGTACAGCTTCCAAAAACTGACCATAACTTCTTCAATACTTGTCGAAACTACTCAATTTTTGGCCCATTGGAAAGCTACTTGAATAAGCTTTCAAATATGACCAATTTCGCATCAATCCGACTTTGTTTGCCACTTCAAAATAGGCCAAACATAAAAGTGACGGGATTAAAAGTTACTCTTTTTTCGATAAGTTACTTTTCTTCTTTCTGATCACTTTGATGTTCTTCTTTCGCCTCTGATATGTTATGGGAGGTTGCTTGAATCAGATGTCCCCATCAACTCTCCCCAAGTTAGACGGATTCATCCCCGATGAATGCTGGTTGTGATAAAGGTCCAAAAGAACCGAATCAAGCTGCTGAAATTCCTCCTGTGTAATCTAAGGATTCTCTGTGTCGGCCTTGTTCGTCCACTTGCCCAAATACTTCTGAAGTCCCCATGGTTGGTGGACACAATCTAATCTTCCAGCACATCTTCGATGATCTAATGGATTTGCCGAGTAGGTGGGGGTAACAGTGTGGGAAGGGGAATAATTGGGTCATCGGATGTAAAAGGCTCAAAGGGGATGGCAGGGATGGTTGAAGGGTCATGGAATGGAACAGGGTTCTCCACATTGAAAGTTGTGCTAATCCCTAATTCCGGCGGAATTGTCAAGTAGGTGGGGATAACGGTGTGGGAAGGCGAATAATTGGGTCATTGAATGTAGAAGGCTCAAAGGGGTTGGCAGGGATGGTTGAAGGGCCATGGAATGGAACAAGGTTCTCCACATTGACAGTCGTGCTAATCCCCAATTCCAGCGGAAGATTTAAGATGTAAGCATTAGAACCGGCACGCTTCAAGATCTGATAGGGTCCAGCACCACGAGCTTGTAACTTCTTTGCAACTCCTTGCGGGAATTGCTCGGGTCTATTCTGAACCATCACAAAATCACCCACTTTGAATTCTTTGAACCGTCTATGAGAGTCTGCAGAGAACTTGTATTTTTCATTCTTTAAATTAATTCTTTTCTTAATCTCAACATGTAACTCATGAATGCAATATGCAAAAATTGATGCAGGCTCTGATGACCTTTGATAAATGGACATTGGAATGAGATTTACAGGTGTCCTAGGTTTATACCCATGCACAATTTGGAACGGACTCATGCCTGAGGTCCTATTAACAAAATTATTATATGCAAACTCAGTAACAGGTAAGATGAAATCCCAACTCCTAATGTGTTCACCTACTAGACACCGTAACAAATTACCTAGGCTCATATTAACAACCTCGGTTTGCCCACCAATTCTTCCCGGGTGGGAGAAACTCATCTCCAATGAGTTGTAGAACCCACGTATGATACGCCTTGGGTGCTCAGCTCCCGGCTTGTCCTTCCATGTTGTGAGATATGTCTGAATTTTAGCCGCATTGGTATTGAAGTGCGGACATTCTAGAACCTCCTCATTCAACCTTTTCTCATATGGAACTGATAGGGTACGGGTTATGAATTGGTCAAATGGGTTTGGCTCGTTTGTTCGGGTAACAAGGAATGGATCAAATGACATAATTGCAAAACTTGAAATAGGTGTAAGATCTTCCATCGCAACTATCAGATGAATGCCCTTGCCTAGAGGGAATTCTAAACTTTCATCACTACCTCTTTTCAAGTTCGGGAGAACTTCCACATGATTGGGACTATCATGAATTAACACACAAATGTCATTATTAAATTCATTAAATAAATTCTTTGTGTTAGCGACATCCAACGTATTCTCACTATTCAATAAGTTCTAATTACTAATCTCATGCAATTGAGAATGATGGCACAACCCTACCGACACGGTTGGCACTATCAACTCATGTGTGATCGGAACAAGGGACACTAATGGCTCATGTACCCTTGACTCGAATAACTCATGCGTATTCGCTTCGACCAAAACCAAAGACTCTAGGGTACTCGATTCAATTGACACTAATGGTTCTTGTGTACACAGTTCGATAGACTCACGTGTATTCGACCCAATGGGCTCCAACAAGTTGTGTGAGCCCAACTCTACGGGCACCAATGACTCATAGGCAAGTGGCTCGATTGGTTCGTATGTACTCGGTTCGATCAACTTCAAAGATTCAAGTGCACTCGACTCTACCAACAACAAGAACTCATGCACAACTGACTCTACAAACACTAACAAATCGCGCGTACATGACTTGGTCGAATCGCGCGTGGGTGACTCGATTGACTCAAGTGTGAGCAACTCAACATCACTAATCACAAGGGAAATAGAAGTCTCTTTAACACAAACTAGACTTTCATCAGCTTCTTCTATCTCCTTATCACTCATCACAGTACTAGGGTCATGCACAATTTCCACTGCCCTCTTCGCTGGCTCCTTAGAGCTCTCTCTTTTAGTCAATAAATTCGGAGTGAGATTTTGTGGGGGATTGGTATGCAAAGTGCCCAAGTCTTTGACACTTCTAGCACTTGTTACGACTACAAGGATTAAGGCACTCAACACTTACTCCTCTTGCTTTAGCAATTTGGGGATGCGGAGGAGTAATCACGGGTTTCGATGGTGGAACCCGTAAATTAGAGCTCCCTTTAGTGTAGGTGCTCCTTAACTCAAGTTGGAAAGTCCGACTATGATTTTGAGTATGAAGAATTTTTAAATCCTCCTGCTGAGTTTGCAATTGGGCCTGAAAGGCGGCCGCAAAATCATTAAAAAGGGCTTCTATCCTTTCGAGATCCATGACGTTGCAAGACCAAAGTTAGACAAAGGCTAGACGAAAGCTAGACCAAAAAAATAAAAATAAAAAAATTAGACGATGGCTTTTTTTTAAAAAACTTAGACAAAAGCTAGACGAAAATTTTCAAACAAAAGCTAGATAAAAAATTTCAGACAAAAGCTAGACATATCTGAAATAATGAATCTAGAATGACATAAACAAAATAATAAAAGAAATAAAACCTAAAACCTATATGAACATTGAAACCCTAAAACTAACCTGACTCTTTGATCCCAATTTGATGCGAGAACTTACTAAATGCAATGCTAGTGCTGAGATTAGGATTAAAATTAATTCAAGCAATTCATAAATAACAATTTCTCATAACAAATTATCAAGAAAAATTCTAGAAATCCAAGAAAATTCTGAAAGGCGGCCGCAATATCATTAAAAAGGGCTTCTATCCTTTCGAGATCCATGATGTTGCAAGACCACAGTTAGACAAAGGCTAGACGAAAGCTAGACCAAAAAAATAAAAATAAAAAAATTAGACGATGGCTTTTTTTAAAAAAACTCAGACAAAAGCTAGACGAAAATTTTTAAACAAAAGCTAGATAAAAAATTTCAGACAAGAGCTAGACATCTGAAATAATGAATCTAGAATGACATAAACAAAATAATAAAAGAAATAAAACCTAAAACCTATATGAACATTGAAACCCTAAAACTAACCTGACTCTTTGATCCCAATTTGATGCGAGAACTTACTAAATGCAATGCTAGGGCTGAGATTAGGATTAAAATTAATTCAAGCAATTCATAAATAACAATTTCTCATAACAAATTATCAAGAAAAATCTAGAAATCTCCGGCCTAAAATAGTGTTATTTTCGTGTACGTTCCCTATCGCGGATTTAGATGACTAGGGTTCTTATGAACGGTTAGATCTCCGATAATTTTAGGGCGTCTAACGAACTCGCAAGCGGGTTCTCTCGATACCGAACAAAATTAGAAGGCTAATAATGATTTATGATGAACAAATAGGTTGATTTTGGATTTTATGAAATAAATAAAATAATTAGGATTACGCTACTTACGCAAACCGTAGATCTAAAGAAGATAAAGATGGGAGAAGAGTTGGCCTCGCACCAAACCGCAAGCGGGAATCGAATAATCGCTCTCCATTTGAGGAAATCACACCCTCACGAAAGTTTAGAGCTCTCAATTTTGCATAAGCAATTTTCATTAACCAAAAAGTAATAATAAAAGTGTTTACAAGCCTTTAAATAGGCTAACCAATGCATAAAATTAGAAATCCGAGTATAACTCTAATTCCTAATTCAAATAAAAGAAATATCTTAATTCTTCTAAAACAATAAAGTCCTAAAACAATAAGGAAACTAATCCTATTTCTAATAAAAAAAATAACTCTTATTTTCTAAAATAAAATAATAAATGAGACTAATCCTAATTCAATTAGGATTCTTTAAATTCGTCACTTTCTGTACAGCTTCCGAAAACTAACCATAACTTCTTCAATACTTATCAGAATTGCTCAATTTTTGGCTCGTTAAAAAACTACTTCAATAAGCTTTCAAATATGACTAATTTCGCATCAATTCGACTTTGTTTGACACTTCAAAATATGCCAAACATAAAAGTGACGGGATTAAAAGTTACTATTCTTTCAATTAGTTACTTTTCTTCTTTCTGATCACTTTGATGTTCTTCTTTCGCCTCCGATATGTTATGGGCGGTTGCTTGAATCGGATGTCTCCATCAGGACATGAACAAAGTTAACATAACCAAAGACCCAAAGAAGGAATTAAGAACAACGGAGAAGATGGGCATAAAATTTCAAATGAAGAATTCCTGTCAAGAAGGGGGGTGAGCATTCTATTAATGAGATACATGGTTGTGAGAATCACTTAATACCAAAAATTTTTAGGAACATCCATCTCCAATAACATGGCTCTAGAGATTTCAAGAATGTCTATTCTTCCTTTCAGCAACACCATTTTGCTCGGGAAAGTAGGGACATTAGGTGCCACACTGCATCAATATCATGTTCCTATAAAGATTTTTGGAGATGATGAGAGACATATTCCTCATTATCAGATCTCAACACCTTAACTGAAGCATTATACTGTGTTTGCACTATCTTATGAAATGTGGGAAATTTTGAAGAAACTTCATACATGAAACAGTCATGCGAGAACAATGATCGATGAAGGAGACTAAGGAGTGAAAGCCAGAAGCAAAGACAACAGATGATGGCCCCAGACATCTGAATGAACAATTTAAAGGGAACAGTGCTCCTCCTACTATGTACAGGATAGGTGGATCGACAGTGCTTAGCAAGCTGACGCACTTCACACTTAAAGGAGGAATGCACAGACAAGACAGCGGATGGTGTCCAAGACGAATAAGTCACAGTTTTACAGTTCCCAATGAGATCACACTAGCTGAACAAGAGGTGGTAGGGGATTTCACAGAATTGTCAAGAAAAAACCCACCCTGCTTATATCCTCGATCAATGATTTTTCCTGTAGAAAGATCTTGAAACACACAATATGAAGGAAAAAGGATCATACGATAATTTAGGTGTTTGGTGATACTACTGACAGAGCAGAGATTAACAGACATTTTTTATTTATTTTTTTATCCGTAATTGATATTGTACTGAAAAAGCCGCAAGGTGCTGATGGAAACAATACAAGGGTCAAAAAGTACAGCGATACAAGGAAACAAAGCAAAAAGAAATACATCGAAAACAAAACGGAAAAACAGCAGTAAGAGAAAACTTCATCCAAAACGTCCGAGCCCCCATTGTTCTTATCAGCCCCGGTCCCAAGGACACAAGTCATCTCTGGGCAGCTCACTCTCCCTGTTTACCCATAGATGAACGAGGTCCACGATGTCTCTGACAATGACGCCCACCGGTTTGTGCTTCTGGTCAAAAATCCTTCTGTTTCTCTCCTGCCAGAGGCACCAAAGAACAACGAAGAACATCCCCTTCCATCTCTTCCCTTCCTGCCCTTCCATTCTAGCCGCATCCCAGGCCAAATAGAGCATATAGGGCCTGTCCGGGAAGACCCAGCTCATCTCGAACAATCTGAGAACAATGTTCTCGATTTCGTAAGCCGTTGCACAAGAAAGGAAGAGGTGTTGGACGGACTCCTCCCCCTGTGCACACTTCACACACTGATTGGTGATGTCTTTCCCTCTCCGTGAGGATTTTGTCCTTGAACACCGTCCATGCGAAGAACTTAACTTTCAGCGGGATGCTTGCCTTCCACATCGTCACTCCTTCGAATCTGGTAAGAGGTCTGCGAGTCAGCCATCGGTAATATGATTTCATAGTAAAAAGGCCGTTTTTGCTGGGTTACCACACTCGCCGATCTTGGTTGTGTGGATTTCGGTGCATCGCGTAAAGAGAACTCAGGAGATTGGAGAAAGCTTCCTCCTCATTAGCTCTAAGATTTCTGTACTGTCGGACTTCCCACACCCTTCCTCCACCCGATTCGGTAACGAACTCATCCATCAACCACCAGGCTGAGTAGATAAAGTGTAGATAGCCGGGAAAGTTAATTTGAGAGCCCTTCCCCCTACCCAGCAGTCTTCCCAAAACTGAAGACGAGAGCCATTGCCCCAACTGAAATGGATCCCTCTAGAATAACTCTACCAAGTGCCACACATTTTTTTCCACCAAGATGAGGAGCTTCTACTCGGAATGGTGTTGATGCTCCAGTTGTGATAGGCTTGACCATACTTTTCCACTAGGACTGCTCCCCATAGGCTCTCCATTTCTTCCTCGCTTCCTGCTCTCCAAAACCACTTGCCAAGAAGAGCAAGGTTGGTCCATCTTAGGCATCGAACTCCCAACCCTCCATGTTTCAATGGGAGCTTGCAAGTATCCCAATTAATCAAATGGTATTTTTTCTCCGAACCAGCCCCTTCCCACAGAAAATTCCGTTGAACTTGTTCCATCCGATAGATAACTTTAGCTGGGCAAAGGAACATGGACATATAGAATATAGGTAAACTTGTGAACACCGATTTCAACAAAACCAGTCGGCCGCCACTGCTCAGAAGCTTCCCTTTCCACGAGGATAGACGTTGTTCGAAACATTGCATCACTGGCTCCCATCCCCTCGCCGTGGGTTGCCGCAGCCCCAACGGTAGTCCGAGATATCTGATTGGCAGCTTCTCGGTATCACATCCCACAGTATCAGCAATAGCCTGTAACCGCGTAATCTTAGTCCCAATACTCGTGACTTTCGAATTGTGGACATTGATTCGTTGGTCGGATACCGCCTCGTAAATAGCTAAGGTGTCCGCTAAAGCTTGGAATTCCTCGGTATCCGCTTTACCGAACAAGATCGCATCATTTGCATATTGAAGGATAGCAATGGACCTGCCCCCGCCCCCCACCGCGATCCCCGATATATGGTTCAATTGCCAGGCCCGTTCGATAAGACCGGTCAGTGCTTCCCCCATCATATTGAACAAGAGAGGAGAGAGGAGGTCCCCCTGCCGTATACCCCGAGAGCTCTTAAAATACCCAGCCGGTGTGCCGTTAACCAGCACCGAATACCAGGGAGTCACATAACAAGCCCTCATCCATTTCCGTCATCTCAACCCAAAACCAAACCTGCTAAGAATGTAATCAATCCCGCACCACGACGCTCGATCATATGCCTTTTCCATGTCCACTTTCCAAAGAGCCACGGGCCTACAGTGTAGGTCTGCCGAGTGAATAACTTCTTGAGCCACAACCACCTGGTCAATTAATTGTCTTCCATGCACAAACGCCCCCTGGTTGGCAGATATGATCGCCCCCATTAGCGGCCTAAGTTTGTTAGTAAGGACCTTAGCGATGATCTAGTATAGAACATTGATGAAGCAGATAGGGCGAAAATCTGCGATGTCCTTGGCCCCAGCTTTTTTCGGAATGAGCACAATAAAGGTAGAGTTGAGGCTGCGCCCGATGTGTCCCATTCTGTGAAAATCATGGAACGCCTCCATCAGATCTTCCTTAGTCACGCCCTAGAACACCCTGTAGAACTCCATTGTGAAACCATCAGGTCCCGGCGACTTGTTCTTACCCCCCCTTTTAATGGCTTTCCATACTTCCTCTTCTGCGAAAGGTATCTCCATGCCGACACCGTCCTCGTGTGTGATGGTCTGGAAAGATATCCCATCCAAAGTTGGTCGCATCAGCCCCTCGTCGGCATATAACCCAGTATAGAAACCGACTACCTGCTCTTGGATTCTGTCGATCCCCGTATGCACAACCCCCTCTACTTCTATACTGCCCAAATAGTTAGTCTTGTTTCAAGCGTTGGCAATCGCGTGAAAAAACTTTGCATTCAGATCTCCCTCCTTTAGCCATTTGACCTTGGCTTTTTTATTCCAAGAAATCTCCTCGGCCCTGCACAATTTATTAAACTCTTGCTCTTTTTGCGCGTGTTCTTCCTTTCCCCGTCGGATAGCAGCCTTTCTTCCTCTAGATTGTCCAGTTCCCGCAATCTGGTCAACATTAATTCCTTGTTTATATGCAGCAGCCCAGACGTGTCCCTATTCCACTGTATAGTTCGCTTCTTGATCCATTGCAACTTGGATATAAATCGGTAGGCAGCCGTTCCTGAAGGTACGTGTTCGTTCCACAAAAGTGGCATCACCTCCCGAAATCGGTCGTCCGCTAACCACATGTTCTCAAATTTAAACGGACTCGGCCCTTTCTCTCTAGCCTCGCACGTGAGTACCACAGGACGGTGATCGGACACCGCACTCACTAGGCATTCTAGCCTAGCTGCTGGAAACAAATCCATCATATCCGTACTGTAGAGGAACCGATCCAATCTACTCATAGTCGGGGTGTCTTGGAGATTTGACCAAGTAAACCTGGATCCGATTAGGGGCACGTCCATCAGCCCCCATTCAGCAATCCAAGAATTGAAGTCTCTCATGACATTCCCGTCAGGCGGCCTGCCCTGTTTTTCATGTCCCCATCTGATGGCATTGAAATCCCCGCCCAAACAAATCGGAAAATCCCATCTAGCCATGATCGCGGCTAACTCAAACCAGAATTCGGTACATTGGCAATCCCCCGATGGGCCATAAATACCAGCCATCACCCAAAACTGACCGGTCTCTCTGATCCGAAGCACCACCGAGGCTGAAAAGATCCCCATCTCCTCGTCTATCTTCTCGAAAATCCTGGAATCCCACGCCACAAGGATACCCCCCGAGGCCCCCACAGAGTCAACCCCGGCCCACTCCCATTTCTTCCCTCGCATAATGGATCTGACTTTCCTGCAATCGCTAGTGCCCCATTTCGTTTCTTGTAACGTAATAACCACCGGCTTAGCCGATGCGATGACGCGTCTAACCCCCGCCCGTTTAAACCCGTCGCATAGGCCTCTCACATTCCAAGATAGCATCTTCATCACGGAAACAATGTCTTAGCCCTCCCATTGCCACCGAAAAAGAGGTCACCCCCCCCCCTCCCCCTTCCCTCCGCCATTCCCCATTGTAGTCGAGCGAGCTCGCATGAGCCCGTCCAACTGGTTTTCTTACTACTCCGGCGGTTAGCTAATATGGACTGAAAGACCTCTCAGGGACGCCTCGTCTCCATTATACGGCATACCGAGCTCTTGCCCTGCCGTAATCAGCCACTCGATCTCAATAGACTCACCCGGTTCGAGCGCGGTTCCGCTAGTTCCCGGAATATTCTCTATCACAGCCGAGAAGATCGTCTTCCCCGTTAAGTCTGAAATCCGAGCATTAAATCCCAGAGTGGTAATCCCAGGGCTTTCGTCTGTTATGCACTGGCTCAGCTTCGGGATGTTTGAAGACCGGAAACTTAAATCGAGGGACCTCGGGTCGAGTTCCAGATCCGTTAGTGTCTGTGCTTCTAAAGTCTTCCGGATCTACCCCATCCAGACCCGAAATAATGGGAGTCCGGTCATCGGGTCTAATCCCAGAATGTTGGTTGTCGGGTCCACACAGCCCCAACTCCCAACTGGGGCGACGAGAAAAGAGTGGTCGCCACGTGTCGGTCTCCTCGCAACCCCGCCAAAAACGCAGACCAATCCCTTTGCCCTCAGCTAATAGCCATCAGGATCATCGTCCTCGTATCTCACACGTGGCAATGGATCCGCCACGTAGTCTCCCCACAGAGACAATACTCCACGTGTCGCCGTCTGGGCGCCAGCAGCTAATGTCCCAGTCCTGTGGGGGAGGTCAGCGCAGCAGTTGTCGAAAGGAGAGGGTGTCTTCGGTTTCGTGCCCGGGACGCGACGAGAGGGATGCGTGTCGAGATCTCAACGGGGCTCAGAGTCCCATAGCAGCCACGTGTCTTCCATCTGTTCCCCATCTGCCTCGCAAAAGGTCTCCGTTTTCGGTAATAGACCTTAAGGGCTTTCGAGTTCAGAAGTGGTTTGCCCCAATAAGGCAAGTTTCTCGCCCCTTCCGTCATGGGATCCCCTCCTTCTCGTCTGTCACAATTCTTAGCCATCTGATCAGAAAACTGCGATTCCGGCGGTTGTCAACGGTTGTCGGGCCGAAGCGGGGGTGCAATCACAGCCGTCGATTCTTCTTGCACCACTGGAATCACCGGAGGTTGAGAGAAACCTCTCCCGACCAACATTCCGTCTCCATTCCGCCACAACCCTTCATCCTCCTCCACTAGCTCACCTTCTTCCAAACCAGCATCGCTCGGCCTACCGCCATCGACATTCATCTCCATTTCTTCCGGTACCGCGTCATGATCAATCCGAGTCATCCGAGGGAGGGTTCTGGCCGAAACCGACGCGGTCGACTGGAGGGGAGGCCCCCACCGGTGCGACGAATCCGTGGACAGGCCCCTCTTCGCGTCTCCGGTCAGCATGGAGGACGTTTGTACCCCCTTTCCGAAAGGGTGGTCGACCGGATGCACCACATGTGGGCAAACACCATGGACACCGACGTCAGTGTCCTCGGTCCTCTGAGTCATTTCGCGGTTTTGATGCAGCAAGAAGCCCCTCTCGAGTCGCAGCACCTCTATGACGAGCTAACAATGGTGGCCTCCGACCTGGATGTTGCATGATCTTGGGATGGAGTCCAAAGAGTCGATGCCCACGAGAATCCGGGCGTAACTGGTGTCCCAAAGGTCGGCCGTTCGTCGGTCAGTCCGGATGAAGCGACCACATCGGTTCCCAATCCTTTGAAAGACCTCGGGGGACCAAGCGTGGATCGGTAGCCCGAAGATGGCTAGCCAGACTCCTCCCTGCTCCCTACTGATGTGGACGTCTCCCACCATCGGTTCCCACGAGCAGCATTCCACCTAGCAATCCCGAATGAAGAACTTAGTGTCACATAGATCCTTCGCTCCTTGTTCGTTTCCGAAACGAAGAAGAAATTTAGTATTAGAGATAGTGGACGCAGTAGGTCTTTCGGACAAGCTCCACTTATATGTAATCCATCTGTAAATTGCTAGTAGAGATAATGAGTCTTTATTTACGTGTAGGACGACCCAATACTGTCGAAGATTAAGAGCCAGCGATCGGATCTGATCCGAATCGAAAATCAGAGTCTCTCGACCTGGATTCCAGGTATTCATCGGAGCGGGATGTAAGATCGAAGTTCCCCTCTGTTCTTCCGGATCCCAGTTACAACCTCTCACGATATCAGCGAAAGAAGATTGTCCGGAGAGGTCCTTCGAAATCTCCGCCATCTTCCCTTTGCTGACCCCCACAATCATCCAGCCTTGTCTGATGTCTCGTTTCTCAGAATCATTGAAGACGACCTGATTTGGATTCCTCAATAGGGGCTTCCGCGAGTCGGCATGTTTAACCATAATGCCTTGAGCTCGCGTAGCGTCACAGGAAAATCTGTGACAAATAGAACGGCGTCGGAAATTGACATTCCGGCACCGTCCACAAATCCAATCTCCCGCCCTGAGTATAAGACATGAGTTACTCCTTTTCTTTTCTTTTCCATTTTTTCCATTTTTAGTTCTCATATTACATTCCTCTATAGAAACGATAACCATACGATTAACAGACATATTAGGAACATGAAATGTGAAATCCAACGAAAAAGACCCAGTATTAACATTTTCTTTTCCAACCACAGGAAAAAAGGAAAAAGGATCATACGACAATTCAAATGTCTAGTAATATTACTGACAGAAAGAAAGATTAAGAGACATATTAGGAACATTAAGTGTGGAATCCAATGAAACAGCCCTAGCATTAACAATTCCTTTTCAAGCTACAGGAACAAATGACCCATCAGTAATGCGAATATTATGGTAGAAGCAAAGATGAGAGGGATAAGAAGTGTGATAATATACCACACATGTCACCAGAACCAGAAGCATCAGAGTCAATGACCTATGGAGCATGAGCAGGCTTGGACAACTGAGATGATGCATTATTACCTACCCAGTCCAGCCCGAAAGGATGGTTGAGTGTATGGATCCATCAGTAACAATCCAAGACTTGAATCCATCACAATTTTGAGTCACTGAGAAGCAATATAACAGATAATACAGCAAGCCAGCCACACAAAAACACAACCAAGCATGTTCCAATAACACTATTGTACTACAGGAGCCAACACAACCTGATTACAACTCTTTGTGATACCTTGTCTACCAGATTTAACCAGCTCTACGGCTGAAAAACTCTAAAGCAGATTATACAGTTGGGAGGAACACTTCCCACATAGACTACTCCACAGCAATCTCCACAACAGCCACTTGATCACAAGAACAGAAGATAAATACCATACTGCTGAGAACACCAAAAAATACAAACTGTATATCAATATTACTATCCCTCAAACACACTGCTCTACAACAGTAATCACTCATAGTTGCCAGAAGTTGGTATAGGATACTGGTACGGATAATGGTACTAGTACGTTTAGGTAAAAAAAAGTTCCGAGTATGTTTTTATTGATATGTCTTCGATATAATATTGGTAAAACATAGAAACGAAATAGATACATTATAGGTACGAAATAGATTTGTTATAGTTATGAAATAGATACGACCATAATACGACAAAAATACAAGATGAATTTGTCAGACACACAGGTAGTGTGACATAGATGCAAAATGAATGCAACATATATAATATTAGTGTAACTTCTGTACTTGTTTTGTGTAACTCTATATGAGAATCATTTTATATGTATTATATTTATATTTTTAAAATTTTAGAGTTTAAACACATGACTCATCGAACTCATCTATCAGTGAGCAAAAAAACACATGATTAAATTTATCTATTAGTAATATATATAATATAATATATTACCTTATTAAAAAATATTACTAGAAACATATCTAAATGGACATATAACTTTCAATTATATGCACATGAAACTCATTCCACAATTTCAAGATTCATAACAAATGATTTCAAAAGAATAATTTCAATGTCCCAAAAATCTGTCAGATTTTGACCTAATCTAATGGTTTAAAAAATTGTTGGGTAGACGGATGAAACTATTTTCATAGTTAAGTGATAGAAGTATCAATTAATTAGGAAACAAGTTTATTTTTTAATAGAAGTAAGTTCCTATATAAAATTGAGATGAGTTTCTTCTAAGATAGAAACTTGTTTCTGTTTAAAATGAAACGAGACTCGATTACATATTGGAATGTGTTTCTCAAAACAGTTCTGAAAGTTTTCGGAAGCGTTTCGTACCAGTCCCTGGTACTGGTACGCATAGGGACTGGTTCAATAGGGTAAAAAGGGATTCTGGGTAACTAGGAATCACCACAAAGGAAATTAGACACTTAAAAAGACGTTCACCAAACAATAAGCTACCACAAGACCATCAAATAGCATCAAAACAGACCAATAACTAATCACTTCCTGTGAGACATCACTGACAGTCATTACTGTCATAGCATAATAGCATGAAATTCTCGTATACACTTGCAGCATCTATACAACAGTCACACAGATCCAAATCCAGACCAAGCAATACCCAAAAACATAAAATAAAATATAAAAAAAAAATGAGATATCTTCCTCAAATCAGATCCAATCCACATGGGACCAAAACCAGAAGAAACTAGAGTCAAAACCCACCGATCTTCATCACACTAGTAGAGACTCTTAAGATTACAGTGATTGAGAACAGAGAAAAACGTGATCCTCAGGAATGTCTTACAATAGGACAGAGTACAAAAGTACCACGATCAAACCCGGCACCATATTTAACATCTAATATTGTTAAGAAAATATTTTCTACATTTCCATGGATCATAGAAAAAGATCAACTAAAAGTGTTAGTCATTTAGTATAGACAGACTGGGCAAGGAAAATAACCCATGAGAACTCCATTTTATTTATAGAATTATAGAAACTTTGTGCATAACTATGTTAAAGGATACCTGGCTGTTAGAAGAGATGTGTCACCAGCAGATATATGTCCAGCACTGGAGATATCCCACAGGCCAGGCCATGAATCCTTGCAATCGGCACGCCGCTGCAAAAGTAATTCCTTAGTACTCTCTGCAAAAATCCACACGTGGACAGCTCGATGATAATCGCCATCTTTATGGACATTTCCCCTGCGAAGGTAAATAAAAATCATTCATTTCAGAGATGTGGCAATGCGCCAAAAAAAAGTATTAAAAAAGTAATTAAAAAAATGAATTGTTAGGAAAACCATTGTGAAGTTTGAATATTTTATCTTCAAAAAAAAAAGAAATCCAAGTGAATCAGGTAGAATTATCATTAAAACAACACAAATATGATTCCAATAGAATAATGAAAATTACTGCTACAATCATTATAATCAATTATACATGCTCCCATCATTATAAACAAGGAAGAGAAAAAATGACCTTTAACTTCTACCACAATTCTAAACACGCCTCAGTTAGAAATGATATTCTAAACCCAGCACTGACTAATACTAGTTTATGTTTCACACGGAACTTGCTTTCTATTTTTCCTTTTTATTATCCATTTTTCGTATTCCTTCCATTCTTTCCAATCTTCAAATCCAATATAGCTAGGGTGGTCATAATAGATTTATCATTGAATGTAGGATATGGCAAGGAAATAATGCCTTTATACATGATTATGCCTAAATTGTTAGGTGAGAAACTCCGCATGTCACATTACTGTGGTCACGGTAACCACTTCATTATGTGGCCCATGGTAACTGACTCACCATGAGACCCTCTGTCTCTAACATGTAACCGTCACACCTAACACTTTGAGAACATGTACTTCACACATCAAATCCTGTAGTTGAAAGCTATTTCTAGCTTATTTAAGACGGTTTGGAACTCATCCAAAGTACAACTGACCTAGAAAAAGAGGATTACGAGAATGCATGAAGACTTCAAAAGAACAAAATTCAATAGATTTTCAGAAATTTCAAATCATTGGAACTGAGCTCCTGCCTTTCTCATCATTCTTAGTTTCTTGTGATCTGCAATCATAGAAAATTGAGACATTAGGTTTTTCCACTACCTTCTTTGTTGGGGTGGCAATGAGCCGGGTTCAGAGCAGACTACCTAACAGTCTTTTGACAAGCCTAAGCCCGGTCCTGATACCACTTTGTCATGCCCGAGTCCGGCCCGAATCAAACCCATTATATGTTATGTAAAACCTATTTAAAGGTTTAAAGTTGCTGTCAATTTTAGTGACTGATTAATAAAGCATTAATTAAGACCCTATGGTGCCTTGAGATCCATGAACCATTGCACATATATCCATGAAGGGGTTTTAGTGTGCCTGTGAAGGGCCGCTGCAAGGGATTTTGATGAGTCATCCTATCTTCACTCACCCAAGAGGATCCCACTTGCCGTTTTCTGATTGATTTCAACGACAAAAATCAATCTTAAACTCTAATGATATCTATCAAAGTGCTTCAATAAAGGAACTTTTATTAAGGAGTGAGCACTGGTTCATGAAGAGGACTTTGAGGTTTTGATTAGAAAGCTCATAGCCGGGGGGGAGGGGGGGGAGGTCCGTGTTTGAGCCATGTAATTATCAATGGGGGAGCTCTACGAGAGGCTCGCTCATGAGGCATGAAGACATAATTAGGCGCTCTGTAAGGCGGTTCAAAATAAGGCATGAATTAGGTCCTCCTTAAGGAGGTCCATTTTCAGGGAATGCAACCTTTAAATGGGAGCTCCAAAAAAATAAGGCATGAATTAGGTCCTCCTTAAGGAGGTCCATTTTCAGGGAATGAAGCCTTTAAATGGGAGCTCCAAAAGAAAGTCCATGTTTAGGGCATGGAGCCTTTCATTGGAAATTAGGAGCTCCATGAGGTCCATGAGAAAGGCTTGAAAGCCTTAAATGGTATCACTAGAAGGACATCCAAGGGACCTCCTAAGGAGATCCACAAGTGGCCTTGAGAGCGTTTAGAGGGTCCTCCAAAGGAGGTCCACGAAATAGGCTTGGAGCCTTCTTTTGCTTTTCTTCTCTAAAAATTAAGAGGGAGAGGGGATATGTCTTACAATGAGCATCTAATGTCCTATTTGTTAGAATATATTGGGTGTACCTAGCCTAGTTGGGTGTGTGAGTAGTGGTTTTAGCCACTTATGTTATTTCCCTTTTTTCTGTGTCCTTGACATATGAGAGATTGTATGTACCTCATATAAATACTAATAATAGAAAGGGTTTGAGAATAACAACTCAACCCTAATTTCTCCTCAACCTTTCTTCTTCTTCTTCCTCACCAAACCCTAACCTTAATTCAATCACCTTAGTTTTATCTTCGTATCAGAGCAAGGTTTGGTCCACAGAAACTTACTTAGGGGTGTTGACGTCAGCACTGGTCAAGGTTTGACCTCAGATTGAAAAAGTAATTATGCAGTTTTGATCGGTTTTCTCATACAATCCTTTTTAATAAAGGGACCTGCATGTTTTGAAGAGTATTTGGGGATTTTTCAAAGGGTTATTTGGTACCTTAGGATTTCACTGTTTTCCTTGCAATCTGATCTCTAAGTTGATGAGGATGGGAGTGCAGGCCATAAGTTAGCATCGGAATCATCCCAGAATACTTCCTGTATGGTCAGATTGGGTTTTATTTCAAGATTAAAAGAGTTATCATGTTTCTTGTGAAACCCACTGAAAACTAGCACTTTGCAATTTTTGGAGGCTCGGATCTCCATCGGTTGGAAAAAGGTGAGAGTGATGTGTGGGTTGTATCAGTTTTTCCTCCCCTTTCATCCAGATGTGGTCTCGCTACAATCAGATTGGTATAGAGTGAGATTCGCTGCAAGGAGGAGTGTTGTTTTATTTTCTTTTTTTAACTCAAAGATAGTGAAGCCTGCATTCTTTATTAATTCATCTGTACATTTTTGTATACTTCTCTGCTGTTATGGGACTTCATGTAATCTACCATCTAGTTAGGACAGAATTGGTGGCAGTACTGGAAAATTCTGGATCTTAGCTATGAATGTCTGCAGGCCGGTCCTATGATCTAGTGTGTCTACTATTGGAAAATTCTGGATCTCAGCTGTGAATGTGAAGGCAGTATATGATCAGGTGTGTCTACAAAAGTGTTTTGGAAAAGTTTAACATTGTATTTGCTGATATCTGTGGTATGATTCAATGCTTATAGACTGTGTGGTCTATCGTTGTTTGTGAGCATTCTTTGGGTGATGAAATCTGCGATAACAGTACCTAGAATCTGTGGCTAGTAGCTGGTTTACCGCAAATGTTGGATTATGGCTGTGATGCATTTGTGGTGAAACAACCTCTCTTCTCGATCTTTACCACCTTTACCCTTCGATCCCAGTAGCTGGTACAGCCATGCCCATTGGCGTTGGTGTTGGCCACGAAAATATCACCCTATTCAGTACCAAAGAAGGCTTATTGGCTGAAGGTATATCGAGTAGGTGACCGAGCCTGCATGAACCACTGAACCATGTGTTAGTTAAGAGGGGTTGTTCTCTTATTTGGTCGTGAATTGGAAGACTGGTTCATTTCTTCTTGCTCTGGGCTGTTATCACTTGTTGTGGGGTACTTTGGTTGTGTGTGCACAGGGTGTTTGTTCTTGTGTTTGTGAGGATCGTTGTTGGTTGAAAGAGGTATCCAAGATGGACGAAGGCCACAGTGTTGTGAAGCTCACACAGAGAAAGTATCAGGACCTTGTGCAGTGTGCCTCAAGTTATCTTGTTCCTCTCATCTAGCTGAGATAGGTATGGTTGGGTCTGCTCATGCTCTGTCCACATCTCAGTCCTCCTGGATCATAGATTTCGGGGCTACAGATCACATGGCAGGTATGTCTACTTTGTTTGATTATGTTTCTCCCTTGTCTTCTCCCTGTCATATCAGAGTTGCAGGGGTCTCTTGTTCCTGTACAAGGGCACGGAAATGTTCAGTTGGGTAGTTTATCGCTCACCTCTACTCTTCATATTCCACAGATGTCACCTAGTCTCCTTTCTGTCAATAAACTAACAAAAAATATGAACTGTAACATAACCTTCTTTCCTTCCCACTGTGTGTTTCAGGACTTGACCATGGAGAGGACCTTTGGTCATGGGCGTGAAGAGAGGGGTTTCTATGTGTTTGATGATCCAAAGCTATTTGGAGCAGCTGCCACCACTACTACATCGTTGGACAGTGCTCGCCTATGGCATCGGCGGCTTGGACATCTCCCCCTACCCTGCTTGCATCTCCTATTTCCTCACTCAAATCCATAGATTATAAAAACTTTCAATGTGAAACTTGTCAATTTTCCAAACATTGTCGATCAGTGTATCCTATTTCCTAAGGTAAATGTGATACCCCTTCCAAAATTGTTCACTCTGAGGTGTGGAGCCCTTGTGTGGGGGCCTTCCCCAATAGTTTCTGTTCACGGGTATCGTTACTTCATATCCTTTATTGATGATTGTACTCGTTACACACCTTGTTTCTCATGCGAACCAAAGATGAGGATCAAGCTTGTTTTCATGTTTATCACAAGTACGTTGAAACTCAATCCAATATGAAGGTTAAGATTTTAAGATCTGACAATGGGGTTGAATACCCCTCCCAAGGTCTTCAATCTTACCTTTGGATAAATGGGATTCAGTGGCAATCTACTTGCCCTTACACTCCACAACAAAATGGAGTGGCTGGGAGGAAAAATCGCGACCTCCTTGAGGTTGCTAGGTCTTTGCTATTGTGTATGAAGGTACTTAAACATCTATGGGGTGAGGCTGTCCTCACTGCCAGCTATCTCATCAATCGTACGCCTACACCTATTCTTGAGGGGGAGTCCCCCTACAAGACTTTATGTCCTAGTAGCAAGCTATTTACAGTGCCCCCTCGAGCCTTTGGTTGTCTCTGCTTTGCTCATATTCCTTCAAATCAATGTGATAAGCTCTCAGCCAAAGTCGTCAAGTGTATGTTTGTTGGATACCCACCTACTCAGAAAGGGTACAAGTGTGATGACCCTTCCACAAGAAAAAATTTCGTCACCATGGATGTTACATTCATTGAGTCTACTCCATTCTATTCTCCTTCTCAGTGTCCTCTTCAACGGGAGAAGTGTCCAAGTGGTGAGAAAAGCACAGAGAATCCCTCTCCCTTTACCCTGTATGGGGGAGGAAGATCTTGAAGAAGACGTTGAAGAGATGACTAGTGCAAGTGATCCCAATGTACCACAAGTACCACAATGGGATAAGTTCGGGAAGTTCGAGAATGGCAAGTTCTTTGTAAGGAAGAAACTTATGTTGTTAGTATGGTTTGTCAATATATGCACTCTCCTCCATCACCTCATCTAGATGCAGTATATCAAATTCTGGATATATGAAGTCCAGCCCTAGGAGAGGGCTTCTTTGTTGTAACCATAGACACTTGGATGTGGAAGTCTTCACTGATGTCGATCATGTTGGGTCTGTGAGTGATAGAAGGTCGACAAGTGGTTATTTTACCTTCTTAGGAGGAAACCTTTGCACTTGGAAGAGTAAGAAGCAACAGGTTGTTGCCAACTCTAGTGTTGAAACAGAATACAGGTCTATGTCTCAAGGTGCCGGAGAAGGAATGTGACTGAAATTTATCTTAAATGATTTAGGTATTCAAGTGAAGCTTCCGATGACCCTGTATGGGGACAATAAAGTTGACATTCACATAGCTGAGAATTCGGTATTTCATAAAAGAACCAAACACATCGAAGTGAATTGTCATTTCATCAGAGAAAAAGTTGAGTCTCATGAATTTAGTCTTCCACATGTGACCTCTGAAGATCAGCTTGTTGACATCCTAAAGAAGGCAATAGGGAGAATCAGACTGAAAGACATCATCCAAGTTGGGCATGATTGACATCTATGCACCAACTTGAGGGGGAGTGTTAGAATATACTAGGTGTACCTAGTCTAGTTGGGTGTGTGAGTAGTGGTGTTAGCTAGTTAATTATTTCCCTTTTTTATGTCCTTGATATATGAGGATAGTACACCTCATATAAATACTAATAATAGAAGGGATTTGAGTATAACAACTCAACCCTAATTTCTCCTCAACCTTTCTTCTTCCTCCTCACCAAACCCTAACCCTAATTCAATCACCTTAGTTTTATCTCTATTTATATAATGCTTCGAGTGGTTTTCAAGCGATTTTGGGTGGTTATTAGGACTGCCCGAACATGGTGAAAGTGGGCAGTGAATTTTGACTTTCAGGGGATTGCGAAAATGGGCGGTTATTGGAACTGCACGTATCAGACATTGGCAAAAACCTGGTTTTTAGCTTTCTCCTCAAAAAGCACAGATTCAAGCTTATTTTTAATCTGATAAATTCATTTGGTCTAAGAATGAAACCTTTGTAAGCAAAGGCTATATTGTAGATAAAATGCTTTAATGTTAAATTTATGAGTGCTATATTTTTGCCTATCCAATTGATTCTATGGATGAGGTCATGCTAATTATAAATCTATTAAGAGGTATGTCAAACCTAGTTCTAATTCCTAAAAAGATAATGATAAAGAGAGTGACGCGGGACGGGAACCCTAAAATGCGTAAATATGATTTTTATGTGATTTGCCGAAATTAAATAAAATTAATTCAAGATTAATCTCAAAACTATCACGAAACCTTTGGGTTCGTAGAATTCCGGTAGGCAAATCACGCAAAATCCAAATAGGGTGTCCAATCCGATGCGCAAGTCCCGTTAGATTTGAGGTGGGATCGGGCTTAGAGATAGGACTCTAGCTTTTCCAGGCTTGGGCGTTCGTCTTCGATCCATGTAGATTCACGGGTTCGAACTAGGGTTGTAGGATTGGGTAGGTTTGATGGCTCGGATGAAAACTAGGGTTTTAATGGAAATAGGTTTTGGGTTTTGGATTAGGGATTCAATATGGGTAATGGATTATAAGAGAAAACAGAGAAACTATATTGCAAAGATAATAGAAGATCAAAGAGAATAGATGGGAATCACTCTCTTGGTCTCACACCAAACCCATCTCGAGAAGAGCATTCAAGCATAAAGCATTCAAAATATTCAATTAACTAATTAAAAAGTGTTTACAAGTCTCTTTATATAGGCCACCAATAATTAATTCAAAATTAAAAAAAGAGTCCTAAAAGAAATAAAACTAAAAGGCAGTTTTTCTGCATAAAATAGAAAGAATCCATTCTTTGGGGCGTTGTCGATTTGACGGCTCATGACTATGATAAATAAGATCATGATCACAAAGACGCTTCTATTGTTCTCCTAGCGGTTTCAGTTTCCTTTTCTCCCTTGAAGCTACGGTACCCAGGCTTCCCCTACGTTTCTTCCGACGACGGTAAAACTGATGTGGTCCGAATCCAATGTTCATGTATGTGGCGTCCCCGTCAATTCTCCCGGACCAAATAGGTTTCATCACCGATGAAACGCACTCGTGGTAAATGTCAATCAAATCGGGGTTCAATAGGCAAACCTCATTCTCGTGGATCCAAGTGTTTTCGAACTCCGATTTTTCAACCCATTTAACCAAGTACTTCTGGAATTCCCCGTCTTGTGTGGATACGGCATGATCATTTATTATATTCTCTATCCCATCTTTTCTCTATCTGCTTTGGGAAGGGAGAGGTACGGGCTGCATGGTTGGATTGGGGCTGGGGCTATGAGGTGGCAGGAGTGGATTTTCAGGAGGTAGGGTGAAACCCAAGTAAGGAACCAAGTCCTCCGCATCGAACGTTGAACTAACCCCCGAACCTGGAGGAAGCTCTAGTACGTATGCATTAGGACCACTCTTAGCCAATATTCTAAAAAGTCCAGTGCCTCGAGACTGGAGCTTCTTTGCGGATCCCGATGGGAACCGCTAAGGCCTGACTTGGACGATCACATAATCACCCACGTGATAATCCTTAAAACACCTGTGAGCATCTGCAGACAATTTGTATTGACTATTGTTTGAATTAATCTTTTGTCTAATTTCGGCATGCAATGCAGAATGAGACTCAAAAGCTGACTCACAATATGATTCAAAATGTGAAGCAGTATGCAACTCAAGACTATGATGTGTCTGTGTATCTATGGACTCGGTACGCTCATGTGCATGTGACACTAATGACTTTGGCAGAACTGACTCTGTGGCCTTTATCACCTCTTGTGTGATCGAATTAAGAGCCACTAATGGCTCATGGGGACTCGACTCAACGGATTCAAATGACTCATGGGTAAGTGACTTGATTAGCTCGGGTGTACTCGGTTCGATCCAATTCAAAGACTCAAGTGCACTCGACTCTACCAACAATAAAGATTCGAGCACAACTGACTCTACTGGCACTACCAAATCGTGCATGTACGTGACTCAGTCGAATCGCGGATGGGTGACTCAGTTGACTCACGTGTGGTGACTCAACATCACTACTCACAAAGGAAATAGAAGTCTCTATGACACAAATTAGACTCTCATCGATTTCTTCCATCTCCTCTTCACTCATCACGGTACAAGGGTCATACACCTCTTCTACTTTTAATCTTTCCTGCTCCTTAGAATTCTCTCTTTTAATCAATAGACTCGGAGTGGAAAATTCTGTGGTGCATTGGTAAGCAAAGTGTCCAAACTCTAGACACTTAAGGCAATCAGGACACCTACCTGTCTTGGTTTCAAACGCCGTAGGAGGTGACAGTGTGTTAAAGGAACATAATTCTCGATAAGTCGCTCCCTCATGTCTTCCCATCGTGTGATGGGCTTACGATTATCTAACTCGCGTAGAAGCTCAACATTAGTCCAATAGGTTTTGGCACTCCCTCCAACTTTGTTTTCACTAACCTAACTTTGTACTCATTCAGTACGCTATACCAATCAAAATACTCTTCCATACTAGACAACCACTCCACGAAGGTTTTAGGGTTCGTCGTGCCCTCAAAATCTAGGACCTCATTCCGAATAGATTTTAGAAACATATCGGCAGGATCGTACTCGGGTTCACGATGATGAGGGTATCCCCTAACTCTAGTCTCATCACGACTTTTGAGACTTTGCCAAGAATTTGGTGTGTAGAGGCTATCATTCTTAATAGCACACAATTCGGCTTTGATGTCCCTAATGACATCGGCAATCTCGCTCATGCTCATGGTGAACACTGCTTACTAACACGGGTGCTAAATAACATGCACATATGAACTAACAATGAAAGAAGAATTTTATCGAACACTAGATGTGCACAAACAAAACTGAAATAAAATACAATAAATTAAAATGTCACACAATATGTCCTACCCTAAAAAACCTAGGGCTCTGATACCAAAATTAACGCGGGACAGGAACCCTAAAATGCGTGAATATGATTTTATGCAATTTGCCAAAATTAAATAACATTAATTCAAGATTAATCTCAAAACTATCACGATACCTTTGGGTTCGTAGAATTCCGGTAGGTAAATCACGCGAAATCCGAATAGGGTGTCCAATCCGATGCGCAAGTCCCGTTAGATTTGAGGTGAGATTGAGCCTAGAGATAGGACTCTAGCTTTTCCAGGCTTGGGCGTTCGTCTTCGATCCGATGTAGATTCACGGGTTCGAACTAGGGTTATAGGATTGGGTAGGTTTGATGACTTGGATGAAAACTAGGGTTTTGATAGAAATAGGTTTTGGGTTTTGGATTAGGGATTCAATATGGGTAATGGATTATAAGAAAAAACAGAGAAACTATATTGTAAAGATAATAGAAGATCAAAGAGAATAGATGGGAATCACTCCCTTGGTCTCACACCAAACCCATCTCGGGAAGAAAAACATTTAAGCATAAAGCATTCAAAATATTCAATTAACTAATTAAAAGGTATTTACAAGCCTCTTTATATAGGTCACCAATAATTAATTCAAAATATAAAAAAATCCTAAAAGAAATAGAACTAAAGCGTAGTTTTTCTGCATAAAATAGAAAGTTCGTCATTTGGACGCGTCATTGCCGGCGTTGTTGCGCTTATGACAACGTGGTTATACACAGGACTATTGCTACTGAATAAATGAAGCTTATTCTTCTGGCGGTTTAAGTCTCCTTTTCTCCCTTTAAGCTATGGTACCTAGGTTTCTCCTACGTTTCTTCCGACGCCGGTAAAACTGATGTGGTCCGAATCCGATGCCCATGTATGTGGCGTCCCCGTCAGAGAGTCAATTGCAGGAAATGTATGATAACAAGGAAAACTTTCATGAGATAAAGATTAAAAAACTTCGAGATAGAGGAGGCAAGTGCATCTCACAGAATTTCATAGAATTTTGTGAAAACAACTGCATTCGGAGACAATTTTCTGTTTGTATACTTATAAATGAAGCACAAAAAGAAATAATTGTACTCTGAATGACAAATGATTAACATGTTGATAAGATCAGGAAACGCAATGACTCTTTAAGGAGAAGAATTATGCTTGGTTTTTATCCTCTCTTTTTTTGGGAGGGGGGACACTGTTTTTCATATATCTAGTGTGGTTTTTACCCAATTTATGTTGCCATTTCTTCAATTGCGTCAGAACACGAGCTCCATTTAATTTCTGATATTACCTTCTTATACTGTTGGATATGATATCATTATAAAACTAAACCTTTGTTCCTTGTAAGGTTCATCTTTACTTTTTCTAAATTATTGGGATGTTATAGTGTGTCTAATTGGGATACGATAGTATATATTAAACGGTTCAACGTTCTCGGATTTTCCATCCCAGATGGCACCAAACATAGGAAAACAAAACCTAGAGAGAATCCCAGGTTGGCACCAAACGTAATATAGTGTGTCTAATAGGGATATGATAGCATATATTAAACGATTCAACGTTCTCGAATTTTCCATCCCAGACGGCACCAAACATAGGAAAACAAATCCTAGAGAGAATCCCAGGTTGGATCCAAACGTACAGATCCTGGAAATAAAGATAGGAAATCCTAGAATTAGGAAGTCCAGAATTCTTTTCCATGAAAAACTATTCCTGATTTGTAGCCAAACATGCCCTAAAAAGAGAAAAAGTGGGTAAAAATCATGAGAAAATCAAATCACAAAATCAAGCTCCATTATTAATGTTGTCCCTTTAAAAGGGTAGATGAAATTGAAATTAATGTTATTGATGTATCCAAAGAGCAAACTGTCAAAAATTGGCAATTTGCTCTCAGGTTACATGTACATCAATAATATTGACATACATGTCAGCCCCTTTAAAAGGCAACAAAAACACCTTTTCCAAAAAACTCATAAAGATATAGAAAAAAGGGTATTAAAATATACATATATATATATATATATATATATATTTATTTATTTATTTATTTTAAATTCATAACAGTACTATCCTCAAGAAATGGTTCCTTAGTGTGCATCCAAGCTTGGCTCCATCCAAATATTAATAAATTTATGTTTAATGGAGCTTGATTTATACACATTGTAAGTACATCTTTTTTAATAACATAAAATAAATTTGGATTTTTTCGCATTTACCCCCCCTTCTTGAGATGTCTTATTTACACGAGGCACCCCGTGTTTCAGCTATTTATACTCTGGCCCTTAGTTAAGCTATTTTTTATTATAAAACACCTTGGTTTACGAGGCGGTCGTTGACGGTTACAAAACCCGTAAGATGATATTTTTACCCTTAAGGTTGTTTATTCCTTTGCCATCATGCTATGACAATGTAGACAGAAAAATTGTGTCAAAGAGAGATGACCTACGCAGGGTCACCTCTGCGAGGGTCTCTCCCATTTAATCTTTCCCTCTCCAATCTCTAACTTTCTCTAAAAGACCCACGCAGGGAATACCTTGAGTGGGTCCCTCTTGCCCTGTCTCTCTCTCTCTCTCTTTCTTCCCTCTTTCTTCTTTCTATCCTTTCTCTCTCTAAATGAGACCCACAGAGGGTCAGCCTGTGTGGGTCCCATACCTCAATTCTCTCTCTAGAGAGACCCACGCAAGGTCACACCTGCGTGGACCTCAATTCTCTCTCTCTCTCTCTTTTCTCTCTCTAGAGAGGCCCACACAGGGTCCCCCTTGCTTAGGCCCTCAAACCTCTCTCTTCTTTCTCTCCCTAGAGAGACCCGCGCAAGGTCCCTCTCTCTCTCTCTCTCTCTCTCTCTCTCTCTCTCTCTCTCTCTCTCTAAGTGAGACCCACGCAAGGTCACCCCTACGTGGGTCCCTCTTACAAAAAAAATAAAAGAGAAAGAAAGAAAGAAAGAAAAGGGAAGAAAAAAGAAAGAGATGGAGAGGGGTTACATAGGTCATGCTACATAAAATTGAGGAGATTAAAATTAGGGTTAGGGTTTGGTGAGGAAGAAGAAGAAAGGTTGAAAGGAAATTAGGGTTGAATCAATGTGACCCATATCCCAATGCAAAATATTATTTATATCATCTTAGCATCTTCACGTATTACATGGTTCCCAAGTTAAGTGAATTGCACAACTTAAAATTCACTTAACTACACACACCCAAAGTCACTTGCCACACACCCATACAATAGGAATAACATCTCCAACACTCTCCCTCAAGTTGGAGTATAGATGTCGATCATACCTGATGCAGGATAAGACCATAAACTACGTGAATGCTTATGACATGATTTGCCGAAATTAAACTAAATTAATTAAACAATAAACCTGAAAATAAGGCGAATACCTTAGGGCTTCGTAGTTTTCCATTCGTATGATCGGTCGAGTTCAGGAATGGTCCAGTCTGTGCGCTAGATCCGTTAGATTCGCGGTGTGAATCGTTCCTAGAGGTAGAACTATAGCTTTTCCAGATTAGGGTGCCGCTCGTGATTCAATCATGGAATCGCGAGTGTTTTAAGGGTTCTGATTCGGGTTGGTTTAACGGCTAGGATGAAATCTAGGGCTTGAATCGGATCGATTTGAGGACTCAAATGAAATCTAGGGTTTATGAACTTCGGGGTATTTGAAGGTTGGATGGCTGGATTTTGGATTTAAGAGGTAGGTTTGATTCAATGGCTCTAATGAATGCTAGGGTTTATGATTTTCTGGCTGAACCTAGGTTGTTTGATGATTGATACGCAAGCAAAAGATAAAATCAAAGAAAGGGATAGAAAGAAGATAGATTTTGGGCTTCACACCAAACCCTTCTCGAGAAGCAAAGATTCACTCTTCGAAAAAACTCATCTCAAGTTCCAAAAGTAAAAGCTCTTTCATTCAATAATCAAAATTTATTACATTGTTTATTAAAAGATCTTATATAGGAGACCTTTAAAACAAAAGAAAACCCTAAAAAAATACTAAAAAAAGATAAGTATGCCCTTAAACATTAAATTCCTTCAAAATTCGCATTGTAGTTCGATCAATCGAGTTACTGTAGCACTGTAGTTTGATCAATCGAGTTACTGTAGCAACTTTCAGTTTCTCCGAATTTGAACTGGAATGGTCGATCAATTGACTGGGCATTGCTCCCGCACACTAATTTTGCTCCTTTAAGTTTGGTTCTGATTTTTCGTTCTTCTTGAGCAACCACCTAAATGTCTACAATGTTGGTGTCCCCGTCAATACCCAACTTGAAGGAGATGTCATAAAATCTCTTACCACCAACACCTTTAGTCAGGATGTCGACAAGTTGATCCTTAGTTCTAACTTGAGGAATACTAATTTCTTTGGACTCGACCTTCTCACGAATATAGTGACAGTCCACCTCAATGTGTTTTATTCTTTCATGAAAGACAGGATTCTCTACAATATGATGAGAGGCTTCATTGTCACCATACAAGATAATTGGAGAGGATATAGCAACTCCCAAGTCTGACAAGATGAATTTAAGTCACATGCCTATTCCCGCACCTTAAGACATGGCGTGGTACTCCCCCTTGGCACTGGAATTTGATACTACATGTTGCTTCTTAGATTTCCATGTGACCAAATTACCCCTTAAGAATGTGCAATATCTAGTAGTTGATCTTCTATCATCCAGAGACCCGGCCCAATCGGTATCAGTAAATATCTCTACATGCAAATGACCACGATTTTTATAAAAAAGACCTTTGCCATGACTTCTTTTTGAATACCTCACAGGATCTTGTGAACAGCCTCCAAATGAACTGTCCTTGGTGAGTGCATATATTGACTCACCACGCTTACTACATAAGCAATATCTGGACGGGTCATGATTAGATAAATCAGTTTACCAACTAATCTCTTATAGGTACGCGGATCCTTGAGAAGATCGCCTTCTTCACCATTCAATCGGTGATTTTGTTCAATAGGAGCCACAGCAGGCCTACACCCCAGAAACCCAATATCATGAAGGAGATCTATGGTATAGTTCTGTTGGGATAGCCAAGGAAATATTTCAAGTTTCCCAAGTCTTTCAAGTTTCCCAAGTATTTAATTTCAAACACTCTACTCAAATACTCCAGTTTAAGAATCTCATGACTATCATCACCAGTAATGATAATATCATCAACATAGACTAGTATGGCGGTCATCTTGATTCCCTTTTTTACAAATAGAGTGTGATCATAGTGAATTCTTCGGTACCCGAATCTCTTAATAGCATCACTAAATTTTTGAAACCAGACCCTTGAGAATTGTTTTAATCTATAGATAGATTTATTCAATCTACACACTTTTCCCTTCTCCCCTTCTTTTACAAATCCAGGAGGAAGGTCCATGTAGACTTCTTCCTTGAGACCACCATGAAGAAATGTATTCTTCACGTCAAGTTGAGAGAGTGACCAGTCTTTGTGGGCAGCTAGAGATAACAATACCCTAATTGTGTTAGACTTGGCTGCAGGTGCAAAGGTGTTCTGATAATCAACTCCTTGTGTTTGAGTGTACCCCTTTGTTACAAGTCTTGCTTTGTATCTTTCAACAGTACCATCAAGTATATACTTAACTGTATACACCCATTTGCAACCAACAGCTCTCTTTCCTTCTGGGAGTTCAACAATTTCCAAAGTTTGATTCTGTTCTAGAGCTTTCATCTCTCGAATCATAGCATCCTTCCATTTTAGCTGCAACAAGGCATCAAAAACAGTAGAAGGAAATGTGATAGAATCAAGAGAACAAATAAAACCATAATGAGATAATTAGAAATTGTGATATGACACATACTTGTGATAGGATGACGAGTACACGATCTAGAAAGTTTTTTGTGAGCAATGGGTAGATGAAGATCAGACACAAGAGGAACCTCTTCGGGTAAGGAATCCTAGTCAGTATTTTGACAAGGTGACTCATCTGCATTTTCATGTACAGTGCTTCAACGATGCTTTCCTTGTTCCTTCGCACATACATCTTTCCTTTTCCATATTTATCAAAGGTGGATTTGCTTTTCTATGACTCAGCAGCTTCATCATCCACTTCACCACAATCTCCATCATCTCCCATAGGTAAAGCTCTAAACATCTCAGAGCACTCTTCATTTGTAGGTTGTTTCTCCCCCTGAAGAGAACTCGGAGGACTGGAAAAATGAGTGCCCTCAAAGAATGTGACATTCATAGTGACTATCACACGACGAGTGAGAGGGTCAAAGCACTTGTATCCTTTCTGAGAAGAGGAATACCCAATAAAAATACACTTGGTAGCCTTGGGATCAAGTTTATTTCGCTGAATATTGGGGATATGTGTAAAACACAAGAAACCAAAGATATGGGGTCGCACTAAGAACAGAGGTTGATGAGGAGACACAAGCTGGAAGGGAAATTGTCCTTCCAAAATAGGTGTAGGCATTTGATTGATGAGGTAGGCAGCAGTGAGGGCAGCTTCACCCCAGAAATGTTTAGGAACCTTCATATCCAATAACAGAGATCGAATAACCTCAAAGAAAATGCCTCTTTTTCCTCTCAGCAACCTCACTCTGTTGAGAGTATAAGGACAAGTAATTTGCCACACAATTCCATGAGAATGAAGATAAGACTAGAGAACATGAGAGGAATATTCTCCACCATTATCCGATCGAAGAACCTTAATATGCCCATGAAATTATGTGCTAACTAGTCTATGAAACATAGGAAAAATAGAAGCAATTTCATCTTTGGTGCGCATAAGAAAGAGCATAGTGAGTCTAGTACAGTTATCAATAAAGTAACAAAATAACAATAACCATGCAAAGCAATCACAAGGGAAGGCCCCCACACATCAGAGTAAATAACTTCAAAAGGAATAGCACATTTACTACCACTCAAGGGATAAGAATTGCGAACATTTTTAGAGAACTGACAAGTCTCACAATTAAAGAAACTACTATCAAATCCATAAAATAATAGTTTCAAACGACTAATATGAGGATGGTCATAGCGGAAGTGTCATAATTTTGCTTCATCAACAGAAGTCACCATAGCTGCAAGAGGAGAGGCACCACGTAAATTTTGAAAGATATAGAGTCCCTTCTCTTCAGTACCATGACTAAGGATCTTCCCCGATTTCAAGTCCTGGAAAACATAATATGATGGAAAGAATGTCACACTACAATGTAAGGAATTAATAATTTTACTGACAGATAACAAATTCATAGGCATGTTAGGAATTAAAAGAGTAGAGCCAAGAGACAAGGTGCCTAATTGAACACTATCTTTTCCCTTTACAGAAACAAGGGATCCATCAGCAATGCGAATATGAATAGAATCAAAAAAACTTGACATATATGAAAATAAATCTGTCATACCAGACATGTGATCCGTAGCCCCAGAATCGATGATCCATAGGGACTGAGAGGTCACATATGCAAACCCATAGGTACCTGACTCAGCTATGTGAGAGGAAGATGTCTATCCCTGTGTTACCGTCATGTGCTGAAGGCGGCCCTGGAGATCCTGAAGCTCTCTCTGTAAACTCTATAAATCAGATGAAGGTGGAAACGGAGCTGAAACAGTAGGGATACTCTAACCGCCAACTGGATTAGAAATTTCCGCAATGGAGGACTGGAATGCACGACCTGTAAGGAATTTCGGTTTCCTATATAATTCCCAACATCTTTCTCTGGTATGGCCCTTCTTGCCATAATGAAAACACAATATTTTTTCTCTTTCTTCACATGAGGCGCCCCCACGACCACCACCTCTACCACCATATTTACCTCCACCATAACCAAAAGAAGTGAAGGATGGTAGGGCAAATCTCTCAGATACATCACCACCAGGAATCTGCATAAACGGTTGCCTGCTCTCATGTTGAAGGAGGGCATACACGGTACCAAGTGGAGGACACTCCTCTTTGCCTAGAATGTTTAATTTAGCATTCTCATATTCAGGTCTAACCCGTTTTAGAAAGTCAAACACCCTCCTCCTTTCAGTATTTTTACTAGCCTTGCTGGCACACGAGTTACACAGTTCTTCTCCTTGATATTGGGCTAGTTCATCTCACAAACTCCTCATTTGAGTGTAATACTCTCCAATAATATCACCTTACTTCATAGTATTAATTTTGTCGCTAACTTGAAACATTTTTGTGAGGTTTGGTTTCTGCGAGAACGCATCCCTCACGGCCTCCCATAATTGTTTAGCATCACTGGCATACATAAAAGAATCACTAATGTCTAGTTGCATTGAGTGTAGCAACCATGTCATGACAGTTAGATTGCCACTTTACCAATCACCATACTTTGGGCCATCGTCTTTGGGTTTGGGAATAGTCCCGTAAATGTAACCCAACTTTTTCTACATCCAAAGAACATAGCAGCAAATCAGGACCACGAAAGATAATTGGCCCCATTCAGTTTCTTCGTAGTAATTTGTAAGTTATGAGAAGTATCTCCCCCTCCAACGATCCCGGATTTATTCTCGTCCATAATCAAACGATACCGAGCTCAAAATAGTTAGAAAGCCCACAGCTTTCAAACAGGGGAATGCCTACACAGGCTTTTCAACAAACAAAATTTGTGTCGCCACCAAATCAGCACCACAGGCCGATTCAGACATTAAATCAAACATCTGATGTCCACAATTTGAATCACCACAACACGGACAACCAAACCAATGCTCATAATAACCATAAAAAGAGAGTAAAATTTTCTGCTGCAAGGAGAAATTTTGGGCTTCACGACTGCAAATATTGGATATGTTCACAAAACTGGGTTGCACACCCACAATCAACAAACAGATCTAAGTTGAGGAAACCCCCAAATACTCGAAAAATAACATGCAGGTTCATTTATTAAATAGGTTTGTATGAGAAAATCGATCGAAACACATCGAATAGACCATTGACGAGAATTCTGGAACAGATTTCAAGGTGTTCGACAATTTTCGGTGGCATTTGGGCTATTCCAACGAGGTTTACATAGCTACAATCATACTCCAATCGTTAAAAAAAAAAAGAAAAAAAAAAAAAGAACACCACGGAACTTCACTTCAAATGCATCAGAATCTGATTTGCTTAATACTCCGATGCTTTACATACAGCTATGGAGGGATTCAAAGCATACACGAGAAACCCAGCAGTTCTACAACTCCTTCACAGTGGAGTCTTGAGGAAGATGACTCCCAAAGTCTATGTTCTAAGCTTCCAATGAGGTGGCTGCAAGAGAGTTTATTGCTGGGGATTGGATTCTGATCCCAACCCTAGAATCTGGGACCTTTCCATCAAGCTCCAGTAATCGTTGACATCAGTGCTAACGCCAGCAAGTTGACAGTGACGTTTGCAGTCAACTCATATTGATTTTGTGGTTAATTAACCTCTCTTTGATACCAAGATAAAATTGAGATTAAAATTAGGGTTAGGGTTTGGTGAGGAAGGAGAAGAAAGGTTGAAAGGAAATTAGGGTTGAGTCACTGTGACCCAAATCCCAATGCAAAATATTATTTATATCATCTTAGCATCTTCACATATTGCATGGTTCCCAAGTTAAGTGAATTGCACAACTTAAAATTCACTGAACTACACACACACCCAAAGTTACCACACACCCATACAATAGGAATAACATCTCCAACAATGCCCACGCAGCCCCCTTTTTCTTACTTGGGGTTCTTATTTGTACCTCATTTTTCTACAAAATTTCCTCTTGAAATTCGTTATGGGCACCATCTGTTGCACCCAACTGGAATGATGTACGCAGACGCCTTCAATGGTTGCGTAAATCATTCCACGATTCTCAAATCTTATTGGTTATTCCAAAAATACCTACATAGGTAGTTATTTTCACCACCTAAGCAGAGATAGCGTCTTCTTTTCTCACATGGACATCGATCCGTGTGGCATACGCTAGCTTGTCACATATGCTAACCCCTTGTGACTCTTTTCATCGTTCATTCCACTCAAAGATCTGCGGACCGTCGGATGGTAACTTCTAGTAACTGCCATGGTAATTATATAAATAGTAGATCCCTCGACCATTTCGAAATGGATCCGAAAATTCTCACTTCTCTTTGCGTGAATATGCAGCTACTCTTTTCTCAAGATAGATATTTTTATCTACAGCTAGGACATGGGCCTGGATGCCCATGCCTAAGTCACTTCATTTGTCCTTAGGGATTTCGGTCTGGACACCCAGACCTAAGGTCGAACCCTTCTCTTAAAGAGAAGGAAACTAGATCTTACGGGTCCCCCCCTCTCATGGGAGGGGTATGACTTGATGATGGAGACACCCTCTTATGAGAGGACCATGACATTGTTCGATCACAAGGAGGAGTATTCCGCATGGTTCGAGCAATCCATCCTTTGATTCAAAGGTTTGAATCTTACCTTTGGGCTAGAAAATTTCCCTAAAAAAGAGACGGGTTCAGCCCGATCACACGTGAAAGTGGAATGGTGAAACCATCTCAAACTTCGATCTCATTTTATCGTGTTCAGTCTTAGGCTTTCACATTAAATCTGCATTCCTTATGAAGAGATGATGATTCAACGATACAAGGGTACGCTCACGGGAAGGTCATCACTCCGCGTAATCACGATTAACTCTCATCATTAGAGTTTTCCTGGCGGTTTGGGCCATCGATCCATTAAATTAAGGGTTCGAACCTTAACCTCGAGATAGGAAATTCATTTAAAATAGATCGGGTCCAATCCGATAATGCGCAGTTTCGAAGATTGCCCAAATAAAACATCCCACCGTGATCGATGAAGGTTCAAAGCATGCGAGAGCCTTAATGAGCCATACTGGGCCAAGGCCTAAACTACACAAATGATGAGAATTAAGGCCTAAATTATGACCAATTATTCTGGAATAAGGCCAAAAATCCATAAAGGATGCTCGAACCCAGGTTCGAACGATAATGGACTCGTAAAGGGATCGGGTCCCAATACGTATAAATCAAGGCCCATAATGAATCAACTGAGATCAAATCCCAACCCCAGAGGGTTAGGTTCAATCCAATGAAGATTAATCCCGAATTCCAAGGAATTTGGTGGGTTTGACCTCAGTGACCAAAATACTTGTGATTTCGATGGTCAGCTATCGAAAGAAGATCATGGACTCCGTGTTCAACCTTACGTACGAGACTCGGCATCACGCCAAGATATTAAGGCTCATCCAGCAGGTCATGTGGCCCGAAAACCTGTCCATACTCCTTTGCAGTCATTCATCAAGAGGGTATGGTTACTTATATGAAGACTCGTACATCTATTTGCTTGTATTTCACATCAAGCAGTTTATGGATGGAGTACGTTAAACATTCGCTTCAAGAGAATCATAAGATTTTGAAGGTTTCAATGACAAAGATGATAATGATGATGATGCTGACAAAGACCCAGAGTCTAGAGTTGTAATCATTTTCGAAGTTGTATTTATTGTAATTTTGTAGCTTTTAATCAGAGGTATTCATTTACATCTCAGTTTGTAATTGATGTAATTAACGGGGCATCGATAGCGATACCCGAAAGTGTAAAATTCCTGCAATTCAATAAAACCCTCTCCAAGGAAGGGAAATTTGGTACAATTTGTTTGTGAATGAAATTTACTATTCCTTATGCAAATTTGTTGTGTATAGACACTAAAAGATTCCCATAAGATTTACACTATGATCCCGTGTAATTCCCATATACCCAAATACTAGCACAATATGTCAAGTGATTTTCCTGTGAGTTAGTTTTGGGTGTATAGGCCCACCGATGTCTATGATGACGCGTCATAAAAATTGTACACTTGGCATATCATTACATCAAAGTGGCATGACATGATGGTTTTTAATTTGAATCTCATGCCCCTTGAGGTTTGAACTATCTAATTGGAGGAGTCTTATCTATACAAGATCTAGCCATCCATTTAATGGTTGTTGATCAGATCATGTAGATGGTAATATAATGGGTATTTTGGGGTAAATCCCATTCAAATACTAAACCTCAGCATAACGAGGGAGATAGTGTGTAGTGCAATTAAAGATAATGATGCACCACCTCTTTCGTCCAGTATCTAGTGGCTACAATTATAATTCAGTCTGTTATATCGATGGGGCATCTCTTGGATGGTACAAGATCGAAAAATTACGCTATTTGACTCATTATAATTTGAATATCATGTCCCCTTGAGGTTTGAACCCTCCGATTGAAGATCTTATTTGTACAAGATCTAACCATCCATTTAATGGTTGTTAATCAGATTGTGTAGATGGTGATACAATGGGAATTTTGGGCTAAACCCCAGCATAACAAGGCAGATAGTTTATAGTGCAAATATAGATAATGTTGCACCACCTCTTTCATCCAGTATATAGTGGCTATAATCATAACCCACACCATTAAATCGATGGGGCATCTCTTGGATGGTATAAGATCCAAAAATTATGCTACTTGGAGAATAAAAACCGTCTGATTAGTTTCCAGATATTGTATGGTCTAGTGAAATTTTAATTGAAAAATGGCTATTATTTTTCAATTTATTTAATTTCTTGAGATATGGAGCATCCACGAGGGTGTTGATTGATTAGACAGACTGGATAATTTAGAAAGATACAGATAGCTAGAGACGAGAAGTAAGGATTTATTCAGAGGAACGCACACGGGTGTATGGTCCCAATCAAGTAGCAGTAGTATAAATTATGGTGCTATAACCTTATATGTAGTACGTCCAAGGATTAAAATTTCAGAAAACCGATACGTATCGTCCGAGCCCAAAACCGATACGTATCGGTGCCAAACGGTACCGGACGATACATTCAATGTATCGTCCGGTAAATGTATGGGAAACCACCGATACGGTACATTCAATGTACCGTATCGGTGAGTTCCGATACCGATACGTGTCGTCCGATATGTATCGGTATCGGACGAATTTTTGATCCATGAGTACATCTGATCAGTTTCAAGGTATTGTATGGTCTAGTGAAATTTTAATTGAAAAATGGTTATTATTTTTCAATTTATTTAATTTCTTGAGATATGGAGCATCCACAAGGGTGTTGATTGATTAGACAGACTAGATAATTTAGAAAGATACAGTTAGCTAGAGATGAGAAGTTGTGGTACAAATGGTGGATGAACACTGGGGATTGCACGTCTAAGGATTTATTCATCGGAACACACGGGTGTATGGTCCCGATGAGGTAGCAGTAGTATAAATTATGGTGCTATAAACTTATATGTAGTACGTTTGATTAGTTTAAAGATATTGTATGGCCTAGTGAAATTTTAATTGAAAAATGGTTATTATTTTTCAATTTATTTAATTTCTTGCGATATGGAGCATCCAAGAGGGTGTTGATTGATTAGACAGACTGGATAATTTTAGAAAGATACAGATAGCTAGAGATGAGGAGAAGTTGCATTATCAATGGTGGATGAACACTGGGGATTGCACGCCTAAGGATTTATTCATAGGAGCGCACTCGGGTGTATGGTCCCGATCAGGTAGCAGTAGTAAAAATAATGGTGCTATAAATTTATATGTAGTAATTTTTATATGAGTGAGATGAATTGGACCATTAAAAAAAATTATATAAAATCTTGGATAGACCACATAACAAATTAAATTGATTTACTTGAAAAAATCTTTTTTATTGGATAAAATTTTATCATACTATTCAATGTATTTTTATTGAAATACCAAAATCGTAGAAATTTAGAGGATGGTTCAACTGCAGTTTCCTCCATCCAAAAGAAGGTTGATTCTACTCTTTGGATTATCATGGAACATCTTTAAACACTTTCTAATAAGCATAGAGTTGGAGGTCTGTAACAGTTTCTAAGTAGTTTAAATGAGAGTATTTATGTTTTCTCGAGGTTTTGGGGCTTCTCTCTGAGACTGATTCAATGTGGCATCAGTAAAAAACAGGGGCACTTATGGTCTTTCATATGTTTTAACCTTAGTTGAAGTTTTAACCCAAACGTCGGATAAAGGTCTATCACTATAGTGGGTTACAAGGAGAGGAAGCACAAAAGCAAGGGCCAAAGCGTAAATAGCTGAAACATGGGAGGCATCGTGTAAATAAGGCATATGTCGGGCAAATGCAAAAAACTAAATAAAATAACAAACGAGTATGCACATTACCCATTGTGTATAAGATTTACAAAAACTAAGTCACATTTAAAGCCATATATAACCAACCCCAATGTAATGCCCGACACGGCGCCACATTAAAAAAATAACCTTACTTCTAAAAACCAAAACCCATGAAACCATCTCCCTATCGAACAAATCACTCAATCCCTCCCCTATCCCCCCTATCATAGTTTTTTCATTAAAAACAAATAAAAAGGAAAGTTTTGGAAAAGAAAATTGTCCCTCATCTAGAATGTTATTAATGATTTTTTTTTATGCTCATTACTATCAACAATTGATTCATTTTTTATTCCTTATAATCTCTCAAGACAACAAGCCTACTAAACCCCTACACGTATTTTACTTATTTAATTGCTTTCGTTATCATCTTGGTTCGAAACAACAACCAATAGTGGTCGTCACAATTGATCTTCCAACAGGACTATTGCAGCCAACCTCAACCTGCCCCTCCTTCAATTGAACATTCAGAGAAGCTCAGCCCGTGTTCCTTCCATACAATCAAATCAGTGATGTCTCTTAACCTTATCGTCTCTTCATCTATTTATTTATTTATTTTATTGCATATAGATTTGATTATAAAGAGAGGGAGAGAGAGAGAGAGAGAGAGAGAAACTAACCATAGACTAATGATGCCTGCTTAATAGTTAATTTATCATTTTACCTCTTAAATCAAATGTCATTTTATTAAACAAATTGTTTTTACAAATTTTATCTTGGGTACCTCTGTTCGCGCCCACGCGTTCTCTGAAGCGCCTACGTCCTAGACCCCTTGAAAACCGTTGGTTGCTTCGGATCAGATGATGGAGATTGTTTCACGTCGATCTTCAACACAATGGATCTTGAGATCATGACTCACCTATTAGACAGATAGTTTTTTATTCCATTTTTCACAAATCCCCAAAAACCAGATCTTCAACCATATAGCACACATCACGCTCAAACGTGATTTTAGGGCCATTTTTTGGGATTTGTGCTGACTATCTGATAGGTGTGCCATGATCTCAAGATCCATTGTGTGGAAGATTGGGGTAAAACACGAACCCCATCATCTAATCTGAAGCAATCAACGGTTTTTCAAGGGGTTTAGGACGTGGGTGCTTTCAGAGAAGCGCATGAGCGAGAACAGAAGTACCCTTTTATCTTACATAAACTTATTATCAAGCTTTGACCATAGAGTTTCATTCAATTTAACCTGATTTGTTAGCATCTAATCATCTATTTACCTGTTAATAAGGCATAGTTTGTGCATCACATATTTATTACTAATAAAACAAACCTATTGCATCATATTTCCTGCATTATATACTTTAACACATTTACAACTTAAGGAAAATATAATAAGTATTCCAACAATTCTATTATAGAAAAAACAGTGGTATTTTATAACATAATCCTACAATTACAAACAATCAATGTATATTAACTCTATTGACATAAAATTAAGAACTAAATAAAATAGTTGAAATTAATATAGCAATAAATGGACATACATATCACCATTCCCAATATATATGGATCCGGGGAAGGTACTCAAGTAACCTCACTGTACTCCAAGGTCGACATGGAGCACTGCGTGCAACTTAGACCAAGGTCGCATTGTTTAGATCATTTCCAAAAAAATTCAAAACATCATCACCACCATGTATTTTTTGAAGTTTAAATCTGGATCGCTGAATCACAGTCAAAATTTGACTTTCAGTTTTAAAACTCAGTTTTGAAATTTATTTTTTTTAAATTGATCTATATAGCCCGCTGAAGCTCCATGTGGCACCAAAACCACATTTTGGAGCCAAGTGGAGCTCAACATAATGTTGGAGTACCTATCTAAGGTACTCCTGTGGAGTGAGTCACCTTTTCCTATATATAATGTGAGCTTAAAGTTTCTAAAATTTGCTTAAATTTCACGTGAAAAACAATCTAAAACACCTAGATGACATGAAACTACAGAATCCATACGAAATCCAAACGGAGAACTATATATCAGTGCAGAATCCATGAGAAATTTCAACAGAAATCTAGGAGTCAGCTTACACTGACTTCGTACTAGTTGAAGCAAGTGCAACGAGGATTCGTAACAATAATAAATGCAAAAATAATATAATCATTTGATAACCGAGTAAATTCAGTAAGAAAACAAAATTTGCGTAGGTTTAGAGATTCCAGTTTTTTATATCATTATCCTACAAGCAATCTACGAAACTTAACTTTCCATAACATAAAATTAAAAACTAAATAAAATAGTATTGAAATCAATGTAGCAATAATGGACATACATGATACATATCACCATTCTAAATATAAAAAACAGTCCTGTGAACTTAAAAATTTCTCAAAATTGCTTAAATTTCGCACAGAAAACAATCTAAAACGCATAGCTGACAAGAAACTTAAGAATCCATGGGAACTCCGAACTGAGAACTATATATCAGTTCAGAATCCATTATAAATTTCAAAAAAATCAACGAATCAGTTTACACTGATTTTTGAACTAATCGAAGCAAATGCAACGAGTATTAATAACAATAATAAATGCAAAATAAATAAATAAATAACATAATAATATTGATAACCAAGTAAATTCAGTAAGAAAATCGAACTCGCCTTGGTTTAGAGATTCCAGTTTTTTCGCCCGTGCGTGTGAGAACGTCGAGGAGTTCTTCCTGCGCTTCTGCTGCCATGGCCATCGTAACCCAAAAAATGGCTTTGGACCTTGGTATATTTATAGGGACTAAGCAAATATCAGGTGCTGCTAGCGAGCAGCAACGACAGTGCCGATCAGCGAATACCGTCTGATTAGCGTAATTTTTAATTGGAAGATAGATGACCCAATCATAAACATCGCCACGTATGTAATAATTTTTTGGGAAATTTTCATATAAACTCCTAAACCTTCACTTCAATGCCCGAAAGGCACTTGAGCTTTACTAAATATAATATAACCCCTTGAAGAATACAAATCTCCAAAATTAGACCCCTCCTGACAGCCTCCGTCTCCTTACTCAACGGAAACAGCACTCAGTTCTTTATAACTTGTAGGAGACATCCCATCTCTCTCTATTGTTAACTTGTGGGAGACACCTCATCTCTCTCTCTATCAAAATGTTGGCGCCAAGCTTCTACTTCTTCTTCTTCTTATTCTTTTCAATCAAAAACCCTCAACATCATCTTCTCCAACAGATCTCTAATGGCATTGTTGTAGGCAGCCTTTGACACTATCATCTGATGTTAGCACTTTTAAAGATTGTGTGGGCGCTAATAGAGGTACCCTAATAAAATATAGTCAATAACTCTTCAGGATTTGGAACTATGTGATTTGTCTATCCATTGTAGAAGTCAAGTCTCCATTTATGCGCTCACGCATAAAATAAAAAATTATATCATGACCCAAATACCCATCAAATATCAAAATAAAGTAATAATACATTAACATCAGCTAAGAAACCATCAAGATATGTGAAGTTGTAAACAAAAAGCTCGAATCTATTAAAAAAAAGCCCACAACACAAGATAATTATCTCAAAAAATGAACATTTTGAATCACAAATTGCAACAGATTATTCCATAGATCTACGATACTGGAACAGGGTCTACCAATCTCCAGGCTACACTCTTTCCTTTCTCATCACTATTCTCCACAACAGCCTTGAGAGCAATAGGAAGAACCTTCCAAAACTCAGTCACAAATTCATTTCCTTTGTGCCTACTGGTTTGTAAGATGTCATTAGCAAGATATAAAATGGAGCTTTTTTCTCCTTGTCAGAAGTTCATAATTGTTTATCCCATGTTTCAACAACCAACGCGGCCTTCTTACGGTAAAAGATACACCAATATGAGAGTGCTATAGAAAAGTTAAGATAACTAAATACTTGTATGTAACATACAAAGATGAAATCATATGATAATGTTTGGCTAATAACATGACAATTCTCAACACGAGAATTAAGACATTTATGAAAAACAAACAAACCAAAAAGAAAACTATAAAATAGGGCAGTCAACACCTCAATGGGTCGGGCGAGGATTGTTAAGACCTGAAAAGTACTATTATTGCTAATTCAAATTAGCTTTTAAACACCCTCTTAACCTCTTTTTTTCCTATAAATAGAGAGGCACCCCTCCCTTTACAAAGGCTTGAAAAAATTTGCAATTAAGAGATTGAGAAATTCCTTCGCTCTCTCTCCTCTAGTGCACCACTCCCATACAAATTCTTGAACTTTAAAATTCACGTTTAAGCAATCACGTTCAAGCATTTAGGTTAGAGCATTCACATTCAAACTTCCACGATCAAGCATTCAGGGTTAAGCATTCACATTCAAGCATTTAGGTTAGAGCATTCACATTCAAGCTAGCTCTAAACCTGTCTAGTGGTAGGCCAAACAAGTGCTCTAACTTCAGAGGAGTTTCAGTTTTGGCAAAATTAGAAAAAAAAAATGAAAAAGAAGAGCCCAACAAGAGCAAGCAATCTTTATTTGGGAGCTTAATAGATGCACTAGATTTCTCACAAATAAGGTCTGATGAGGATGGTGAAGGTTTTTTTTTTTATTCTAATTTAATAGCTCATAGATTATAGATCGTATATAACAATCAATTGAAGGGTGGAGAGAAGAGGCTTATGGAGAACATTAGAGCATAAAATATCACGTAAGATGCTTAATTTAAACTATTTACAAACTACTATTTTAAAAATCATTCAAAAAGAAAATTTGAACAATAATAAAACTTTAAGGTCAAAAAAGTCAACCATGGGAAGAATGAATGGTGAAGATTGGTTTCACCACTCAATTTTTACGCTTTTGATACCATTAATCGTTTTGTAGCCCTAATTTTTCCGGATTAGTCAAAGGACTCTAATTATATTATCACCCGTGGACATAGGTAAAATATCAAATCACGTAAATTTACCAAACAGTGGGGGTCCTTATTTCCAGACGTCCGTCAAGATCCTACGGTCATCCGTCGCATGATGACGCTTTTTGCCTTCATTTCTTCCCTGAAACTGTTGTACTTGGGCTACTGGGGCTCCCTCTTCATTTCTTTTGACGCCGCTAGAAGCGTTGTGGTCCAAAACCGATGTCAATGTATTCGGTGTCCCTGTTACAAGTAATAATCCCCCAAATCTTTGTAAAGCTATATATATATATGACTCAAAGAAATTCTATTCTAGGAAATAAAGAGTCTTATAATAAATAAACTTTTAAATATACTGGATCTGAAGAATTGCCCTTTTAGTTGGCCGATTATCAAATTTAAGAGGGCCATGGTGTGGATTTGAGTAAAGTTGAGAAGTTTGGGAAACCGAGTGAGTGAAGATTACACTTATGGAAGTCACTCACCTTGTGATGTCTTCTGATCAATAGATTAAAAGGATGCATTAAATAAAGGACCAGACTCTCCTGATCGCAATTTAAACACTAAATTGGTGTTTAAATGATCTTACACCACTTAGGCTAGTTGCTATTGGCATGGCCAAGCTTTTAATTTTTTTAGTGTGTTTCATAAAATGTTTAGGACATTTGAGTGATTTTTTTTTTTTTGAATTTGTCATGTCTTTGATCTGGTTTGATGAGTTACACGCAATTTCCAATATTACTAAGTGATTTCTTCTTAAAGTTATGAGACAACTGAGTTACATTATCTTTTGCAAGGCAGAGTTTGGTCTTTTAGAGGTGATAGTGGAAAAGTTGACACAGATATGTCACTCACCCTACAGAACAGTACATGAGATTTTCACCTCATTTGGCTCCATATTCAATTCTTTCAAAGTTATTGGATCATTTTCTTCGTTCAAGAATCTCCTCCCTTCTCCTCCGTCCTCCCTTTGTCTGCTCCGTCCCAAATACCATATTTATTCTTTTTTAAATTAAATTACTAAAATTGCCACCCTCTACACGTGATTAGAGTTGGCGGCCCTCCACTTACAAAAAAGAGTAGTTTTAAATCCACCCACCAAATCTTTGAGTTCACCCACATTGAAAAACATTGAGTGCATTGAATCGGACGATGGAGATCATTTATCGTCCCAACCTTTCACACGATGGATCTTGAGATCACGGAGGCACCATTAGACGGTTGACTGCATTGAATCGGACGATGGAGATCATTTATCGTCCCAACCTTTCACAAGATATATCTTGAGATTATGGTGGCACCATCAAATAGTTGACTGCATTGAATTGGACGATGGAGGTCGTTTATCTTCCCAATCTTTCACACGATGGATCTTGAGATCATGGTGGCACCATCAGACGGTTGATTGCATTGAATCGGACGATGGAGATTGTTTATTGTCCCAACCTTTCACACAATGAATCTTGAGATCATGGTGGCACCATCAGACTGTTGGTTTTTTATTTCATGAGGTACACACCCAAAAAAATGACCTTAAAATTTATTTTAACCGTGTACGTGATGTTAAGGTCACTTTTCTGAGATGTGTGCCACGAAATAAGACATTGATCGTCTAATGATATGACTAAACGATCTTCATCGTCTGATTCAATGCAATCAATGTGTTTTAGCGTGGGTGAACTCAAAGATTCGGTAGATGGAGGCAAACGCGATTAGACAATCCAATTCCTAGAATAAAATAAAAAGATAAATTTTTTGTACATACTGATAATATGAAGTACTACACTATTATTATATAATGGTTACCATTATACCAACGATGATATGGTAGTGAATCTGATCAATTGTATAACCAGTGATTCATCAAATGATAGCAATCAATTGAATTTGAAATTTTTCTAATCCATAACTGGGCCTCAAAGCTCGGGTTCTATGAGGTAGACTAAAAGGTTGGATGGACACAATATTTTATATACAATCTAGGAAATAAGGGGGTTTTGAACTGGATCAGGTCAGATGAAGTAGGGGCTCGAGTCCGGTCGACTTTCAAAATTTTGGCCTGCCCTGACCCATTAACAACCTAATCTTCACTTATTTTTAGGGTCTAGATAGTTGAATGAGCAAGTTTTCGACACAATAGACTCTTCATAAGTTTGATATTCTCTTGATGTCGATGATGTCGATGATGGCCCAACAATGAAAATACCCAATCTGCATTATGAGTTATGACGTCACTTTTAGTAAACTCCACTTGGATACAACAAAGCTGGAGGATAAACCGATAAAATTGGCCTTGTTTGGCAACACAGGTTCTAAGGGTCGGCCAATACCAAAAAAAAAAATTGTATCGATAAGTATCGGTCAATACCAATTGGTCTTTCATTTGATGGACCTTAAATCATATAGGAAATTGGAGGGACAGGTATTTTGAGTGGAACATGTAGATTGAAGGTTTTCTTTTAAAGAATAATTGCATCGTTTGCCACAAATCCTCCATTGGTTGAGTATTCATCCAAATGATGGCATACTTTAATGGGGAATCACCCATCTGATGAGTCTTGAATCTGATGGGTGAATGAAGGGTCTTTTAGAAGAGTACCTTTAAATCCACCCACTGAATCTTTAAGTTCAAGCACGTTGAAACACGTTGATTGAATTGAAATCGAACGATGGGGATCATTTATCCTCCCAATCTTTTACACGATGGATCTTGAGATCATGATCGTACCATCAAACGGTCAATGTTTTATTTCACGTGACACACATCTCAGAAAAGTGACCTTAATATCACGTGCATGCTTAAAATTGATATTAAGGTCACTTTTATGGGTGTATACCACATGAAATAAAAAATAGATCATCTGATGGTACACCCATGATCTAAAGATTGATCTTATGAAAGATTGGGATGATAAACAATCTCCATCGTTTGATTCAATCTAGTCGATGTGTTTCAGCATGGGTGAACTAAAAGATTTTGTGGGTGGATTTAAATGTACTCCTTTTAGAATAGTGGTAAATTATAATGGCATGACTTGTAAATAAAGGTGAATGAAGGGTCTTTTAGAATGGTGATAAACTTTAATGGCATGACTTGTAAATATAGATGAATGAAAGGCCTTTTAGAATGGTGGTATTTTTAAAATATTGCTTTCATTAAGGGCAAAATAAACTTTCCGTACAAAAACTCACGGCTTGTTAACGGCAGGATAACGGTAGGGGGTTATATGAAACAGAAACACAAAAGTAGGGGCTACAGAATAAATACTCATAACTCAGGGAGTTTCTTATAATATTAGCATAACACTGGGGGGTATATGCAAAAAACCTATATATATATATACCAAGGTTCAAGTGGAGGTACACATGGCACCCAAAATATTCATTGGTTGCCACGTGGTGCATGGTTTAGATTAATTTTAAAAAGAGAAATTTTGAAAAAAAACTTTTTAAAAGTATAAGTCAAAGTTTGACTAATTTCAGTGGTCTACATTTCACCGCTCAAAAACACACGGTGGAGATGAGTTTTCAAAATTAATTTTTTATAAAAATGATCTAAATAATGCACCCGAGGTCCATGTGGCATTAAAATAATATTTTGGATGCCACATGGACCTCCTCCACCTGAAACCTTGGAGGACGGATACCTTTTCCTATATATATATATATAATGTGTTTCCAAATAACACATTTTCCTCCATTGGAAGATGCACAAGCGTCCTCCAAAATTAAGGAAAACCTAGCAAAAAGAAATTTTGAAAACTCATCTCCACCATGTATTTTTTGAGCCTTGAAATTTAAACCATTAAAATTAGTCAAACTTCGACACAGACCTTAAAAATAAAAAATTTTATTTTTGTTTTTGGGAAATTGATCTAAGTCGTTCTCTTATGTTCCCCATCAGCCATCGCACCCAAATAATGTTTTTTATGCTACATTAATCTCCACAAGATCTTGAAGGATGATGCATGGAGGACGGAACCGGCTCCCTATATATATATATAGGAAAAGGTGTCTGTCTTTCATGAGAGAACGCTCCAATGCCACATGGACCTCGGGTGCATTGCTTAGATTATTTTTAGTTAAAATAAAATTTGAAAACTCATCTCCACCATGTGTTTTTTGAGCCGTAAAATGTAGACCATTGAAATTAGTCAAACATTAACTTATGCTTTCAAAAAAAAAAAATTGAAATTTCTTTTTTTTAAATTAATCTAAATCATCCATCCATCCTCCAAGGACAAGTGCCAACCAAAGAGTGTTTTGGGTGTCATGTGTACCTTCATGTGGACCTTGGAGGATGGTGATCGTCCTCCTATAGAGGACTGAACCAGCTCCTATATACATACATATATATATATATATATATATATATATATATATATATATATATATATATATATATATATATATATATATACGGATTTTCGATATGTATCGTCCTGAACTTCAGGACGATACGTATCGCGTATCGTCCGATACATTGAATGTATCAGTTCAATACATTTTTTTTTTTTTCAAAAAATCAAAAAAATCAAATTATCGTCTGTATCGTTCATATCGTTTGTATCGTTCGATATGTATCGCATATCGTTCGATACGTATCGCGTATCGGCGATACATTGAATGTATCGTTTTGATACATTTTTTTTTTTCAAAAAATTTAAAATCAAATTATCGGACGATAATTTAAAATTATCGCCTGATAATTTCAAAGTATCATCCGTATCGTCCGATACGGGTGATACATTGTCCGTATCGGACGATAATTACCTTATTTTTTAGGGGGTACGATACATAAGCAATGTATCGAATGATTTTTTAACCCATGTATACTCCGAGTCAGGTGATCATTACCTCTCTCTCTCTCTCTCTTTCTCTCTCTCTCTCTATATAGAGAGAGAAAGACGTAATGATCACCTTACTCTAGTCACACGTAACTCGAGTTGAGTGATCATTACCCATATATAGTATTTTGAGAAAGATTATGGCTGTGTATGGCATAGCTCTTTGTTAGTCCGCGCCACAGCGGAGTTCACCTGCTTTAGTTGATTCCCTTCTCTTTTCTAACTCCCTGCAAATGAGGATTTACCTACTCTAGCAGCAACCTCTCTGCTCTCTACTAACTCCCTACCAGCGCAAATAATATCTACTCTGGCAAGGAGTGAGTAGAGAGGAGGGTAAAATTGCTGAACAGGTAAATCCTGCATAAAATCTTGCTATACAAGGGGTTATCAATGAGAAAGGGTACCTGCTAAAGCAGGTAGCAGGATGTTAGCAAAGAGAATGGTAACTTGCTAAAGCTGGTAAACTCTGCTATGGCAGGGGCTAGCAGAGAGCTATGCCATACGCAACCTTAAGAGTTTGTACATGATTTTCAATAGAGAAGAGAAGAGGGTCTTTACTTTCTAAATAGGATGTGTGAAGTCCTTTATCGTGTTTGTCATACACATCTTTACTACAATATATATTTTAAAAATATATATCTAAAAAAAAGTGGCTCATTATGATCTTTGTTTTTATTTTTTATAAGGTCATATGACCAGCGTCAAGGTAAAGGAATGCACTTGCAGATATGATAGTTCAGGAGCAGAGGAGTGCACTTGAGGGGGAACATACCAACTAACTTATCGAACCCATGACCACCTGGCTAGAGGAGCGTACCAATTGAGCTACCTATGATGGAGGTATGCAGCGTGGCTACCCGAGGCCATCCACAACGCCACTCAAGCCGCTTGTACTCCGCGTTGAAGCCATAGCAACTTAGTGTCTGGGGCACGCGATGTGGTGCCAGGAGGGCACGCGACATCTTGGAGCGGAGGCGACACGTCGTGTGGTACCAGGAGTGCACGCGACATGGTCATGAGTGTCTCACAACGTGGTCGCACTGTGGTCACGACACGGTCGTATGGGAAAATGATGCGGGGAGTCATGGGCGTGATGGCTAGGGACATGACACTGTGTGCCACGGGTAGGAGGTGTGTGCCATGGGGGTATGTCAAACCAAGACGTTTGAGATCCTTAGATTATTTACCCATAGATGGTGTTTGGACCATCCATGTGGGGGAGGTGTTGGATGAATGTCTTTCACCCACACAGGGCCTTGCGTCGTCAGAGGAGGTGCAAGTGTCTCCTAGGCCTGAAAGGATGGGCCTAGGACGTCAACACAGCGATGCCGTATGGCACCCAGGGTGAGGTTGAAGTATGGCTCCGGACTACACATCGCGGTGCATACAACAACTTCATGAGGGCACTTGAGGGCTGCATGGGACTCAGTAAAGCATGGCAGCATGAGGGCCAAGTATGGACATGTATTAGTAATTCAGAATGCACACGAGGTTGTCTTGGTTCGGAATGTTTGCAGGACATTTTGGTATGAGACGGTATGAGGTGCGGCATGTCATTACTATTGCAAAGTGAGGTACTTGTATAGGGCACACAAGAGTGAAGCTTGAGCAAGCCAAGCATGGCATGAAAGTGCAATCGAGCTTGTCGTAAGGGGCACAAAGCATCGGTATGATAGGTCTTAGAAAGAAGGTAACCACGATCGAGAGTTCCCGTCTTCTAGGCGAGTGGTATCAGAGTCTAATGAAAAGATATGTTGGCTTTGTTATACGCTGCAGCGAGGCACCAGGGGTTGGCGCGTCGGACCGCGCCCCCGTGACATACCGCTCACTTGGTAACCATAATTTTTAATTCATGAAAGATTGGTATAACCGAATGTGTTGTTGTTTTATACGAGGCCGTGTGGTCACATGGTATATTGGTTGCGCTTGACAATGCAAGTTCAAAGCTAGAAATCAATAAGGTATGTAGGTTACACTAGTTAAAAGTGCATAATTAAAGCTTTAGTTGCATATAAATCACATACACCCCTTTAGAATTATAGAAAAAGGTCATAAATAGAAACCTTTGAAGGGACAATTAGAAAACGAAAAAAATCATACCCTCCTTTTGAAAGAAAAAAATCATAACCTTAAACCAATTTAATATAATGGGGCTTGGTGTTTTTATGGAATGAAAGTTCCAGTATAGAACTTCAAAATTTATTCAAAAACCACATCGATGTTATTGTCAGGGCGGATCAAGATAGACCCGAGTGGAGAATTATGGGATTTTAAGGTGCCTTGGAAAGCCACTATCGTGCGAACACATGGGATCTTCTTGACACGATCAGAAAACGAAATGATCTCCGTTGGGTGTGCTTGAGCGATTTCAATGAAGTTCTCTTCCAACATGAAAAAAAGAGGAGGTAATCCTAAACCACAAGCTAATCTAAATTTCTTTCGTAATGTGGTGAACCAGAGCGGATTGCAAGATCTTGGATTCTCAGACTATAAATATACTTGGTCAAACAAACAATAGGGTAATGATCTTATTGAAGAAAGACTCGACATAGCCTTTGCAAATATCAATTGGTCACAACTTTTTCCTATGGATACTGTTTCACATCTATTTCCTCAAGATCGAATCATTTACCCATTGTAGTAACTGATATGGGAAAGAATGTGGAGTAGAGAAGGGGTTCGAAAAGATTCCATTTTGAAGCTATGTGGGCTTGGGTCGAGGAATGTGAAAGTATTATCCGAAACAATTGGAACAATCCCATTGCGTCTCTCTCAAATGGGAACTTATGTGATAAAATATCAATGGTAGCAAAGGATTTAATCATATGGAGTAGAAATACATTTGGGCACATTCATGCGAAAATCGAAAAGTTACAACAACATATCAGATTTGAAATGAGTGGGGAACAGCAGACACAAATCATTACAAGCCTAAAGAAAGAAATAGATGACCTATTGCTCAAGGAAGAAACGATGTGGAAGCAAAGATCAAAAGACTTTTGGCAAAAAGGAGATAAAAACATCAAGTTCTTTCACTCAGTTGCATCTCAAAGGAGGAAAACAAATTGGATAGTATGTCTTTTTAATGACAACGGTCAATGGCAAACTATAAGGGCTAATATTGAGAAGATTATTTACACATATTTCTCAATCTTGTTCAAGTCATCGAACCCGACACATATTGATGAGGCCATTCATAATCTTGGTGAAAAAGTGAGTGTTTAATAAAATCGGTGGCTTAGTCGTGACTTCTCCTCAACAAAGGCAGTTTGTGATGCTCTCTTGCAAATGAAACCCCTCAAATCTTCGAGACTTGATGGTATGCCCCCTCTCTTCTTTCAAAATTACTGGGATATTGTTGGCCCATCGGTTACAAACTTTGCACTTAATTATTTAAACGAAAAATTGCATAAAAACTCCTAAACTTTCAACTCAATGTCCGAGAGGCACCCGAACTTTACTAAATACAACATAACCCCCCGATGAATGAAAACCCTCCAAGACCCCTACCGTCAACGTCTGTCCCCTTCTCAACAGAAATTGTTGACGAAGCATTTTACCCTCGTTATCTGCCTACATGGAATTGCCAAAAAAATGGATGTTGACGGACGTTGACGGTAAAAAAATTGAGTTTCCGTCGAGCAGGGGACAGATGTTGATGGTATGGGGTCTAATTTGGGGGGGTTTCATCCATCAGGGGGTTATGTTGTATTTAGTAAAGTTCAGGTGCCTCTCGGACATTGAGTTGAAAGTTCAGGGGTTTATCTGAAATTTTCCCTTATTTAAATGGTAGCATGAATTTATCTCTAGTCAACTCTACCCATGTTGTTTTGATACCCAAAATTAAAAATCCAAAAAATATTTTCCAATTTTGGCCAATTAGCTTGTGCAATGTTATCTATAAAATTATTGCCAAAGCACTTGCTAATTGGCTGAAAGTGATCCTCCCAAATCTTATTTCAGAAAATCAAAGCACTTTTGTCCATGGTCGGTTAATTACTAATAATTCCCTTTTGGCCTATGAAATTGCTCATTTTTTAAAGAACAGAAGGAGTAAGAAGGGATGGTGCTCTTTAAAATTGAACATGAGTAAGGCATATGATCGAGTTGAAAGGTCCTTCCGTGAAAAAACCCTACTCAAATTCGGATTTAACCTCAAATGGGTTTCCCTTCTCTTGGGATATGTTAAAACGGCTTCTTTTGAATTTCTTATAAATAGGCAACTGTTAGTAAAATGTTTCCTTCTAGGGGTTTTAGGCAAGGAGACCCCCTCTCCCCTTACCTATTCATCCTTTGTGCCGAAGTGTTTTCCAATCTCATTACGTCTAGAGTCCAAAATAAGAAAATTTTTTGTATTTGTGTGTGTAAGAGGGATTCTGCCATCTCCCACTTATTCTTTGCGGATAATAGTATCTTATATCATTCAACAAAGGAGGATGAATGTGGGGAAATTATGAACATTCTAAAAATCTATGAGGAGGCTTCGGGTCAAATAATAAATTTTGAAAATTTGAAGATCTCATTTAATCATAATGTTCAAAATAATACTCGAAAGAAGATCATAGATATTTTTCAGGTTAAGGCGACAGGTTTCAACGAAAAATACTTGGGCCTTCCTATACTTGCGGAAAGATCAAGAAGAAGGGTCTTTGAAAGTGTCAAGGAAAGAATCTGGTAAAAGCTTACGGGGTGGAAAAGTAATATTCTATCGAAGGCGGGTAAGGAAACCTTGATTAAAGCGATAGCTTAAGCAATTCCTACTTATGTTATGAGTTGCTTCAAGCTACCTTCCTCCCTTGGCAATGAGATGGCTACGATTATTGATAAATTCCGGTGGAGCTATAGGGGCAAAAGTAGAGGTATTCATTGGAAAGCGTGGAATGTCATGTGCAGACCAAAGTTGTGTGGTGGAATGGGCTTCAAGGATCTTTCTGCTTTTAGTCCCGCAATGCTAGCAAAACAAATTTGGAGACTTCTAAAGAACCCGGGTTCCATTATTGGACAAGTCTTTAAAGCTAAATATTATCCTAATGGTAGTCTTTTTGAATCGAGGTCGAGTGGAAATGTTTCATTGACATGGGCTAGTATCATGTCGACTAAGAATCTTATTGAAAAAGGCTTAATATGGAGGGTGGGAAATGGAAATTCCGTCAAAGTAAGCACTCCATATGGAGGGTTTGGAAAGACAGGTGGATTCCATACGAATCTCCGTCAAAGTAATCACTCCATATGACAACAATGGTGATAAGAGGGTGGAGGAGTTCATTCTACAAAACCCTAGACGCTGGGATGAAGAGAAAATTAGGGATTGTTTTGTTGATGCGGATATAAAGGAGATTCTCCAAATACTTTTCCCTAATTCCCATTTTGGGATAAATTAGCATGGGCTTATGACAAAAAGGGGGTTTTCTCGGTTCGTAGTGCGTACCACATCGCTCGTATGGCGGTATTTGATTCTGGAGGCATTGCTTCTTCCAGCAATCCAAAGATAAATGTCTTTTGGAAGGACTTATGGGCTTCTCGGATCCCAAATAAGGTAAAGATCTTCGCATGGCATGCTTGCTCTAACATAATACTGATCAAATCTCTCCTGCACAAAAAGATTTCATTTATCCCCCCAAATTGTGAATTCTATGAAAATGTCACAGAATTTGTGGAACATGCACTTTGGGGTTGCCTGAAAGCAGAATTGTGTTGGTTCTGCTCACCGATTGGAGCGCGTACTTTCCTTTCTCGATACCTCACCTTTAAGGATTAGGTTATAGAGTTATACACTTCAATGGGTAAAGAATCCTTAGAAGGTTTTTTTATTGTGGCTTGGGCAATATAGAATGAGAGGAATCAGATTATTCATGGAGAAAAACCTAAAGAACCGACCAATATAGTTGCCTCGACTTTCCGCAATCTCACTGAATTTCAAGTGGCTAATGTAAAGGTTTCAAATAGTACTCAGAACCCTATTCCCCAACATAATGTTGCATTGTCTCCCCCACCACCTGATGTGTACAAAGTTAATTTTGATGGATCATGGAATGTAAAGTTGGGATCAACGAGCACTGTTGTGATTATCTGAAACTATTCAGGTGTGGTTGTAGGATCTATGGCTAAAGGCTTCTCAAACATCTCCTCGGTGGACCACTGTGAAGCTTGAGCATGTACGGAAGCAGTTACTTTTGCCGCTCAAATGGGTTTCTCAAAAATTATTTTTGAAGGTGATTCATCTTGGGTGCTAAATGCAGTGTTTAATCTACAAGCTGATGATTCGAACCTCTCTATTATGTTTGAAGACATTAAAATTGTTGCTAGATGTTTCTCTGATTATTCTTGGTCGCTTGTAAAACGATCCGCAAATAGTGTAGCGGATGTTCTAGCTAAGATCAGTTGCTCTTACAATTGTAATGAGGTTTGGATTGAGGAGGCCCCTCCTCAAGTTCATGACTTAATTGTTGTTGATTCTTCTTAAGAAATGAAAAGTATGTGATCTTTCAAAAAAAAAATTCGATATAATGGCTACTAGGCTCTCAATGGGCCGGATTAGAGCTGGGCTGGGGTTCAACCCCTAACCTACTCGGGCTGGGTCCCAAAATTTTCACTCCAGCCCTAACTCGAGCAGCGATGTACTCAGCCCAAGCCCGACCACAACAGGGCAGGGCCGGGCTTGGCCATTTTTTCGAGCTTTTTTCGGTTGTTTTTTTCTAATAAAATTTGGTTGGCCTATTTTTTTTAGCTATTTTTTCTAATAAAATTTGTTTGGGTTTGGGCTGTATCTTTTCTAATAAAAGTTTAAAGAAGGTTAAAATTTTAATTAAATAATTATATTAACATTATAGAGGCTCAGATACATACTTTTATTCAAATATTTCATTTTAATTTATTGCATAATGGTTATAACGGACAATGGTTAATCTCAGGTTTAAGTAAATTACATTTAATTAAAAGAAAAAAATTTATAACTTTAAAAGGAAAATTATATATATATATATATATATATATATATATATATATATATATATATATATATATATATATATATGGAAAAGGGATCCGTCCTCCATGGGAGGACGGTCACCGTCCTCCGACCTTCCACGTGGAGCTCCACGTGGCACCCAAAATAGGGTTTCGATGCCACGTGGACCTTGGGTGCATTGCTTAGATCATCTTTGAAAATAAATAAAATTAAAAACTCATCTCTACCGTGTATTTTTTGAATCGTGAAATGTGGACCAATGAAAATCGTCAAACTTTGACTTATGGGTTTAAAAAAAAAATTTCAATTTTTTTTTTAATATTGATCTAAACTGTCCACCTGTGCTCCACGTGGCACCCAAAAAGTGTTTTAGGTGCCACGTGGATCTTAGAGGACGGTCACGGTCCTCCATTGGAGGACCTAACCGGCTCCATATATATATATATATATATATATATATATATATATATATATACCATAATATAAAAAGGAAAGCTAGAGGACAAAATTCGGTTCTATTGGTCTTTGGATTCTATTGCTACAAGACAAAATCAATGGTTTATGTTAGCAAATCCTAAAAAATCAAAGCAATTTATTATTGGGTTTCCGATTTATGTTAGCAAATCGTCAAAAAGGAAAGCAAAAAAAGACTGAATCCCCCCTTCTATTTTTGGGTTCTATAGACAAAATTCTCCCGTTTTCACTGTTTTGGTTTTTGGTTTCTTTAAATCCACCCACCGAATCGTTGAGTTCACCCACACTGAAACACATGGGCTGCGTTGAATCAGACGATGGACATCATTTATCCTCCCAATCTTTCGCATGATAGATCTTGAGATCATGAGAGTACTATCAGACTATCAGTGTATTATTTCATATAGCACACATCTTAGAAAAAGTGACCTTAACATCACGTGCATGCTCTTTTTTTTTTTCTTTTTTTTGGAGATGAACATCACGTGACGCTCAAAATTTATTTTAAGGTCACTTTTTTAGGGTGTCACATAAATTTCCACTGAAATTTCTGTGCCCTATGATTTTTTTTTAAAACCTAAAATTATCGACCGATAATTTGAAATTATCGGCCAATATAATAAGATCAGGCAATCAGTTCAAATTATTGGCCGATAATTTTGGATTTTTTTTTCAGCCGATAATTTTAAATTTTTAAAAAAAGAAAATTTGGGCACCAAAATTTTGACATGGACCACAAGATATCGACCAAAATTTCGTCCGGGATTTTCGGCCGATATCCCAAAATTTTTGATCAAAAGTCATGACCTTCAAATTCTCGATTGATAATTTGAAGTTATCGGCCGATAATTTCTAATCATCAAATTATCGGCCGAAATCTTGTGGTCTAGGCAGAAATTTCGGTGCCCAAATTTTCTTTTTAAAAAAACCCAAAATTATCAGCCGCTAATTTGAAGTTATCAGCCAAAATTTTGATCCATGACCCCAACTAAAACAAAGTATTTGTCGTTTGGGATCGAGGTGTCAAACTCGATATCGGGCATTGGTCCATGGAGGACCGATACGAATTAGCCGATACGTGTCGGCCCTTGTGAAAAAAAAAAAAAAATCAAGGTCTTGGCGCAAACCGATACACATCGGCCGATACGGGCTTGTATCAGCCGATACAAATACCGAGTTGGAGGACCGAGAAGCATCAGAACCGATACGTATTGGTTTGCTGAAAAACCGATACGTATCGCCCATGGATCAAAATTTGACGATACGTATCCGTAGCGGAGGTCACCGATACGGTACATTCACCGTATCGGTTAAATCGGTTAAATGTATGTAAAGTACCGAACGATACATTGAATGAATGTATCGTTCGGTACTGTCCGATACCAATACGTATCGGACGATATGTACCGATTTTGGCCTGGGACGATACGTACCAGTTTTCCGGCATTTTGATCCATGGTATCGCCGTTATGTACCAGTATCGCTCAAGATGTCATACCTTACAACATGGATCAAAATTTCAGCTGAAAAAAATTGGTTTTGAACCCCACCGAAATGTCGAGATTTTGGCTGAAAATCTCGGACGATATTTCAGCCAAAATCTTATGGTCCAAGCCGAAATTTCGATGCCTAATTTTTTTAAAAAAAAATCCCACAATTATCAGCCGATAATTTGAAGTTATCGGCCGATAACTTCAAATTATTGATCGGTATCGGTATCGGTTGATACGAGTTCGTATCGGCCGTCTCACATCGGGCATCGGCTGATACATATCGGTTTGCACCGAGACCTTGCGTTTTTATTTATTTTAAAAAAGAGCCAATACGTATTAGCCAATTCGTATCGGTCCTCCATGGACCGATACCCAATACCGATACCGAGTTTGCCACATTCATCCCAAACGATAAAGACTTCATTTTAGTTGGGGTCAAGGATCAAAATTTCAGCCGAAACGCATCAGTTTCAGACCCCACCGAAACAAAATCCCGAAATTTTCGGTCAAAAATCACGGCCTTCAAATCCTCGACTGATAATTTGAAGTTATCAGTCGATAATTTGCTAATCACCAAATTATTGGCCAATATTTTGAAGTCTGATAATTTTTTGTTTTAAAAAAAAAAAAAAAAAAAAAAAAAAAGTATGAGCACCAAAACTTCGACCTGACGCACCACTTTTCGACCGAAATTTCGTCCGGGATGTTTAGCTGAAATCCCGAAATTTCGGTGAACATACCGGATTCGATTTGTTGGCCAAAATATTGGCCAATATTTTGAAGACCGATAATTTTTTGTTTTAAAACAAAACAAAAAAAAAAAGGATAAGCACCGAAACTTCGGCCTGGCCCACCACATTTCGGCTGAAATTCCGTCCAAGATGTTCAGCCAAAATCCCGAAATTTCAGTGAGCATACCAGATTCGATTTCAGTCCCAACCAAATCGAAATTTCTTTGCCCAATGATTTATTTTTTAAATGCAAAAAATATTTTCAAAATTTACATTGTAACGATTCATTTTCCAAATAAACGGCTCTCATGTGCATCGCAAGTGCAGGGTCCACTAGTATATATATATAGGGCAATGGTCAAGTCCTATCAAGTAGAACCGGATTTCCAGTCCTACCTCATTTGTTGCCCTTGGAAATAGGAGAATCTTGACTTTTTTGGTTTTCACTTTTTATAGTATGACGTGCTCAAGATTCTATTATTTCCAAGGGTAGCAGATGGGGTAGGACTGAAAATTCGGTTCTACTTGGTTGGACCTAACCATTGGCCCGGATATATATATATATATATATATATATATATATATATATATATATATATATATATATATATATATCCGGGCCGGGTGTTGGAAGTCGGAACCCTCAACCCTAGCCCGGCCCGGATTGATTCGGGTTGCAACATATTTAACCTGATCTGAATACAAGGCCGAGTTTACTTGATAAAAAGTACCACTTTTTTCGGGATGGATTTGCTTGACAAAAAATATCACTTTTTTTGAGACGAATTTGCTTGACAGAAAGTACTATTTTTTTCAGGCCGGGTGCTGGCTAAAATCCGGCCATGCCCCGCCCATTAGGGCTCCTATTAGCTAATAAGTAGTGAATATTATCATTGGCCTTTGTTTTACTAGTCTATTTTAGACTATTAACTTAGCTCAAACCCGTGTGAAGGAGTCGTCTTTTTAAACTATTCACTTGGAGCTGTCATTATTTTTTAGTTCTGGTTCAATGCTCCTATGGTCACCTAGGGCTGCTATAAGGTTACAATGGTTTTTTACCTAAACGGGCTTGCACTGGCCACTCTTGCTGGCAAATTTGCACCGGTCAATATGCACACTATAAAACCGTTTATCTTAAAGTAGACATTTTACCAGGTTGCTATAGCGATTGAGCACCATATGCCATTTTCAAAAGAAAAAGACACTGTTTTTTATGGGTTTTGAAAACGTGAGAGGGTCGTATCAAAACAAATTTAAAAAAAACGTGGAAAGGTAGTGCGTAGGTGATCTCTATAATACCAATTCATATATAAACCAAGTTTGTCTATCCAAGCAAAGGCTTTCAGTAGCCAATCCAGGTCATACAAAGACCTAACTAGGCTAGCACGAAATTATTGAGTCAAGCCAAAGTGGAGCTCATTATAAAAAATAAATAATAAAAAGCCAAAGTGGGTTTGGTTCAAGCCTTTCCATCGATCTAATGTAAATCATTTGTACAAAGTAGTATAAGATAGAGTGTTTTCATGATATTGGAGTCGTATTCGAATTACACTCATGACATCTATTAGACTACTAATAATTTTAGCATCTATATATAATTTATATATACATCAAATTAATATAAAAATTACTTTCTTAACTAGAGATTTAAAAAAAGATATATATATGGATCAATTGAAAAATATATAGAATCAAGAAAAAGGCATATAGTATGTAAACTAGTGAAATCACTATATGCCTTAAAACAAGTATCACTATATGCCTTAAAACAAGTATCAAAACAATGACATAATAAATTTGATAAAAAATAAAAAATTTTGACTTTAAACCAAATGAAAACAATAGATGCATATATAGTAAGTTTATACAAAATAGAGAAGCTAGTTATTTTATCATTATATATAGATGATATGTTGATCTTTGGTACACATCTTGATTTTATGATAGAAACTAAAAAGTATTTAAAATCAAATTTTGATACGAAAGATATGAGAGAAGCGGATGTTTTTCTTAGAGTTAAAATAATAAGAAAAGATAAAAATATCTCATTATCCGAATAACATTATATTTAAAAAAATTTAAGAAAATTTAATATATTTGATTGTTCACCTTCTCTTACCTCAAGTGATCCAAATAAGAAATTCTACTAAAGCAGAAACTCAACTAAAATATTCTATAATCATTGGAAGTCTTATGTACCTAATGAAGTTTACTAGACCCGATATAACATTTATAGTTGGGGTATTGAATAGATTTACTAGCAGAGTCAAAAGTTCAGGTCAAAATATTGGAAAGCTATTCGTAGAGTATTGAGATACTTGAAAGGAACTATGGATTATAATTTATAATATAGTGGCAAACCTAAACTTTTAAAGGGATTCACTGACGCTACTTGGATTTCTGACTCCTCTGATTCAAAATTTATTAGCAAATGAAGTTTTATTTTAGCAGGAGCAGTATCACGGGGTTCTAAAAAAACAAACATGTCTCTTTGATTTAAATATGAAATCAGAGTATATAACAGTGTTTGCGAGATCAAAAGAGGCAGAATGGCTTCGAAACTTCATAAGACATTTTTTTGACTCAACATATATATGTAATTAATATTTATTATGACAATAAAGTTGTTTTAAGGAATTCAAGTAATAAGAAATATAAAGGAAAATTAAGGCATATAGGCCTTAGATGTAACATCATTCAACAGATGTTGAGTGATGGAGTGTTCATATTTGGCTATATACCAACTTTTGAGATACTTAGGGAAGCACTACCCAGAGATACAGTGAAAAACATTAAGGGGATGGGTCTAAAACCGATATTTTTAAAGGCACAGTAGTTGAACTTTGACTTAGTAAAGTTAGAGATCCCAAATCCTAAATTCAACAATATAAGAAACTACTTTGTGACATTTGAAAGTGTAGAAAAGTATATTACCTATTGGCTATCCCTACGGTGTTAAATCTCGTGCACATCTCTTGTAACGTGAAAGAATGAATTTAATTCTTAATGATTCTTTAGGCATTCATTTGCTGGGATGATAAAGTAGTTACAAGAGTACCAATGACAGATTCACCTATATGAGTATGAAAGTAAATAAATAAGATATATATATATATATATATATATATATATATATATATATATATATATATATATATATATAAGAAATAAAAAAATTAAGAAACAAAGGGAGAGAAGCTCAAGAGCCACGGGCCAAAAGGCCTAATGTCTTTAAGCCTAACGAGTGGGTGGTTTCCAATGGGTATTAAGCTCAATGGGTGCCTCCAATGGCTTTTTAAGCGGAAGAGACGCTATACAACGACTAAAATATCTTAAACAATCTTTTCACAATGTCTTTTCACATTTCTCTCTAAAGAAGTGTTTTTTTATATTTTGGTATATCTCTTCACTGTAAATTTGAAAAGATGAAATCAATTTAGGTCGCGTATGGCATAACTCTTTGCTACCCTCTGCCACAACAGAGTTCGCCTGCTTTAGTTGGTTTTCATTCTCTTTTCTAACTCCTTGCAAAGGAAGATTTACTTGCTCTAACAGCAACCTCTCTGCTTTCTACTAACACTCCCTACCAAAGTAAATAAAATTTGCTCTTATAAGGAGTGAATAGAGAGAAGGGTAAAACTACTAAACAGGTAAATCTTGCATAAAATCTTGTTATGCAAAGAGTTATCAAGGAGTAGGGGAACCTGCTAAAGCAGGTGAACTTTGCTATGGCATGGGTTAGCAGAGAGTTATGTCATACATAGCCTTAATGTCTTCACTATCATCTGAAAGGATACAATTGTTCAAAATTTTCTCTATAAATAGAGATAAGATTTCTATTAGAAAGATACAACAAAAATAATAATTTTTCTCTCTTACGTTCATATTTTCTTTATTTAAGAATCTTCTTGTGTATCAGAAAATTTATGTGACAGGTTCTTTTTCTAAAAAATGCAATCTAAAAAAGAACATACGATTCTTGATAAAATCAGACTATGTTGTATCCTAAAGGCAAATTCGTTAAGAATCCAATTGCATCTTCATTTATCCGACAAAGTGGGGGCATCTATTATCTTTAAGACAACATAATAATTGCGTACCTCAAAGCTATTTTTCAACACCATTTATATCAACAGAGGATGCCTAAGTCGATTAATTTCAAGGCACTTCATTTTTATCATAGATAATTAAATCCACTTTTATTAGCGTAAAAAAACTCATAATCTAAGAGGTTTTATTCGAAATTAATGTACAAGTTTGTACATGGATAGAAAATAGTGTATCGAAATGATTCGATAGTACATAAATTACATAGTAATGTAGTGTATAAAATTCCATGATAAGAGAATTTTGTCATGATGGGTAAACCCGCTTTGGCGTGTAAAACTTCATGACTAGGATAATTTTATTGTGATGGGAATTCCACTTTAGCAAGCAAAATCTCGCGATTGAGATAAGTTTTATCATGCTAGGTAAATCTACTTTGGCGTGCAAAACCTCATGACCTGGATATGTTTTGTTGTGATGAAAAAATCCACTTTGACATATAAAACCCCACGACCGAGATATGTTCATAATGGATAAATCTTATAATGCCAAAGATTGATAAATTTGGGTATCCATCTCAAAACTAATTGGCTATGAGTGGAGGGACCCAGGATATTATAAGGGGAGAGACAAGGCTATAATTTACTTGATGTGGGACTAAACTTCAATATGCCCTCGCACGTGTTGGCTGGACTGTGTCAAATCACGTAGATAATTGAATTGGGTGACGTGGAGTGGAGAAAGGTCTGCACTAATACCATGATAAATTTAGGTATCCATCTCAAAACCAATTGGCTATGAGTGGAGGGGCCCATGATATTGTAAGGGGAGAGACAAGGTTATAATTTACCAGATGTAGGACTAAACTTCAACAGACCTTAGGACATATTGATTTTGCCTCATGACCAAGTGGGAGATGCTAGTAAATGTAGCCATGAGACTTTATCATAGAGATTAAGAATCTCATCATGTATTAGTCGGTTATAAACATATATTTAATTGTGATTAATTACCAATGATTACGTGATTAAAGAGGCCCGTTTCTCTTTAAGCATTAATGAACATATCCGAGTAGTCTATATAAATGGGCTTAACATCTCATTTGAAATATGGGATGCAATATGTGGTGATAGCATTACAAGGTACCCAAGGGCACTAAAGCTAAAGATCAAGTAATAGATGCTTGTGGAAATTCACAATAAATTAAGGTGATCACCAGCCTAATGACACTTCCCTCAATGATCAAATGATGGTAGGCGATTGATCAATGGTCCAAATTTTGCGGGACCTAACAATGTTATATGCCTAACGCAACCCAATAGGATCCGACCCAACAAGATAGTGCAACTGACCCAACCCGACCTGACCCAACACACAATCAACCTGAAAACTCGACCTGACCCAATAAAAAACCCCTATATTCTATATTTTTATATATTAAATATCGGGTCAGGTCGCATTGACTGAAACCTATCTTATTAATCAACCTAATCGACACAATCCGAAGTTCGGGTTAGACATCTCATGCCCAACCCAACCCAACGGTCAAGTTTATGTCCCTGACCTACTAAAGTATTAGGTCGGGTTAAGTTAACCTATGTACGGCTCTCAACGGGTGGGTCGGGCATTTATAATTTTTTATCTAGTCAGGCCGGGTCAGCTTGAGTGCACCATTGAGTTGGGTTAGGTATCAAGTCGAACCAACTTGTTGACAGCCTTAATCAAATGGGTTCGTCCTTTGGCCACTCCTACGAATTGCACGGGTTACTCTAATGCAGTTCCTCCTTTGATCGCTCCCGTGCATCGCATGGGTTATTTTGATCACTCCCACGTATCGCACGATTTTCCGACTAGTTTTAGAAAATGAAGATACAACATATCATATAGGAGATGCTAGAATCTTTCCCAAAAACAGGTTAATCGTGCATTTCATTATGGCTATATGATTCAGAATATTATTTTGAATCATATTATTTTCAGGCATCCATTTGAAAAGATTTTAGGCTATTATACTGGAAAAAAAAGTTTTAGGTAAAAAGGATTTCACAGAAATTGAGGGTTTTAAGATATGTGAGATTTCAATATTGGCACTTATGAGATTAGTCTTGTTCTTAGTAAATTACATTACTACCCTTTTTTAAAAAGTGAGTTTTTCTTTCTTCCTCTCTGCATCTAGCAATGGTTTGACATGAAAGATCATCGGAGAAGGCAAAATAGCACCCTCAAGTCCAAAATCTCTAGCGATTAGCAGCAAAATAGAACCCATCACTCATCGTCGGTGAGTAAGATCTCTGGCGGTCGACGACAAAATAGAACCCATAGCATCTAGTGATGACTTGGCACGGAAGATCGCCGGAGTAGGCGAAACAACCCCCTCAAGTCCAAGATCTATGGTGGTCGGTGGCTAAAGAGAACCCATCGCCGGCGAGCATGTGTGGTCACTTTGGCGGTCAGCGGCAAAATAGAACTCATCACATCTAGCGATGGCTTGGCACGAAAGATCTTCGGAGCAGGCGAAATAGCCCCTTCAAGTCCAAAATCTCCGGTGGTCAGCGGCAAATAGAACACATTGCTTATCGCCGACGAGAAAGATCTCCGGTGGTCGGCGGCAAAATAGAATCATCGCTAGGGCTCTCAATGGGTCAGGCTGGGGTTCAATCCGGTCCTAACCTACACGGGCCAGGTTCCCAAAATTTTCAACCCAGCCTTAACCCGGGCTGCGATGTACTTAGCCCAAGCCCGGCCCCTACCGGGTTTGGATTTTTTTCGGATTTTTTCTGCTGTTTTTTCCTAATAAAATTTGGTTGGGCTTAAGCTTCTTTTTTTTTAATAAAAGTTTTGAAGAAAGTTAAAATTTTAATTAAACGATTATATTAACATTATAGAGGTTTGAGTGCATACTTTTATTCAAATATTTCATTTTAGTTTATTGCACAATGATTGTAACGGACAACGGTTGCTTGAAAGGACAACGATTACACAATGATTATAATGGACAACATTTGCACAATGGTTATAACGGACAATGGATATAACGGACAACGGTTAATCTTAGGGCATTTAAGTAAATTATATTTAATTAAAAAGAATTTTTTTTATAACTTTAAAAAGGATAAGTATATATATTATATCCAAGCCAGGTGCGGACCAGGTGTTGGAACACTCAACCCAAGCCCGACCCGAATCGATCCGGGTTGCAACATGTTTAGCCCGGTCCGAATATCGGGCCAGGTTTTCTTGATAGAAATACCAATTTTTTCGGGCTGGGTGCAGGCCAAAATCCGGCCCAGCCCATTGAGAGCCCTACCCATCGCATCTACCGATGACTTGGCACGGAAGATCGTCGGAGCAAGCGAAACTGCCCCCTCAAGTCCAAGATCTCCGGCAGTCGGCGGCAAAATAGAATCCATCGTTCATCGCCGACAATCAAGATTTCCGACAATCGGCGGCAAAATAGAACCCATTGCCATCGAAAAACTCATCGCGATTTGAAAATTCTCCGAAATCTTGACGGCCTCGGGATTGAAAATGAGGGTAGTGATATAATTTGCTAAGAACAAGGCTAACCCCACAAGTTCAGATATTAGAATCTCACATATCTTTGAACTCTTAATTTCTGTAAAAATCCTTTTACCTAAAACTTTTTCAATTGAAAATCCTTTTTCTATAGCCCCCTATTATGTCCCAGTTGATCCTTTTGAATTCCTTATTAGAAATTGCGATGGGATATATTTGAGAAAGAATCAATTCCATACATTTTGTTTTTGCTAGCAAATACTAATATTTATGGTTTTGGGTTTTCCATATCATTCGAGAAAGATTCTAACTAATTTTTTTGTTTATAGTCATTTCATAAAAAAGTTAATTCTCTCTCAAAACAAAAAGAGAGAATTAATAAATATTCTGTTTTAGCGAATCGCCCGTAGAGTTGAATATCTCAAGAAGCTTCACCATTTTAGCATAAGGAGATTGACTTGAATACTAGGGCGACGTCGGTGGGATGCTTAATACCAACCCCCTTAGCTCCACCATTGTCACTATTTTAAAATGGAGTCATTATTTCCACTCAAAAATTTGGCCCTTATACTGAAGTTAAAAAAAGAATTGGCATGTTAGAGACATGTGACATGTGAAAACACAATTTGGACGGTATGATTTAAAGTTCATGAATTTTTAGTGGCAAGAATAAAAAAAAATGGATAAAAATGGGTGTCCATCCATTTTTACAACTATCCATATTTATCTAGGAATTTATTGTTCATCTATCTTCTGTTTTTATGTTGGACCAAAAACACGATATTTATCATATGATTTCTTGTAATCTACTATTGAATTAGATAATAGCCTTTGACTATTTAATCACATAATGGAAAATATATTTCGTGCTAATCTTTTACACTTAATATCTTTAAATCATGTCCTTTAAATCAAACGATTTAGATGATGTTTTCATACAACAAAGATCATCAAACTTGCAAGTCTTTATTTAAAATTTAGTGCAAAGGCAAAGTTTGTGAATACAAGTAATGGCTCCCTTTAAAAATTGCATTTGCACACACATGTATGCATATATTACATAATTTTAAAAATATACTTTATTAATTGTTTGAAGATCTAATCATTGTCATTTTTTTCATCATCATCATATCCATATCCCGGGAACGGTTTTGTTAGTCCTATTTCACGACTTGTTTCCGATCACCGCAGCGCAGTTCGTTTTAAGTCCACCTCCCACTACAAACAGGTCCATTATAGCGTGTCACAGGTGCATTATAGTGTCTCACTAGCTACAGAGGCTGCAAAGCATGTATTCGAAAATCGTTATAGGTCTTATCATAGAGATTTAATTGAGTCTTTTATAGTTGAATCTTGACTTTTGCCAATCTTCCTTTCTCAACTCTCGCGAGTCGGAACGAATATGATGGCATTAGCATCATCTCCTTTTTCTTTATCAACTTTGGCGAATCGCAACAACCACGACGGTACCACCCAAGTACCAATCACATCTCATAAAAAATTTACAAAAATAAAATAAAATTGGTGACAGTGGGTATACCTTGTAAGATGTAAAAACACTGGTGATTATGTTCGCCACCATTATTTTTACATCTCATGGTGGATGCCCACTATCAGATTAAAGAAAAAAGTTGTTTGTGATGCTGGCGGTGGGGTACCCATTGTTAGGTATCACATATGACGATGGGTGCCTGCCATCATGATTTTTTCAAAAAAATAATTTGTGAGATTCATTGGTTTGCAACTCGCGGGGTTGATTGCTTCAACTGATTATAAATGGGAGTCATTACTTTGCACACGCTTTTCAAGTGATTGCACCATATTGCACTTAATTTAAAAGAAAGACTTGCAAGTTTGGCAACCTCTACTATATGAAAACACCATCTAAGCCATTTGATTTGAAGGCCATGATTTAACGATATCAATTGCAAAAGATTAGAACAAAATATATTTTTTATCATTTGATTAAATGGAGTCAAAGGCTATTATATAATTCAACAGTTGACTACAATAAATCATATGATAAGTATCGTGTTTTGCTCCAATTTATGTACCTTAGATCTATTGATCATGATCTTTAAATCAGACAACCCATATTGTATTTTTACATATCAAATGTCTCTAAAATTTCAAATTTTTCTTTATATTTGGTGCAATCACTTGAAAAGGTATGTGCAAGTAATGACTCTCTTACAAATTTGTAAGAAAAAATAATAAAAAATAAGTAACTGCTCTTATAATTTTTTGCCACATAAGTAGTGCTTTCCCTAAATAGACGTTTTCAGAGATTTCAATAGGTACTCATAGAGGTACCCTTATAATATTTGAACATTTGTTATTAGCATGCAGCATGTACAAACTTACAATGAATTTAGGACGAATAGCTCTTCGGCCGCCAACCTCAATAGATGACATCGGTCCCTAGTGCCACGTGGCGCACATTTTGCACAACCGGGCTAGTACAACAATTCATATGATATTCTGCGACTTAGAATGATTTTGATTGATCAAAGCCACATGCCATAACATGTGAGAGCTTTGTCGAGTGATTTAGTTGAAGCTAGAAACTCCCATTAATCTAAACCAAGGTTACCCAACTCGCTAAAAAGTGGTATCGAACTGCGAATCAGGTCGTTCGAACTGGTTCACTATTATTTAAGGTATCAAAAATCGGTCGATACATATCGGTCCTCCATGGCCTTATACCCAATATCGACACCGAGTTTGACACCTTGTTACTACCACCCTTTATAGATTTTTGTATAAAGGTCCAAACAAGGGAAGAAGAGACGTCGATCCTCAAACCTTACCGATCAAGCACACTCATTAATCCAAACCAAGGTTACCCAATTCACTACAAGTGGTTTCGAAATGTTCTTCCGAACCGGTTCGCTGCTACCACCCTTTAGTTTTTTCTATAAAGGTCAAAAAAAGGGAAGAAGAGGAGTCGAATGGAACAAGCACACTCATTACACCAACAACTCTACTATAGCTTTTTGGGCAATAGTCTTGTTTTTAAAAAAATAAATAACAAATGGGATTACTATCTCTCATATAAGAGAACTCATCCTACCCCTTGCGAACTGGGTTCGGCTGACTCTGGTGAACCGCAAATTCCGTACCCGAAATTGAACCCAATGAACCCGCCGCGAAGCAGGTAACATTGATCCAAACCACTATCAAGGAAACTTTCTCAATTATATATCAATTAACAGTCACAATGATAGAAACTTGTTCCAACTTTCTCAGCAAATTCAGAAAATCAGAATACATATTCAAGCAGATCTGAGGAATAAATAATTGAAAAATAAAAGAGATCCAAAGCTTGTTAATAGCCAACTACATAACTCAAAGTACACACCCTTTCAGCTGGAATCAAGGGAAATATTTCAGTTACAAGAATCTCAGTTTTCCTGTGCGAGATACGGAAGATTTGGCCTGCTCCAAATGGCACAACGCCTTTTGAGTTGCCGTCGTCCCCGAACACGATTCTGTTGCCCCTAAAGTGACTGCAAAATATAGATAAATGGTACATAGGAAAGCCAGGAGGGCTAGAGTTGTCAAGAGAAAGCAGTGACGCTGACAGAGAGCAGACCAGCTACCCAACTCATCTCGGGTCTGAAATTGCTTCCTAAAAGAAGATGAAAGAGAAAATGGATTCTGAGACCTCCTGAGTGGAGAGGTTAAAATGTCGATAACCATTATTATCACGATCTGTTCCAACCAGTAAAAAAAGCTGCATTAGCATGAAATTTTGGAATTGATTAGGGCTTGATACAATTGAGGACAATAGCAGCAGAAAAAAACAATGACAAAATGTAAGTAGATGAGTAATGCTAGAAGAAAAGTAGAAATTAATCCCCTCAGGGACTACCTGAAGTAATCAAATAAACAAAGTGTACTTCCAACTAAGGTATCGCCCGAATCAATACTCATCTACTTAAATATCTAGCAACTAGCATCATGAGGTCACACGTTCACTCCCACCTTACCCATAAAATAACAACTATCTAGCACCATGGGATTAATTAGCTGACAGGCTCTTACGGGTCCACTACTAATCCAATGTCAGCTTACCCATAAAAAATAAAAAAACTATCTAGCACCATGGGCTTAATTAGCTGACAGGCTCTTCCGGGTCCACTACTAAACTAGGGGATGGATTGAATACTAAAAAGATAATAGCAATAAAAGAGATAATAAATAAAAAGTATGGGATGATAGGAAAAGAATCTTCAGGTTTCACCTTCGAATTTGAACTTATGTCATTGAACTACCAACATGAGGAATGATGGGGATAGAAAAGGTAGACTTCTATTAAGGTTTGAAGGGCACGTTTGGGTAGGTGGAATCATTCGATCCCCCTCCCTTTTATGTAAAATCTGGCAAACGACATGGGACCACCTGAAATCAGAGCTATTATGCAAAATGCGTAAAACTCATTTCCTGCATAAATATGTTAGAAAATATCAAAATATGCCTAATCAGAGAACTCGTAAAGCAGTACAGGGCCTTCTCTTTCAATGGGCAACTCATTCAAACTCCTTGTGTACCTACCTGCCAGAGAGGTATCTTCTCTACCAGTGGAGGTACATCGTAGTCCTAAATCTGCTGAAGGGAGATTCGTCTGCCAAACCCATTTGACACAAATAAGCGTTTTGATTAGATTTTAATGCGATCTGTGTGCCATTAACATTAAAATAAAGCCCGTATAGTCAGAACTCAGCATTGTTTTTTATTGATCACATGGTTACAATGTCATTGTATTAAGCATAAACTACTTCACTACCGAGCATCATTTTGCTGTGGAGACGAAGGAGGAGGAGGGGGGAGGAAACGACACAGTGATGAGAATTATGATGCTCCTTAATGATCACGAGCATAATCAGGACTCCTTAGACCAATCCGTTGGTCACTCTTCATGGGTCTGACCTCATCTTGCACCCATCAATATCAATCTGGCATGTCATCCCTAATTGCTCTCCTCGAGTGGGAATGGGTTTCCAATATGCAGATTCGATTACCCAAACTATATAGCTCAGGTTTACCCGTCATAGGTACTGAATGGTGATGCAAACAGGAAATTAAAGAGAAAAAAAGATGTATTACGTGGCTGCGTGGCTGCAAAAACATGGATTTAATACAGAAATTAAGGATGATTTATGAAGGTTTCTGAAGGGACCCAAGAGCTGCTGTAAAATATGACATATTGGTCCAAAGAAGGGAAAAAAGGTTAAAAGGAGGTTTGTAACACAGGGGAAACAGGTCTCTAAAGGATGCCGAAAAGAGGACATTGCTGGACTGCACATCAGCTGAAAGGAGGACCAGACTACGTAATGAGAACATCTTGTTCAATGCTGGAAACAGAAGCTTAAGAACAGCTGTTAAAGAGTCCCATAATAGAGCAATTAATGGGCCGTTAAAACACTTTAAAGAGGCCTATTACAGAAGCTAAAGATATGAATTAATAAGTGACAACTTAGAGTATTACATGACTTTAAGGGGGATTTCAGAAATCTGAAATCACCAGAAAGCCTAGGTGGTTTGTATTTATTTCCTTTTTTGTTGCTATTACTTTGGTATCAATTAAAGTTGGAATAGGTTTCTTTTAATGTCTTCTTTATCGGTTTGTAGGATACTTAGTGTCCTAGTTGGTTAAAGATTCTTTAATACCAATGAATTAGCAATCAATAAAGTTAACATAGGGGAGATCTCGGCAGAGATAAGAGTTTAGAAATATTATTCGCTAGAATTCCAAGAACAAGAAACACAATAGAGCTGCAATGAGTCTGTTGACCATGGTTTGACTGTTGTAATGGATGCGTATTAGGTAGTTTAGTTTTTTGAAAGTTAATTTTATTAGGACCCTTAATATCTCATTAGAATATGACGTTCTTATTTTTATACGTGTGGCTGTAAAAACAAAATATTTAGTAGTTGATGAAAATTTTCTTCGGGGAGACGTGAGTTCTCCTTAGGATTAAGAAACCGTAGCTTAGTGATGCTTCCTGTTGCTCTCTATTGTTATTAATGTTCCGAAATCAATGTGAGTCTCCCAATTTAAGGATTTATTTTTTATATACTTCTCCTCTTTTCACTAAATCAAATAAGGTGGTCTTCTTGCATTTTTTTTTTTGATTGGTAGGTGGCCTTCTTGCATTCATCGCTCCCACTAGAGGGCGGACTTGTACTTACTACTGGAGAACAAGGTGAAGGTGATCTAGCCCGTATGCACCCTTGGATGCTCCCTGCCCCTGGAATATCCACATTCATTCATGCATCATATATCCGATCACCATTCATCCACATATCCACTAGTTTTTTTTTTCCTTTTTAGCATTTTGATAGTTCTTTTTTCTCTAAGGAATCTTGAATTGTCCCAAAGCCACAAAGGAGCTGATAACAAACTAAAATTATGATAATGCTACGTTAGAGAAAGGAAATAAACCAAACAAAAATGAAATAGATAGATAAAGTAAGATGTTAGTGGTTAGGAGTTAGTGCCTTGAAAGGCCAAGTAAGATGTTAGTGGTTAGGAGTTAGTGCCTTGAAAGGCCAAGTAAGATAGAAGATAACGAAAATAACAGCAAAGAAGTTAGAATTCAGTGTGCAGTAAATAAATCCTAAGTTATGAAAATGAAAGCAATTAAATGCCAACGAAATGGAAAAGAAGAAGTAAAAATGCAACAAGGGAAGTGGAAACTAAATCTTTATGAAATTAATGACTCCAGTGTCTGGTCCAAACCATTGGACGTCTGGTAGGATCTCTGTTACAAGGAAGGAAGGTTTTAGGCACCCCCTGCTCGCTTTAAAAGCGGTCTCGAATTTGGAGTAAATGAAAACAAAGCCTGCAAGCTAAAACTACACTAATCAGACTATTGATTCATCATTAATTCGATAAAAGAACATCTCAATCAAAAGATAAATTGATCTAAGAAAAGGCTATAACCTCCCATTAGCGAAGGTAATTAGACCTGCAAAACATGAATGCCAACGAATTTCAATAGAAGAATGGCGCTGCAATAGCCAAAAGGAGAATGATTGTTAAAAGAGATGGGGAGAAGGAGGTAGAGGGGGAATATTGTTGCAATGTATAGTGGAGGAAACAATGTTGACCTCCTAGATGTCAAATTTGATCACAAAAGGTTATGAGTAATGGTAGAATGAAGGTATTGTATGTCGTAGGCTAGGGAGACTAAGGAAGAGAAGTGAGAGGATTGGCTTTAAGCACTTAAAATAAAGATATATGATAAGTTTTACAATTTTCTAGTTATAACAATTTAATAAAAAAATTCCAAGCCGAATGGAAGGAAGCTGGAGGCTCAATTTATAAATAATGGGTGAGAGACAAGTCATTGGATGCTTAACAAGTGACGGTCCACTGGATCATCTCATGGAAAAAGACTATGGTTTTTCTTTTTGTTATTTTAAGAGTGTCATTGGTCCAAAAGAATGTGTAGAAGAGAAGAAATGTCCTTATATCTTGACACAAGCAAATAATTCACATGAACTCAAAAGAGGAAAATTAAAGCTCCTCTTTTTTTGGGAAACCCTTGAATTCTAGGAAAGTGTTAATGATCCAAGAGAGTTCCAAGTAAGATAGAATTAGGACTTCACTTCTTTAAAGAACGCTTGGATTTTAGACAAACGCCATTTATCCAAGAGAGCCTCTAAAAGAGAAAGAGCCCTTTGATTCAAGTATTCAATGGGTAATATCTCACGCAATTCTCTAAATTGAGTCTCTAGTCTCCTTCCAAAGGGCTTAAAATTTTAACTAGAATTGCTACATTTAAAATTGTAGATCTCAAGCCTACAAGTCATCTCGCCCACGTAATCCTATGAAATACTATACCTTTCTCCAATGCCCTCTTTATAACATCAAAAGATAAAATTTGGCATAAAATAGCTCGGCATTGTTCCTACACTACAGAGTGAAAATATTCTCTCGCTTCCCGTCTCCTTTTACTTTTTTTGTAAAATAATTTTTTCCCTTCTGCTTATTGCCTATCGAAGCACAATTATTCTATCGAAATTCATCGCCATTAGTGTGGTGCTTCGAAGGTCCAACTGTTTTGAGGCAACAGAATATTACAAGTTTATAACATTTTTCTTATTTGGATGCGTAAATTTTTCCTTTAATTGTGCTATTATTCCTCTCAAATTGATGATGATATAACAGTTCGATTAGTGGAATTTCCGTCTATGAGCTTTGTTTCATCAAACTCGAGGCCACTTCCAAAAGCGGATAAGAAGGGTGCCTAACACATTCCCTCTACATAAACATAACACTAGAGTCATTTATTTGATAATTTGTGACACGGATCACCAACATAGAAGCATTACGTGGAGATTCCAAAACAAATAGTGTAGGCCAAAAGGCCTACATCTACACATGGGTTTTCTTTATTAAAAAAAATGCCAAATAATCCTTGAGAAGAAGAATAAGGAAAAACCACATAACTATCCTATACCACCTATTTGAAAGCCATTTACATGACCACACCTTCAAATGGGGACCTTTTAACAAGAAGATTAATAGAAATGAAACCAAACCCAAAACACCAATCCATCCCCTTCAAAAAAAAAAACAATCCGTCAATTAACAGTTATTTTGCTTACCAACTGAATCAAGAAATTATTACACAATTATAATTGTCCGATCAATGAGATATTTGGGCCATGGGCCATGGTCCATCAGACTGGTGACCCCTAAATCTGGAAGGTCTGATCCCCAATTGATAATAGAGACGATGGGCGATAGCCATTATAATCTTTGATGGTGTCTGCTACGATCCCTCTCGATTGTAACGCAATAATGAAAGTAAATCATATAAAAGTAACAATAAAGAGATATAAAATGAGTAATTGATTAAAAGATTGAATGGGTCATGATCCTTTCGAGTGGATCAAACTCTTGCGATCCTATCGAGTGGATCAAACTCCTAGTGATCTTTTCGAGTAGATCAAACTCATTTTCCTTCAACCATCCTCCCTTCCCCTTCCCTAATTACATCCCACATACTTATATCCTACAACACATTAACCACCCAAGTAGTTACATAACCCACTTAATAACTACCAAACTAATTCGGTGTACAACACATATGCACATACCATAGTTGCTAGGCGTTGGTATGGAATACTAGTACAGGTACTGGTACGTTTAAATAAAAAAAGTTTTGGGTAGGTTTTTGGTACGACCATGGAACGCTATAGAGACGAAATAGATACAATATATGAACGAAAATAGAAACGAAATCGATGCGTTATAGGTACGTTATAGATACGATATACATACGAGATGGATTCTTCATAGAAACGTTCTTGGTGAGATATAGATGCGAAATGAATATTTTGGACAGTGTGAATTGGTGTAACATTGGTACTTTTTGTAACTATATATGATAATTATATTTTATATGCAATTATTAATGTTTATATTTTTTATAACAATGTTATCATTTTACTCTTAACCTAATGAGAGAGGCGCTAAACACCAGCATAATTGGTTAACTACATTCAAACTACCATTCAATAAGCTCACAAAATAAAAGAAATAAGGCTACGTTTGGGAACATGAATTTGCATTTGAGAATTTGGATTTGAGTCCTCTAAATCCAAATACATTGTTTGGATGATCAGCATTTGGGATTGAATTTGGATTTGACAAATCCCATGTCATTTGGAATCCATCCCGACAGTGTAAAATCATGGATTTCTAAATAACGCCTCCTTCACGTTATTTCAAAACCTCCCGACATATGGTGCGCTCTTATCTCTCGCTCTCTCTCGTCTCTTCCATTTTCCTCTGAAAAAATTAGGGTTTGAAAGTCAACGATTCAGATAGAACAAGTCTTATTGAATGAAACCAGCATTCTAAAGCTGGTTACGGCAAATTTTTTATCATTAGAAGTTAGGGTTTCCAACCGACGATTCTGATCGAATGAAACTATCGAATTTCGATCGTTCGTCGACGATTCTCATCGAACGAAACCGGGGTTTCTGAAGCCAGTTGCAGCAGATTCTGATCATAAGGAGCTAGGGCTTCTAAAGACAACATCAGATTTCGATCGCTTAAAGCTAGGGTTTCCAACCGACGATTCTAATCAAATGAAACTATCGAATTTCGATCGTTCACCGACGATTCTCATCGCACGAAACAAGGGTTTCTGAAGGCAGTTGGGGCAGATTCTGATCATTCAGAGCTAGGGCTTCTAAAGGCGACATCGGATTTCGATCGCTTCAAGCTAGGGTTTCCGGACGACTATTCTGATCTTCTTCTTCGATCTTCGAATTCCTCCAGGTCTATAATTACTTGGTGCTTCTTCTTGGATCTTCTTTCCTGTAATGTATTTTTTATTTTGATATTGGGTATCATGATTATTTAGTGGAAATGCCGATGCTACAAGCTGGATATTGGTGCCTTTAGATTGATCTCTATCAATCTGATGTGTCTTATGTTGGATTCTCAAATGTAGATTAAGCTATTGACGGGGAACGTCAAGAAAAAAAAAAATTACTGTTCACGATGAACAGTGACGGACGTCCGTGATGAACAGTGTGAGCGTCAAGTGGAAACACCGACGGACGTCGTGATTTTGCCCTTCAGCGTCGTAGGTCACGGACGTCTGAACACTACGGACGTCCGTGACGTGGATCAAGCTTCCGAATTATGAGTTTTTTTTTTGCGAAAACTTGCCTTTTTTGTGTTTTATTTCTATTAGAACTCTTTATTTTGAATTTTATTTATTGGTGGCCTATATATAGAGGCTTGTAAAGACTTTTTAATTAGTTATTGAATATTTTGAATGCTTTTATGCTTGAATATTCTTTGCCTGAGATGGGTTTGGTGTGAGGCCAAGGGAGTGATTCCTAAAAGCCATTGTTATCTTCTCTATTATATTGGTTTTCTCTCGATCTGTGTTTGCTTCCCCTACACCGTAGCCTAATTGTTTCCTTTCGATCCCAAAACCCTAAACCTATTTGAAACCCTAAATCAAACATAGTCAACACCCTTTTTCCAAACCATAAACCGATCCGAAAACCATAAACCTGTTACAAAACCAAAACCTATTACAAACCCATAACCTAATTCCGCCACCCTGGTTCAAATCGTGAATCTACATCGGATCGAAGACGAGCGCCTAAGCCTGGAAAAGCTAGAGTTCTATCTCTAGGCCGATCTCGCCTCAAATCTAATAGTACTCGCGCATCGGACTGGACCCTAACTGGATCTCGTGTGATCTACCAACCTAAATTCTCTGAACCCTAAGGTATTTAAGATAGTTTTGAGATTACGCTTGATTAAATTCTAATTAATTTCGGCAAATCGCATTAAAATCATATTCCGCATTTTAGGGTTGTCGTCCCGCGTCAGTTTTGGAATCAGAGCCCTAGGTTTTCTAGGTTAGGGCATTTTATTTGTCATATTTATTTTATTGCATTATTTTTTTTGTTTGTGAGTCCATATTGCATGCCATATTAGAACCATAATAGACCTTGTGATCACCATGGCTTCGGATGAGGTTCTTAATACTCTTAGAGCTATGCGAGAAGAATTGGGTGCAATTAGTGCACGTTTGAATACCATTGAGCAAGCCCAAACATCCCTAGGAGTTGGTAATGATAGATTACGTGATCGAATCAACCAACTGGAAGCGATGGATGGGCTGGAAAATCAGCACCAAGAGCGTGAATGTCCCCACTTGGAACGTAATGGTCGCCAAGACAACCGGAACCGTAGGGATCATCGTAGAGATGACTATGACCCCGAAGTTCAACTCCTTAAGAATGTCCGAGTTGAGATTCCGACTTTCAATGGAAGAATGGACCCTACAGTCTTCCTCGATTGGCTTTCTGACATGGACCAACACTTTGATTGGTATGCCATGAATGACGACCGTTGCATTAGACTCGCAAAAATGAAGTTGGTTGGCCAAGCTCGGCTTTTCTAACTCAATGTTGAGCGCATTAGGGTAAACGCGGGTTGTCCTCCCATTACCCGTTGGGACGACATGAAGGAACGACTTACTGAGAAGTATGTTCCTTTATCATACCACCAACGCCTCCTCGACCAGTGGCAAAACTTACGCCAAGGTGGTATGTCCGTGACCGATTACATTGCCAAATTCGAAGAATTCATGATAAGGGCAAAAGTATCGAAAGACCCTGAAATCACTCTCTCTAGATTCCACACTGGATTGCGACTTGATTTGCAGAAAGAGTTGATTTCTCACCCTGTAGAAACTCTTGAAAGATGTTATGCCGTTGTGCAAGATCTCGAACGGTATTTGAAAACTACAGTGGTGAAGAGGACCGAGTCCCAATATAGTAACCAACGATCCAGTGAGGGACGATTCAATCCTCCTCCCAAACCTACGCAACCTGCCCCTACCAATTCTAGGTTTGAAAAGGGAAAAGGTGTAGGCGGAGAATCCTCAAGGGTTAATTCTCAAGTAAAATGCTATAAATGCCATGGGATGGGACACTTTGTCACCAATGCCCTCTGAAAAAAGAACCCCAAAGGACTCTCTTCATTGAGGGAGAGGAGGATGATGATGAGGTAGTGGTTGAAGAGGAAGTATTTGAACCGGTTAGCACACCCAGTGATGAAGAGGGTGATGTTATTGGTCATGCTTTAGTTGTGAGGTGTGCTCTTGCACAGCCTCAACGGGATGAAAAGGATGACTGGCGTAGGGAAAACATCTTCCACACCTATGCCAGATTTGGTGAAAAGAATTGTAGGGTCATCGTGGATAACGATAGTTGCACAAATGTTATATCCACTCATGCCGTACGCCGCTTAGGGCTTACACCCGAAGCCCACCCGAGACCATATAAAGTCGCATGGGTCAATTCTTCATCCATTCGGGTGTCGGAAATTCGATTCTTAGGTTCTTATTCGGACACCTTATGGTGCGATGTGGTGCCGATGGATGTGGGCCATATCATTTTGGGAAGGCTGTGGCTCTACGACATGGACGTAACTCTTTCTAGTCGAACAAACATATGCACGTTCATGCACAAGGGCAAAAAGATCACTTTACACCCTTTGCCTCCCAAAACACCATCGACTAACACCGTCGAAAAGAAGGGCGAGTCTTCTAAATCGATTAATATTGTGAGCCCTTCTGAGTTCGAGAAAGCATCGAAAGATGAGAGCGTGGTGTACGTAGTTGTCACCGTAGAGAGTGCTCCCGAGTCGGTGAGCGAGTGTTCCCAGGAGGTTGAGCCGATTTTAAAAGAGTTTACGGATGTCTTCCCTGAAGACTTACCAAACGAACTCCCTCCTTTGCGTGATATCCAACACACAATAGACTTGGTTCCCGGATCTACCTTACCGAACCTGCCCCACTATAGGTTGAATCCGGTTGAGCATGCCGAGTTAATTCGGCAAGTTAATGAGCTCCTTCAGAAGGGGTTCATCCAAGAGAGTTTGAGCCCGTGTGCCGTACCTGCCCTACTCACTCCTAAGAAAGATGGTACGTGGCACATGTGTGTGGATAGCCGTGCGATCAATAAGATTACCGTTAAGTATCGGTTTCCCATACCAAGGCTCGATGATATGCTCGACATGATGGTTGGTGCCACTATCTTTTCAAAGATAGACCTTAAAAGTGGCTACCATCAAGTCCGCATCTGCCCCGATGATGAGTGGAAAACCGCCTTTAAGACTAAGGATGGTCTTTACGAGTGGATGGTCATGCCTTTTGGGCTTTCTAATGCCCCGAGTACTTTCATGCGACTCATGACCCAAGTGTTGAGGCCGTTTCTAGGCAAATTCCTTGTTATTATTTATTTCGATGACATCTTGATCTATAGTCACGACAAGGATCAACACTTGACCCACCTTAGGCTGGTTTGTGAAACCCTCAAGGGCGAGAAGTTGTTTGCCAATCTCAAGAAGTGCACTTTCATGCAGCATTCCGTTGTCTTCTTGGGATTCATTATCTCGGCCAATGGAATGGTCATGACCACGAAAAGGTGAGAGCCATTGTGGAGTGGCCCGAACCAAAGAACATACACAATGTCCGCAGCTTCCATGGCTTGGCTACTTTCTATCGTCGCTTCATCAGAAGCTTTAGCACCATTATGGCCCCAATTACAGATTGCATGAAAAAAGGGGATTTTAAATGGGGCAAAGCGGCGACAAAAGCCTTTGCCGAGATCAAACAACGAATGAGTAGCGCTTATCATGCGACTTTTCCAAAGTCTTTGAAGTTGCATGTGACGCATCGGGTGTAGGCATAGGAGTGTTTAGCCAAGAGGGTCACCCTGTGGCCTATTTTAGCGAAAAACTTAACGAGGCGAAGCAAAAATACTCCACCTATGACAAGGAATTCTATGCGGTCGTTCGATCTCTTTGGTATTGGAAACATTACCTTAGACCGCAGGAATTTGTGTTGTTCTCTGACCATGAAGCCTTACGCTTTCTTGCTTCACAGAAGAAGTTGAACCCAAGGCACGCGAAGTGGGTGGAGTACCTTCAAGGGTTCACATTCGTGTTAAAGCATAAGGCTGGTGCTGAAAATAGGGCCGCTGATGCACTTAGTCGGCGAGTGGTGACTTTGCGCACAATGAGCACCGAGGTCGTCGGGTTCGAAAAGTTAAAGGATGAGTACCCCGAGTGCCCAGATTTTGGGGTTGAGTACACTGCTCTCCTTAGTAACCCGATCAGCACACACTCTGTATACACCATCCAGGATGGGTACTTGTTTAAAGGCAATCGCCTTTGCATCCCTCGCACTTCATTGCGTGACTTTCTCATTTGGGAGTTACATGCTGGAGGGATGACCGGACATTTCGGGCGTAATAAAACTGTTGCGTTCGTAGAGGATTGATTCTTTTGGCCTAGCCTGATGAGAGATGTCGCTCGGGTTGTCAAACATTGTCGTACTTGCCAAGTGTCAAAACAGACTAAACAAAATACCGGCTTGTACACTCCTTTACCCGTGCCACACACACCGTGGCAAGACCTCTCTATGGATTTCGTGCTTGGACTTCCTAAGACCCCTAGGAAGCACAACTCTATCTATGTCGTAGTGGACCGATTTTCCAAAATTGCCCACTTCATTCCTTGTTCCAAAACCTCCGATGCATCTCATATTGCTAAACTATTTTTCGCGGAGGTAGTGCGTCTTCATGGGTTGCCCAAAACCATTGTGTCTGATAGGGATGTTAAATTCACGAGTTATTTTTGGAAGACCCTTTGGCACATGATGGGCACATTGTTCCAATTCTCAACAGCTTACCACCCTCAAACGGATGGCCAAATTGAAAGCACTAATAGGAGCCTTGGGAATCTCCTTCATAGTCTTGTCAGTGATCATGTTAGGACCTGGGATACCATCTTACCCACAGCTGAGTTTGCATATAATAATTTTGTCAATAGGTCCATAGGCATGAGTCCTTTTGAGGTAGTGCATGGTCATAGGCCTAGGACCCCATTAGATTTGATCCCCATGTCTGCATCCCATAGAGTGTCAGAGTCTGCCGATGCATTTGCATAACATATTCATAGCTTGCATGCCGAAATTAAACAGAAAATTAATTCAAGCAACAATCAATATAAATTATCTGCAGATGTTCACAGGCGTTCTAAAGAATTTAACGTGGGTGATTATGTGATGGTCCGGGTTAGGCCTGAGCGGTTCCCAGCGGGATCCGCAAAGAAGCTCCAATCTCGAGGCGCTGGGCCTTTTAGAATTTTGGCTAAGAGTGGTCCTAATGCATACGTGCTCGAGCTTCCTCCAGGTACGGGGGTTAGTTCAACGTTCAATGTGGAGGACCTGGTTCCTTACTTGGGTTTCACCCCACCTCCTGAAAACCCACTCTAGCCACCTCCTAGTCCCACCCCTAATCCAACCTTGCAACCTATACCTCTTCCTTCCCCACGTAGACAGAGATCAGATGAGATAGAAGATATAATTAACGATCATGCCGTCTCTACACAGGACGGGGGATTCCAAAAATACTTGGTTAAATGGGTCGGCAAACCGGAGTCCGAAAACACTTGGGTCCACAAGAATGAAGTTCGCCGCTTGAACCCCGACTTGCTAGACATTTACCACGAGCGCGTTTCATCGGTGATGAAACCTTTTTGGTCTAGGGGAATTGATGGCGACGCCACATACATGGACATTGGATTCGGACCACATCGTTTCTACCAGCGTCGAAAGAAGAGGAGAGGGAACCCGAGCCCGAGTACAACATGCGTGTTTCATCGGTGATGAAACATTTTGAGTGGAGGAGAATGACGGGGAACGTCAAGAAAAAAAAAAAATTACTGTTCACGATAAACAGTGACGGACGCCCGTGATGAACAGTGACGGACGTCCGTGATTTTGCCCCTTCACTGTCCGTAGGTCACAGACGTCCGTGGGGCACTACGGACGTCCGTGGACGTCGTGACGGGCTTCCGAATTATGAGTTTTTTTTTTGGCGAAAACTTGTCTTTTTTGTGTTTTATTTCTATTAGAACTCTTTATTTTAAATTTTAATTATTGGTGGTCTATATATAGAGGCTTGTAAAGACTTTTTAATTAGTTATTGAATATTTTGAATGTTTTTATGCTTGAATATTCTTTGCCTGAGATGGGTTTGGTGTGAGGCCAAGGGAGTGATTCCTAAAAGCCATTGTTATCTTCTCTATTATGTTGGTTATCTCTCGATCTGTGTTTGCTTCCCCTACACCGTAGCCTAATTGTTTCCTTTCGATCCCAAAACCCTAAACCTATTTGAAACCCTAAATCAAACATAGCCAACACCCTTTTCCAAACCATAAACCGATCCGAAAACCATAAACCTGTTACAAAACCAAAACCTATTACAAACCCATAACCTAATTCCGCCACCCTGGTTCGAACCGTGAATCTACATCGGATCGAAGACGAGCGCCTAAGCCTGGAAAAGCTAGAGTTCTATCTCTAGGCCGATCTCGCCTCAAATCTAATAGTGCTCGCGCATCGGACTGGACCCTAACTGGATCTCGTGTGATCTACCAACCTGAATTCTCTGAACCCTAAGGTATTTAAGATAATTTTGAGATTACGCTTGATTAAATTCTAATTAATTTCGGCAAATCGCATTAAAATCATATTCCGCATTTTAGGGTTGTCGTCCCGCGTCAGCTATAAATTTATTTATGGCTTCCCTGTTGCTTAGATCTTTGCTCTTATCTCTTCACATTGCAATCGTACTGTTTGATGAAAGGTCTTTTAGATGCACTTCATTTGTTTATTTTTACTAGTTTTGTGCACTACATGTTTGATTAAATGCCTCAGAATATTTTTATGCCGAGTCTAGGAAAATTATGAGTCAAACTTTATTAGCTTAGCAAATTAACTTTCACCCCCTCAATCTCAAAAGTTAGTTTAGGGACGTCATTGTTGGCTCCTTCTAAGCATGATTTTAAAATTGCATAGTATATTCAATATTGGATTTAGTAGACAGCAAATCATGGGTCCTTTTTTATTCTTTTTCCAGTTAATAAGAAATTCTAACCCTTCTGGACTTTTTGGTTTTTGTGTCATAATTTTCTATTGACCTGCACAATTGCCCATAGCTACTACCCCACACTAGCTTTCACAATCCACCACAACTACCAGATTCTTTGTTTTTTTAAGACCATTGATACATTCATATTATGCATAATATATGAAGCAAGAGTTTGCAAATTTTGACATTGCCATTATTAACATCTTTTACATATTATGTTTAAAAAAAACACAACTGATTCATTTCATATATTATTTTTAATAGAAATGTCTAGTGGCAAGACTAATTTGCATTTACAATGAAAGTGGGCAAGAGAGGAACATGAGAGGCTCGAGAAAGAGGAAACCAAAATTATAGTAATTCTTGTAAGTTTCCTTATAACGGTTGTAGGAGCATGGTATTATCAAAAGTACATGCTTAAAGAACCATCAACCAGCAGAGATGATTCTAGGAGAGCTTGGTTGAACACGTTAATCAATGGTAATGAATTTACATCAATTTAACAGTTGTGTTACCTAATCAGGGTTTAGAAGACTGTGCACCATTTTACGAGATAAGGGTGAGTTGGTGGCCTTGAGAAATGTTACAATTGAACAAATTGTTGCCCTTTTTTTACATATTCTTGCTCACAACCTGAAAAATAGCACGATCAAAACTTGTTTTGGTCGTTCAGGAGAAACAATAAGTAAACAATTTCATATAGTGTTGCAAGCAGTTCTTCAATTAGGCAAAGATTTTCTTAGATTGCATGAAACAACTCTTAATAAGGGAGAGACAGAGAATGGGGATGGTTCCAGGTACTAATTCAACTCCAAAATTACATTTATATATTTTACTTGTCTTTGCATAAGACTAATAACAATATTAATGATTTTTTGATAGAACGCCCTTGGAGCACTTGATGGGGCACACATAGAATTAACAGTTTCATTGGTAGACCAACCTAGATATCGAAATCGAAAAAATGACATAACCACAAACATTTTAGGAGTGTGATGCCAATTTGAAATTTATATATGTATTGCCCGATTGGGAGGGATCCAATTCTGACTCTCGGGTGTTGCGAGATGCTCCATTCAAGCACAATTGCTTTACGGTTCCATTGGGTATGACCTCAATTTTTTTATATTATTATTACTATATATCATTAGATTTTAGATAATGCAACTGAATTATTACTATTTTAATTGTTGTAGGTAAATATTGTCTCGTTGACGCAGAGTATAGTAATGCACAAGAATTTTTAGGTCCTTATAGAGAAACTCGATACCATCTAAAGGAGTGGAAGAAGGGTAACACTCCAACGAACTATAAGGAGTTATTCAATCTTCAACACTCATCTGCAAGGAACTCGATTGAAAGAGCGTTTGGATTATTGAATAAGAGATGGGCTACACTGCGGACCACGAGTTTCTATGGTGTCAAAACACAAGTTAGGATCATCAACGCTTGTTTCATCCTTCATAATTTTATACGAGATGACATTCCAAATGAGTCATTGTTGGATGATGTTGATCGCGAGTTAGAAGCTACTCCCGTGGAGGATCAAAATGAGGATCACGAACGTATCACAGTCATACAAGCCACACCTAAATGGACAACATTTCAAGAAACTTTAGCAATCTCTTTCTTAGACTACGCATGTTTAAATTTGATTTAGATGTATATGCTAACATATTGTCTCTTTGATGCTTATGAAAATTTATGGATGTGTTAATAGATGTTATCATATTGTGCCTCTTTGATGCTTATAAAAATTGATGGATATGCTGGTAGATTTTATCATATTCTATCTCTTTGATGGTTATGAAAATTGATGGATGTGTTGGTAGATGTTATCATATTGTGTCTCTTTGATGCTTATAAAAATTGATAGATGTGTTCGTAAATGTTATCATATTCTATCTCTTTGATGCTTATGAAAATTGATGGATGTGTTAGTAGATGTTATCATATTATGTCTCTTAAATTAATAAATTTATTTGAATTTATTATATATTGTGTATTATTAATTACATTTTGATACAAATATATTTGAGTGAACATGGTTAGAAAAGAGAAACAGTCGTAGGCCGAGAAAGGGGATATTTTAAATGGAACCTCAATGGAGAAAACATTAATAAATATCCTGCACGACCAATTAAATTTGGGTATGAGGGGGGACAATGGTTTTAAATCTCAAGCAATTCAAGCAGCGATCGATGAGATAAATGGACAGTTCAACAATAAGGTAGAAGAAAAACATGTCCGAAATAAAAATAAAAAATTGTAACAGATATCATATCCCAGAGTGACTTTACATGGGATGACGAGAAACATATAGTAATAGTGGAAGATGAATTTGTATGGCAGACTTCCTGAGGTAAGAACAAATCATTTTTTAGGATGTTTATTGATATGAGTTTAATACTAATATGAAATATATGTTTTCTTTCTTTTATAGGCACATGAAAAGGCAGCCTGTTACAAAAACAGACCGATAGAGTTTTGGGATGATTTTGTGGTATTGTTCGGGAATGATAGATCTACTGGGGCGGGTGTAGAACACTACGATGATGCTAATGAAGCTATGAGAAACAAAAATTTAGACAAGATTGATGAAATAAGGAGGTCGATTAGGCCTCAAGATTTGAGTGATGACAATAACGACAACACCATCACGAGCACGACCACAAACATCAGCACACTCTACTCAATGTAGTTCAAGCCAAAAGAAGGCTAGGAAAGATCATATGGCTAGTGCAGTTTACAAGGTGGCTAATTCAATAAAAGACGTCTTGGCAACAAGGAAACTGACACAACCTACCGTGACTGAGGTGTTAGATTTAATCTCAACAGTGCCAGGCCTCTATGATGACAAAGAATTCAAAGCACACGAAAGGCTCCTAAATGCCGATCCTAGGACTATCGAAATGTTGTCTACTTTTGGCGATGATAAAAAGAAGCGGTGGATACAATTACTCCTCTCTAATCCACCTAATTGAAAAGGTAAAGAAAAGACCCATTTCTTACGGATTGATTCAATTTTTTTATAATGATACTTAATTTTTATATAAAATTGTCTTCTTTTTTACAATTTTAGGTTGTTGATGTTGAAGTTTTTGAAGTGGCTTCAAAAACTAAAATTATATGTTGGGATAACTTCGTCCAACTCTAATTTTATATTGATTTCTAATTTGCTCTACCTCTACTATCTATATATGTTATCTTGGTTGATGATGAAGAGGAAGCATTGGTCGAGTTGATCACAAAGTTCCCCCAAGGTCCATGCAGGAGGAGGCGACGAGATGAAAATGTTACTGCTCATCTCCCCTTGGTCGAGTTGATCACGAAGAAGAAATCAAAACTCGATCAATGGGAAAAATTCTAGCAGAAGAAGTAAACGTGGTTGGTAAATTGGTGGGGTTATCATTCAAGGGTACACCCGAGGAATTGAAGGATCTATTGCAAGCGAAAGAGGCTACATCCCAAAAGTCGAAAACCGGTGAGGGGAAACTAGCATACAAAATCATACGCCTCGAAAGCTCTCTGTGTTGTGGCAAAGGTGGGCCATCAATACAAAAAGGTAATTTTGGTTGTCTCTGGGTATGTTTATCAGCTGTTTTTGCCTGGGTTTTGGTGTTTTTTGTTTATTATTATTATTTATATTTCTTCTGTGAATATTGTCTGCTAGACTGTGAAAGGTCTAGGCAGGCCTCATAAATGTACTTTTGTTAAGGAGGTTGTTAAAACTGTTGGGCTCGGATATTTTGTCGCTCCAAGAAACAAAATGAGATAGTTGTTCAGACAGAATAGCTCAATTGGTCTTGCCAGGTAGAAGCTAGGAATGGGCTGCCACGGATGTCGAGGGTACCAAAGGCAGTATGTCGATCAGATAGAATGCAGATGTGTGGAATTGAGAGGATGTTTGGATAAGCAAATATGTGGTTTCTATGGTCCTCAAGGATAATAGGGACAACAAGAGATGGTTGTTGTCTGTTGTGTATGGCCCAACAGATGGGTCTTTGGCTGATGAATTTTGGAATGATCTAAGCCAAAGCAGAGACAATTAGCAAGGGGTCTGGTGCTTGATGGGGGATTTCAATGCTCTGTTATCCTCATCTGAGAAATCTAGGGGGGGTCGGGTGTCGAGTTCTATAAGGAAGTTTGATTTTTCTTTGACAAATGTGAATTGTTAGACATCCCGATTTTTATGAGATAAAGTCATAATTGACAATCCCCTACATTTATGTGGTTTGTAATTGACAATCTCCTACATTTATTTGGTCTCTAAACTTGCCTTCCTAATAAGGCAAATGAAAACTTTCTCTGATGAAATTGGCAGGCACTAGCAATATCTTGGATTTCTTAAATTATGCATTTTCATTTGTTATTTTCATCATGTGTCTCATGCGATAGAAGACCACAATTTAAAATTTTGTTATGCTGAAGATTGAATCAAAACAACATGTTGGATAAAATCTACCCAAATCAAGAAGGCTCGATTTTAGTTAAGTTTATAGGGTCAATTAAGGTGGGCAAGTTTTGGTTCCTTCTTAAAATATTAATTAAATTAATTTTTTTTAGTTAAATATATTGATAACGAGCGTAGCACACCATAGTCGGAATTGGCTCTTAAATGGGTTATATGAGCAATAATTTGCATCAATTTTTCTTTTGTTGTCTGAATGTAATTTTTAATATTTCCTGCAGCTCACATCTCTTGTTCATTGCAAGCTTATTAACCTTTCAACTTTTCTTTTTTGCTCGCATCAAATCATTTACCTGACAAGGATGAGCTCGTTAGTGACTTAAAGCGGTTGGGCGCCTCTCATAGCAAATCATTTGAACATGTGGAGAAGCTATGGAACCTTGCAACATTTAACCATAAGTTATTACAGGCTGGGCGCTTCTTTGAAGCAATTTTCAATGACTTCTAATTTTTTATCTTTCGAATCTCTTCACTAGTTGGTCACCTGAGAATATGATGAATCGTTGTATTTTTGTTATATGATACTCTTTGGAAATGTAAACTTCCAAAGAGTCATTGTGTCTTTTATGATTCCTTAGAATAAATTTTAGCACTTATAGCATGCCTTTGTTATGACAAGGAAATGACGATTAGTTGTCATTTGTCAAATGTTATAGACCAAATTTTTATGACAGAGACAAATTAGAAGAATTATCAGGTAAGAAGCTTGAGGGTAACACCCAAACAAACAATGAGTTATTGTTGAAAAGAGTACAGGTAGTTGCAATTGAAGCGTCGGTCTCCGCAACTTGGGTCTTCACACATAAAAACTATTGAATGCCTTGATGGACATCATTTTTTTGCCCAATCTATTGAAAAATTTATCCCAAAAAATACTAATCATGGGCATATACCATGAGAAGGGTTTCTTGGGTCATTTTTTGGGGATGTGAGCCATGTGAAATCACCATCAGACCTTTTGATAATTGACTTATGATCTAACGTTCAGTTTTGTGGAAGATTGGGCCAAAAACGATCTCCATCGTCCGATAAATTTCATTAGCCAAAAAAATAAAATAAAGAAATTTACTGGCGACTATAAATTGTTAGTAAATTTTGTTAGCGGACATTTTTGGGTTGTCAGCGGGTAGGAATTTTGGCTACCCAATGAGAAATTATGCTTGACTCGACCCGTCGCCTAAATAAAAAACCTAACCCGCCTCGGTAAAAAATCCTATTTTCCATGATCTTTCTATATAAATATTGGGTCAGGTTGACTCAACCCAACCCGACACACAACCTGACCTAATCTCCGTCGACCCAACCCAACCCATCCTGCTTTTCGCCCTAACTGCTTACTCAACTTGACCCGATCCATCTTGACGAGTCAAATTTATGTGACTGACATGGTAAAAAATTTGGCTCTGGTGGGTCGGGTATCGGGTCGACTACCGATCTACAATCCTAATTGTGATTCATGTATACTAAAATTTGGGTTACTAGAATCTCAATCTATTTTTCTTTTTAAATTTGCCAAATGCAGGATTTATAAATCTTATAAATGCTAAGGATAAATCCAAATACACTCCTTAAGCATCCAAACAAGAGATTTTCAAATCCAACTATTTCAAATTCAGGACTTGAAATGCTTAGATTTGAAATGCTTGAATTTGAAATTATCAAATGCAAATTCCTCTATCCAAACGCAGCCTAAGATTAATCAACTCTAAGAATCCGTGAACATTAGATGTGACATAATCTAATGGATCTACAAAAGAAATTATGTAAAAGGGAGGGATTTATTTCAAAATAAAGAGATAGAAGTACTGATTAAAGGAGAAACAAGTTTCTTTTATAGTAGAAACGAGTTTCTATATAAATTGAAACAAGTTTCAACAAATATGAAAGCCCTCTGTTTTTAAAGATACCAGTTTCTATCTTAAACAAAACTCCTATTGCTATCAAAACGCGTTTCTATAAACGTTTCCGAAATGTTTCATACCCATCCCCCGTACTGGTACACATGGGGACTAGTACGACAGGGTAAAACAGGTTTCTGGGGAACTATGGCACAAACAAACATGTATTACAATCTACAACCGTAGGATCGTAACATTCCTCCACCCTTCAAAACAAACTTGCCCTCAAGGTTGATCCTTGAATCGATGGAAGATGTTTGTCGCAACTGATCAAACTGTTGGTTTATCGGATTCCATTCTTAAGCAAGTTCGGTATTTTTCGGCACAGGCGTTCATGAGTTTCTGGGTCATCTCTTCCAAATGATCATATCTTGATATCATCTTGAAGCAGGGGCGTACGCATGTGTAGGCCTGTGGGGGCTCAGGCCTCCACAAGCTACGGTAAATCCTTTTAAGGGATAAGTATTATGCGACTTTTATGGAAAGTATTTTGTTTCAAACAGCCCCATAAAATTAAAAAATAAAAGGTTTTAGTTTTATTTGGGTTTTAATATTTCCAGCCAAAGATTCGGACTCTACAATGAAAGACTTAAGTTGGAAACCTTTGGTTTCAGAGACCAAATCTTCAATTACAAATAACCAATCTAGATTTATAAGTAGTCAAAATTCCTCTCCCCATGCTCTCTTTCAATCTGCGCTCTCTCTCTCTCTCTCTCTCTCTCTCTCTGCACTTAGCTCTTTCTCTCTCTATCTCTATCTCTCCTCTTTCTCTGCACGACTGCACTCTCCTCTTGACCTCCACAGCAGTCAGCAACTCTCTCTCTCTCTCTCTCTCTCTCTCTCTCTCTCTCTCTCTCTCTCTATATATATATATATATATATATATATATATATCTTCCTATATCCTTAAATTCTAAATACCAAATTAATGGGGTCATGGTAACTATAAATTCATTTCTAAACCCTAATTTTGAAATCTTTAACTTAATCCTAAACCCTAAATCTATTTCGCTAATTTTTTAAACCCTACACCCATAAATTAAACAATAATATTTTTAGATTGAATCCAAACCCGTGTTTGTCATTTAAACACCAAAATGGTGTTATAATGATTTTACCTCATTAATGTTTTAAGATGTCGAGGATCCGTGACATCAAAGTGATAGATTATAGATTGAAATGCAATATACCAAAAAATGGTGTTTTGGGTAGATCTTAAGCCATCCAGGCTTTGAACTATATTATCAACCCGTGTATTTAGTTTTAATGGCTGATATCAAAGTTCATCAATCGGATGGTTCAAATCTACTTATAGGCATATTTCTTTGGGCTGAGCCATGTTCCAATGAAAGATTGTCACTTGGACAATTTAGATTGGTAATTGATGTGCTCTACATTACATAATGACAAATCATACTCGGATGGCGTGAGATAAGAATAATTTTAATGGTGTAGGATCATTTTAACACCATTTTGGTGCTTGCCATCTTGACTAGAAATTAGAATTGTTTAACATTTTTAGAGTATTTTACAAATCTTTTTTAGAAAAAATTCTATTTATGCTAAGGGCAAAAAAAAATTTATTAGCATATAATATGTCGACTCCAGATTACTGGGTGCCCCGGCTTCAAGAAAATCCTGCATCCGCCACTGTGACTTGAAGAAACATTAAAGTTGCTCCGATCGATTGACCCTGTTACCAAATGTTACAATCTCGCTTGATCGTAACACAATAATGAAGGATAAAATACAAATCACGTCAAAAATAACAATAAAGAGATAAAAAATAAATAATTGATTAAAAGATTGAATGGGTCACGATCCTTTCGAGAAAATCAAACTCCTGCGACCCTTTCAAGTGGATCAAACTCCTAAATAATTCCGTGTACAACAGATACGGACATACAAACATGTATTAGGATCTACAACCGTAGAATCGTAACAATGTCACACACCACTAAATAAAAATTAAACATCTGTGCTGAAATAAAATGAAAAAGATGGTTAAAATCGCTAAAGATTAGAAACCCAAGTAGCTGCATAAGAACAATTTAAGTAGGGTACTTACAGTCGAGGATCGCTCTGCACAACTAGTTAGATTAGAAACCCAAGTCGCTAAAGATTAGAACCGGATGTTCTTCTATTTCCAGTGTTACGTCTGCCCGCCGTTTTGTGAAAAGTGAAAGCTATGGTTGGATCGCTCTGCACAACTGGTTAGAAAGAGGGAAAGATGAGAGAGAGAGAGAGACGCGTTTTCTATAGACAGTAAGCAGCTGAGGAAGCAGATACGCGTTTGATATTTTTAGAGTTTTTTGTTCAAATTTTATATAGAACCCCTTAACTTCGCATATTTATAAAAAAACTCAATTTGCCAAAAAAAACCTCAAACTGTCACGTCACATAACGTTATCCATATAATGGCTAATTATAACTTAACAAGTTAAAGTGGTAAAAAGTCAACAATAACCTTTAAAACTATTTTTTTCCCTCTCACAGCTCCTTTTAAGTTGTTAGGTCCTAATTTTTTCCAGCTTATATATAATATATTGATTTCGCGTGAACCACATCTGTGATCACAGGGTATTATACTAGTCCATGCTGATGGCCACTTTGAGGATGAAAAAACACTTCCCTCACTGATTCAAGGCAGCTAATTTTATGAAGGGTGAAACCATTTGTTGCACTTTAATAACATTTGGTTGAACTCATTTTATTGGTAATTCTCTACCACGACCTCTCTCCCTGACGTCATTTGAAAATGCTACCAACTATCGCTTTGAGTACCAATTTATACTACTTAGAGGAATGCTATGTGCATGCCAATTTTAAATCTTGTACCTAAAGACGAGATGAGTCGTAATTACTACATGACCTTGTATTTGGTATATGAGTACATATGCACCAAAGGCGTATGAAAGTCTATGTAGATGCGTAAAAGAAGGATTAAAATATCAGTTTTGTTTTCGATTTCAGTCGTGACCGAAATTAAAAATTTGATCAAAAATTTCACTGCCATATTGTGATGGAAATTTCAGACCTTTTTTTCGTTTTGGTGTAACCATGGCGTAAACTCTTATTATGTATTCAACGTAAACAATATAAAAGACCTGGCACCAAGATTGGACTTTCTTTATAACTTTTGAGGGGGCTGATCTAACCCATTGGAAAATTAAGAGCACCACAATGAAACACATCAGACTTTTTTAAATAGACGATGCAGATCATTTTTTGTCCCAACCTTCCATCCAATGGATCTTGTGATCATGGGCATACTATCAAACAATCTGTCTTCTATTTCATGTGGTACATATCCCAAAAAAGTGATATTAACATAGTGCAGAATGCATCACACTCAAACATGCCGCACTCAAACATAATCATGTTTAAGGTAATTTTTTTGGGACGTGTGCCACGTGAAATAAAAAATTGATCATCTGATGGTTTGCCCATGATTTCAAGGTCCATCATGTAAATGATTGCAACCACCATCTGATTCAAAGCCGTCAATGGGTTTGCAACAAGGATTAAAATATCGGTTTTGTTTTTAGTTTCAGGCATGACCAAAATCGAAAATTTGATTAAATTTTCGATGTTATACATAATGTGACCGAAACTTCGGACCTTATTTTCGTTTCAATGTGGACTGAAACCAATAAATTTTGACCAATAAATTGATTTATTAGCCGAAATTTTGAACCATGATTTTCAGTCTGGTTATCAGCCGAAATTTTGAACCATGGTTTTCAGTTTAGGTGTCCTCAAAGATTTTGTGGATGACTTTAAGGCTGCATTTGGGAAACGTGGACTTGGATTTAGGGATTTCAAATTCATGTATTTCAAATTCAAGCATTTCAAACTCAGAATTTGAAATATTTGGATTTACAAATCTATTGTTTGGATGTTTAAGCACTGCCTTAAGATTTGGCCCAAGGATTTATAAATATTTTATTTGGCAATTTTTTTTATAAAAAGAATTTATATTTCATTAGTTTCTTTCATATATTCTATATAAGGATGCAAGTTTGGTGTACCGAACAAAACCGAAATATATTGGTTTCAGTAAACCGAATTCCTCCAACACAAACTGTTCCCGAACCGAAGCTAAATTTTTCGGTGTTCGTTTCAGTTTAGTTTGCTTCGGTTTGGGTTAAGGGGGGGGAAAGTTTTTTAATGGGTGCAACCAATAAATTGTTGGTTGCACCCATATCAAATTTTTTTCCCTGAACCCAAACGGAAGCGAACCGAACCGAACACCGAAAATTTTGATTTCGGTACATTGAATTCCTCCAACACATAAGCCGTTCCCAAACCGATTTTTTTGGTGTTCCATTCGGATTAGTTCGGTTTTCTTCGGTTTGGGTTCAAAAAAATCGAAAATAGGTGCAACCGGTAATTTTTCAGTTGCACTCAAGGTGCACTATACAAAGGTAGGTTGCAATGGCCAAAAACTAGCCGTTGCAGTCCAACGACGATTGCAAAGATTAGTTTTCTAGTCATTGCAGTAACTACTTAAGTTTGGGTTAGGTCAATTTGGGTCGAGTCTGGTACCGATTCAATCTGGTCCATTTACCACCGGTTTAGCTCGATTTGGTTCGGTTTAATTCAGGTTGCCTCATGTTCAACTCAACCTGATCGATAAAATTAAAAAATATTCAGCTCAGGCGGGTTGAGTATTAGGTCAAACCGTACTTATAATTGCATTGAGTAACAAATTTTTATTCACTAAACATAGTCAATTACATGTTAATGTAAGATTTGGATTTTCAAATAATGCGTAAGAGGTGTTATTTATAAATCCACTTTTTTATAATACAGACATGGATTTTTAAATTCTAAAGGATTTACCAAATCCAAATCCAAACAAAAAAAAGGTGACGCCAAACGGTGGATTTGGATTTAGGAGATTCAAAATTTTAAATCCAAATCCACATTCCCAAATACAATCTAAAGGTACTCTATTTAAAATCTTTAAAAAGAAGAGACACAAGTGAACGTAGTGTCGAAAGTTCACTAAAGTTGGGTGTCATGGACTTAGCGTTGCCTCTCAACAATCCGTGTGGCTCTTGCATCAAAACACTCTCTAGTGTCGTAAGATCAATCTATCTCTGAAGATTCGCTATGAGACTAAGAGAATAGAGGAGAAATTAAAAGAAAAAAGTGAAAGAATGATCTTTGTATTATAATATTTTAGACTTTTCCTTATTCTAGAGTCTTTCTTCACTCCTCTATGAGTTTAGACCTTTCTTAGTTTAGAATCTTTCATAAAGCCTCCCGAGTACTCTATTTACACAATACTATACATATATTATATATTATATAAATACAATAAGAGAGATTTGATGTTGCAGTGCGTGACATGGGGCTTTTAAAACCGAAACTACTAACTTGGGCTCTTTTATAAATATCGAGACTGAAGGAAGTTTTCTATAAATTTATAACTTGATAGGGGGTGTTGGCAAAACACCCACATTTTTATACTTTATTCCATTCTTCGTATTCGAGGAAAGCCGTTTTTTATTGGGTGTGCATTCGTCCCAATTGAAGGTCTGCACGTGCAGGAGAGTGCCCATTCGAGCACCGGACGGTCATAGGCACAATGGGTCGGGCTTCTGCCCAAGACCGACCCGGTTTAGTGTCAGGCTAAATCTGAGCCTGGATTTACCCACGTCAAAGTCCAAACCGGTGCAATTTTATAGATGGGATGGGTTGGGCTATCAAAAGATCCATAACCCCGGGTTGGGGTGCTCAAACCCGATTATATTAAGAAAAAATGCTCGAGCTGGCCCAAACATGGTCCAAATTACACTCAATTTGGGTATGGCCATATGGCTTTGAGTAACTCAATCTGGCCCCTCATGTAATTAGGGCTGGGTTCGTTCTTCATCTCAAGTTTCCCTACAGTTGATCTTGAGATTATGATCATATATTAGACGATCAAATTTTTATTCCACCTGGTAGACATCCCAAAAAGTTAGGTTTGAGCATGATGTGGGACATGTGCTTTCAGTGTCATTTTTTGAAGAGTTAGTTTACAATGAGTGTCCACTTATCGTGAGTGGACACGGCAGTCTGCACATATGTATGACTCCATGATGTGCACGAATTTTCATATATTGAAAGTCCATGCGCGTCATCTAGTCATATAGATGTGTGAATTGCTTTATAATACACGATGGGTGGACACCCATTGTGGACTAAGGTTACATATGACATAGTTCTGTATTAGCCCCTATCATAGTAGAGTTTATTTGTTTTAGTAGGTTCTCATTCTCTTTATTAACATCTTGCTACTTGTTTTAGTAGGTAACTCTTCTCTTTGATAATTCTTTGTATAGCAAGATTTTTATGTGAGATTTACCTGTTTAGCAATTCTAACGTCTTCTTAACTCACTCTTTGGAGAGTAGATTTTATTTGCTCTGATAGGGAGTTAGAGCAGGTAGGTTGCTGTTAGAATAGGTAAATCTTGCTTTTCAAGGAGTTAAAAAAGAGAACGGGAACCAACTAAAATAGATGAACTCTAATGTAGCAAGGGTTAGCAAGGTGCTACACCACATTAAATAAGAAATTCATTATCCGATCCCAAATCCATCAATCCATCGTTTGAAAGAGTGGAGAAAACATATCTTTATCATATGAATCAAAGCAAGACATCGGCTGGAGGAGATGGGTGACCTCACAATTTTATGTGTTGCAAATAACGGTACTCATAAATAATCATTTGGCCTGCTAGACGGGCATCTTGTTTCAATTGATAGTGTGTGCCAAACTTTTTTTGTCTATTAGTGAGGCTCACCTAATATCAATTCTCCTCCTAAGCTATTATTAGTTATTCAGTATCCCAATCATGGATAAAAATCTCGGTTTTTCGAGACTTATTGTTCAGCCCCAAAATCGATGTGTATTAGATAATACGTATCGATTTCGGATAATACTTTTCGATTTTTTTTCAAAAGAAAAAAAAAATGAAAAGAAAAAATAATATCAAAATCGATAATTTTAAATTATCATCCGATATGAATGATATATTGAACAATAATTTGACTGCTTTTTAAGAGGGTGATAAAAATCCAATGTATCGTATTGTTCAAATTCAAAATCGAGACGTATTGTTTAATACGTATTAATATCGAACGATATTTTGATCCATGACCCTAACCCTAGTGTAAATTGCGGCCCATGGAGTGGATCAAGCTCCTTCTCTACAAATGGGCTAAATGGGCTTCGGAAGTTACACAGCTATTTCTGAGCATGAAATCGGTGAAAGTTAACGTTTGACCTTTTGGGATTTGAAAGTATAAGAGGAACGATTGACCCTATCACCCCAACCAAGGGTCGCAGCTAGTAGTGCTTTGGGAATCCTTCTAGTTACCACACTTTACCTAGGATTGGGCCATCGTCCCCACCACCACCACATAGTGTGGATGCTCTTGGCAAGTTGGCATTTGAATTGTTTTCTTAGACGTACGCCATACGAAAACATAATGTGCTCTTTGTGATTTGAGGCCTATAATTTCAAGATTTATTTTATAAAAGATTGTAATGAAAAAAATCTCTATCACCACACTTTAATACGTCTACGCTATCTGAAGTGAATAGTATTGAATTTATATTATAATTATTAATTAATATGATTTTGAATTTTTTAAATCATGTTTTAAATATCAGTCATATCCAATACATACCATATGTCTCAGGTTAGGCCCCTTTGATATGACGTACACTCCTGATTCAGGAGGGGATCAAATATTGGTTACTATTGGGTCACATCGACTGATGAATATCGGATATGAATTAGATATAATATCAAAACTCTCTTTTGGACAATTTTTAAAATTTTTGAATTACTTATATATTTAAAAAAAAAAGTATTTTAATATTAATCAATTGGAGCGATAAGTATACTTGATACGTATTAACTTGGGCTGGATATGCTTATATTTATCAATTTTTAAATTAAATGATGGAGATTATTATTATTATTTTAATTTTTTTATTAAACTTTTAAGTTAAAGATCCTTAGATCAAGGCACAATGTCAATCCATATATGTTTCACAAGATATACATCTTAAAAAGTGATTTGCTTGACGCACACTTGGCTTACTTAATATTAAGTCATTTTCTCTATTGACGATAGACTTATATCCAAGGTGTTAAAAATCGGCCGATAAAGATACGTATCGATTTTTCGGCAAATTGATACGTATTAGTATGCATATCAGTTTCTGGTCTCCGTACCAGCCGATACAAGGTGTCGGCCAATATGGAACCCATATCAGCCGTTCCATATCAGCCTATACCTCCTAGATTTTTGCTATTCTTTATATTCTCTGAGTCAATTTGGTACTGGTCGATTTTCTTATCAGTCCTCCTTGAATTGATACCCGATATCGATACTCAAGTTGACACCTTGCTTATATTGTAGATACACATATCTAAAGAAAAAATATCGGAGTTGCCCAACTAATTTGCAAAGCTGATGGTAGTCACAAATTACGGCCTGCTGTCAGGAAAATACAATTTTGCTTCGATCGATCAGTTGGAATCTATAGGGGAAACGAGGTTGTGTTCTAATGACTGTCACGTTACACGGTTTTTGAATTTTAGGATAGAAGTGAATCATCACTTTAAAGGCTAGCGCCCTATTTGACAACTGTTCTATGGAAACAACTTTTTCGTGGGAAAAATGTTGGGGTGAAAAAAAAATTTCATCGAAAGACCTGACCATACTAGCTGAAAATAATATTATATTAAGAAATTATCTCATATTATTCCTCACACATCATTTTTAATATTGTGAGATTTTTGGGAGAAATAATATTTGAGAAGTAGCATGTGAGTTTGTGACACACATCTTTATAATGCTTAAAAGTAATTTTAAGAAAAGGGTTGCCAAATATGACCTAATTGATGTAAAAGTGATTTTTTATGTCCTAAATCATAATGGAAGGGAGACAATGATCTATAAATAGAAATCATTCTCAATGTAGGTCAGGTCCTCCTGGTTGGATTAGATATTGGGTTCAACCAATTTTACAATTATTGGATGCAAGGGGAATTTTGACTACTTGTAATTTTATAAAAACATAAAAATTATAAAAGTTAAAATTTCCTTCCATCCAATGGTTGAAAAATTGGTTGGACCGATATCTTAGACCTGCCCAATACCATGTGACTTTGTTAAACCTCTTTTTTTTTTTTTTTTTTTTTTCCTTCGAGGGTCTATTAGTGAGGCATGATTCCCAAACATTGAATTGTGACATTTTGTGCCAGCTGCTGCGCAGCCCCCCCGCCTAATATCAATTGTTTATTTAGCTGGTTTAGTGGTATATTGTTGTTGGTTACAATGGTTCCCATACACGGGCCAGCTGCTCCCTTTCCTCATATTCAGTTTTGTGACTTTGTTCAAAATGAAAATGGCCAAGACTCGGAGAACCGTACAACTATTTATGAGCACATAAATCAGTAAAAGTTGACTTTCATTATATTTTTAGATAAACAGTTGCCCCAATCGCCTCAATCCGTTTTATGGGTGAAATTTGAGACGTGCATGGATCTATGTATCTTGACGCCTGCCCATGACTAAGGTCTATGATCACAAACAAAGATAAAATATTGGACAGTGTTATCTAGACATACTTTTATGTAGATAATGTAAGTGGGGCTGATGTGGCGTGATGTAATTGGTTGTAAGTGAGGTGGGGTTCAATTAATACAGGTTGGTGCAATTAGTCACGGCACACCACATCAGCCGCTTACACTTTGTCCCCAACAAATCTGTCGTATGTTTATAATTTTCTTAAAATATTAGGTGTTTCTCCACTAAGGCTATGTTTGATGTCTTCAAATTCATTTCTTGAAAGTGAATTAATAATTTTATGCTCACTTCCTTGAAATTAAATTTCTCTAAAAATGACACTTCTCTTGTTTGATTATATTGTGGGAAGTGACCAAAAGAGGGTCTACTCCAATCAATTGGAAATCAATATGGGACACCACTTCCACTCAAAATGATTTTAGGCCCTTTAACCTTACCGGAATAAGGGATGCTTCACTTTCAACTTTCAAGGCTTGCACTTGGTATATAATTTCATCAAGTAAGGCTCAGAAATTATGATTTGAAGATGAATTATGTCAAAGATTGGAATTGAAAATATCTCTATCATGTGATCCAAAATATTTAATACCTTTAAATTAAGGGTAAATATAATTTTGGAGATTTACTTGGAGACTGTTAATTTTAAAAGAGTTTTACAACTTTAAATCATATGATGGAGATGCATGTTTTTATATTTCAATCTTCTACACTACAATGTTAAGTTATGGTCCACCAATCACATGATACACTTGATAAAATCACGTGTCGTATGTCAAAAAAAACGAAGTAGCTAATTTTCTAGGTTGGTTGGAGAATAGGTTGGATGCCCAGTACCTTTCGAGTGATATAAGAGGGGAACGCTACTCTTCTGCTTGAACATAAATATGGGTAGAGTCAATTGATATAGTTTAATGAGTCTTGTTGATTGCACCCTACACAATTTTAGTAGAAGAAAGGCAATAATATCCAACCAGAGCTACTATGGTACAAGTTAAAAACTGAAACTCAATAATCAAGCCTTACGAACCATGAAAGTCTATGCATGTCACACAGTCACAAACGTGTGGACTGTTTTACCACCCATTATGAGTGGACACTTACTGTAGACTAACTCTTCTATTTAATAGTATTATAAAGAAATGAGAAGGAAAGAATAAGTGAGCCCCACCCATAGAGGCTGAACTGAGTTTCTCATTGTAAGGGGTTTTTGTCATTTCAACACTATTTTGTTTTAAAAAAAAGAATTAAAATAAAAAACCTTTTTTCCAGATAATGAGGACTACTATTATTTTACTATTTGGATAAAAAATATTATTTTTTCCTAGATTCTTTATCACTGATACTAATTAAACAAGAGAAATCAATTTAAACCAAGAAATCATTTCTCAGACAGCTTAAGCAAATAACAAATTTTTTATTTCCACTAAGAAATCATATTGCAAGAAATCGACCAAGAAACTGATTTCACTTTGTGTGGGAGTGTCCTTGCTATCAAGTAGCCCCTATCTACAAATAAGTCACTTCTTTTTTTTCTTCTTTCTATTCAGTCAGATCTCTTATGTTTCATCTATTTTGTCCTGATCCTCTTTTTCTTTCGAACAAAGAAAGCGTTTTCTTTCATACATTCCACTTGTTCCTTTTCAGTCCCCCTCGTTTCGGAAGTTGTTTCTATTTCTAAATATATTTCTTCATCACTTTCCCATTCTTCCGTTTCTTTTAGTTCCTCGTGATAGATAGCTTTTTCTTTTTCTTCCCATCACTAGCTAAGTGGGGTGACAGAGTTCATACAACTAACCACAAGTAAACTAGCTGAACAAACAACCAGATTAGTCATCCTCAAAGTATGAGGTAGATTCATAAGATGCATGTGACAAGAGAGTCCAATTCGGTAAGCAAACTGAGTTGATTTGGCAGTTAGGCAGGTACACAAACTGCATGTTGGAGACATGAATCCACAAAAAGAAAAGGGACAAATCCTCCTCGTCCTTGAAAATCCTAACAAACTTGAAAGCTAACCCAAAGAGTTATTATCCATGCCAAAATTCAACACATTGGGTCGGAAAGGACCAAAAGATAGCAGTGAAGTGCCTTTAAAAAAATAAAAAAAAATAAAAAATTGGTTGTTGAACCCAGTATTAGGATTGCAGAGCTAGTCCTTACGAACCACGAATAGGTCACATTTTACAATCCAAAATGTGACCCCAAAAATCACATGGCACGTGAAATAATAAATAAAGATCATCGGAAGATAAGGTCATGATCTCAAGATCCATTGTGTAGAAGATTGGACGAAAAGTGATCTCGATCGTCTAATTCAACTCTATTAAAGGCGTCTAAGGCTGTGTTTGGATTAGCTCTTATAAGAATAGAGGGCATCTTTATCACCTAAAATAGCTCTTGTCAGTGTAAATGGGGCGGGTAGCTATATTGCCAAACTTAAAAATAATTACCCACCAAAGCGCTGTTTGGCCTGGAAGAGCTAACCCACATGCAGCCTAATATCCACAAAGGAATCCATTTTTTTTAAAGATTGGGAACGAAAAATGATCTCCATCTAATTCAATGCAGTCAAAACATTTTAAGTGTTTGGTGCCCTTAGAGATTTGGTATGTGGAAATAGAGCTACTCATTCATAAATTAGGGGGCTGCTATAAACCCCCACCAAAAGCTGAATATCTCCCATTAAGAATAGGTGAAACCCTTTGACTGCTTTGAATTGGATGATGGAGATCATCTAAGTTTTAATCTTCTATACAACTGATCTTGAGATCATGAAATATCATCCAATTCGCCTTTTAATTTAACGTGGCACACAACCCAAAAATTGACCTACGAGAATTACATGTGACACATGGTCTTTGGTCACTTTTTGAGATATGTGTTACGTTGAATAAGAAGGTAGCCGTTTGATGATATGCTCATGACCGAAAGATCAATTGGGTAGGATTGGAATGAAAATTGACCTCTATTGTATGATTTAAAGCAGCCCACGATTTCCAGATGTACTTAATGAGGGATAGCATTTGCTCACTTGACTGTGAAGTGAGGGCAACAGCTGGAGGGGCTTAGGTCGTGTTTGGGTAAGCTCTTTCGGGGCAAAGAGCAGCCCTTTTGCTTTTTGGTAAAGCTCATTTACTCTGACGGAGAGCTGTTTTAAGTGATAAACATTAAAACTGCACTCCGGCTTGTCTGCTCTCCATCGGAGCAAATAAATTTTTTATTTGCTTTAGACAGACAGCAAGCACTTGCCGTAAGACCCATGGACTGGCCTAGCTCTCGACCCAACCGCAACCCACACCGACCGGTCAATATCGTAAGAGGTTATGTGGCAGCCTTCCCGATCACTCTGCCCTTGCCCTACATTCGGAAGATTGAGGTGGCGTTCTCTCTCTCTCTCTCTCTCTAATCGTGTAATGGCGGAAGACGAAGAAATGGATCTGGAGCAGCAATTAGAGGTCCAATTAGAAGAACAGAAAGACTCGTTGAAGGCTATAAACGATGCCCTAGTTTCCGATCCCTCCAATACAGAGCTTATTTCGGTAATTCACCTATTTAAATCATTTCTTTCTTTCATCTTTACGACAAATCTCTATGCATCTCATCACTCTTCGTAAAATTTTAATATGCAGGTTTCCAGATTTTGTTTAGTAGATACTTTGCTGCTCAAACTGTTTTAAAAAATCTTTTTCCTTTTACCCTTTTTTTCCTTGTAGCTTAACATGAGAATACGGCGACCCTGCAGTCATGTGACCGTGCATGCTATGCAGGGCTGGTCCTCAGGTTTTGGAGGCCTATGTCGAGATTCCGAAATGAGGCTTATTTATATTAATAAAAAATTTCGAAATAGGGCCCTAATATATATTTATATTAACAACAATTTTTTTTTTTTCCGAAATGAGACCCTTTTGATTAATAACGGTAATTTTTTTTTTTTCCCCCAAAAATATACAGGAAAATATGCAACTCAATATGAGAGATGAGCTAAATTGCAGTATGTACCGAATGAAAATCAGTGAGTTTGCGGCTACAAAAGCAAGAAGAATAAACTTTTCAAGATGATTTTCATTAGGTACATTTTGCAATTTAGCTCATCTCTCATATTGAGTTGCATATTTTCCTATGTATTTTTGTATTTTTTTGGAAAAAATAATAATATACTGTTATTAATCAAAAGGGCCTCATTTGGGGAAATTTTTTTACTGTTAATATAAATATATATCAAGGCCCTATTTCGCTTTATTTATTTTTTTATTTTTTATCAATATAAATAGGCGACATTTCAGAATCTCGACATAGGCTTGCAAAACCTCAGGCCCGGCCCTGGGACCCGACTGGTTGGATTGATATGGTGAAGCAGTTCAAAAGATTTGATGAAATTCTGGTTGAAGTCGCATGCCATACTATGGTTGGCACTAGTGGCTGAAAAAATAATAGGGGAGATTGCATAACCAAGTTCACACATGCCATTTGTGTTTGATGAAGATCGCTAGATGGCAAGGACCTCGGGTGGGGCAAGGGCTATAGGAGAGTTTTTTAAAGATTTTCAGCCTTGAGGATAAGGCCAAAGTGAAGGAGGTGGGACTTTTACAACTCCATAGTCACTCCATTAGGCATTCCCACATGATCTTGCATCTATGCAGGGGTCTTCATGCTTACATAGGACATTGGGAGTCTCTGTTGACTTAGGATTTGTGATTGCGTGGGGTTGCTTATACGTAGAGTCTGCTTATGGTTGAGCAAAAAATCAGGCTAAGATAATTAGGTGTTTTGAGTTGAGTTAGGAGTTATGATAAAGGTGGTGATCATATATTCGAATGCACACATGTTTTAGGCAGTTACAAACATAATATTATGTTGAATTAGGAATTTTCAAGCACCTCAAATCGACTTCTCTCTCTTGTCCTTTTCATTTATTATTCTTGATAGAATTAATCACATCGGTTCTGATACACATGGTATTGTAACAAATAATGACAACACGGACCTAAAAGACATGATCCTATACATTCACTAGTCAATTTCAATTTTAATGTAACATATAGAGGTTTCTGTCAGATATCTTGCCAATACCTAATGAATTCGATGGTTAGAACGATATCTAGCCAGTCATCTCTTGTGCTTGAAATAAGAGCAAAACAACATATAATACATCACTCAAATGGTGCAGACCCCAATCTCTCACCTGATTCTCGCTGCCTAAACACCCGTCTTCTCTCCAAGACTGATCATCCTTTTTATATGAGCTTTATTTTTCGTCCAGAACTTTCTAACCAAGTTGTTTCGCCATCATGCTCCTTTGTAGACGATGGGTTTTATCTTGGGATGAGGGAACTGCCTGATCAGGCTGTTTGGCCATCATGCTTCTTTGTGGACAATGGGTTTATCGTGGGATGAAGAAGAGTGTGTGTGGCGGTGTGCGTGCATTTCTTCATTTCGTGTGTGTGTGTGTGTGTGTGTTGGGAGGGGTGGGGGTGGGGGTGGGGGGTGGTGGTGGGGAGGGGGCATCCTCGATCCTTAAAAAATATTGGACCCTCTTATGCTAACATTTCCGGTGGAAGCGGTAGCTTTGCTAGAGAGGGATCCTCGTACCCTTTTTTCTCTAAACTAGAGAATGACGAGGATGCACTGTTTGTGCTTGAAAAGGCTACAACCATAATTGTGCCAAGGTGGAAAAGGTGTTTGGCTGGAAAAAATTTTAGCATCTAGACTTGATGCTGTGTTTCTTCAAGACCTGGACATTGAGGGTCTGGAAGAAGTCGATACAAATTTGTTCCATGTACAAGGGAGCTTTCTTCATTATTTCCTTATGGAGGAAGTTGCTAATAGGGTTGCCTCAAGAGGAGATTGGTTTATTGGCTACAAGGTACTCACTGAGTCACTGTTAGATATTTAGATCTTGGGAAGAAAATACGAAACTTTCAGATCTGCAACATGAAGATGGATTGAAGTCTTCCATATCAGTGCTGGAGTGGACAATTTTTTTCAGCTTTATTCTCAAAGGTAGGGAGGATCATCCACTTGTTTCAAACACAGTATGTGTCATACTGATGCTTTCTGGGCTCTCATTGGAAAAGAAACTTGTGTAGGGACTTCGATCCCATTGGTGTATCATAGGGTGGTGGATGATGTGAAAACATGTGATGACAAAGTGGGAACGCTGCAATCTAATCCAAAATAGATAAGTAAACATTCAGATAATAATGATAAAGGTAAGGAAAAAGTAGAAGATGCTTTGAATAATCTAGATGAGGAGGCGTCAGGTGCTTCGTCCTCAACTCCGATGGTGACTATGATTATTCAAATGACAAAGCAGTAGCTAAGCAATCATTTTAAGGCGGGGGCCAATTTTTTTGGGAGGGATCTTTGAACTTCGTTTAGAGTGAAATTTGGTCTTGCTGAAGCTTCTTAACTTTATTTTCCAACTACTATATTTTCATAAATATTTTTAGCGATAAGTCCACTGGTTTTTTTTATTGGTGCCAGAGAGGTGGAAGATGGTTGGAATACCTTTTTCGGTGTCAGATTTCGCTACTGTAGCCTCAATGGTTGAGTCATATAAAAGCATGTGTCAGATCCCAATGATGCGACCTTTGATAGTACCTCCTTTGAACCTTTGGCATTGCGGTTCTTAAGAGTGACTGCTATTAAGGTTGCTAGCCCGACCTGATCCTAGAAAAAGTTAGGGTTGGATATGGCCAATCGGGCCAACTAACCCTATTGATGACCCTAGCTGCTATTGAGCTGTCTTCACGTACCCAAAAGACAAAGAAGGGAACCTTTGTGGCTTCTGAGTTTTAGTATGCGAGACATACAAATGGTATTAAAGGTAAGGCTAGGGGCTTTTTGTCCGGTCGACACTTGCTAGTAGGGGCTTATTAGAAGGATTATATGGCTAAGGAATAAGGATATGATGGACAAATTGAATCTAATAGTGGAATTTCTCACTTTATTTAGGCTAATAAATGATAAAGTTGAATTACGTGCCCATGCAATTAATGTTGTTGAATATTGGTATGGGTTTGGAGATGACTATCAACATACCAACTGTTGCTTCCCATCCTTCAAATATTAGACCAAGTTCCGTATTAGCTAGCTCAGCCGGATTGACACGTTTCCTTCTATATCCCCTTCTTGTAAGGCTCTACTATCTCTGGATATGGCTGGTATGTTTTATCCTATAACTCTTTATGTTTTTTTTTTTTTAAATCCGACTCCACATCGGAAACTGTTGTTTCCGTGGCATCAGGGGAGTTGGTGGCCTATAGTACATTGATTATTTTGTAAGAATGTACAGTGCCCCCATCTAGTGTTACATTGTCATAGATTTTGTTACTTGGGTTCTACTTTACAATCAATGGTGGATTTCAGGAGGCTTCTCAATTAGGATTAATTCAGGTTGGATTAAATGGAGACAAGCCAACAAAGTATTGTGTGGCCCAAGAGTTCCACTTAGAGTAAAGGGACAATTTTATAAGACGACGGTTAGATTGGCCATATTATATGGTGCTGAATGTTAGCCTACGAAAAAGCTACAATAAGATAAGAGTATATGTGGCTGAGATGCATATGTTAAGATGGATGTGTGGAGTCACAAGAAAGGATCAAATTTGAAACAAGTACGCAAGAAGAAATTTGAGAGTGGCACCTATAAAGTTAAACAATTATGGAATGCCGCTTGAGATGGTTTCAACATGTCCATCAGAGGCCAAAAACCAAAAACTGATCATGTATGAAAGGTTGTGACACTACAAGAACAATCGAGTATGAGAAGAGGAAGTCCAATGAAGATCTGGAGGGAAGCCGTGAGAAGGGACATGAAAAATTGTGAAGTTACAGAGAGCTTAGCGCTGATTAGAAATAAGTGGAGAAATAGGACTTGCAAAGCCAACCCCAAATAGGTGGGATAAGGCTGATGATGATGAAGATGATGATGAGCGTCCTCTCTAACACTGGAAATCTTAATTTTTTATGTTCATTTGGCCTTTGAGGAATCACTAGCTACGATGGCTGCAAAGGTAAATGATATCAAAGGATTATAAAAATTAAAGGGTTTCTTGGAAGGTGCATGACAAAGGGTTTGACAAGCTGGACAACCTCTGCTCATTAGCTACGGTACGATTAGTAGTAGAACCTCGAAATCCATGAATGCATTGGATTGCCACACACACCATCAGTTTCTAAATGCATATTATCACTTGGAATTTAAACGGTTTGGGAAGGCACATCGCTGTCAAAAAGATAATACGTTCGAACAAACCTGATGTTTTGGTTTTGCAAGAAGCCAAAATGGAAATTGTGATTGATGTGGAGCTTGTTTCCATTTGTGATGGAGCAAAGGGAATCTATCTAGCAGCTGCTTTTTTGGCTAGGGGTATTTGGCTCCTATGGAATCCAGTCACAACTACATGTCAAGATTTCTTCATGTAAGAAAATCATATTTCAGTTATTCTTACACGTCATTTTACATGGCTGATGACCAGTATGCATGCTCCATGTACCAAAGGGGGATGCGATCTCCTGTGGGAGGAATTAGGGAGGGGTCTAGCGTCGGGGACTTTCACACTATTAGATACCCATAGGAAATTCACTTCAAAATCTCCTCAATAGACAAATTTTTGAATCAGTGGCTTGTGTTATTCTCTACTTGAAATTACTTAAAGAAAGTCTTCCCTTTTCTGCTTAGAATTGGCTTGACTGTTTCATCCAAAATTCAGGAAGTTTGCTTTAGAGCAATGTCTTAACTATTATCTCTTCCCCCTCGGTTAGTAGAAGCTAACACTCTTCAAAGGTGATCTTTGGAAGTGGAACAAGGATACATTTCGTGCCCTTAGTAGGATAACGAAATGACTTGAAATAGGTTAGGGTAAAAAGGAGCCATCACCCTTTTGCAGATAGGTTAGGGTGTCCTTGGAAAAGGGGTGGATAACGTCCTCTTAACCAAGAGGAAACCTTCTGTAGATAGAGATATTGGATCTAACATGGAGACAAAAATATGACCTTCCAATTCCATGGATCGACCACAACTAAGGAGAGAGAACTAATGAGAAGCATAAAAGTTGATGACACTAAATGGGTGGTTGGGAAGGATATGGAGGTGGAGATTGTGCCTTTCTTTAAAAAGTTGCATTGCTTGCATTGGGAAGCGAAGTCCATATTGGCTAGCTGCTTCCATTATCTCTAGCAGAGGGCTCGAATGAGAGACCTTTACCTGTGTGAAAATAGAATTGGTTCTCTTTTCTCTTGGGAGGGAGAAAGGCTCCCAGTCTTGATAGCTTCATTATGACGTTCTTGTGGAATTTCTAGTAGTTAGTAGTCTATGATGTGTCGAAAGTGATTTGTCGAAGCTTTTAATGCTACACCGATTACACTCGTTCATAAAGTAAAAAATGATGTGGATATTGGGGATTTTGGACCTATTAGTCTAGTATAAAAAACTATAAAACTATAGCTAAGTTCTCTGTTAATAGATTGAAAGGTTTCATGAAGCACGTAGTAGGGGTTTTTTGTTGAAGGCCACCAGATCTCCGATGGGTTGGTGACGGCCAATGAGGACACAGTTTCCATACACAGGACAAATTTGAAAGGGATAGCTTTAACTAACTCAGTATGTCTATTGCTTGTTTGGATCACTTTTATATCACGTAAGTGAAGTAAATATCAGTAGAAGCTTGACCTGTCCGAAGCTTATAATATGATAGAGTGGTCTCTCCTTATGGAAATCTTGGAGATGATGAATTTCGGTGGGAAGTGGGGGCCATGTATTTTAGACCTATTTGTTTAGAAAAAAAAAATCTATAAAATTATAGCTAAGATCTTTTCTAATAGATTGAAAGGTTTCATGAGGCACCTCGTCTCCCAATATCAAGGAGATTTTGTTGGAAGGTACTAGATCTCTGATGGAGTAGTGACCGCCAACGAGGTCATCGGTTCCATACAAAGAGACAAATTGAAAGGGGTAGCTTTAAAGCTTGACCTTTCTAAAGTTTATGGTAGGATAGAGTGGTCTCTCCTTATGGAAATTATAGACCTATTTGTTTAGAAAAAAAAAATCTATAAAATTATAGCTAAGATCTTTGCTAATAGATTGAAAGGTTTCATGAGGCACCTCGTCTCCCAATATCAAGGAGATTTTGTTGGAAGCTACTAGATCTCTGATGGAGTAGCGACCGCCAACGAGGTCATCAGTTCCATACAAAGAGACAAATTGAAAGGGGTAGCTTTAAAGCTTGACCTTTCTAAAGTTTATGGTAGGATAGAGTGGTCTCTCCTTATGGATATCATGGAGACAATAATTTTTGGTGGGATATGAAGGCGATGGATATATTGGTGATCCTCTCTATAATAATTACCGGTGTGCAAACATTTTTTTTTCATTCCTCTTGAGGGCTGCGGGGAGGGATCCCCTATCATCGATCGGCTTATTGATTTGGAATACTTAACGAGTCTGATCTTGTGAGAGGTCTCACACTGTTTTGCGAAGGGAGGCCATTTTGTACCCCCAATATGTCAATGATCTAATTGCCTTCTCTATGACCTCCCCCAACCCGGCCTAGGATCTCTGTCTCATTTTACGCGAAATCGAACTTTGTACAGGTCAAAAATTTAATTTATTCAAGTTGCGTGGAAATATTCACGTGATTGACTGGGCACTGGTTATAGTAGGATAGAATGAAGATTGGACTCTTGGAAAGGCTTGTGTTCGTCATTTCCTGGTAGGATTGTTATTATAAATGCTACTCTGTCTAAGCTACCAATTTATTATGTCTCCATTCTTAGGATCCCCACCACTGTGGCAAAAAAGATAGAAAAAATTCAGAGGAGGTTCTTATGGAGTGGGATGTTAAATATGCAGAGTTTACTTGGTGGACTGGGATAAGTTCGCCATGCCAAAATGTGCTGGTGGTTTGAGCACTAGAAAGAATATCTCCTTTAACAACGCCTCCTGGGTAACTGGTGGTGGAGTATAGTTAATGCCAGATTGGAAGAAAGAATGAAGTTTTTTCTTTGAAGTAATGAAAGATAAGTATGAGACTTCTGGCCCCACTCTCTAGCTGGCAATTGGGTTCAAAGGGGATTGAAAATATGGCATCATTTGAAAGAGGTGTCCCGTTAGAATCGTTTTGGGCATGGATCAAAATATCTTTTTTGAAAGATGTCTGGTGCAGCGAGACTGCCCTGCAAGATCAATACCCTAATATTGAGCTTCAATTGTAATGGATGCTAGATTATCTATGCTTTTAGAGGGTAGAGCCGTTGTGGACTCTGATTTCTAGGGAAGATGAGTCAAACAAGTGTTCCTTAGAGCTGCTCCGATTTCTAGTTCACTGCTCTCAGTGAACTAGAAAATTACATGACCGGTTCTGCTTTAGTTGCTGACAAGGCAAAGATAGGAGCTGAACCCTTGTGGAGACTCCCTCTATGATCACCTTGAGCCCCATCCATGGTCAACAGTGGAAAAAGTTTTGGCTTCTAGGTCTTCTCCTAGAGCCCAAGGTTTTTCATGGAAGGCTCTAATAGGTGGAATTCTCATGGGAGATCAATTCGCTCGTAGACATATTCACCCATTATTTCCGTGTGATTTTGTGGGTACATTAATAAGGAAGACATGTACTTGTTTATATATTTCCCGTGGAGTAAGAAAATTTGGGATGTTTTCGTAAAATCTTTATGTAATTATTATACATGTGCTTGGAATGCAATATTATATATATATATATATATTCATTGTCATGCATATGCTATATCATCAAACCGGTCTGTCCCTCTTCGGTCTTGGTTCGGTACAATTTTGGCCAAGAATCACCTAGTACTAGGTCACCACTTGTGTGATTTTACCATTATATATTACAGATATATTATATGTACATATATAATATTATAAATCATCATCATTATGCGGGATTGGCTGAATATATTATGTTATAAATGTGTTTGTAATACTGTCACACACACACACACACACACACACACACACACACACACATATATATATATTCATATAATATATTTTAGTTAAGTATATTGTCTTATATGTATTCTAGGATTATGCATATGATATATTATATTGCATAATATATGTATGTATTATATGTTACTTGTCCAGATTGGCCTCTCCCACGTTGAGTTTTGTTCAATGCAACTCTTCTTGTCCGTAAACAAAATGCTCAAATTGACTGTAGAATGAGGTTGTTGACAGTCCTAATACTAATAAAATTTCAAGAAATTGATCCAACAATGTTAGCATTATATCATAAAGGTGAACTTATGGACTATGCTATATATGACGAGTATTTGTTTTGCACAAAATTGACTGTAGACAAAATGGTTGAATTCACTGTCTGTAAATATTAGTCTTTGTTTTATTAATTTAATTTTTTTGCACATTTGTCTTTTCTACTTTTACTATGAAGAGTAAGGTGTGTTTGGAAGGATTTGGGGGGTCCAAAGCTAATAATAGCCTAGTAGTATGAGTGTATGACAACTCTTTCCTCTTGAGGAGGTCATGGGTTCAAATCCTCTTATCTTTCTTTTATAGAGGGGAAAAAAAATCCTAGCCCTTATTTACAAAAGGAAATGAAGCCGTATGTGACGGGGCCAATACTCGAGCTTGCGGCGTGGTGCGTGTGGCACGGCATGTGGTGCCAGGAGGGCACGCGACATGGGGCCATGTTGGCCTTGCGACGTGGTCGCGCTGCGAGGACGCGACACGGTCGCATGAGGGTACGACGCGGAGCGTCACGGTCGCGACATGAACGCGACATAGCCAAGGTGGGCTAGCGATGCATGAGGCGTTGCGGTATGTCAAACCAATAGGTTTGAGGTTATCCTGCCATTCTGGCTGAATGACTGTTTTACCCTTATATAGGGGAAGGGAGCTTGAGAGCTATTCCCCCGCACACGGGGCCTTGCGTTGCCAGAGGGGGCGCAAGTGTCTCCTAGGCCTGAAAGGGTGGGCCTAGGACGTCGACGCAGCGATGCCGTGTGGAACCCGAGGGAGGTTGATGTATGGCCCCGGACTACGCGTCGCGGTGCATACGGCTGGGCAACCTCACGAGACAACACCAAGGCGCTGCGTGGGACTCAGTTGAGCACGACAGCATGTGGGCTAAGGACGTACGTGTGCTAGTAATTCGGAACGCACACGAAGGCAAGCTGCGTGGGACTCAGTTGGGCACGCGAGCGCGAGGCACAAGGCTGTGGGCTTGGTTCGGCAGGCGGGCGAGGTACTAGTGCAGTGCACAGGGTGAAGCTTGAGCAGGCCAAGTTAGCGCAGCGGTGCAGATTGGCGTGTCGTAAGGGACACGATGAGCCGAGTGGTAGGCCGTGAAACAGAGGCAACCATGTTGGGAGGAGTTCCCGTCCTCTAGGCGGGTGGTATCAGAGCTGATGTGCAGAAGGGTTGGCTTCGTTGCACGCGGTAGCGAAGCACCGCGCGGGTTGAAAGCGCGTCGAAGGACGCCCTCGCGACGATTGTTATCAGAAGTAGGCTGACCTAGCGAAGCGTGCGTTAGGTGCCGCACGGGACTGAGGTTGCGGAAGTGCGACCCCGTGACACGTAGGCCACTAGGCGGTCGCATAGGGACCCCCCAGCTTCTCACCTAGGCGTGGACTGTGACTGTTAACAAATGTTCGCATTTTTTAACCTCTTTTTTTATTTTAATCATTAAAGAATTATATCTGCATGACACATCCGCTTATATAGTTGCATTTCAGATAATGTGTCATGTAATATAGCTAATAGTTTAACAATAATCTATGATACTCACAAAGGAAATGAGTTAATTACTGGAAAGAGGCTTGTGTTCGCCATCCACATATTTTAGTAAGTCAAGATAATTCTGCCAGTTGATGCTGACCGTTTTTTTTCCTAATTGTTAAAAGGTTCATGAAGAACTTGTCCTGGCAATCACGGATGCAGAGGAAGGACTTTTTCACCTAAAACGTTCACGGTTAATGCGAGAAGCTGACTTGTTAATATCAAAGCAAGATTCGGAACCTAACTTTCCAGATGTCAAAGCGGAGTCTCTCGATCCTACACAGGTTGAAGCAGAACCGTTGGGAATCGAAAGTTATCCTATTGGAACAAAGTGTAGATTTCGTCACACAAATGGACGCTGGTATAATGGTCACGTAGTTGGATTGGAAGGTGCTAGTTGTGCAAGGATCTCTTTTCTTACACCAACATCTGAAAACATGCTGGTGTGTATTTTTGAGATATCTGTTCCCTTTTTCCCCATAATGAATCCAAGTATTCTCCTTTGAAATGCTATTCTCTGTTAGTTTGATAAAGTTTGAATGGCCTTAAACAATTATCTCGGAAAACTTGGATGCAGTCATTAACTATTTGTATATTCTAGACTGAATGCATTGTACCATTCCATTTCAAATTTGCAGATTATGGTTTCATTTATTAGTTTTTCATAATAATTATGATTGTTCAGTGAGTCCTTGGGAGTCTAAAATAATTTTTTATTAGAATATTGGTTTTTGATGCAACGTGCCTGCTTGGTTTTTATTGTGGCACTCTGTCTCTGCATAATGTTGCATCTCTAAGTTTTTGAATAAACAATGAAGAGTTTGGAATGTTAGCAGGACTGTTGCAACAGAGTGATTTGATTTTTTATTTATTGTTTCTTGCCATTTCTTCCTTAGAGATTGTTAATGATAACTCATGCTTAATAGTTAATTTTGTTTTGAGGATTTAAAAATTTGTTAATGTGCCTTGTCACTTTTAACACTAGTCAAAGGTTTCTTTCTTTATAAATATAATTGCAATAAAATAGAAAAAAAAAGTAACTCAAACTACAGTGAGCGCGTTTCGGATAAAAAACCTCGTAACTCCTGGAATGATGGCTTTGTAAATTAGTTCGCCAATAGCCTTGGGCTAAAAAACTGAATGATGATCTGTCCTCTAGATGTCTTGGAGCCGCCTCTGTTCATCATGTGTGGTACCCTGAAGTTTCAATCCATGCTTAACATGGTTAGGGATAGCTTGTCATCTTGTTTTCGGTTGTGGGTCATTAAACAATTGAGTACCTTATTAAACAATTGAGTACCTTTATTTCCACCCACCAAATCTTAAGTTCACCACATTGACACGTGCAAAGCAAAAAGAGGGTAATTTGTGGGTGCCTTGAAAGATTCCGTGGATGATGGGTGAATTTTGAAGTTCACCCACTTATGTGGGTGCTATTTTTCATCTTCTTCCTCTTCCTCTATCGTTCTGACGAGACTCCCGTTCCGGTGAGTACTCCGTTCCCTAAGTCGTACACGCCAATGAAACCCACTTCTTCGTCTCCATCTGTTCAGGTGAGTCCTTTGATCCGATGAGTCATATACCCCCATGAATCCCTCTTGAAACCCACTTTGTCTTCTTCCATTCCGGCGAGCCCTCCGCTCCGGTGAGTCATAACTCCCTGTGAAACACGTTTGAAACCCCACTTCGTCATCTTCTCTTTCCTCTAGAATGAGACTCATGAATCCCCCATGAAAAAAGGAGAAACGTAAGAAGAAAGAAAAGGAGAAAAAAAAGGTGACTGTGTTTGACAGTGGGTACCCACTGTGAGTGGATTAAAATTAATGGTGGGTACCCACCATCAGCTTTAAACTATGATGGGTGCCCACTGGCAGATTTTAAAAACTGACAGTGGGTACCCACCGTCACTTTTTTTTCTTCTTTTTCTTTTGTTTTCCGATTTTTCAAGAGGAGTACATGAGTTTTGAAGTCTTCATTCTCTTCTTTCCTCCTCCCCCTTCTTCCTTCATCTTTTTAGGGTTTTAAGAGAGTTTCATGCCTTTTTGGTTTCATGATTTCTTCTTCTTAGGATTTCAAAAGTTCATGGCTTCTTCTTAGGGTTTGAAGAGGTTTCGTGGGCTTCTTCTTCCTCTGCATTGCCGGTGTGTAGGCATTGGCATTACTGGCATAGACATCATCATCACCGACATCATCGTCGGCGTCATTGAGCAGGAAGAAGATGTGGGTGTATCAAAAGAATTCATGTGGGTGAGTCCTTTACAAAATATTCATATGAATAAGTGGGCGGATTTAAAGATTCGGTGTTTTTAAATTGAACACCCAACTTAAAGATTCGGTGGGTGGAAAAAAGGTACTCTAAACAATTTCGGTCCCTCCTCTAATGTAGGAGTACAACTCTGCTCACCACTTGAACACAGATAGAGCATGACCACCCAGTCTTATGCCATGTGGCAGGCAGATTTGATCAATCAAAATTATCTAACTACCAGCCCGTTATTAGAACATGTCTCAGCCAAAGAATCATGCCTATGAGATGATTGGAACCATGTGATCAGTGCTCTTAATATCAACCGTCAAAAACATGCGTGCAACTGTCTAGATTAAAGTGCATAGATCATATGGTTCAAATCATCCAATGAGAGTGATTTTTGGGCTGCCTCACTTCTGTTCTATATATAAGCTACAACTTTGATGACTTGAATTGCTCAAAAAACATGTGAACACATTGCGTAAAAACGCCATTGCTCTATTTGCAATAGGGCAGTCATGTGGTGTTTTAAATAGTTGAGGCGCGCCTCGAGGCTTAGCGTAAGCTTTTTGTCTCGAGGCGTAATAAGGCGTGTAGTAAGGCCCATATGAGGCGCAGTGAGGCTTAAGCATCACATAAATTTTTATTTTTCAGTACTTTATCCTCTCTTTTTTTTACAAGTTTACCTGTTTTTTTCCACATGTTTACCCTTTTAAAGGACTATTTGGGGACAAAATAGAGGAAATGACCAATGAGAGGTTAAAGTTTAAATTTTACTGTAACAATTATTTCTGGGGTTATGAGTTGAGTCGTGACTTGAGATTTATATATTGCAGAATGTGCAGTTTTGCATATGTTTTGATTTTGAACCCTTCTTTTGTAATGGTATATGGTTTTACACTTATACCTCTCATTGTCCTTTGTGCCATGAATATTCATTAGCTTATGATTAGAAAATTATCCGTTGTTTTTCTTATCTGTTTTCTAATATATTTACCAATTTTACATTAATTTTCTGTACATCGTTAAATTATTATATTTTTTAAATTGAAAATTCAAAATTTCATGAGGCTTATGCCTCATGCCTCGCCTTGTGGGAGGGCTGAGCACTACACCTTGCGCCTTTGGCCTTTAAAAACGTCACGCCTTATTTATCCTTAATGTAAATTCTTGCTACCTGTGTATATTCTGGTTAGAAACTTAGGATCCCCATTTATTGGCCACACTAACATACTAACATGAGTCCACCGAAGTGCAGATGTGCAAGTTCTTTCTTCAGCAGCGATGCCGATTTGGCAGTAACTGTCGCTCATCACATGGTATGTTACCACTATTTCTACCAGGATCTAATACCTAGACTCATCCTGTAATTTTGAAATTCTGATCAACAAATTGCCTTGAAATCCGTGATATTTATCTTGGTTTAGTACTCTATTGCTATTTTTATTGCTACGACACCTTCCTAATTATTTTGAAATCTTTCCTTTCGAGCTACTTTAATGAAAGCTCAGAGGACTAATGTTCTTATATATTCCAAATATTCCATTTATCGTAGTTATTATTTATGTCGACAGAAATTCCGTAAGAGCATAATTTTGATTTGATTTGGTAGATTATTTGATTCGATTCAATTCTCTTCCTCCCTTAAGCCGTCTGATTAATCTGACATGGATTCTTTGCACAGGAATTGGGATTCCTATGTCTTCACTGAAACAGTATATACCAACAGTATGGCAGCAATCGTTGGTAGGGTCCAGCATTTGGGCATTCTCAAACAGCCAAACTGGTATTTGGAGAGAAGCCGAGCTTGCATCATGGGATGACAGACTCAGTCTGGGTCGGGTTGTATTTAGAGATGATGGAAGCTCCGAAAATCTTGGGGTCGAATCACTTTCGTTATCCAAATATGCCCAAATGAGTGAAGTGGAAGAAGAAAGTCGAGAAACCGACTCAGGTTCAGAAACATCCGAGTCTGGTGATGACAAAGAAGACCCCGAAAGTGAGATGAGCCCACGGGGCCTAGGGTTTTTGGAAGCCACTATATTGCAACGTGGAGTACAAACTGAAACCGCTGTGTTTGCCAAGTGGGAAAATCACACACGGGGAATAGCTTCTAAGATGATGGCTAACATGGGTTATAGAGAAGGAATGGGACTAGGCATTGATGGACAAGGAATTCTCGATCCGATCTCCGTAAAAGTTCTTCCACCAAAGCAATCTCTTGATCGGGCACTTGGTTCTAATCAAAGTGAGGAAGAAAATAAACCAAGTCATGGTAAAAAACGCAGTAGAGGTGGTAGAAGAAAGCGTGAAAAGAAATATGCAGCTGCAGCACGAGCCGCTAAGAAAGATGAAGAAGAGCTCAATACTGCAGATGTTTTCAAATTTATAAATAACCAGCTTGCAATGCAAAATAGTGCAGATACTGAATCGATGAAGAAACAAAGTAGGGGATTGATTGGGGAAGTGAAACCGAAGGGAGAAGATAGGAGGGCTTTGTTAGCGTATGATGATGAAGTGAGGGAGTTAAAGAGCAGGGTTGAGAAGTTGGAGGATATGGCGAGTCGGAACTGGAAAGAGAAGGTGGTTTACGAAGCTGCTAATAGGAAATTGATCGAAACTCGTAAAGCATTGGTGGAGGTTGAGGCAGCTCATGCATCTGCATCGAATGCAGTTTTTAGCAAGGAGAAAGAGAAAAGATGGCTGAAATTTTGATGAATTTTAAAGGTTGCTATATTATAGTTGTTTTGCAATTACCTGTTCTTCAATTTAAAAGTGTATAAATTCTGGTGCTAGAAGATGAGATGGCTGCCCATTTGTTTTTAGCTTGTAAATTTGCTAGTGAGATATGGGATTCTTTTCTTAAATGGTTTCGTGTCACTGGATGCTCTGGTGACTCCTGTGCATTGGTACTGAGTGGCTGGGTGGTGATACGTTTCCGATCCTTTTGTGGAAGCTTTATCGGCCGGTCGATATTATGCAGAATGGTATTATCAATGATCTCTTTTGGTGATGCCTTTCGGATACTTTTTGGGAAGCTTTATCAACCGGTCGATATTTTGCGAGGGTGGGAGAAAGTCAGGCACCTATATCTCTCACGGAGCTGTGTTCTCCTTTGCAGGGCATCTATATCAGCTTCGGTTATTATTTTTTTCTCTGGGGCTGTCCCCAATCTTTGTTTTATTTTCCTGCTCATTTTTTGGTAAGGCTTCTTGCTGTGCCTGTTCGGTTCTAACTCTGTTTTTTGAAGGGTTTATAACTTGGAAAATTATAAACGGAGGACAGATTTGTTGAGGACAGGGTGCAGGCGGCTGATGTGGCGTGATGTGATTGGCTGCACCGACTTGTATTAATTGAATTCTCCCGCATTTGCAGCTAATTGCATTGTGCCACATCAGCAGCCGTCACTTATCGACCTGCATTAATTGAGCCTTATTACACTTACAGCCAATTATATTGCGCCACATTAGCAGCCTTCACTTTTTCTGCATAAAATCTCTCCTCCATGTAACACTGGCCTTATAACTTTTAACGATATTAGAAAAACGTGAATACTCGTACCCGGTTCGTATATTTATTTTTTTCAAAAGGACGGCGCTCGTGGCCACGGTAAGAAGCTCTCGGTCGAACAAGATCATTGGTAAAAAATAAATAAAAATGAAAATATATGGTTGAAGGGTTCCAGTACGTCGTACTGTTTGAGCACTGCACTAGTGCCGAGGTCAGTACAAAACACAAACTTGTTTTGGGATCATGGGCCAGGTGGCAATTTTATTATTTTTTTATTTTTTCGCTTTCAAAAATATATCAAATATTGGAGATACCCAAACAGATAACATATATGGCACATTGAATTTCTTTCAATTTTGACCACGGATAAAAAATTTTGGCCGACATGACCAAAATTTTGGCCGAAATTATCGATTTCGATCCCACCAAAACGATAATATGGGACCGAAATTTCGGTCATTTTTGTATGGAGTTAAAATTTTCGATCAAAATTTTGATTTCCGCCCCATTCGAAATCGAAATGAAACTCGAAATTTTGATCATTGACCATTTGAGTAGTAGATAAGATGTTTTTTTTTTTTTTTCATTTTTTTCAAGGTGAACCTCATGATCACATATATGTTGCCTGGACAATGATCTTCGGATAAGGTGTCATTGGGCATCCAAATGACACTAGTGTATGGGTTCACTAGTTAAACCCTATGTAGCTAACCCAGGGTCTTAATGTCCCCTGTCGCTCTCTCTCTCTCTCTCTCTATATATATATATATATATAGAGAGAGAGAGAGAGATCGATCGATCGATCGATGGGGGATTTGCGCTCAAAAGCATGGATAATCCATGCGTTCAAACCATGTGGCACTCATCTAGGGGATTAGTTGCTTCGATAACTTGCTTGACAATTATGTCCATTTAAAGCAAATAAAATAGAAAAAAGTTAATATTTACCATCTAAAATGTGATCAAAGGTGTAAAACTTTAATACAGCCAGGCGGTCGGCAAACTTTAATACAGCCAGGCGGTCGGCAAACTTTGACCATATTTTTAGGATAACAAAGCCAAAACAAAATTTATTTTAAGATGACATGCCACGTGGCATGAAAGCCGAAAATGGGTGTTATTTTGGGATCACGTGTCATGTGACACGTGATCTTGGGTTCGAATGCATGAGATAATCCATACATTTGAATCGACATGCTTGAGTCACGCGCGACTCGAGCAAGTGACTGTCAGATAACATCGCGGTCAATGTTTGACTGTGATTTGATGGTCACCTGCTCGAGTCACGCATGACTCGAGCGTGACTTGAATTAGGTGATCATTACTATATATATATATATATATATATATATATATATATATATATAGAATGCACTCGGGCGTAGAGATATTTTTACGCCTATTGATATAGGCACGACACGTAGCGTCTTTTTCTGAAATGACGGGTGTTGCTTTATAATCATTTAACTACGTTTTAACTAGGGTTACTTTTGTTTTAAAAAACGTAAATAACAATTTTGAAATCTCCTTTACTTAATCACGTGAGTGTTAGAACTCCACCAACCATTTTGAAATACCTTTTGCCTGACTACATGGGTGTCAGAATTGTACTGACCCACCTCTTTTCCACTAAAGGGGTGTTAGCACTTCACTACCGGCCACGTGGGTGTCAGAACTCCACCAACCCACCTCTTCTCCACTAAAGGGATGTCAGCGCTTCACTACCGGGGTGCAAGCGCTTTTCTCCCGGGGTGCCAGCGCCTCGCTATCGAGGTAAAAAAAAAAATCGGGATGCCAGCGCCTTGCTATCAAGGTGCAAAAAAAAAGGGGTACCTGCGCTTTGCTATCGGAGTGCAAAAAGAATAATCGGGGTGTCAGTGCCTCGCTATCGAGGTGTCAGCACTTCACTATCGGGATACTAAAAAAAAAAAGTCATGGTACCAGCACTTCGCTACTGTTGTGCCAAAAATAAAAATAAAAATTGGGATACCAATTGTGATGGGAGCATGCGACGCGGCCATCCGGGTCAGTCGTAGGGCCATTTTTCTTCTTCGCGTTAGTGCATCTTAGGTGCATCACAAGCCATGAGGGTTGCATCGAATATGTTAGTCGTGGGCCACGAGGACATCATGACACAATGGCATGAAGGGCTGAGACATGGGCACAACATGGTCATGTGGGGGTCAATGCGGGGAGTTGCGAGCGTATTGGTGCGGATGATGTGTGCCATGTGGGCAGTATGTCAAACCAATACGTTTGAGTTTTTTCCGTTATTTCCCAATAACTACTGTTTTACCCTTATATATGGGGACATGAGTTGGAGTCCCCCCACCCAACACATGCACTAGCCTTATTTGATCGCTCTAGTTACGTCGTGTACTAGGGCCATCATGTTTGGGGTGGTTTCCAGCCACCCCCGTGATGCGGGTTTACCCCTAAAGTGGGTTTGCCCCTCTAATCGTCGTTGCCTATCACATTCTTAGTTGCCTTCGGGAATCTGCACAAGACGTTTCTAACATGCTGTGTTGCTTCACAGGGTTATGATTTGAATTAGGTTGACTTAGCAGATCGAGCGTTAGGTGTCGCATGGGATGACACTGTTGGAGGATTAACCCCGTGACAGTTGGTATCAAAGCCATTAAGATGGTTGAGGCGGAATGAACAAGTGAAGATACGAGACGACGCCCGACAAGGGAATGGTTAGAGGATCAGGAAGCTCAGACCGAATAGTCGAATTTGGTGGTGGCAGTTGTAACATCCAAAGGGGATTGACTGAATAGGCATGAGAGAAGCTATGCCACCTTGACTGAGATCGTAGAGCAGTTGTCCGCAGAAGTGCGAGAGATAAAAGTCACGTTGGAGGAGATGCGTGACGACATGAGCGTGTTGAAGAAGCTCATCCTTACAATGCTGGCAGGGACGCCGACACCTCGATTCAAGTTCCTCGAGTCAGAAACATTTAAGGGCTTTCGTGAGGCGAAAGACCTCGAGAACTTTATTTGGGACATAAAGGAATACCTTGAATCTTTGAGGGACCTCGATGGGAAAGTCAAGCTGAGGATTCCATCGAGATACTTAGTTGGAATGCCAAGTTGTGGTGGAGGCATCGTGTGTCAGAGACATGTCTGGAGAATGGGGCAGTTGATTATTGGGCCGATTTGAAGGAGTTGCAGGCTCAATTTCTACCTACCAACGTCGGATGGACAACACAAAGGCATTGTCGACGTTGAAACACACGGGACCGTGCATGAGTATATCAAGACCTTTATGAGCCTGATGCTCGACATTGACGATATGAGCGAGAAAGACCGGATCTTCTACTTCATTGACGGCTTGGCGCCATGGGCGCAACATGAGTTAACTCGTAGAGGACTGACTAACCTGGATGATACATTGGCTGTCGCCGAGCGGCTAACCGAGCAACACCAAGAGTGCGAGAAGGTGAACCAGGTGCCCATAGACGATGTTGACAAACAGGTAAGGAAGCAGAATGAGTACGAACATGAGCGGTTTGGTCAGGAGAGGGTTAGATATGAAAGGAAGAGAGAGGACAAGCCAAGGACGAAGAGCTGTTTATTGTGTGGTGGGCCGCATCTGGTGCAGGAGTGCTCACAAAAGGCAGTTCTGAACGTGTTGATCGTAGAGAAAACGAAGAGTAAAGACAAGGAAGTTGATGAGGAGGAGGTTGTTCCTAGGGTAGAGGCGATCCAGCTGATCAACTGTTGAGGAGTGGGATACCTCGGTCTTGTTGGCGTGGGTCGTAGGAAGACTTAGATACCAATCATATACAGAGTTTGAAGTGTACTATTTTGTGAATAGCTTTGCTACTCGAGGTTAAGGCAGAAGTTGCTGAGGGACGAGAGTAGTGTTATTTTGCTTGTGTACAGTTTTGTTACCCAAGAGAAGGTATGAGTGCCGAGAGACAGCGGTAGTGGGATTGTATTGCAAATGTAACTAAGAGTGAAAGTTTCAGGGGCCGAGAAACTAGAGAGTAGCGTTGCTTATTTTGAGAATGCTATAGGGGTGAAAGCAAGGGGGTTGTCGAGGGACCATGGCAATGGGCAGAAATTGCGAGCTACATCGAACCAGAGAAGGGTCAGTGGCTTATGCCGAATGTGTGTAGTGAAGACTGAGTTCGGAGACTGCAGCATGCGGGGGAAGGCAGATTTTTGATATAGAAGTGTCTTTGCGTCAACGAGGACGTTGACGGTTTTGAGTGGGGGAGGATGTGACGGGGGCATGAGGCGTGTCCATCCGGGTTAGTCATGGAGACCATTTTTCTTCTCCGCGTTAGTGCATCTTAGGTGCGTCACAAGCCATGAGAACTGCACCTAGTGTGTTGATCGTGGGCTACAAGGGTGTCGTGACACAATTGCATGAAGGGTTGAGACATGTGACATGGTCGTGTGGGGGTCGATGCGGGGCGTTGCGGACGTATTGGTGCTGAGGTTGTGTGCCATGTGGGTAGCATGTCAAACCAATACGTTTGAGGTTCTACCGTTATTTCCCCATAACTGTTGTTTTATCCTTATATAGGGGGACATGAGTTAGAGTCCCTCACCTAACACGTGCACTAGCCTTGTGGGTTTGAGTGCGTGCATCCGAGCTTGGCTTGGTGTTTGGTCTCTCTAGTTACGTCGTGTACTAGGGCCATCATATTTGGAATGGTTTTCAACCACCCCCGCGGTACGGGTCTACCTCTAAAACGTGGCTACCCCTTTAATCGTTGCTGCCTATCGCATTCTTAATTGCCTTTGAGAATATGCACAAGACGTTTCTAACTTGATGCATTGCTTCGCAGAGTTGTGAGTTAAATTAGGCTGACTTAGCGCATCGGGCGTTAGCTACTGCACGGGCTGACACTGCCGGACGTGTGACCCCGTGACACAGTGCCTCTCTATTAGAGTGTCAACGCTTCAATACTGGGGTGCAACAAAAAAAAAAATAGCCAACGCTTCGCTATCGAGGTGCTAGTGTTACACTATCGTGGTACAAAAAAGAAATAATTGGGGTGCCAGCACCTCGCTGTCGAGGTGAAGCACTTCTCTCTCGGGGTGCCAGCGCTTCGCTAAGTCTGATACTTTCTTTAAAACATAGAGAGAATAGAGAAAAGAAAGAGACTTATAAAAAAGTCAAGTATGACTGGTGAAAGGGAAAATAACTTTTAAAATATTTTAAAAGTTTTAAGCTTAATTAGTAAAGTGAGGCTCATGTCACCTGTCACTTCACGAAAAAGTCGTTACATGTCACACCTATATATATATATATATATATATATATATATATATATATATAGAAAAAGGTGTCCGTCCTCCATGAGAGAACGGTTACCGTCCTCCAAGGTTCTATGTGGAGGTCTATGTGATATCCAAAACATTGCTTCAATGCCACATGGACTTCGGGTGCATTCATTTTTTAAAAAAATAATCTTGAAAACTCACCTCCACCATGTATTTTTTGAGCCGCGAAATATAAACAATTGAAACTAGTCAAACATTGACTTATGAATTTAAAAAGTTTTTTTCAAAATTTCTTTTTTTTAAATTGATCTAAACCATTCACCCGTGCTTCATGTGGCAATTAAAGAGTTTTTTGGGTGCCATGTGTGCCTCCACGTGGATCTTGGAGGACGATGACCGTCCTCCCATGAAGGCCGGAACCGGCTCCCACACACACACACACACACACACACACATATATATATATATGGGCTTTGTACCAAAAAGAGGCTTGCGCCTTATTTTATCAAAAAAAAGACCTGAAATATTTTTTTACCAATATAGCGCCCCTATGTTCGTGAACAACCCGCCAGCCAAGTAAACCCAGGCACCAACCTTAAGTTCATTTACTATTTTACCCTTATCAATTTAACCCCTTATGGTGACTTTTCTTTGCGAGACGGCGGCTGGAGAAGAAAACCCATCCTTCTCAAATTCGCCGGAGCTTAGATCTAAGAATCAATGGCTTTTTGCGAGACAGCTGCCGGAGAAGAAGACCCATCCTTCTCAAACTCACCGGAGCTCAGATATAGGAATAAATGGCTCTTTGTGAGACGATTGCCGGAAAAGAAGACCTATCCTTATCAAACTCACTGGAGCTCAGATTTGGGAATCAATGGCTTTTTGCGAGACGGCCGCTGGAGAAGAAGACTCATCCTTCTCAAACTCGTCGGAGCTCAGATCACCGTAGCTCAGAATATCTAGGGTTTCAATTTTAACATCACCAAAGCAATTCTAAATCTCTGCAACAGAGAATGAAAAAAAAAATGATTTCTTGCTTTACAGATCTGAGAATCAATGGCTCTAGATTGATCCAAGCTCCTATCTACCCTCGTTTTCATCGCTTTTTTTCTTCTACTTTTATTGAATGCCATTAAATTTGAAATACTGCAGTGAGTTTTTTTAAATCTACGATTTAATCGATCGATTAGGAGACGACCGCCAACGAACATAGGATTACGAAGAAGAAGTAGGGTTGTGTATAATCGGGGTAAAGTTGTAAAAAATAATTGCCCTAAAATACTAACGTCGGTATATATGGGCGAGAAATTTCGAGGCGTCTCTTGTACTTTTCTCTCTCTCTCTCTCTCTCTCTATATATATATATATATATATATATATATATATAGGCTAGAGAGAATACGCTCCCGCATAAAGATATCTCTAGGACTATTGATATGGGGGCGACATGTAGTGCCTTTTTGTTGGTCTAACATTGCACCATGTATAAGATTTGCCCGTACTGTAGATACTTGACGTTGTACCATGTAAGATTGTCCTACTCTATATACTTTGACGGTATAAGATTTATTTGCATGCAAGTTAGATATATGTTACATACTCTGTAGTAATTTTGTTTTGGCGGGTGGGACGATCCGGTCCCAGCTAGAAGCTCTAAAATAGTCATGGTTCCAGTCAAAGGCGGCCACCCAATTCCAGAACACCCCTCATTACCTCTTCCTCCTCCGTTGGGGAGACGAAGAAAACCAAAGAGCTAGGGAAGGATTCCTGCCACCTCCAATTGTTCGCGCTGCATTTGAAGCTTAAGCGATAAGAGGAGATGTGGGCTGCTTCTTGTCTCGCCTCCTGCTGCGCCGCTTGCGCCTGCGAGGCTTGCCGCTCGGTCGTAGGCGGGATCAGCCGTCGATCCGCTCGGATCGCGTACTGCGGCCTTTTCTCCTTGTCTCTGATCGTCTCATGGATTCTCAGAGAGGTCGCTGCGCCTCTCATGGAGAGTCTCCCATGTACGTATATTAGGGTTTGAATTTTTAGTGCAATCTAAGATGATTAGTCTCTATTTTCTCTTCTAGCAATTGGTCCATTTGCATTTGATCCCGATAGTCGAATCGATGAACCCGCCTAAGTTTAGAGGATGCCTTGAGAATCACTTTGATTGGATAATCTAAGTGTTTAATCGATTGCTGGTTTCTAATGTATTAATCCAGACCTTCGAATTGATGAAACAGCACTTGGTTCGGAGGATGGCTTGAGAATTACACTGATTGGATAGTTCTAAGCGGTCAATCGATTGCTTGTTTCTAATGGATCAAGCCAGATCGTTGAATCAATGAACCATAGTTGGCTCGGAGGATGCCTTGAGAATCAGGCTCATTGGATTATTTTAAGTGTTAAATCGTGTTAAGGTCCTAACCAATATTCCAAAAATGCCTATTCGCTGGTGGAGCAGGAAGTTAATTTGTTATTGCTTTGGGGTCGTAACACACCACCACGCTCTGCAGCCGAAGTCCTCGGCATCCCACTCTATGGCGACTCTCACTCCGGTAACCCCCTTACAGGTAGCCGTTTCCCCACGATGCTCCTTACGTGACTGGAACTCTGGACGCGGTGCTGGCTCTGATACCTTTTGTTAAGGTCCTAACCAATACTCCAAAAACGCCTAGGCGTTAGTGGAGCGGGAAGTTAATTCCTTATTACTTTGGTCTCATAACAAACCGGTTGCTTGTTTCTTGTGGATTTATATTCTATCCAGTGGATTCTATGACAGAGTCTGATATCTTTGTAGATTTGGTATATCATACTTAAATCATCTACTGGACACCCTCAGTTACAAAATCTCCAATTTATTTTATTGTAAGTTTTGAAAAACTTACAATTTAAATGGAAACTTCTTTCTTTGAAGATTTTGAAAAGATCGCAACTTATTCAATGCATTTTTTTTTCTGAGGTGCAAATTAATTGTGACTAAATCATTAAATTTTCAATTATTCACCACTTTTAAAACCTTTTCTTTTCCGTTATTTTAATTTTTTTTTTCCTATTTTTAATCTTTGTGCCTTTTTCCCGTTTTGTTCAGTATTTTACATTTTTACTCTAATTTTATCAAATTTTCCGTTGCTGAATAATTCCTCGATTCTGATTTGGTAATGAATGCTTACCTCTAAATCCAAGATGTCTTTGGGACAGGCCATTTACTCTCCTCAAACTTGCCCATCAGATACCATCAGCTTGAGGGCTCTTTTACACACTATATGTGGATTATTGTCTATAATCTTTTTAATCGGTAACTTTCAGGATCTTGTTCAGTTGGTCAAGATGTCCTTCCAAGTGGGCGGTTCAGATATAGGATCATAAGTAAGATAAAATGGTATAATTGACTTGCACACCATGAATGGTGCTTGGGCGATCAGGCCTGAGCAGGCTATACTCATTCATCTTTGTATACCAACCATAAGATTAAAAAACAGGGTGTCTTTCTTATTTTCTTTTCCGTAAAAATAAATTTGGATTAACATTAAACTACATGACATAAGTTGGAGAGCTGTTAAATGAATTTTGGAGGTTAGTTAGTGTTTGGTAAAGTGTCTTCCTGTTCAAGAATTTCAGGTTGAATGCAGAATAAATTTGTGTTCTTTGCCTTCACCAATATTCTGAAAGTTCCCAAAACATTTTTATTAGAAAGGTACTAGAAAGTTTGATTCTCATTTTCACTAAAATTATGTGAACCAACAAATTGTATAAATTTATATGTTAACAATGTCCGGATTGCCTGTGCAGGGATTAATCATTTCCACCAAACTCCTAACAGGGAGTGGTTTGAAACCGATGCAGTGCTGCGGGTGAGCTTAGGGAACTTTTTGTTTTTCACTACGTTAGCTGTTTTGATGATCGGAGTCAAGGATCATAAAGATCCTCGGGACAGCTGGCACCATGGTGGATGGATGATGAAGATTGTTAGTTGGTGTCTTATGGTGATTCTAATGTTTTTCCTTCCAAACGGAATTGTCAGCTTCTATGGTGAGTAGTTTTTAGATTATAGGATATAATGGGTATTTATTTTAAATAACATATCATGGATCGAGAAATTGAATCTGGGTCTCCATTGACTTTTCTAAGCATGATACATCATGGTGTGGCAGTTGGACCTTCTCTAAGTGTCGGAAGATTTGATTTTTGTCTTCAATATTCTTGTAACACTTTTTTTAGTGGATATTTGTCTTCAAGTTTTATCTATTGCAGTTGACAGTTTGAATTCATAAATGCAGAGACAATATCAAAGTTTGGTTCGGGAATGTTTCTTCTTGTTCAAGTAGTTCTATTGTTGGATTTTGTGCATGGCTGGAATGACAAATGGGTTAGATATGATGAACAATTCTGGTTTGTTGAGCTTGTTTTGTTTTCCTTCATTAACTTTGAGTTGCAGTTTTTCTGAATTCATCCTTTGACATAATTTAGGCCCAATTTAACTTTTACCTTAAATTTGTTTACTCATTATCCCCTTAAACGTCTCTAATTTTTTATACTGAATGCAGGTATATGGCATTGTCTGTTGTCTCACTTGTTTGTTATCTTGCAACATTTTCCTTTGCGGGGCTGCTTTTCCATTGGTTTACTCCATCAGGGCATGATTGTGGTCTCAACACCTTCTTTATCACCATAACGTTGATTCTTGTTTTCGGTTTTGCCATTATCGCTTTGCATCCAAAGGTAAATTGTTCACCTTGCATTCTGAAGCGTAGCTATTGTTGATTCTTTCACGGTGCTCTCTCTCTCTCTCTATATATATATATATATATGTATATATATATATCCATCAGCATTCTGTTACATATTCCTGTCTCGTGTACTAAATAAAAGTTGGTTTTAGGTGCCTGACCTGTGTACCAAGGGTGTTGCACAGGTCAATATCCGTTCTCCAAACTAGTCAAAACTCGGGAGATGCACATATAGTTTATGAGCAACCAAATCTGAAAGTATGTTTTTGACCTTTCACTGATTTGGCAATCATAAACTATCTGTGCATGTTCTGAGGTTTAATCAATTTGACAAAGGGTAGTACTCATGCACTGCCATTAGTGCTCGGGTCAGGCACGTAATGCTAACTCATTACATAATGCCCATGGTTCTTTCCAGTATACTTTCATGTGCTCTTTATCCTGAACTTTGGGTTTAAATTTGTGGTATATTTGAGGAAAAATGATTGGCAACACCCAGCTGATCCAGTTGTGCAATTTGTGGATGCTTTGCTATCTTGTCCATAGAATCATTTTTGCTTTCTCATCCTTGAAGGTGGTGGAGGTAGTCAAGATAGTTAGGGATGATTGCCTTTAAGATATCTCAATGGTTACCAAGAGGAATGTTGTGTCCAATTTTTTTGTTGCTAAGTTGTGTATAGGCAAGTACTTTGGCACTCAATACCATGTTCTCTAACATATGATTGGAGATGCTGGAAAGAATATTCTCCTCCATTATCTGATCGTAATATTTTCAAGAAAAGCTATTTGATTTTAAACCAATTAATGGTACAGAGGAAAATGGATGCGAGTATGCGACTTTATCTTTTGCTTTCATAAGATAAATCATCAATAAAAACACAATACCGATACACAAACATAGAAGTAACAGGAGATGGCCCTCACACATTTGACTGAACTAGGTGGAAGGGTGCTATGACTCACAAGAAGTTCTATGATATTTAGACAATTGGAAAACTTCACTTTTGAATTTGTAGTCATCAAATGAGTGGAATTGTTGTGGGAACAATGCACGTAATCGAGGCATGGGTAGGTGGCCAAATCAAAAGTGTCAAAGATGCACAATCTCCAAGGGTGTAACAGTTGCAGTGGTCATAAGAATATTCTTCATTGAAGCCCCTTTGGTGTCAAATAAGTATAGCCGCCTCTCCTCACAACCATGACCAAGAAGCTTCCCCGTTGACGAGTCGTGAAACATAATGAGAAGGGGAAAATGTAGCACTGCAATTAAGATTTTTGGTTAGACTACTGACAGGAAAAAGGTTAATTCCTTAATGGGCATGTTTGGGATATATAGAGTTGATGTTAAAGGAATTTCATTAACACGAACCGTCTCTTTCCCAACAACAGAACAAGAGATTCATTGGTAATACAAACATTACATTGATTTGACAATGAAGATATTGAATGAAAAAAAGAGAACATACCGGACATGTAATCAGTTGCTCCAGAATCAATGATCCATGGAGAACAGGAACACATGGATGCATGAATAGATCCAACAATCCCTGTCTCAGCCAAATAAGATTGGGGTGGGAACACTATGTCTTCATCACATTGGGAATGTTGCATCAAATCATCCTCATTGTACCATTGATTTTCGACACCAGCACGACTCAATTTATCCTTCAATTCTTCCATTACAGCAAAAATACGGCCAAGTCATCAAATACCAGTCTCTTTCCGACACTACTTCCACTGTGATACTGTAGGAAATTCAGTCAAACACTGGCTACCCAGCCTCAGAAATACAGCAAACAGTGCTGGAATACTGCAGTGATGAACACCAAGTACAACCTCCAACCACACTGCACTATTGCAGCCAAATCACTAATTCACCAATGCTACAATGCTGCAATACACAACCCAAGTACTAACAATAGACAAATAAGGGGTATTAGCACCCCATATTTGATCCTATGATCCTTCCACGGTAGCCCAATAATCACTATAAACAATTATAAAAGCACAACGGAAAATATTAAGTGCTGTCCCATCACAAAAATATCACCAAAGGCAGTGACGAAAGTGAAACTGTGACAGCAAAGTCTAGACAAAATCAAATATCTTCAGTACTCATCTAATGAGACCAAGATCACAGCTAGATGATAGGTTAGTAAATTTCGATCTGAAAGCACCCAACAAACCCATCAATCATGTACCAGAAGTTCGTGGTCCCAGAGATTTGTGAAACTGGTAGATGAACATAAAAACATGAAAAACTATACAAACCACTTCAGATCTTCATCAAACTGCAAACAAATGTAACCACAATATTGCAGATGAAAAATCGAACCAAACCTTAGCAGAAACACCTTACTGGAGGAACATGGATCAATCGCAGATTAATGCATGAAATTAGAGATATTGAATGAAAGCTTCAAAAAACCTTCAGAGAGCCGTCAAAAGATATAACTTCGATAATTAAAGTTGTTGCGGTGAACACTCCAATCAAGATCGTACAATTTTTTTGAGGTCAAATGTCTGACCTTGCTAATATCTGCATATTTACAGTGGCGTCAGCACCAAGAATATCTGGAAAAACCTGCTCGGATGAAAAATTAGCTTGTAAGGAGATATGATTTGATGAGATTCGCTTTGGGTCAAGTTAGGGTTTGGTAAAGAAGAAAGGAGAAAGAAGTAAAGGGAAAGAGTTATGGTTGTGTGTTATTTCCCACACCCTTATTCATTTATATATACTACTTACAATCAGACCCCATGTATAACATTTGTATGAACCACATGGTATCTGCAATCTTACCCAAAACATCATAGCCTATAAAAAATCCTTGATGGAGACAAGAAAATGGGACCACGATGTTCTTCAACTCTAAACCAGGTAGGAGTTTAGGGTACCTCTATTCACGCCTATCAGTTTACTAGTGGGCACCTATGCTGAGAACCATCGACTGCAATCACTGCATTGAATCAGATGATGGATATCATTTTTCATCGCAATCTTCCACATAATGGATCTTGACACCATGAGCGTACCATCAGACAGTTGTCTATTTTTATTTCCTGTGGCACAGGTCCCTAAAAAGTGGTCCTAAAGCCACTTTTGAACGTGATGAGTGCCTTGTGATTTTAGGGTCACTTTTTAGGCATTTGTGCCACGTGTAAACAAAAACTGTCTGTCTGATGGTACGCCCATGGTGTCAAGATCCATTTTGTGGAAGATTGCGGTGAAAGGGGATATCCATCATCTGGTTCAACGCAGTCAATGGTTCTCAGCATAGGCACCCACCAGTAAACTGGTAAGTGCAAATAGAGGTACCCAGGAGTTTATTATGCAGCATTTTGATGCTACCTAAAATAGAATATTGTAAATTGTGCACCACAGTGCCGTGATCGCCAAGAACACGCCGCCGCCGTGGACGACTCCATCCAGCGACGAAAGTTTTCTTTTTACCTTTTAGTCTTTTATTATTTTAGGAATCTTTTATTGCGAGTTTTATGTCGTTTAGGGTTTTCTTAGCCTATATAAAGACATTATAAACACTTTGTTAAACAGTTTTGATTACTGAATGAAAGAGAGTTGCTTTTGTGCAAACCCTAGAGAGCTTGTGAAGAATTTTCAATCGAGGGAGTGAATCCTTCAAACGTTGAGGAGTGAGCAATCGTTTCTCGTGCGACTTGGTGCGAAGCCGACGTACAGCCGTGGTGTGAAGCTTCGGAAAAACCCTTGGTGTGAAGCCTTGGAATCTATCTTTTTAGTTTGTCTTTTCTCTAGTTGTCGGGTATTATTTTTCCTTTTTTCCATTGATAAAAGAACAAAAATCCCAAAAGAATCGTATTCCACGATATCATTAATCTCTCCCTTTTGAACTATTTATTCAAGTTTCATCTCCTTCAAAATCCCCGAGGAATCAAATCCGATATTGTAGTTATCGCTTAATGCCTTAAACTAGAACAAATTCCAAGTTCCTTCATCGGAGCCGTTTTTCTAGATCAGGAAATTTTACGCATGCGACGCTAAAATGAATTAATCTAATTGTTTTATTAATTTCATTGAATTAATTTTACGTGTTGCTTGATTTTGAATATTTTCGCTATTCAATTCATTCGTAAGTTAATCCCAAATTCGCATATTAGGATTTTAGCGTTTGTCTTGCGTCAGTTTAGATATCAAAGCACAATCTTAGTTTAGGGTTCTCCGCGTCATATGGATTTTAGGGTTTATTTCTTTTCATTTCAGATCTATCTTATACCATCTAATTTTGCATAATTCCATCATGGATACCAGTAGCTTAGAAGCCCTTATTAGAGATCTTGTATCTAAGGTGACCACTAGTCAAACCCGGATGGATGAGCACATTGCTGATCAACAAGTTACGTATGAGGCTTTAGAAACCCGTTTTGAAGAGATCAATGAGCTCATCGTTGAGAACCACAATAGAGTTAACAACCGTGACCGTAGGAGAGATGTTCCTCCCCGACGTGAGGTCCAAATTAATTTGGACGATAAGGTCATGAAATCTGTCAAAATGGACGCCCCTACTTTTGATGGGAAAATACAACCTAAGGTCTTTCTTGAGTGGGTCGCCAGCATGGAAAATTACTTTGAGTGGTATTCCATGTCCGAAGAGCGCAAGGCCAGATTTGCCAAAGTCAAGCTTATGGGTTAAGCTAGACTTTATTGGTTGGGAGTAGAGCGTCGTAGGCAAATCCAGGATCTTCGTCCCATTGCCACGTGGGCTGAAATGAAAGTTCAACTGCACGGAAAGTACGTTCCCGTATCATATGATGAACATATTCTTGATCAATGACAATCATTGCATCAAGGAGATTCTCCAGTCACAGAGTACATCAATTGGTTTGAAGACCTGATGATCCAGGCCGATGTCGATGAGCCAACAAAAGTTACCCTCTCCCGATTCTGAATGGGTCTTCGCCCAGAGTTACCGAGGGAACTCATTCCTTATCCCGTTGTGGATCTCGAAGAATGTTTTGCTAGGGTCGAAGAATTAAAACGGTATCTCGACACCCCTAGTCATGGTCGATCTAAGTCTTCCAAATTTGCGCATCAATCTAATCCTATCAAAAAGGAAAATAATGCCTTTAGTCAATATTCAAAATCCATAATTCCTCAAGTCGACAAAGGAAAGGGACCAATGGTCGAGAGTTCTAAACGTGCTCCGCAGCAATATTATAAGTGTCAAGGTTTTGGTCACTTTGCATCCCAATGTCCTAGTAAGGGTCAAACCTTGTTCATTCAGAAGCATACTGAGAAAGAGAACAACGAGATACCCGAAGAAGTGTACGAACCATGTAGCACTCCAAGTGATGAGGAAGGTGAGGTTCCGGTCTGAGCCATAGGTTGCATTAGGACAATTCCCATTGCCGAGGATGGTGTTGATAATGTGTCCATCTCAAGTGAGTCATTAGAGTTGGTAGGATCACATCATCATTCTGATTTGCATGGGATTAACAATCTGAATTTATTGAGCACCATAAATACACATGATCGGATTAACACATTGAATATATTTAATGAATTTGATACTAACAGTTTTGTGTTAATTCCTGATGGTTCTGAGCATGTGGGATCTTTTCTAATCTCGAGAAGGGATAAGGATGAAGCTCTAAATTTTCCTCTAGACAAGAGCAAGTTACCGACAATTGTCGTAACGGATCTTACGCCTACTCTAGATCCCACAACCCTACCCTTTGATCCATTTCTTATTGAGCACTCGATCCAACCGCACCCATTTACCTAGTTTCTACCCCGTACCTTATCTGTGCAATATGAGAAATGGTCGAATGAGAAGGTTATAGAACTTCCAAGCTTCCATGCCAATGAAGGTAAGAATCAGAAGTATCTCACTACGTGGAAAGGCAAGCCAAGAGTTGAGCTTCCAAAGTGTGCCATCCATGGGTTCTCTAACTCATCATAGATGAGTTTTTCCCACCCGGGGAGTATTGATGGAGACATCACGACGCCACAAAGAAGGCCGCAACACCGACGTTAGCGCACAACAGTGATCGCTGTCAAGCAACATGCCGCCGCCATGGACGACTCCATCCAGTGACGAAAATTTTCTTTTTATCTTTTAGTCTTATTATTTTAAGACTCTTTTATTGCGAGTTTTATGTTGTTTAGGGTTTTCTTAGTCTATAGAAAGGCATTGTAAACACTTTATTAAACAATTTTGATTATTGAATGAAAGAGAGTTGCTTTTGTGCAAACCCTAGAGAGCTTGTGAAGAGTTTTCAACTAAGGGAGTGAATCCTTTAAACCTTGAGGAGCGAGCAATCGTTTCTCGTGCGACTTGGTGCGAAGCCGATGTACAGCCGTGGTGTGAAGCTTCGGAAAAACCCTTGGTGTGAAGCCTTGGAATCTATCTTTTTAGTTTGTTTTTTCTCTAGTTGTCAGGTATTATTTTTCTTTTTTTCCATTGATAAAAGAACAAAAATTTCAAAAGAATCGTATTCCACGATATCATTAATCTCTCCATTTTTGAACTATTTATTCAAGTTTCATTGCTTTCAAAATCTCCGAGGAATCAAATCCGATATTGCAGTTATCACTTGATGCCCTAAACTAGAACGAATTCCGAGTTCCTTTATCGGAGCCGTTTTTTTAGATCAGAAAATTTTACGCATGCGACGCTAAAATGAATTAATCTAATTGTTTTATTAATTTCATTGAATTAATTTTACATGTTGATTTTGAATATTTCCGTTATTCAATTCATTCGAAAGTTAATATCAAATTCACATATTAGGATTTTAGTGTTTGTCCCGCGCCTTGTTCTTTGATGTTTTTCCATTGAGTAGCTTATCCAAAAAAATGAAATTATATATATATGTGTGTTTTTTTCTCTTTTTTTTTTTTTCTTTCATCATTATGGAGCTGCATCTTGTATGAACAAGCTGGTTAGATTATATGGCATTCATTAATCACACTTAAAATAGGCCTATTTTCTTGCCACTCATACATGGTTTTCTGTTGATGCAAACAGATCAATGGCAGCCTTTTGCCGGCTTCAGTGATATCCTTGTACTGCACTTATCTCTGCTACAGTGGACTTTCTAGTGAACCAAGAGAGTATGAGTGCAATGGCCTCCATAAACATTCAAAAGCTGTTTCTACTGGCACACTTACTTTGGGATTGCTAACTACAGTTCTCTCAGTTGTCTACTCTGCTGTTCGTGCCGGTTCTTCAACGACTTTGCTCTCGCCACCTAGTTCACCTCGTGCAGGTAAGTGTTTATATTATATATCGGTAAAAACTGTGAGCTGATAATTATTATTGATCCCTTTTGAATGCGTTCATTGGTCCAATATTGATAACCTTGTCAAAAAAAATGTTGCTTATCATAATTTTTTTAATTTAATCAACAAATTATTTTTAGTAAAATATCAAATGTTGCTTATCATAATTTTTTTAATTTAATCGACAAATTATTTTTAGTAAAATATCTGGAAAACTATGAATTTATTGGGAACCTGCAAATGGGATGTTTCTGCAGTTTGCCTTCGGATATAAAACTTGTATAACGTGCATGGGCTCTGCACTAGCTGTGGTGCATGGTTCAACAAATTCTATAATCTGTACACGTGGCACACCTAGTTCATCGATTGAGATATCTAGGTGACATGTCGATATGTAGATGGGGCTCAACTCAAAATTCATGGTTGTTAAAAGGTTTCTAACCCTTTCATAAAAGCCTTTTGACCCCATCTGCTGTAAATCCGTCATTTGAAGGTTCTCATAGGCTCTTGATTAGATGATAGAATTTGGGCTGAATGCCTGAATCTAATCAAGACTAATACCATGTGTTACAAAATGAAAATGTGTTCCACATGTATAATCTAATCAAGACTAATACCATGTGTTACAAAATGAAAATGTGTTCCACATGTATAGAATTGTAACCCATGCACCATAGAACAGGTCATGCAACTCTAGGAAGTATTGAGTTTATGAGCATGCAAATCAGTGGAAGTTCACTTTTGACCTTTAATTGATTTGGCGCTCAAAATTTCCAGCACAATCACCAAGGTTCTCTGTTTGAGATTTGATCCGAGTGCTGCTGCTGCTGTCTATATCCTTGTACTAAGGTCATGTACATTATACTAAGTCTTAAGCATGGTTCAAAATACCGGTTTTCTGGTACATATCATCCAGCTCCAAAACCGGTATGTATCGTCCGATACATATCGGTTTCGGATGATACATTGGTATCTATCATTCGATACATACCTATAATATATGTAATACACCAGTACTTTATGTGCAAAGTATTGTATTGGTGACCTCCAAAACCGGTATGTATCGGTTTCGTCCGAAAGTTTGAACTAAGACTGTTAAGGTTATTGCCAATCAAAGGGTTTACAGCCTGGTTAAATGGACATGTACCCCTATATTACATAAACACATGCATGGACCAAACTTCTTTCAGGCTCGAGTATTTGATATTCTTTTCGACTTGTTTCTCTGTGATGAAGGTTCGGAGAAGCCTTTGCTACCACTAGACAGGATGGATCAGCAGGAAGACAGGAAAAAGGATGAAGCAAGGCCAGTCACGTACTCGTATTCCTTCTTCCACCTCATATTCTCACTCGCAAGCATGTATTCAGCCATGCTCCTGACTGGGTGGTCGACCTCAGTGGGCGAAAGTGGAAAGCTGGTTGATGTTGGGTGGTCGTCTGTGTGGGTCCGAATTGTGACAGGGTGGGTCACCGCAGGCCTATTTATTTGGTCTCTGATTGCTCCCCATCTGTTCCCAGAAAGGGAGTTCTGAGCACCCACAATACTCAAACTCATACTAGCTGTCCAATAGTATAGTTTGTTTTGTTTATATGATACAGTACATTATGCAAGCACAGATTTCATTCGAAACTTGGTGTGGCGGCAAGTGCTGTCCATCCAAAGCAATGCATTATGGGTTTGAGTCTGGGAATCACCCTTGCCAAAATGGGGTAAGGGTGCCTAACAACTACCTCGCTTGGGCCCTGCTAAAACTGCGAGCCTTTTGCACTGGGTACGACCTTTTAAGATTTTATTCCCACCTAAACATATGGTATTTTCAAGCATCTACACTAAGTGAAGATTGTATAAAAACTTTGTGATAAAGAGAAACATTTCTAATCATATAGAGGAAAGTACTCTGCCATACTATGGGGTTTTATAAAATGTTACTTTGTAAGTATTCCAATCCAGCATGAGCTCCAAACCTGAATTGTTTCTTATCTAGTTACAAGTTTTCTCCCTATTTTGCTTTTTTTTTTAGCGGATTGAGCTTTTGGTTGGTTTGTTTTTCTGGCGGCTGATCACGGGCGTCAGTGACCAACACGATCACTGGCATGTGACATGTGTGCTGTAGACCTTGGAAGATCACGCATCCGAGTCCTTGCAGTGCATGGCTTCGCAGGCCATGTGCCAGAGATTGGGTTGATCACCATATACTATTCAGATATCCAACCCAAGAAAACCGGATCATGCATATAACCATGCCTCATCAGGCCAGGCATAAAGCGAAGGTTGGGCCGTGATGACCGAATATTACATATACCCTTACCGTTGGGCAGCAAAAATTTGGTCCGACCAACCCATCGACAACATTGTCTCTGATTATGAGAGCCACGTCGTTAAACTTTGTTTCCATATTTTAAGTTGTTTTCGTGTTTTAAGTTGAAGTAAGATATTATAGGCATTCATCTAGCAACATCAATAACCTTGGAAAATGTTAATTTTCTGGAATACGGCTGTCATCAATAATTTTAAAAAGGTAAATCTACCTGATCGACTTTGTTAGATACACCTTTTATGTTAGAGACCTTATATTTTCACCTTTACTTAAATCGACTAGCTCCAAGCTTAGCCGACCCTAAGGAAAGTAAAAAGTTTAAATTATCCTCTTCTATGACTTTCTTTAACCCACAAAAGCATCATTTTCTTTCTTATTTTAATCTGCTAAAAAGTTAGAGGTAGGTTAGGTGACGATGTCTTCTTCTTTAGTCTGATCTGCTCTGATCTGTAATTTTGAAGAAGAAAACAGAGGCTTGAGAGAAGATGTCTCTACATTTCTCTATTGCGAAAAGAAGACCCTGTAATTTACTGTTGTGATGCGAGATATCCTACTTAAACCCGATTTTCAGTTTGTTAGTTTGTTAGGGTCTCTTAATGGTGCAATATAAGAAATAATTTAAGTTTATTGGTCTCAATTTTAAGTTTGTTAAGATATTTTAATGGTGTAGTATAAGAAAGATTTTATTTCCTTGGTCAATTTTTTAAACAATTGATATCGATTGCAAATATAATTGTTATCGACTCTATATACAGTCGATATCGATTGTATAAACAGTCGATATTGACTCTATATACAATTGATATCAATTCTATATACAATCGATATCGATTGTATATAGAGTTGATAACGACTATATTTACAATCGATATCGATTGTAAGTATAGTTGATTGCATAAACAGTCGATATGTGTTAACAATTGTCGTCTCTTTTTTGTGTCAACAGTCTTATAACCCCTTCCTTCTCATTCTTAAATAGGTGATGATGGAGGGGAAAATTCCTCTTCTTTGTCACTATGATGGCCTTCTTGTAAGCGATGATGGCTTGTATGAAGGTGACCGATGTAGGGTTATTAATATTTCGACTGATATTTCTTATGAATAATTCATAAGACGAATGTCTGCTGTCAGTTTTGCGAGGGCAGATGAAACAATTTTCATAAAGTTCAATATGAAGATAGTGAATACCCCTGTGATTGTTGACATTTTGGACTTTGATGATTTGGTCACCCTATTTACGTTTTATAAATCCGGGGTGGACGTCATAAAAGTATTCATCATTAAGGAACCATCATCCTTTCGAATCGAAACTGAACCAATAGCTCTTGGCGGGACTGATTTTGTGAGTAACCATTCATTTCGATCATGTAAGTTTGAGGAGGATGAAACTATATATGATACCGTCCCGTTAAGAGATGACAACGATATTATGGCGAGCATGTCTGCCAGGAAAGAAACTATTGATTTAAACGATGCTCCAGTTGAATCGTATGATGACCCACTAAAATATATGCATGGGTCACAACAATGTAGTCAAGGATTAGACTACACTTCAGAAAAGGTGGTGAATACTGGCGATTTCAGTCATATCTTTTCTGGTAGATAGACAACTTGGTTGACTCACGAATTATGTTCTACCATGCTATCAATGGGGATTATCGTAGAAGCTCAACCGCATGCCCATACACATGAGCACCCCTTCGGTGAATGGCCTAGTCAATCATGTCAGAACCCCTTCGGTGAAGGATCTAGTCAATCACATGAGAACCCCTTCGGTGAAAGATCTAGTCAACCATCTAAGAACACCACTAGTGAATGACGTAGTCATCCTCAACCCACTAATGAAGATACCTTAGAAGAATATTATGAAAGTGAACCGAATGAGTTTATAAAAGTGAATCCGAAAATTTTTGTGAGAGACATTGATAATCCTCTAGTAGTCGGAGATTACGAAGTATCAGAGACATCGGGCGACTCCTCCGATGAAGAGGTGGAGATTGAATATCGGAATTGGATATTTAAAGTTGGAGAGATCTTCAGAGACAAACAAACATTTCAAAGAGCATTGAAAGAGCACGCGGTGGAGAAAAACTTTCAAATTTGGCATTTGAAAATCGCTAGTGATCGAGTGACAGTCGGATGCTACGAACTCGATTGTTCATGATGAATACATGCGTCTAAATTGACTGAGCTCGATTATTTCCAAATCAAGACATTCAATAGTACTTACATATGCGAGACCGTTAAGATTGTACCGCATGATCACCATAATTCAATAATCTCCTTCGTAGCCAACTATGTACGGGAGAAATTTATGGAATGATTCGACTGCACACCGGTGCCGATAATGATTGATATTGTAAAAACTTATAATGTCCAAATCTCATATACTAAGGCTTGGAGGGAGCAAGAACTTGTCCTTAATGATATTAGAGGCAGTTGGAAAGGACAATTTATGGATCTACTGGCCTACGTGAAGGAGATGGAGAGGGTAGATCCTAATATACAAACATTCTTTCAACTTACTTTAGATGGTAAGTTCAAAAGATTTTTTTAGAGTTTTGACCCGTGCATCGGAAGCTACTACAATACACTTCGTCGCATATTGCTTGTAGATGACACACACCTACGGGGACGTTTCGAATGGATCATATTTATCGCCTCGACGAAAGATGATAATGACTATATATTACCGTTAGCATTTGCCGTCGTCGAGTTAGAAGAAGAGGATACATGGATGTGATTTATTGAACGGATAAGTGCATTCGTGATCGATAAGTTTACCGAAGATTTCATTTTTATTACGGATAGGTCGAAGGGTTTAATAAAGGCGGTGAAACATATCTTTCCTAATGCATACCACAACTACTGCATGCGATATATGACACAAAATTTGACACATAAGTATCCTAAGAATAATGTGAAGGGTCTATGGTGGAGCGCCGCGCGTGCATATTCAGTAGAGAGATTTGATTATTTTATTAACAAAATGAAGAAAGATCCTGCTGATCCTCGGGCCGTAGAGTATATTTTGAAATTAGATCCGAAGTATTGGGCACACGCATATATGAAAGGAAGGCAATACGATTTCCTCACTACGAATAATGTTGAAAACTTAACGTACTAAAGATAGCTCGAGAGAGACCAATTATCGACTTAATCAGAATTACTAGAGAGAAAGTCGTCAACCATTTTCAAAAGCGCCGACAAATATATGAGAAATTGACCACCCTCTTTTGCCCGAAAGCAGATGAGCACATGAAGAAGATGCTGTAATGGGCCGATAGAAAGAAAACTCAACTATATGGGCGCAATCAATTCTAAGTCAATTCTAAAAATTTCCTTCATCACGTCGACTTGGACTACAAGACGTGTATTTGCCGTCGTTGACATATTCATGGCTTGTCTTGCTCGCATGCCGTGGCGGCCATCAATCGGAGAAATTACAATTACCATAACTTCTGTAAGAAGTGATTTTTCACTGCTTGTTTTAGGCAAACATACGATGAACAATGACTTTCCACAATCGATAAAAGTCAATGAAAATTCGAATATGAGCAACTGCCTGAAAATATGAAAGTGAGACCACCCTATAATTATCAAAAGCAAGCCGACCGTTTGAGGAAGAAAAAAATACGGTCTAAGGGTGAGGTTAGGGCCCTACAGTATGACAGGTGCAGTGAGTATGGTCACAATTGCAAGAGTTGCACGATAGTGAGACCGATGGATTGATAGTGTATATTTTTAATAGTGATAGATGAAATATAAATGAGATAATGTATATTTGTTTAGAAATTCAGAATCCCGATATTTTTGTTTCGTAATAGTTATAATTTTAGACCGTACACTTGCTCAGAAACATGGATCATGAATATACAGATACGCCGTTAGCGACTATATATAGTCGTTGACAATTGGCCAGATAGTTGATGACGATTGTATGTAAAGTCGATAGCGACTATATATAAAGCCAATGATGACTATATATAAAGTCGATAACGACTCTATATAAAGTCGACATCGACTATTTATATAGTCGATGACAACTAAACTTTATATAAAGTCGATAGCGACTATATATACAGCCGATGACAATTGAAGTTTGAATGTATATAACATAATTTACATTACAAAAATTTCATTTACATTAAAAATGTTTCATTTACATTTAAAATGTTTCATTTAATAGAACCACTGCTACTTTTTTTCCTCCTCCATTGAGTCGTCCTGCTCCAATTCCCCTCCATTGTCGGTGTATTTAGCCAATATATGGTCAATTTCTGCCATGATCCTATCCATATCTGATTGCAAGTAGTCAAATTTCTTTCCCGATATAAAGTACTCTACTTACTTCAGCACAAACACCCTACAATCACTCGAACTGGTTTGTCGGGAAAGGCCTTTATACCAGCAGTCACTAGATGACCAAGGATAGGTCTTCACGTTCAGTGCAGTAGAGTTACCGTATGAATATAAATCATGAGAAAGTATTGTGTCTATTTCGAAATAGAAGAATGCCAGATATGCTAAGCTAACAATGATGAAAGATATGCTAAGCAAAATGTCATACCAACATTTGCAATTGGTTCAGATATCTTTCCTTAGAGAGACTATTAAAAATAAGGTCGACGACCAATATCGATCGTTCGAGTACTTTCACGATCGCAAACGCCCACTGTAATAGTTGTTGTGAATGAATTGAGACAAATATCTCTATAAAAAAATAATATAATCTCAAAGGGTATAATTGAAAAAATTATAAAGATGTTAGAAGCATACTGTGCTGCAATCGCGAGCCCATAGATTCCGAAACTGATTGAAGAAGAAATTTTGCAGCAGCTTCTTGCCTTGGTTCTCTTCGAGTTTATGGGCAACCCACCGTTCGACTTGAATCTCGAACTATTCTTCGTACAATTTTTCAGTGAGAAGGAACTTGTTGAAATCGTTCAATTCAAAGCCTATGTAGGTCAGAACGGTAGGACGCATAAGGAAGCATTTGTCCTTTCGATCAGGATGAATAGCGTCATCAATTACTTTCAAATGTCTCAGGTAGGCGCCTGTTACCTGAAACCAATGCAGTTACAGTTAAGGAAATAAACAACATTCAAAAGAGTCGGTGTCGATTCTACAACGAATCGATATCAATTCTTCGTACAATCGTTATCGACTATATAAGTAATCGTCATCGACTCTGTATACAATCGATGTCGACTCTAGAGGAACTCGATATCGATTCATGGTAGAGTCGATAACGACTGTATAGAGAATCGATGACGATTACTTATAGAGTCGATAACGACTGTATGAAGAATCGATATTGATTCGTTGTAGAGTCGATACCGACTCTATTTCGAGTCGTCCACGACTTTATATTATTTATTTTGTCTATTTGGTGCTTACAGTAGGGTTACTTTACTTACAATATTATCCAAGTATGTCGTGCCCGCCAAATATCTGAAAGATTGCACCACCAGCTGCATAAATAATGGCCAACGTAACTAACTTTCGTATAAAATAAGAAACTAGGGTAAACAACTACTAACTAATTGGGAAGAATGACTTCCTCATCCTCAGATTCAGGCTTGTTCCACAGGTCCATCATGTATTTCTGCTCCGCTATCAGCTCAGCAGTAGCATCAGTCATAGGTCCAGGCTTAGCAGTAGCATCAGCCACCGGTCCTTCAATGACCTTCTCCGTTACAGGCTTTTTCACCATTGCTCTCCTTCGATGTGTCCTAGGTTTGACGGTAGTTGATTTCACGAGTTTCCCTTACCTATATCTTAAGCGAAAGTCAACTTGTTGCTGAGGCAATTGGGAAGAAGTTCGCTCTTCACCAGTGAGATCCTTATCGGCTTGAGACTCAGGCTACTCGTCAATAGCTGTCGTCACCTCATCTGTGGGAGAATCCTCACGCATGGGAGGAGATGGTCCCTTATCGGTGGGAGGATCCTCATGCATGGGAGCTGATGGTCCCTTATTGAAAGTTGTGCCACACACCTTCGATATCAGCTCCAAAATAGCAATATCCTGAATATCGAATATGACATTATTAGAATTAGAAACCTGACTGGAATTATATACACTTATATAAATTACATTACAACACATACCTTAGGTGCCGCCTCTAAAATATTTTCAAGTTCTTTCAGATTCCCCTGACCTTTTTTGACCAACATGTTGTAGTAAATCATCTTCTGCAATTCCACATCCCTTGAATTGAGCCGCTCATTCAAGGAGTTACATAATTTCTCTACGGAGGCACGTGTCGCGATGACCACAATCTCTCCCTCCAAATGGTTCACTCTTTGGGTGAGCTTCAAGTTCTCCAACACCAGACCGTCGATCCTCCTCAATAACAACTCATTGGAGGTCGGTGCAGCTAGGCCCCCTTTCGTGGCTTGGCTCTCCTTCGTGGCCCCCTAGTTCTCAGCCGCTCTACATGGACGGGGCCCTCTTCTGAGGACGATTCTTCGTCCGATGTCAATTGGGCGTCAAATTCTTTCTTGTCAATATTCTCGATCGGAATACAATTTCTCTTCTTCTTCGGTCGCATAACTTTCACAGCTTTCTTGACTGGTTCATGAACCTCTTTCCTCTTCTCCCAATGACCTTTTGACCCTGTAGATATTTTTTTACGACGGGTATCTCTAACTCAAAGTCAAAAGGTACGAGGGGAGCGCAAACCTTTTGAAAGAAAAGGAAATATGATAAATAACAGACTAAATTAATAATATATTCTAAATGCAAGGTATCGACTATTTAATAAGCCGTTATCGACTAGTTACGAAGTCGTTATCAATTATTTACGAAGTCGTTATCGATTCTATAATAAATCGTTATCAACTCTGTAATAGATCGTCATTGACTCTGTAATGAATCGGTATCGATTTTAGAGGAAATCGTTATCGACTTGTTAAGCAGTCTGTACCTTTATTCAATCGGCATCGAATCTCTCTACTCCTTAACTTTATAAATTTGAATTATTTAATAGACATCATACTTTGCTGTTCAACATCTTTCCGTGAGTGTAGCCTTTGATCTTGATTGCGCCTTGTCCGACCACTTCACCAATCGTGGGAAAGAGTCCTTAAGGCCTGTCGAAAAAGGCAAGATATATGGCAGCATCTCATAAGCTCACCATTGAAATACACATATGCATCCATTTGTGTTGTACGTCTTAAGGGATTTATCCATCTCGATAGTCTTTCTATTCGTCGCGCCCTTCATTATATACTCCATCAAGTCATGATACACGTGGAGACCCCATGAAATTCGATTGAAGTTCTCGACGCCATCGATGTGGTCTTCCGTCAGTTGATGGTGGGACCTGAGAAAAAAATATACATATAACACATATAGAAGAGACAACTTTACGAAGTCGTCATCACTTTTCGCTCTCCAAAGTGCATTATCTATATGAGACTGGAGAATTTTTCCATAAGGCGTTCCACGAAAATATTTGTATCGAATGATTTGTTCTTTTAGTGATTTAACGAATGGGGTGTACTTTTCGGGGCCAACTACGGCACGGCCCAGTATCAATACAATATCCAACTTTCAAAGATAGACATCAGTCTTTTCGATTCGAAAGTGATTTTTTTCAACCCAAAAAGTCAATATTGCATCGACCACATCTCTAAGAAATCTCACACTCTTAGGCATTTAAAATATTTCACCGAAAACTGATACTCTTAACAATTCCTTTCGAGTTTGGCTAGCGGTATCGTAGAGATTCGAAATGGCACTGAGGAAACATTTAGCAACAGGTCGGTGTACGACCATCTTGACAGCTTGTTGAAATGAACTGTAATAAAAAAGAAAAGACTGAGCCTCATACTAACACGGATTATTTAAATGTTAAATAAACTGTAATATATAAAATCGATATCGACTATAAATACAATCGATATCGATCGTATATATAATCGATATCGACTCTAAATACGATCGATATCGACTCTATATACAGTTGATAACGATTGTATTTAGAGTAACCTTAAAAAATTATATCAAAATGTACACTTACGAAAGAAGAAGAAAAAACTCTACAGTAATAGAAGATAATTTTATTTATAACTTATAGATTTGGTAGCTTGAAAATTGAAAAATTGAACAACACCGCTTCTCCACCGACTTCGAACAACACCGCCTCTCCGCCGACTTCGAACGAAAAAGTAAAAAGTTGAATAAATGACGACTATTTATTACATTAGGGGTAATTTCAGCATTTCCTAAATGCGGGCGACGGCTCGGCGCGCAAGCGCGTCGGTTTGGATAAATGTGAAAATATAGAGTGTCTGACGTAAAAGGTGTATCTGACAGTCAATCAGGTAAATTTCCCTTTTAAAAAGGTGACCTTTTATAATCCAAAATTCATTCTTCTCAACTCAAGTTTTACATGCTTTGAATAAGCCGCTGGAGAACACTTTTCATGCCAATCTTTCATAGTATATCTCAAGAGATCTCGAGATCAAGGACCTACCATCAGTATGCCGAGATACCAAAAAAATGAACAAAATGATGGGCATACATCATTGGGCTTCTTGGATCACCTTTTGAGGGCAAGATCCAATTGTGTGAAAGACTTACAAAATATTATCTCCATCTCATTTAAAACAGTCATAGTAGACGGTTTGGTTTCAGCATATATGAGACCCGGTTTGGGAAGAATCTAAAGTTGTAAATAATGGCACCCTTTTGAACATAGATGAATGTATAAGATTTGCGTACAGCAGCAGGGTCCTGGCATCTTAGGGAGAGTGATTTCTTCACCGAAACCATTGGTAGACTGGTAGTTACACTTAATTTGTATGAGGGTTGCAATTATACGCCCAGACGCAAGGGTCATCCCTACTCCACACCAGCTGGGCATCATGTGACATCCATCGCAATGATTTGAGGCCACAACAACTTGAATAAGATGGATCAAGTGCCCCCAAAAAAATTTGACACTATCTTACACATATTCACTTTTGAAAACGTAGTCAAAGGTGCCTAAATTCAATGCACTAGTTTCATGGGGTGTGGGTGTTATAGTATCTTTTTGACCAATCAAATGAGGGCAAAAAATCCGTAAAAATGTGGCACGTGAAAATGCAATACACCAATTCTCTTTTATTCCCTATTTTTTTTCAATATTACATCAGACCAATTTGCTACTTAATACTCTCGTTTGCTTAGTTCACTGCAGCACAAGAAACTAGTTCGCAGATAATTTTAATCATATAAATCTCAGAAATCGTGATTTGGAAATTTTATAGCTAACCAAGTGGTTATGACTCATGTGCCTTTTTTTTTTTATAATAAGTATATATATTATAATTTTTTTCTAAGCAGTAAAAATTTACAATATTTTAATATATATTTTTAAAACTCATCCTACCACTAGCAAAGCGGGTTCACTTGATGGTGAAGAATTATGAACCGTGAACATATATATTCACATAGAATGAACCAGCAAATCAAGAGCAGACAACTGTCATTCGACTCATTATCACAACGGACCCATATTTTGCACTGCAAAATAGGGAAATGGTCAGGTCCAACTGGTTGAACATGATTTCGGGTTCAACCAGACTTGCAGCCATTGGATATGAGAATCTTCACTTTCATGGTGTTCAAAGTTGTAGGAAGACATGCGCTCAAGAATCTCTCATATCCAACAGCTGTAAATCTGATTGGACACGAAATTAGGTTCAACCAGTTGGACCCCACCATTGCCCTAGCAAAATATAACATGGACCCCACCATTGCCCTAGCAAAATATAACATAACACAATCCTAGAAGGCCGCAGAGAACCATGAACACAGGTCATGTGCCACAAACCTGATGTGCAAAAAAATCAAAATGCCCGTTGAATATAATGAGCCACATCATAAGATTGGGAGTACGGAATGCTGCAAAAAGAATCAGTTGAAAAAAAAAATCTATATGCAGTATGATGTGTTCCACAGGAGAACCCAAAACAAGCTTCTATTGTTTCAAAGCAGAGGTAAAAAAAGATAAACAGTTAGGCTCTTAGACCGGCACACGGAAACAATTCACTCTCAACCTGACCAGACCGGCCCATCACGCCATATTGATTCACGACTTGTGGGTGATTTGGAGAAGTTTGGTAGAAAAACTCAAGAGACGACTTCGGTGACATCCCCTTCAATTTACCTGAGACAAAACCAGTGACCCATAGCAGCTCTTATTGACCGTTTATTTAAAAATGTGTTATCCAATTTATAAATGTAGAGAAATGACAACATATTGTTTTGGTTGGATTAATGGGTCACCGCCGCTCATTTAAGATATAAAAGCATGACTGCCTCAATTTTGAACAATGTGCTGCATGTTGTTTAGCAACAATCCAAGTCATCAAAATGGTAGCTCATATGTTGAATTAAGTGTACCCAAAAATTATTATTGAGGATTTGAACCGTCAAATCTATGAACACTAAAATGTATGGTACCTTTTCTTTAGCTTTCAATGTTAAGGTGCACAGTTCGGATGGTTTCTAATCATCTGATTGGTGTGAATTTTGGGTTGAGATGTGCCAATGACGGTCTGCTAGTTGGAATGCTAGGATTGATCAAATATGCATGCCAAATGGCATTAAAGGTAGACAGTCATAACACTGAAAGCGGTCAGGAGAGTTTATTTCTTTTTGATAGGTAAGCTGGGATTGAACATGAGACCTGAGGTTATGTCAACCTGCGCCTTCCAATTGAGCTACAGGCCCAACCTGGGGAAATGACAGCATAATGCTTCACATAAATTAGTCCATGCTTCTTCACCCCAAAATTAGTCAGCAACTTGTACTGTTAAATCTAGCCTCTACAGGACATTGCCCTAAAACCACCCAGTGGTGATGCCCTCAAGCGTGCAGCGTTGAGGTCAGTGGTTCAAATCCCATGGTTTTTTTTTTATACCCCTATCAAAAAAACATAGCCCTAACACCACATCAACCGGATGCTCCTAACCCACCAATCGAGTTCATAGCATAGGAAAATTAACTTCATTGACCTCAAGATGATGACAACTTATGCTAAAAAGAAAAGTTGGTATAAGCTACCTGACCCGAGTGCCAGCAACGGCACCCCCAAACAATCTCAAACCAACCTTGGTCACTGCATTGATTTTTTAGCACCGATCACTGAAGGTTAAAAGTGAAATTTCACCGAGTTATGTGCTCATATATAGCGGCGAATCTCCAGGCTTGACCATTTGGACAGAAGGAGATTTGACCCAAGTATCAATGATGGCACTCAGGTTGGGTACCTAATACCAGCTAAAAAACAAAAGCAAATGCTTTCTGGTTTTCCTTATAAGCCTTTGGACTAAGAACCTGTCAATCCTCATAATCCGCAGCATTCTCCAGTAAATAATTGATTGCCAATTCTTCATTCCTGTCACAGGCTAAGAATGCCTCAATGACAAGGCCTCTGTCAAATCCCATCGCTTCAAGCTGGAAAGAGGAAAAAACTTAGTCGAGTGAAAGCTAAAAATTGGAAACAAACAAGCACGCAATCAAAAGAATCAAGAGCTTTACTCGTTGAATAGCTTCTTGTTCTGCAGGTGTCACATTGATGGCATGGGGCATTTCCTGATCAGGCTGCTCAAACAAATCCCTGAAATAAAACTAATGCCATCAAATTGCAAGTTCATACCTCGTAATGGGAAAATGATTAACTGCAGTATAAAGCTTTTAAGGAGAATTCAATGCAATGTTAAATTCAATCAAATGAACTATATATATATATATATATATATATATATATAGTTGCAAGTCTGTAAAGCTATGAGGGAGTGGTAAGTCTCACATTTTTATTAATCTTGCAGTTTGCCACTATTGAAACTTAATTTGCAGTGGTGAATATAGTGAAATATTAAATAGTAAACAAGTATAATCACAAATTCATTAAGATAAGAATTTACCAAAGAACTAGAAGTCCAACTAGTGCCTTCAATGTTGTAAGTATCCAAAAAAGAAGAGTACAAAAGAGTACATAGAGTGCTCACCCTTCAACACCTTCAAGAGGTTCATTTATTAATTGAAGAAACTCGGCATGGTGATCCTGAATTAGTCTCAAAAGTTCAGGGTTTTGCTTGCTTAGCTCCTGAAGCATTGGCTGCAACAAAAATAGCAATTCAAACAATCAACTCTGAAATGTTAAGAAGCTATTTCAGGATATTCACGAAAACAATATACAACCTGTAGAATTTGTGGATTTGCTTGGACCATTAAACGCAATGCTTGGAACTACAAAGAAACAATGAAAATACATATCAAAATTCAGCATATTATAAAAAAAGAGAAACTCATTATCCGTCTTAAACAACAGAGTAAATTAGCACGACAGACGTTTCCAACCAAAATTGGATCAAAACAAAAATGTGTCGTATAAACTATTGGCCTGTATTATTGCAAAACGGGAAATTTCAAGGAATGCAAAGGTTGATTGCATTTAATCCATGAACAAGTGATATTAATCCCAGTTATAAATTTCAGAAGTGGAATATATTAAATCTAGGTTGCAAATTACAGACTGTCGCTTGAGGCAGTATGGAAATGTCCATCGGAGGTCAGAAGCAGACCTTGTACAAAGGATTAAGACGCTACAAGCATTAGGAAGTAGGAGGAGAGGAAGACCACTGAAGACTTGAGGGAAGCAGTGAGAAGTGACATGAAGGTTAGCAGAGTTACGAAGAGCTTAGCACTAATCAGAATTGAGTGGAGAATATGTCTCGCAAAGCTGACCCCAAATAGATGGGATAAAGGCTATATGTGTTATAATGGTGTGCTGGTCATAATATTGGGTGTATGTGTATGTACTCTAACGGTAATCTTGTGATTCGGTATTAATATAAGGGCCATTAGGAACTCAACCCTAACTAGGTCATTCTCTCTCTCTCTCTCTCCTCTCTCCTTCCTAACCCTAACTCTAGAATCTTAACCCTAATCATATATACATAGTCAAGTTGGTACCAGAGCCAAATGCAGGTTTAACCCATTGTTGACACCACCCCTCTATCGCTAACGTCAACATGACACAATGCTAACGTCAGCATTGGTAAAAAAATTTGACCTTAGATCAAGAAAAGGAGACAATCATTAGAATCATTTATGTCCCTATTGTCTTAATAAAGGTACCTACAGGTTTTGAGGAACTTACAATGGTTTCTTGAAGGGTTCTGTTCATATCTATGTGATCACGGTTTTCAGGGTGCTCAAATACATGAGGTCAGAAACTCAACATATCTGATATGGTTACAATCAATTTTGCATCAGGAACCTAGATTTACAAGCGTCTTTGCGATTTGAAGAGATCTATGCCCCCTTCATGTCCCACATCTAACATATATCATGTCAATCTATGCACCCTTCATGTCCCATATCTATGCACCCTTCCGTGACCTTTTTCCCCTTTGACTGCATCCTTTAGGGCCTAAGGACTAAGAAGGTTATATGCAGAGGATATGAGAAGGGGCAATCCTTACTACTTTGGCGATGATAGAGCTCTACCCTTGCTTCTAGTGTTGCTTCTAATGTTCACATTTTAACTTCATGGTAATTTACCAAAGATGCCCTGGGTTTATGGCATGCCCATCTAACATATGTGAATCTTCAACATTTTTGTTTGTTGTTTCCATCATTCAAAAATGCAGGTGATAGATATACAATGAAATTTCAATTTTAGACGTGAACTTTTGAAGCATATTCGGACTTCATTTCCTCACATGCATCGTAGTGATAGCTTGAACTTGCACATAGGGATGTTTGGGGCCCTGCCACTCTTTACTTCTTTTCATGGTTTGCGATTTATGTCACCTCTATTGATGATCACCCCACGTTGTACTTAGGTATATCTGCTTAAGACTCGGGATGATATGCTTTTTGCTTTTAACAATTTTGCTACTATGGTCCAAACTAAGTTTGGTAAGTACTAAAGTTTTTCATTCCGATAATGGTGGAGAGTATACTTTCGTTTCTTTCAAATTGTACCTTGAGAAAATGGGAACTACGCATCAACTTTCCTGTCCTTACATTCCACAACAAAATGGTGTTGCAAAACATATGGATAGACATTTTGTGGATGTTACTAGATCTCTTCTATGTAGGATGCATGTTTCCAATCTTATTCGTTTGTTCCTTTGCTTACTGCCACTCATGGTTAATCGCACGCTAAGTTGAATTTTGAAATGTCTCATTTCCGTCTTCTTAAGACTAATGCTACTTCATTTGAGATTGAGCTAAACCCAGAGTCTTTCGGTGCACTTGTTTTGTCCAAGATCTTCATCCCCAAATAAATAAACTCGAGGAAAATCATTCATTATGTTTTTTCTTGGCTGCTCAACGTTGCCTAAAGGATATCGGTGTTATGATCCGAAGACCAGAAGATTGTTTGTTTATATGGATGTTACGTCTTTTGAAGAAGTTTCATATTTCGCTTATGCTTCTCATATGCAGCTTACACCATCATCTACTTAAAAGGAATCATCTATTGTTTTTCCTCTTCCAGTGTCTTCTCCTGTAGGCTTTTCTCCAGTTCCTCCACAATCTACATGTGATCGTCTGCCTCTTAAGCACACCTATCAATGTTGAAGCAAGTCAATTCCTCCCACTCAAACTCCTATGCCAGATGGCCATTTAGACTCGGGTACTTTAGGTCCTTGGCTTGATTCATTGATGGAAGCATAAATGGAAGCTTAGCTTGCGGAAAGAAAGGAAAAGAAGATGCGGAATTTGAAGCATAGCTTTATCTCTATATAAGCTTAGCTTACGGCAACCTATACTAAGCTCTAAGCAAAGCAGCTTTGCTTGTCTTACTTAGCTCGCCTTATTGTTCCCTTTTCTCCCATTGTTGATGACGTATCCTCGCCTTAACTATTTCCCTCAACAAAAGTCAAAGTAATTATGTTCCTGCACACCCTATTGCTCAGTATGTTCCTATCAAGCTTTATCTCCTTCATATTGTGCCTCCTTGGCCAGACCTTCTAATGTTCCTATTCCCCACTCTGCTAGTGAGACTCTTCAACATCCCTACTCCTCTCCAGCCATTCTTGAAGAAATGAAGGATCTTAAAAAGAATCAGACATAGGAGCTTGTTGATCTCTCCCACGCCCAGTTGGCTATAGATTAGTGTTTACAGTTAACTACAAAGAGGATGGTCTTGTAGAGCATTAGAAAGCTCGCCTTATAGCCAAAGGCTTTTTCAGATGCCAGGGTTAGATTTTACTATGACATTTGCTCTTGTTGCTAAGCTCACCTCTTTTCAAATCATAATATTTTTTATGGCTCGTAATCATTGGCCCTTGTATCAACTAGAGGCTAAATATGTCTTTGTTCCAGGCCATTTGAGTGAGGAGACGTACATGGACCCCAACTTGGCTTTTGTCTCTTTTTTTTTTTTTTCCTTTTTTTATGTTGGGGGAGGGGGTGAATATTCTGGATGATTTTTCTCCTTCGCAAATCAATTTAGGGGCTGAAACAGTCTCCCAGAGCTTGATTTCAGAGAGTGTGTTGTTGTTCATAATGCCACTCAGAGCACATGCGCCTTATTCATACAGGATCAGGAGGCCTTAGGACTATCTTATTGGTGTATGTATGGTTGTCAAAGTGACGTTATAGCCTCGCCATGACGAATGACAATGGAAAATGCCATATACAACCAAATAGCGAGGATGACTAAAAAGCGACGCAATAGCGTCACCATGACAGAATAACGCTATAGCGTCGCTATGAACGCTATTTGTTTTTCTTGGATTATAACTTACAATACTAAAAAATGTGTAGGTAATAAGTACAACATTATTATAACTTATGAGTATGTTATAACTTACAAGTTACAAAAAGTTAACTTATGACTTAACTTATAAGTTACAAAACCCTCGACTCTCTCTCTCTCTCGTCACGGCAGCTACCAACACCAGCGTCAACGACACCTCAGGGGGCTACCGGTCGATGATACCTCATCGTCGGCGACACTACAATATGTGTACTTGATATTTTAAATTTTTTAATATTTTATATTTGTTGATATTTCATATATATTTATATTTGTCCCATGGTGCAAATTTGTTGATGTTTCCATATTTGTTGATACTTTATATATATTTATACTTGCCTATATTAGAAATTTGTTCGTGTTCCATATTTGATAATTAATGATTGATTTGTATTTATTGATATTTGCAAGGTAGTTAAGGCACTGTGACGAGGTCATGGTGAAGAGGCTCGCCATGCCATGGCGAGGCCATTTATAATTTTTAAAAAAATATATTAATAATTTTTATTTTTATTTATTAATCATTAATATTAATTTTTTTTTTAGTTTTTTACTATTTCTTAATACATATATTTTCTTTAGAGGAAGAAAAAAAATCAACTAATTAATCAGACACAGACAAATATCAACAAATAGAGAGCAAATATATATATTATAAGACAGTTGTGGCAAAAAAAAAAAAAATATATATATATATATATACACGGCACCTGTGGCTAATATAAAGTAGAAAAAGATAAAAAAATCAGATTTAAGGCACCTGTGGCTTAAAATCTGATTTTATAAGGCAGTTGTGGCAAAAATAAAATAATACAGATATATATATATACAGTGGCTAATATAAAGTGGAAAAAAATAAAAAAATGAGATGGTGCCTTAAAATCTGATCTTTTATTCCACTTTAAAAAAACACAAATTTCAAACAAAACATATATATATATATATATATATATATATATATATATAAATAATATTTGTATGCCTAGAACATGAAATGCTCAATATGAGAATCGAATAATGATGCCTAAGTAGTTGAATATTTTTCCTCTATAAAAAAAGAATACTAATAATTAATAAATAAAATTTAATTAATTAAAAAATTAAAAGTTTTATAAAAAACTTAATAAGTAGCCACGCTATAGCCTCGTCATGGCGTAGTGAGCCTCTTTGCCATGGCCTCGCCATACCGCCTTAACTACCTTGGGTGTATGCTAATGATATTATAGACTTTATTGTCATATGTGATGACTTTGCCTTTATCACTCATGTTAAGGAAAAAATACGTCGAGCTTTTGATGTGAAAGACTTAAGTTGTCTCAGATTCTTTTTTATAGAGATTGATCAGTTTCCTTGAAGGATCTCTCTCGCGCGGAGGAAATATGCTATTGGTGTATGTTTATGATTTGTTGCAGGATACTGACATGCTTGGATATAGACTTGCCAAGTTTCTCATGGATCTTAGCATCATCTTCATGCTAATATAGGAAAGCCACTCTTAGATCCATCTGAGTATCAACGCCTTGTTGGACGTCTTATCATCTCACTAATACTAGGCCAGACCTTACATTTAGATATGTTTTTGCTTAGTTCATGCATGTACCATGGGAGGCACATATGGAGTGGATGTTGTGCATCACACATTATGCTATATTATGTCCGCTCTTGGAAGAGGATTATTCTACTCTAATGCTGGACACTCTTTTGTTAGTTGCTACAATGATGTTGATTATGTTGGGGTTCCTACTGATCGTCGTTTCACCAAGTTTCCTTGGAGGTGACTTGGTTGGATAGAACAGTAAGAAGCAAGATGATGTCTCCACATCTAGTGTTGAGACTGAGTATTGAGTTAAAGAACATGGTAGTTGTGAGCTCTTATGGATTTCCTCTCTTCTCACTGAGCTCAGATCTCCCCCATCCATTCCTATGCCCCTCCATTGTGACAATCAAACAACCACTAATATTGTTGTCGACTCCGATGTTCATGCGAGAACAAAGCACTTTTAAGTGGAAAAGATTCAAGATGGCATCATTGACCCTCCTAAAGTTTCCTCTTCAGATCAGTCGACAAATATTTTCACTGAGGCACTTGATTCTTCAAAACTTCATAAAGAGATTGTGCAGCCAAAAATGATAGATATCTATGTACTAGCTTGAGGGGGAGTATTGTGATATATGTATGTAGATGTGTAATAGTGATGTGTTAGTCATAATATAGAGTATGTTGGGAGCGATGGAGGAGTGATCTTGTCATTTGGTATTAATACAAAGACCATTAAGGACTCCAACACTATCTAGGTCAGTATGCTTTCTCTCTCTCTCTCTCTTTCTCTCTCTCTCTCTCTCTTGCTCTTCAACCTAACCCTAACCCTAGAATCTTAACCATAATCCTATACACAGTCATGAGGTTGCATAGGGCATTGAAAGGAAGTCATGGACATATAAACGATGATAATGGGAAGCTAAGAGCAAAAAGAGGAGGAAAAAAGGTAACTAACAGTGGAAATGAGATCAATCCAAATACCAATATGATTTAAGAAGAAAGTGGAAAGAATAGCTTGTAGTGGGAAGACGAATGAAAGAAAGAGAGATTTAGCATGCACCACCCTTGAAGGGAATTCTCAAACTAATTTTAGTGGGTTCTCAATTGGAAATTCAGGTCCGATTAGACTAGAACTAATCAAAGATCATGAGAGAGGAATGTCAAAAGTGTCTTACAAACTGAAAGGATGGGAGATTCTCCTATGGAAAATCTTAGTATATGCTACTTTGTGGGCTATTTGGCTTGAGCGCAATAACAGAGTTTTCAGGAAGATTGCTAGACCGTATCAGCTGGTTCTCAAATATGTTAAGAGACTTTCTCCTCCAGTGGGTCTCTCTTGGTTGCCAGCAGGTGGATGATGAAAAAGATTTGCAGTCGTCGTCTTGTTGGGACATCTACAACCCCTACCCCTGCTACCACCAAACCCCTCCTCAAACCTCAACCCTCAACCCTTTCCTCTCTGCCCCTGCCCTCCCATCCTCCCCAGCCTCCCCCTCCCTTCCTGAGATGATGTTCTGGTGCTTTCTGGAGGTTATCTTGCTCCCAAGGTTTCTTTTTAGGGTTATTTTTTCTCTCTTTTCTCTTCTCGAATTTTTGTCTTTTCTTTGGTAGTGGCTTGCTACCTTTTGCTTGTTCTTGCTCTTTCCTTTTTAATAAATTTGCTTTGTTACCGATCAAAAAAAAAAAAAATCTCCGTAGGCAAAAATCATTAACCTTACTAAAAGGATTATGACTATATCATTCTTCACATGACAACTTGATGATTAAGGTGCCACAAAGAGGATTTTAAAGTTCGTTACAAAAGGAAACTTTTACTTGTGGCAGTTAGTGAATGCTTTTGATAAGATCGTGTACTTAAGCTTTTCATGGGTTCTTGAATTTCAACATGTCCCTGAGAAGCAAATCATGCAGTGGACATGAGCAAACAAAATTTATACTGAAGACTTCATTAAGTATATAATTGGATTAGGAAAGTTGACCTTCATTTGATTTTGATGTATATTTGTTTGTTAGCTAGTTTTAATTTAAGTTTTTGAATTGAAATCGAAGGCCATTAATAATAAAATAAAGTATAGTACAAATGCTTTACATCAAAAGTAGGATGTATTTGGCCAATAAGGCAAAAGCAAAAAACTAAAGAACACAAGCAAACATCAGAGAGATACAATTCAAGCACATCAAACCTGAACTAGAGTATCCTCAACAAAAGGGTGAGCCAAAATTTGCTGCCCTATTGGCCTCTCTCTCTGGTACAAGGCACAAGTGTACAACCTTTGCCGAGCATAAATCTATAATCTCATCTAAACCATTTGCTATCCTCCATGAATATGATTCTCCATTGACAACCGAGCTAATTATGTTTGAAGTCCTCAATAATTATTGAATCCTAACAGAGGGAGAGTGGTGTAACCAAATTCCTTCAAGAAATGCTAGTGTCTCTATTAAAATCACTAAGGCTCCGATCACGGATTGAGGCTGAGCAACTATCTAAGGTGAGTTTAAGGACCCCAAAAGGTGGATAAAGCCAACCTCTTAGACCTGTCACTAGCCATAATGTCAGTCCAAGTTCTTCTTAGATCATCCCCTTTTAGAGACACGAATTTTATGCAAGCCAATGTCTAATTGATAGTACGCACTTTTAATTTCCACCTTCAAGTAACTCACAGGCCTAATTTTCCACGGAAAATTATATTATTTCTCTCGATCCATAAGCTCCAAAGCACTTTGCTTTTGGTATAAGGCTGGTTTGTTTTTATGTTTCAACTTTGGTACTCAAAATTCTATTATTAGTATTATACCTATTTTGAATTTTCTTCTTGTTCCTTGCGCTCAAAAGCGCCTTAGTTTTGGTCTAAATTTTCTTAGTCTTTTTTCTTTTAATCCAATTTGATTATATCATCATCATAATCATCATTTCCTTGGCCCATTAGTTCGATTTTCTGCTATATAAAATTTGGTTTGGTAATATTATTCAATTTGATGTGTAAATGTACACCATCAATATTTCCCACATTAGTGATGATTGTTAATTTAACACACATTAAAACTACAGTATTCTCATCTCATGTACAGCAATCAATACTAAACATAGATTCCATCTAAACATGAAGGACCAACAGATTAAAAAAAGACTTTTATTTAGTAAAAGAGTATAGTTACAATAGAAACCACACCTGCTGGTTGTTTCTGAGAAAATCGAGGGACCCAACTCCACCACCGGTTCCAGGGTTGGGAATTCCCTGAAGTCATACTAAGTTAGACAATTTCCGAAGCATAATAGAAGCAACATATATGCAACACAATTATAAAGCAACCCTAAACCTGTGGAAACATATTCAAAGGAGAAGAATTTGGTAATCCAGAGAGAGGTGCTGCGCCTGTTAGCTCTGCACCAGTCGTAGCCCCTTGGCCTGATGACGCCTCATTTGAAGCCAAACGTGCTACAGGAACGGCAACTTCTGCTGTTGCAGGAATACCCTAATGATAGAAAAAAGTCAAATATCATTTACAAGACCAAACACAGCTTTCATGGTTATCGTAAGATGGAGCATTAAACGAATTGACCAGCCCTACAGAATACAAATATTCCACAGCTCGCTCGGGGTTATTGAAAGCTGCACGAAGTGCACGTAAGACTGTCTCTCTGTCCCAGCTACCACCACCCATATCGATCAATTGTTGGATTATCTGCTCCAGATTGGTACCTGCAACGAAGTTGGAGGCAGCTTGATCATAGGTATCGACAGGCACCCTGCAAAGAACCAGCATAATAAATTATATAGTATCTTTAACTGAAAACTGCAAATCAATGATGAGCATAATTACAAGAATGCGGACAGATTCATGCATCAGGTATCTGATTTTCCTTTTATTCAGTAAGTGCAAACTATAATAACTTGAATTTAAATATTGTTACAGAGCACATCATTGTATAGAATTATTTAAACCATCAGCCAAGTTAATGAGCTATAACTGCAATGTTCATATTTCAAAGAACATTAAATACAACATAGGGAGAAAGGGTAATACAAAGAAAAGTACATATATGTGTCTTTATACATGTACATATGCAAGCATCTAGGAGGGACCGATATCAGTTTCGGGTATCGGTCCAGGAGGGACTGATACGTATCAGATAATACGGATACAGTATTGCTGATACCGCCTTTTTTTTGAATAAACAAAAGTGATTTTTTTTTTTTTAATAAAAAATAAGAAATTGAATTTGTATCAGTCAGTATCGGACGATACTGACCTGTATCAGCCTGATAGGGGTATCGGGGTGCTATCGGTATCGGTTCTTGACAAAACCGATATGTATCAGTATTGGCCGAGTTTTGATACCATGGGCGTACATACTAACACCATGCACAAGGGAGGGGAGGTGGTTTGAGCATAAGCATATGGAAGGAGAGAAAGCTCAATGAATCCCATTTCAGAAGGGAAATATATAGAAGATAAAATACTGAACAACTAAATTATTTAAATGTTGAGATTGCTCTTATTAAAAGCAAAGAAATACAAGAGAAAATAATCAAATTATAAGCCTTATGACTCAAAGATCAAGAAAAAGTTCCACGGGAAATCACTTTTTGTATATTCTATTAAGAAGCAATAACTTAAAAAAAAAAAATGCTAATTTACAAATAGACCCCATACTCTGTTGCTCCTCTGTCAGGACCCATTTCAATGCTTGCTGCAATCCTGTAACAAGTAAAATCCATGAATGAGTCAAGTGATTTAGCAAATTCAAAAAGTGTCATCAATATATATATATATGGGAAGTAAAAGTAACAACTAGTAGCAGCTAGTAACTCACAGCACTTGGGAGGAAGCCTCTTGCGAAGGAGTGGGAAGAGAAGTTGGTGCAGCTGTTGCCGGCTGTTAAACATTTTTACATAGATACAAGCTTAATACTTAAAATTAGCATTTAGCATTCAGAATAAGGATAGTGACATCCAATGACCACTTGAATGATACAAGATATGACACCTGAGAGGATGAGGTTCCAGCAGTGCTCGAGGTTTTGCTCTGCAAGTGATACATCGGAAAAATAAGAACCATTTATGCAATAGAAATGAAAAAGAAGATAACTCATTAATGACCAAAGTTGCAGACCAAAATGGACAACAAAAATAAATTTAGGTTCAACAGGTTGATACTTATACAGCATTCAAATGGTTTCAGATCCCCTGGATAGAAGAGAATCTTAACCTATCAAAACAGAAGCCCTAAAAGTCAAGATTTTTTTGTATCCAAGGGTTCTAAAACCAGTTGAATGCTATACTAAGGTTCAACCTGATCATTTCCATATAAATTAATATACACACCAGAAAATGAAAATTGAACTCGAAGTGGAATTTACATTCACTATCGATTTAACGGGAACGGGCATATTTAACTCTCATATTTAGTTTGGAAAATACAGCAAAACAAATGCCTAAGTATATGAATGCATAATCCAATTATTTAAAGGAAAAAATACAGGGTCCAGCTAATTGCATTTCAAAAATATGCTGTTGCAAACCAGTTAAAATGACGACCTGGTATTTTGGGACCTGTGCCATGTTTCAATACCATCTAAGCCGTATGATTTGTAGGCCAGACTAAAAATCTTTGGTGCAAAAGATTGGAGGAAACACGATCTCTATCGTCTGACTTAACACGGTCATAAGTCATATTCACCAGTATATATAAAATTTTTAAAAAGTAAAACATTGGAAACAACTGTTTAAAACTTTAAGAAACAGATATGCAGAAACTACAACACTGAACAACTAGCTTACAGCAGAGGAGAGACAAACAAAACACAAAACATACCAAAAAAATACATGTGAAAATTAAAAAAGGAGGGTATTGTTCCCAAAATAAAGAACAGGTCCAGATAAACCCTTGAAATAGTACAAAATTTTATTTTCCCTGATTGGCAGAATAATACAAAAATGCCTTTTAAGAATTTTATATAATGACCTTGAAAAAGTAAAATAAAGGCTTAAAAGCCAAAGAGAATTTATAAATGACAAAGTTGCCTTTAAAAACATTATAGCATGCCTTAAAAACAATTTTAGCAAATAGTCTCCATGGTGTCACCATGACGCTAAGCCAATATGGAGACGCCATGATGTCACTATTTGCATCTGCACTAGGTATTTGGCTTCTATGACGAATTTAGTTTCATATGCTATAGCCTTTCCATGCAAGGCTACAACATCGCTAATGTTGGTTGCATCCAAAACGCTGTGAACGTAATTGAGAGTTGTTTCCCGCATTCCGTTTGGGAAAAAAAAAAAGCAATTACATTTTGAAAGGAACCAGCAAAACAAGAAACCAAGATGATTTTTTTCAAGTGGAGCTCTTAAAGTTGGCATTGAAGGTATGGAACAACTCTAGTGCACCATATAAATCTAAAATGGTCTACATACCTTACTGAGCATGACTACAAGGAAACCATTTTCACTGATTTTGTTCTCTTCCAATGTACTTTCATCTTTCAAGACCTTTCCATTATGAATCAATAATTGTTGTCCACATGGATAGTGATCTTTTCCTTGGGCATCTTCAATTTTCTTCTTAACAGCCATAACCTATAGGAAAGAGTACATGTTTCAATTAATTATTAGCAATTTGAGAACTTCCTAGTTTGAAAAAGTCAAACATTATGTAAGAGCCTATTCCTATGCAGTGTCAATGCTTTCAATCATGAAAATTAGGTATGTAAATGGGTTGGGTCGACCTGATACCCAACCTGACCCGACCCGATATTTTACTGGATCGGGTACAGAAATTTGACTTACCGGGTCAGGTCAGGCAAGAGACATTTGACCCGACCTTCAGGTCCGGTCGACCGAGAGGTCATGTCAGGTCGGGTATTTTCCAGGTCAGGTCAGGTCGACCTGATATTTTTAATGTAAAAAACATACAAAATAGGAGCTTTTATGGGTCAGTTCGGATTTCTGGATTGGGCCTCGGGGGGGGGGAGTCGGGCAGTTGTGATTTCCTTATTGGGCAGCCAAAATTTTGACCAAAATAGGAGCTTTTATGGGTCGGTTTGGATTTCCGGATCGGGCCTCGGGTCAGGTCGGGCAGTTGTGAATTTTGACCCAACCCGCTGACAGCCCTAACGAAAATGTGATAAGAAATTCCAAGAATAAGATAGTAGAGCACCCTATAAATGAATAAGGTAATAGAGAATAGCAAACAGATATCAATCAGAATCAATTAGGAAAGTAGGGGAAACTAAATAAATAAAGAGCCAAAGAAAGGAATTTTTTTTTAACAACTAACAATTTTATTTACTTACAAGGAAGTTGGAAGAGCTGCCGCAATAAATAAAGCACTATAATCACTTCTTTCACTAACCAATTCACAATTGTGATGCAAGTTGAAGAACATCCATACCTTCAACCAAACCTACAAGCTACAGTTTCAGGCCATGTAGAGCTAGGGATGGAAGAAAAAAAACAGTAAAAACGATGAAACCAAACTGAAAAAAACAGACCCAAAACCGAAACCGGTTTTGGATCGGTTCAGTTTTGGGTGATGTAAACTGAAAACCGGTTGAGTAGGGAGACCAAACCAACCTCAATACCGGAAAAAAAACTCTTAAAAAAAAAATAATAATTCAGAAAACCGAACCGAAACCGAGTTTGATCGGTTCGGCTCGGTTTCAATTTCAGGGAATGGAGAATTCGGTTAACCGAAACCAACAAATTTCGGTTTGGCTTCGGTTTCAAGTAAACCGAAACCATTCGGTTTCGGTTCGGTAAACCGAACTTCCACCCCTATGTAGAGCTAGCACCTATACAGCTAGAAAGGAAAGAGTGAAATTTGGTCAATCCATGATCAAAGTGCGGTAAAAAGTGGCCAATCAGGGTCAAAGGTATTCAATGGCATCCTACATGTGCAATCTTTGCTCTTACAAATTAATCCTATGCAAGCCATGAAAAAATTGTGGGTTAGAGAGCGCAATGGCGAGCCATGAGAACTTATGTGAATAATGGATCAAATAAGGAACTGTTTGTCGAGCTTAAACTACCTTGTTAATCATGTAAGTGGGTGGCAAACACCGACCCTGCTTTCATAGCGAAAGAGGGAGTTTTTAGAGTATGCTGTTTAAAGGATTGACCATGTACTTGCTCTTATCTTGGTTTTTCTTTCTAATAAATTAAAAAATTAATGTATGTAGTTTTATACAGAAGTGGAGGCACAATTTTCAAGGACATGTGTCTGCTTCGCTAGTCGCTACTAATGGGTACTTATTGATGTCTATAGGCGCATTGTTACATTCTAGTGTTGTTAATTTAAAAAAAAAATCACGTGCTTAGCATTAATTTTTACAATTTAATTTTGGCAATGTGTTTAGGGATATTTTACTCATTATTTTAATAATTAGGATTATTATTGAATGGATTGTTATAATTATATTACAGGTGCAATTAAGAATTCATATAGGGTATAGCTTTGTTCTAGAAGGATCCTTTCAAGCCATAGTCAAAGAGAATTTTGTCATCGTGATGATTGTTGGATTGTAATGCTTTTTGCTCTCTGAATTACATATCCATGTCCTCCTGAGTTCTTACGATATCTTTGCAACATAAATTCCTCTAGGAAGTACATTAGCAGGATTCACCAGGCAACTCCCCCGTAGTTTTGTTTTTTGTTTTGGATAATAATATTCGTTCCATTGGGTTTGGAAAATTAGAATCTCTAGCTGTAATTGATTGTAGCTACTTCCAAAAGCTTCAATTTCAAATAAAATTCTGGCGTAGGGGCCAAAGAGCCACCAAAGAATCATATATTCTCTAGATAATCTGGGATGTCATCAGTTTATGAAAACTCAAGGGAGATAATTTCTTGAGGTGGTGCCATGCTGTGGAACTATTAGTATATACTTGAGGGGAAGACATCTTTCAAGTTTAGAGAGATGAGTATGTCACTCTCCCTTAGGCTGGTGATTCAACATTTATTCTTAAAATGATGAAGCGGATTATGCCCTGGTTATTCAACCTCATTGACGCCACTATTTTAGTTGGTCTTAAGTTCATGACCTTTGCTGAAGACATATTGAATCACTTCAGAGCTTTGTTTCTCAAGAGGTATGCAGCTAAGATATTTTAGTCGCAGCTAGTGATAAAAAAAATTTAGGAAGGAAATTTTACCACTATTGATTGCAGTCACTGTGGGAGGGGATGACACATATTCCTTCCCCAACTGCTTAACTGCTTATATCCTGTGGCTTTCAGTATAGTAAATGATTTTAACTGCATCCAGCTGTAATTGATTGTAGCTACTTCCAAAAGCTTCAATTTCAAATAAAATTCTGGTATAGGGACCAAAGAGCCACCAAAGAATCATATATTCTAATAGATAAGTTTAATTTCTTCCTCTCCATCCAGCCAGCATAGCTTGCATTTCAACAATGGTGATGTCAAGAGGGGGGGAGTATTAGGAGTGAAACCTGCAATAAACTCACCATCGTGATCCTACAGAAATCCAACCATACCTAATTATAAATTTGGGGATCCATCTCAAAACCAATTGGCGATGAGTAAAGGGGCCCAGCATATTATAAGGGGAGAGACAATGCTATAATTTACCCGACGTGGGACTAAACTTCAACACGTCCCCAAACGCGTTGGTGACACTGAGCCAAATCACATGGACAACAGAACTGGGTGACGTGGAGTGGAGAAGGGCCTGCTCTGATACCATGATAAATTTGGGGATCCATCTCAAAACCATTTGGCAATGAGTGAAGGGGCCTGATCCAGGATATTATAAGGGGAGAGAGACAAGACGATAATTTACCCAGTGAGACTAAACTTCAACAATTTAGAGATGCTATAGGACTCATATGTGTTTATTTTGATAAAATTTAAGATTTAGTCCAAATACGGGTTTTGACTTCAATCTCTGAAGGCTTCAGGGAGATACTTCATTTCCTGAAAATTGATTTGGAGGTGATCGTGGTTATGGTTGAAGTTCTGCCTCTCTTTAAAAAAAATTGTTGTGAATAAGACAAATACTTGCAGAATACCCTAAAGCAGTGTTCTTAAAATCGTTTGGCGGGTTCAAGCAGTCGGGGGGATATTCGGGCGGAAATCGCTAGGCGGTGCCCAAGTGGGCTATCACAGGGTCACTCTTCTAGTAGTGTCAGCCTGTGCGGCACCTAACGCCCGATGCGCTAAGTCAGCCTATCTCTGATATCAACTGTCACGGGGGCATCCTTCGACGCGCCATCAACCCGCGCGGTGCCTCGCTACCGCATACAACGAAGCCAACCAATCTCTTCATCAGCTCTGATACCACCCGCCTAGAGGACGGGAACTCCCTCTCGTGGATACCTCTGTTTCACGGCCTACCATCCGATGTATCATGCCCCTTACGATACGCCCGATTGCACCAATGTGCCTCATGCTATCGTGCTCAACTGAGTCCCATGCAACCTGCCTTTGTGTGTGTTTCGAATTACTAGCACACGTCCATACTTGGCCCACATACTGTCGTGCTCAACTGAGTCTCACGCAGCTCTTGTGAAGTTGCCCAGCCGTATGCACCGCGACGCGTAGCTCGAGTCATACTTCAACCTCACCTTGGGTGCCACACAGCGTCGCTGCGTCAACATCTTAGGCCCACCCTTTCAGGCCTATGAGACACTTGCGCCCCCTCTGACAATGCAAGGCCCTGGGTGTAGGGAAATAGCTCCCTTCCCCCATATAAGGGTAAAACAATAATTCAGCCAGAATGACAGGAGAACCTCAAACCCCTTGGTTTGACATACTTTACCATTCACACTGTAACGCCCCACATCGCTAGCCCAACTGGCCATGTCGCGTTTGTGTCACTCCCAAGCCTTACCTTGCGACTGTGTCGCGACTACCGCAGCACGACCACGTCGCGAGGCCCTCCTGGCCCCAAGTCGCGTGCCCCACGTACGAAGTTGTCACGTGCCCTGCTGGAACCACATCACGTGCCCCAGGCACCAAGTTGCCGCTCCCTCTACGCGGAGTACAAGCGGCTCGAGTGGCGCTACGGATGGCCCGGGTAGCCACGTTGTGTACCTCCGTCACAGGGCGCCCCAAGATCCGGGGGTATATATATATATATATATATATATATATATATATATATATATATCTGTGCCACTTGCCAGAATAGGAGGAAGAAAAAAAAAGAAAAGGAGAACATAAAAAGAGGTGTGCTCACTGCTCAGTTGCCCAAAAAAAAAGTGTTGTGCAAGATCATAAAAAACCGAGGAAGAAAAAGAAGAAAAACAAAGGAGATTATAAAAAAAAATGAGGATCGGGCGACCAGGCGGGTCAGGCAGTGCCCCAAATCCAGTCCACCAGAGCCAAATCAGGCCAGGCCGAACTGAGCAGCCATTGTCATTTTAAAGCGCTAAAACTTTAAAACTCTAAAGAAACTTTGCCATTTAACCTCTCAGTTCCCTCAAAATACTTAAAGAAACCCTACCTTATAGAAAACCCTAGTTTCTAGGTCCTTCACCCCTTACCTATCAAAAGCCGCCATCAAAGTCTCTCAATCCAAGCTCATATGCCATGATCAAGACTTCTTGATTATCATTGCCAACTAATTTTTTTTCTTCCCTTCCCTTTTAATGAGCCATTACCCATTACCCCGCCGAGTTTATTGCACAAGTAGGATTTGGAGTCTGAGATTTTCCTTCAAGCAAGGAAAAGTTATGTTTACAAATTTATTTTCTTCACTTTATCTTGGCCATTGACCTTGATAGTGATAAAAACATGATCACAACAAGATCTATGCACCTTTTTAATATTTTATTATCATTCTGCATGAGTTTTACTACGGTAGATCAGGATGAGATTGAGGTTTCCCCATACTTCCTTGAAAATCTGGTGGCGATTTTGTATTTCCTGCTATAACCTCCATTCGCCCAATCACAAATTAGATAATAGAAGAAATATAGCATGGTAATTGACACCATTGAAGATGATCTTCATAATAATTCAGCCGTCCGATCATCGACCACATCTTTGAAGGAGTGGCATTGAAGATTGGATCAACGACCGTTTTACAATTCTATTGATAAACCAAAATCTAGCAATTGATTGAAATGATAGGAATGCCAAATCAGTGCAATTTTGAGCCACCCCGTTAATTTGACGGTCAGTATAAAACAGCAGATGCAACAATAATAGTAGAGGTGAGACACTCTCATCTTTATCAGTTCGAAGCAGCATTGTAGACACCCAAATTTGGCACTTTTGGTCAAAATTTGACTTTCTGGCCTCGAGATCAGGGAACCCATGTTCCCCAAAGACCCCTTTTTAACCAAGTTAGAGTAGGACTACAACCCAACTGAGGGGTTGCAGTCTCTCTTTTCTTTTCTTTTTCACATTTTGCCTTGGAACGACAATTAGTTGCGTCGGCTTTAAGCCTGACGCAACTAATAGTCACACCAAGGTTAATATCCCTCGTGGTTGCACATTACATGCGCAATTGAGAGGTGCTGCTCATGTGATGTGGGCCCTTCCCCCCTGCCCCCAAGGTTGTGAATTTTTCTTACTTTTCCTCCATTACCCTTCACTTTATCCCTATTTCCCAATTACCCTCTCCATTGCCAAACCCAATACACCACACAGTCCTTTGACCTTTTGACTTTCACCCATATCTCCACAAATTTGTCTGAATCACCCTTAAACCCCTCTAACTTACCCAATTAAACTAAACTAATCCTCTGGAAACCCTAAAAGCCCTCACCTTTTGGAATTCCCTAGACTATCCATGCCCCTTCTAGTGTATTGCTTCTTACCATTTCTAGAAGAATTCTTGGATGTGTGACATTTGTCACATCCAAGGGTTGCTCTTAATTTTATGTGGCAAAATCCTTGTGAATGAAAATAAGCCAATGAATGCTCAACACTTGCAAGGCATTCACACAAAGAAACTGTCATATTTGACTCCCAAATAGCTTTAACACCGTAAATTTCGGGTGGCATACAATCATTTTGAGCCTTCTAAGTAGTTACAAGCATCATATAAAATAATCAAATAAGATAAAAAAGCAGAAAATTGAGACAAATAAACAACTAGAAAATACAGCATTGTAATTAACCTATATAAAACACAATTGAGTATACCAAAAAAATTAATAATAATTATCAAAAAAACAAAAATTGAGTGTGCCGGATATTAAAAATGAGAATGGTCTCACTGAATCGTTTGACTGCACAAGGATCTCAAAATGGCTCCCTTTCAACGTCTTCACAGTCAGCTTCATTGCGACCACTGAATAGGAAAGCTTGAAAAACAGTCGATCACGGATGTTAAGCAGAACGAACACGAAGATGAAATAAGTAAAAGATTTTTAAAGAAAAAAAAACGAAGAATGTGGGAGATTAAAAGAGAAAAATGAAAACCTACTCGAGAGAGAAATAGAATGCACGACGGTGTCGTATAAAAAGTAGGAAATGATTCATTTCTTGGAGAATAGTCTCTCTTATATAAACAGGTATCCAGTATTCTACCAAGTACCCACTACTGTAGATCCTATTGTATCAAATTACCATATATCTATGTCCTTATTACTAATATAATATTATTTGCATCCACATCGTTATTTACACCCACATTTGTACTTGACATCTCACTAGACGTTGATTTCACGTGACTCACGTATAACGCGCGTTTGCACACATATGAAACCAAAGTTTTTGGTTAATTTTTGAGATATGTGTCACATCTATGGATTAAAATTTCATCCGATATATATTGGATGATGTGTATCGATATTAGTGACCTCCAATGCGATACATTGAATGTATCATATCAGTCATATATGTGAGTTTTATCATTTTTAATGTATCATTTGATATGGTCTGATACTGAGACGTATTGTCCGATATGTATTGATTTTGGATTCGGACAATACATATTAATTTTTTGGCATTTTGATCTATAATCACATCAAATAAAATATTAATTATTATAATAATATATTTTTTATCTCAAAATCTATTGTGTGAAAGATTGAGATAAAGAATAATATCTATCATTTGTCCATAGTTTTGGGCATGAGTATGCCTACCTTTTCTTTGGATCCAAATAATGATAAAATCTTTTTAAATTCTTTTGGCAGCATGAGATTTTCAACTTAATACGAACTCTTTCCTTTTGGTAGAGCTTGATGTCTTGTCAAAATATCCTCCACATAAGACTCAAAATAATAATGACAGGCGGTAGGCTGCATTTGAGTTAGCTCTTTGGGACTAAAGCGTTGCTCTGTCGCTCTTTGGCTCTAACGGGAATTACTTTTGCGGTGGATAATAAAACTCTTCACTCCATTTACTTTGAGCGGGAGCTGTTTTAAGTGATAAAACTGCTCTTATAAGAGCTAATTCAAACGCAACCTTAGCTCCACAAAGAAGCTAGTCGAAGAGGTTTGTATATGGTGAAGTATCTGACCCGTTCAAGATTGATTTAGAACTGATCACTTTTTGGGAAGTGTGTTATATTTTCTTCATCCAATCTTTCACACAATGGATTTTGAGATCAAAGACAAACCATTAACACAGTCAATTTTTTATTTATTGTGACACAAATCCCAAAAAATAAGCTTAAAATCACTTTTAACATATGTGTGCCACCGGATTTTTTAGGTCCCTTTTTGAGAAGTGTGTCATGTGAAATGAAAAATAGTCGTTTGATGGTAAGCCTTTGGTATCAAAATCAATTGTGTGGAAGATAGAGACATAAAACAATCTTCAATCTTCTAATTTACAATGGCTCTAGATATGGGTGAGCCTACATTTAGGTGCAAATAATGGGTTACTTTCCACTAATTTATATGGAGATTGACAGGTTTTGTGGCCCACATATCTTAGAAACCCTCCAGAATATCTGAATATGTGGAGATCTTTGCAATATGCATCATAGATTAAAATTATTTATTTTTTTATTTTGATGAATTAGCACATTGGTGGAAATTAAAATTAGCTAAATTTAGATTTTTTTTTTTGAATATTAAATTATCTAAATTTAGATTAAAATTATATAAATTCAATTAGCACATTGGTGGTGATTATGGGTGTTATCGGGTCGGTTTTGGGGCAAAACCGAAACTGAACATATAACTATCGGTTTCTATTTTATGAAACCATAATTGAACCGATAAGGTTCAAAATCGAAATTAAACCGATAACTATCGGTTTGGTTGGTTTTCGGTTCCTAAACCTCAGTTATTTATTTATTTTATTAGGAAGCCATTGTCAATTCATAAGGGTCAGACCATTGAAGACTCTGTAGGTTATTGCCTATATTGCTAATTCGCTATTCACAATTCAAAAGTAGGTGATTGATTAGATAGCTAAGAACATTTCTCAGAAATTAATGCACCAATCGGACAATCCAGATCGATGAGTATTTTCTATATAATTTTATTTTAAATAAAAAATGATAAATATATTAAAACAATTTAGGAAATCAAAATCGCAAATGCAAAATTTCAAAACCCAAATCAACACAAATACAAACTACAAAGGGAGCTCTAAGAAAACCCAAAATCACACATTCAAATACACTATACAGAAATCACAATTAAACAAAATGGGATCTTAAAACCCCTATAAATACACATCCTTTAAACCCATTACCACTCCCCAAAGCCTTTAACTTAAATGGTTCTTCCAACAATAGAAAAACACATGAGAATATAAGATTTCAAAGGGGAAAAACAGACTTCTTTGTTTGCAACCTAAGTTTTGTATGCACCATACACTTATGCAGCCGTGTAGCATCATCGGTTTCTTATTAGTTCGGTTTCGATTTTTTAACATTAAAACCGAAACTGAACCGATAACTATCGGTTTCTATTTTTCAAAATCGAAATCGAACCAATATGTCCCAAAACCGAAATTGAACCGAAATTCGGGTCGGTTTAGGTCGGTTTCTGCACAGCCCTAGTGGTGATGCTACTTATAATTAGTTATTAATATTATATACTTCAAATTATCAGGCTCTTCGAAGCACATAAATAACTTTCTATATTTAATAAATAGAAACAATTTTCAAAAAATATATATATATATATTTTTTTATCGATAAAAAAAAATATTAGATACTTCAAATTAGCAAATTAGAAACTCCTCAACATAGTGACAAATTTCGTCAAAATATTCCGAAACATGAGTCAGACGAAACTTTTGACAAAATTTCGGTGATTTCGTTGAAAGTTACGAAATTTTATTAATTTCGGCAAAATTTTATTAATTACGGTAAAATTAATGAAGTTTTTTTAATTTTAACTATTTTTAAAAGTAAAAAATAATATTTTTATAAATATGAAATATAGGTTTTTACATATTTTTTGTAACACCCAAAATTTTCCTAAATATTTTCCCAAAATGAAGCAAACTGACCCGCAACCAGAATATTGCCGAAAACAAACTTTGTTACTATGCTCTCTAGAATAATGAAGGCTCGTGATACTATCATATTATAACCACCTCACGTTAGCAAATGGAAAATCTAGTGACTGCTTTGAATCACTTGGTGATAATCATTTTTCCTCCAAATCTTCACACAATACATATTGAGATTATAGTTTCATCATCATATGTCAATATGTTAGTTTCATATTGCACACATGTCAAAAAGTAAATTTGAACAACCTTTGATAGTATTAGTGATCACTTTTACTTTTTTTTTAATGTGTGCCATCCATGTGGAATGAATATTTGAGCGTCTAATGGTATGCTCACAATCTTAGTATGGATAAAAATGATCTCTATTTCTGATTCAAATTATAGTAAAAGAAAAAAATTATCGAATTTGTGAAAAATTTGTTAATGATATGCGAATTTAAGGTTATGCGAATTCATCAAATTATTTGTGAATTTTTTAAAAATTTGTGCGTTCCAAATAAATTTGCGAATAGAATAATAGGCAAACATTATATATTGAAGAGAGCCACGCACATCAAGAAAAAGTACTTACCAAAAGGATGGAACTGCTTTCTAAGCTCTATGTATAGTATTAAAAAAGGAACCAGTTACATATATAATCATGTGCTCGGTATACATATTGATATATTAATATAATCTACCGATTACTGTGTAGATATAAGGGAAAATTTAAAATGGTTATAACGACCAGAGAGCCCATTTCAAATTTATAGAAGTTACTCTCATCTCCCCTTGAGAAAGCCCTTGCAGATCTTCTCCCAAAACTCTTTATCAGGTTCAGATCTCTCTAGCGCGGATTTTGCTTCTTCAGCGAAGCCTCTCTGAAAAATTTGTCACTCAAAACGGTTGAGAAAGAGAGACGGTAAACATCGGTAAGAGCTAGGGTGGAAAACGGTTCAGATCGGTTCATTACTCAACCTGCCTGACTCAGTTTGTTAACAGGGTCCGGCACGTAAACTTGGACATGCCCGACCCAGTTCGTTAACAGGGTTAGGCACATAAACTTGACTCATGGGGTTAAGTCAAGCATGAAGCGTCTGATCCTGCCTTTGAGTTAGGTTGATTGAAAGGTTGGGTTTAGTAAGTAGACATGATATTTTATGGATAACTTATGAAGGGTTTAAGGTGGATTTGGGGATTTTGAATTGAACGGGGTCGGGGTGAACCGTCAAGTTTGGAGCATAAATACTTGACCCATTAGACAACAAAATCTTAGCCTGACCCGACCCGATCCAACGTGACCTGTTGGCAGCCCTAATAAGAGCCCGTTTGGACAGACCAAAGATCATGATCCAATTTTTCATAAATCAAAAGAGATAAGTGTTTTGTCTGTTTGGACTAGAAAGTGTGAATTCTGTGACTTAGAATTTTTATATTTATTTATTTGAAAAGAAAAAACATGATTTCTAAAATATGCCAGTGGAATAAATAAGTATGCAACTTCGTGTTTTATATTAGACAACCGTTGCACCCACTAAAGGTGTAAGTTGGGCATAACTGCCCACTTGCACGTCGGTTATAATTTAAATAGTCTAACATCATTAACACGTCTAAGCTTAGAATCATGCTTATCAGACGATTGAAACCAACCAATCGGTGCACTGTTAACCGATACTAACAAATGCATAACCTCATGTTAGAGTGAATAGATCAAATGGTTCAAATTGCCCAATAATTGTAACTTTTGAGTCCACTTCGGTTCAATCTATTCTTTCAATGACTTGAGCCTTGGGTTGCTCCATTACCTTAATGCATAATGGGGGAGAGCCCACTCAACTCCCAAACATGATTCTAAGCTTAGACGTGTAACGGTTTATATATATATAATCAAAATTTGATTAAAATTATAAATTGAAAAATGGGAGAATCAGAAAAACAATCTTAAAAAATCATATTTTTTAGTAAAAAAGTCCAAAACTTAAACGTTTTAATAAAACAATGCTTTCATGTTTTTTTGAAGTTCAGAGATCCGTGAGATCTCAAATCCTCATAAAAAAACAATGCTTTCACAGATCACAGAACTTCAAAAAATCGTGAAAGTCTTGTTTTTTTAAAACGTTTAAGTTCCAAATTTTTTTGCTAAAACGTTTGTTTTTTAAGATTGTTTTTCTAAAATGCCCTTTAAAAATCACAATTGTTTTGTTATGGATGTCGTCCAAACTAGGCCAACATGATCAGGTAAAAAATTGGCTTAGGCCTAAAAAGGCTTACAATATTGCAACAAAAAACAAGTGAGAAAAGAAATTGAGTGTAGAAGAGCAATTACCTCTATAATGTTGTTGTTGAGTAGGCGATCAATTAGATTAGATAAAATGTCTTTGGTGTATTCTGGGTGCCCTTGAATCCCTAAAATATGGTCTGCAATCGAAAACATCTCCACTCTTGTTTTATCTGAGAAGGCAATCACCTCAGCACCAAGAGGGACTTCATATACCTGTTCCATTATTCCTTCACTTAGTCAAATATCTTTCTCTAATCATAAACTAGTAGGCGTGGTTTTAAATCTCGGTTGATCCCAATCTGGATCGGCTGATATGGATCGATTTTGGCACAAACAATCCGGATCGGCTGATATGGATTGATTTTGGCACAAACAATCCGGATCGGTTTGAATCAACCGAGAACCCTAACTTTGACAAATTTCCTTATTTTCACTTTTTCCTCAAAAAATAAGATTTTTTCTTTATCCAAAGAACACCATGTTGAATATTTGCGATCAATTTTTAACCTCTCTGTGGGTTTTCACAAAAATTGGGTTGAACTTTTAACCACACGTATCTCGATGTGATATGAGACAAATGGTTTCCTAATAAAAGTGATGCCTCTCCGCTCTCTTTACTCGATGTGTTAAGAAATAGAAGTGGTTATTTAAAGGAGATCACTGCCCCCTTTTCCTCTTAACCTAGCCTATCTCCATCTAGAGACAAACCTAAAGAAGACGAGGTAACTTAGGCTCATATTCTCTAACAGAGATCACCGAAACATCGACCCGAGAAGAAAACAAAGTATGCATGTTCTTATAAATATGCATATTTGATCGTCAGATTCGAACCTAGATCCTAAAATTTCTAACATGCCACTCATAGAAACACAAGGAAAGTTGCCTATAAAAACAAATTAATAGATTTACAAGGTATCACTATTTAGGTACAAGTTGCCTAATAGGTGCATGACCAGATACCAATGTTAGCAGTGCTAAATCCCACTCTCCTAAACACCAATTCATTGAATGGTCAAAAACACATTTGCACACATTTTTGTGTTCATAAATAGCTCTACAGTCCCAAGGCTTGACTATTTTTGCGAAAGTAGCGCTGTCAATGGGCTGGATTACGCCTGGGTCAGTCTGACCTCTAGCCCTACCCTAGACGAGTCAGGTCAAGCTTTAGGCTTTATAGACATTTTCTTATTTTTATTTTTTTCATATTTTATTGTCATTATTTTTTAGGGTTTTTTGCAAATACCCCATAAGTTATGTTGATATTATAAATAACACCCCAGTTATAGCTATTTGCTTTAAACTCCTGAGTTAGCATTTTGGTGTTTATAAAACACCCTCTTTAACGGATGCTACTTTAAATGATTAATCAGCCGTTAAAGAGTAGCCTAAATACCATATTTATCCTTTTTAAAATTAAATTATTAAATTGCCACCCTCTACACGAGTAATTTTAAATTCACCCCTCCACTTACAAAAAAGAGTAGTTTTAAATCCACCCACCAAATAGTTGAGTTCACCCACGCTGAAAAACATTGACTACATTGAATCGGACGATGGAGATCGTTTATTGTCCCAACCTTTCACACAATGGATCTTGAGATCACAGTGGCACCATTAGACGGTTGACTGCATTGAATCGGATGATGGAGATCATTTATCGTCCCAACCTTTCACACGATGTATCTTAAGATCATGGTGGCACCATCAGACAGTTGACTGCATTGAATTGGACGATGGAGGTCATTTATTGTCCCACCCATTCACACGATAGATCTTGAGATTATGGTGGCACCATCAAACGGTTGATTGCATTGAATCGGACGATGGAGATTGTTATCGTTCCAACCTTTCACACGATGGATTTTGAGATCATGGTGGCACCATTAGATGGTTGATTTTTTATTTCATGTGGTACACAAAAAAAAAAATACCTTAAAATTAATCTTAACCGTATACGTGATGTTAAGGTCACTTTTCTTAGATGTGTGCCACGAAATAAAACACTGATCGTCTAATGGTATGCCTAAACGATCTCCATCGTTTTATTCAATGCAATCAATGTGTTTTAGCGTGGGTGAACTCAAAGATTCGGTGGATGGAAGCAGACACGATTAGGCAATCCAATTCCTAAAAATAGGTCTTGAATCATATAGGAAATTGGAGGGACTAGTATTTTGAGTGGAACATATAGATTGAAGGTTTTCTTTTCAAGAATAATTGCATCGTTTGCCACAAATCCTCTATTAGTTGAGTATTCGTCCAAACGTTGGCATGCTTTAATGGGGGAATCACCCATCTAATGAGTCTTGAATTTGGTGGGTGAATGAAGGGCCTTTTAGAAGAGTACATTTAAATCCACCCACTAAATCTTTAAGTTCACACACGCTAAAACACGTTGATTGAATTGAATCAAACAATGGAGATCATTTATCCTCCAATTCTTTCACATGATGGATCTTGAGATCATTATCATACCATCAGACGGTCAGTGTTTTATTTCACATGGCACACATCTCAGAAAAGTGACCTTAACATCACATGCATGCTTAAAATTGATATTAAGGTCACTTTTAGGGGTGTGTACCACATGAAATAAAAAATCGATCGTCTGATGGTAGACCCATGATCTAAAGATCGATCTCATGAAAGATTGGGACGATAAAAAATCTCCATTGTTTGATTCAATGCAGTCGATGTGTTTCAGTGTGGGTGAACTCAAAGATTTTGTGGGTGGATTTAAAGGTACTCCTTTTAAAACAGTGGTAAATTATAATGGCATGACTTGTAAATAAAAGTGAATGAAGGGCCTTTTAGAATGGTGATAAACTTTAATGGCATGACTTGTAAATATAGATGAATGAAAGGCTTTTTAGAATGGTGGTATTTTTAAAATATTGGTTTCATTAAGGACAAAATAGGCTTTCCATCCATAAACTCACGGGTAGTTAACAGCAGGGGGTTATATGAAACATAAACACAAAAGTAGGGGCTGCAGAATAAATACCCATAACTCAGGGGGTTTCTTATAATATTAGCATAACACGGGGGATATATGCCAAAAAAACCCTATTTTTTTTATGTTTTATCACTTTAATGTTCATTTAATCATTTGGCCTACCTTATATGATAGTTTTCATCTTATTTCAGCGCCCAAAGTGTTTTTAAATCACAATTCCACAATCCATTTGGTAAAACTTCTTAGAGAGAGAGAGAGAGAGAGATGAGAGAGAGAGACTACTTCATCTTGATGACACTCAATGATAGAAATACGAGGAGGTATGACATCAAGACCATCCAAAAACTTTGATGGCGGCAATTCCTCAGCCATCATCACTTTCCTCAATCCAATATCCCAACCCCCAAAGGCCTTGCCTACTTTCCCACCCAATGCACGGCACAACACCTACACAGAGTCACAGACAACATCAGAGAAGATAAAAAACTCACCCATGTTAACAAGTATATGATGAGGTTTAGGTCAGGTCCAACCGGTTGCACTGTAAATTGGGTTTCGACCGAATCTAGATGCCAAGATTCAAAAATAATGTCAACTTATATACAACTTATATAAGTTAAAGTCGAGATTCCCTTACATCCAATAGTTTCAAAGTCAGTTGAACCCTATTCGGAGTTAACCGACTGGACCTACCCGAGTTGTAATTAGGTACTCGACACGAGCACCAGCTGGCACTTCAATCTGTCAAGTCTCAAGAGCCACACTCTTATATTTATGAGCACGGAAATGAAGTCAACTTTTTAGATTGACCCGAGTACCACTCTATGCACTCAGAAATAGAGCCTTGGCTCCCTAGAAATGTAGGCTTCCACTAAACCCCACAAAATACTAAATATTCCTCACTAATTACAGCTGAATGTAATTGAGTGCTGTGAAGATTATTTTTCGTCCTAAGCTCTCACATAATAGATCTTAAGATCAATAGTGTATTATCAAACAGCCACATTTTGATTTCATCACGCACATATCTCAAAAATTGACATGAGAAGTACATTTGATGTATGTAATGATCATCTGTGTGCTATGTGAAATCAAAATCTAACCGTTTGATGGTAGGCTCGTGATCTCAAGATCTATTTATCAAAGATTAGAAAAGAAAATGATTTCTGTCGGCTGATTCAAATGAGTCAACAAGAGAAAAACCTCAAAACAAAGAAATACAAACAAACCTGGTGGCCAAAGCAAATGCCTAAGACTTTCTTTTGCATTGCGTCTAAGGTCTGTAATAAAATACAAAGCCTCAGAATCCAAACGTCGTCTCCATAGGCATCATGTGGGCTCCCACTAACAACAAAGCCATGGTACTTATCAAGCTCCTCCATCTCCGGAAACTGTCCTTCCACAACCCTGTAAAGATCCCATGCCTGTCCTTCCTCACCAAACGCCTCTACGAACACATTGAAGTAACCGCCATACATTTTCTTCACGTAATCAGAGTCGTTCGCTGCCAACAGAAGTGCATATCTCCTCTCCTCTGATATTCCTTCAGCCTTCATTTCTTTTTCTTTTTTTTTCTTTTCTTTTCTTTTCTTTTCTTGAGCGAGAGAGAGAGATTAATCTCAGATTGTTGAGTTAAAGGGGTCGTTTACATAATTTGGAGGAACAAAGCCCTCTTATAAAGGGTGAGTACAGCAACTTGGGTTAAGAACCCGCAACAGAAAGTAACAACATGTGTTGCCAAATGGGGTTTAGCGTGAATGTGAAGAAATGGTTTCTATTTCGCATTCATTTTATAAGGTACAATTATTAATTTGAACCCTCTAAACTGTAATCACACCCATTGACTTCTTTGAATTGATTATTGAGATTATTTTTCGCCCCGATCGTCCACATAGTGGAACTGAATCATGGGTGTACCATTAGACAGTCATATTTTTTATTCCACGTGGCCTACATCTCACAATATGTTCTACAAAAATTTAGGTCATTTTGTGAGATGGTTGTCACGTGGAATAAAGAATCTGACTTTCTGATGATGCGATCATGATCACAAGATTCATTGTGTGGAGGAATGAGACTAAAAATATCTCTACCATCTGATTCATAGCAGTCAATATTCTGATTTCCTTTTTGGTGCTGGGTGAGATTACAATTTCACGAAGTGCAAATAATGGTATCTTATATGTGTTTAGCAGTGTTAAGGATTGTGGTGCTCTCTTTCCCTCTCCACTGGTGGGTATCTGGGTAACGAACCCATGATCCATCTCACTTTTTGGAGGGGCAATGACCATTACATAGAAATTCAACAGGAGATCACTTTAGGATATGTAATTGGCGTTTAGTAAAAATTAGGCGAATCCCAATTCTGCCTAAACGTCCTTCAGGATTCTGGCTTTATATTTAGTGGGAATCAAGTCGCAGAAGTTTGACGCTAAAATCTAAACCAATAAGGGCCTAAACTAATCCATTGTGTGACAGCTTAGGAGAAAAAGTGATGATCGTCTAAATCAAAGTAGTCAAAGGTGAGATTACTGTTTCACAGTAATCTCACCTTTGAGTTAGAAACAGCCATTTGATCTCAAAGCATTTTCCAGGTTCTTGACATTTGGAAAAGTCAATTATTAAAAAGATTAATGGAGTAAAAGGTTACCTTCCATTTTGATGATCGGGATTGCTAGTCCCTTTAGTGTTATAGATGGCTCAAGCACCATCCTTAATGTGCAGGAATGGGTATGTGATACCAGCACCTTCATTTATTCATCCACTTATCTCAAAATCTCGTGATTATAGAAGGTTGATGGGAGAAGGAAAATTATAAACGGTGAACAGATTTAATATAGACGACGTGAAGGAGGCTGACATGGAGTGACATGACTGACTGTACTATTTGAGCACCGACTTGCATTAATTAAGCCCCACTGCACTTACAGCCACCACATCAATCGCTTATATGTAGTTTGCATAAAATATGTCCACCATATAACACCGTCTGTGAGAGAATGGCGCCCCAGGAAAATGCGAGCACTACATGTTTTATGTTAAATGTTTCCAAATCCAATAAAATATTCACATTGTTCAAGTTTGCTTTGTGTGGCACGCTAGTCTAAAAAGCACAACAATTTAAGCAATACTATGGAGGGGGAATGGTCAGGTCCTATCATGCAGAATTGGACTTCAAGTCCTACCCCATTCGGTGCACACCCTTGAAAACCAGAGAATCTTGACTTTCTTGATTTTCGCTTTTTATAGCAAAACGTGCAATTAAGATTCTCCTATTTCCGAGGGCAGCAGATGGAGTAGGATTGAAAATCCGATTCTACTTAGTAGGACCCGACTATTGCCCTACTATGGAGAATGGAGTGGGCCATGGTCACCCATAAGGGGTAGGGGCAAAAAAAACTGAAACGCGAAAATCAAGCCATCCCAACTGGCTCGAACCGGATGGAACGACCCAGCTCAATTTCGGTGGTAAAACCTTAGAAGATGCAGATGAGTTACAGTATTATTTTCACTGATTTGCCCTACATAAATATCTGTTCATTTCCAAAGGGTGGAGGGAGATTAATCACCACCTTGATTCACAAGTTGGGTACTTAACACCAGCTCTATGTAAAAGGGTCGATTAACTCCCATCACTAGTCACTAGCCCATGATGTCAAATTTTATTATGTGGAAGATTTGGATGAAAAATTATCTCTACCGTTTGATTCTTAAAACAATCAACGATTTTTTTTCTTTATTTAAGTGAGGTGACTATAAAATAAAATGGTGTAGAAGTAACACCAGCCTTTTTCGGATTTTTAGAAGATTTCTCTCAATAAGTCGTTTGTCGAACGTTTTTCCCTTTTATTGGCTGGTGATTAACCCAATTTTTTATATATGATTGTGATATATGTAATAATCATTCTTTACATTATTAGTTTATTATCTTTTTTTAAGGGTTTTGGATTTGTCATGTGTTGGATTTAATTTGTCTTATATCGGCTGTGGGCTGACCCTTTTTGGGCTCTTTATATCTTGGACACTCCTCACCTTATAAGTCGGTTTTGTGAAGTTAAGTTAGACTCATAAAATTCTACATGGTATCAAAGCCATTTTTTTACATTGGGCTGTGAGCTGGCCCTTCTTGGGCTCTCTTTATTTCTTGGGCACTCCTCACGTTACAAGACAATTTTGTAAGGCTGAGTGAGGCCCGTAAAATCCTACATAAGGCAGGTGGATAAGTTTTGTTTTATGAATATGCTCGTGGGTAAGTTAACACATATTTTATTGATGAAAATTAAAAGACCTCATTTTAAATTTGAAATAGGTTAAAATATTTTAAATATTTTATAATCCTTCTACTTTTTCACCGAATCTCTCACAAATTTATTTAAAGTGTCCCATGCCAAATTCGAATTTGATTTCTATGGTGCTATTTACGGGGATTTGCACGAATTAGTTTAATATTGTTAATGAGAATTATAACCGATATATTTATTAAGGACAAAGTGTAAGCTGTTGGCGTAGCGCGATATGACTGATTGCACCAACTCCGCCGCACTTGCAACTAATTGGGTCTCACCACATCAATCATCTGGACTTTATCTGCATAAAATATGTCTTCATGCAACAGTCCTATTGTGACTAGACGAATCCAAACAGCAAAAGTGCTACTCAAACGCAGCACCCAAGTTGCAATCGGGGTTGCCAGTTGCCACGTACTTAGCTTCAATAGTCTCTCTAAGGCAAATATTCCTTTCTACTTGGATGACCGCGATTCCAAAGCCGCAATACTTCACCTCGTAGCTTCCTCTGTAAGTAAGGGACCTTGCAATTTTAAAATGCATATTTCATTCGATGTTTCAAACGGGTATACTTTTGGATCGGATGGAATAAAATGTAGTAGCGTCCATCTGTTCCATGTTAAAATATAAGGCTGCATTTGTCATAGCTATTTGTTAGCCCCTATCATGGTAAAATTTATCGGTTTTAGTTAGTTTTTATTCTCTTTTTTAACTCCCTATAAGAGAGAATTTATATGTTATAATAATAACCTCTCTGCTCTCTACTAACTCCCTACCAAAAAAAATAAAATCTGCTCTGACAAAGAGTCAGTACAGAGGAGGGTAGAACTGCTAAATAAGTAAATCTTGCATATAATCTAGCAATGCAAGGAGTTAACAAAGAGAAGAGGTACCTACTAAAGCAGGTAACATGATGTTAGCAAAGAGGATGGGAACTTATTAAAATAGGTGAACTCTGCTATACCAGGGGCTAGCAGAGAGCTATGCCATACGCAACCTAAGACATCATAATAACTATAAGGGAGAATACTTTCTAGATTTGTTTAGTTGCAGGGATGATATGAAATAAAGAGTGTGTTGAATCAGATGATAGAGATTATGTTTTACTTTAATCTTTGGCACTAAAAATGTCCACATCACGGCATTATAATAAGATGATTTAGACAATGTTCCATATGGCACAAGTCTCAAAAATATTGTCTCTTCCTTTTATAGTATGTGCAACAGTACAAATTTAGTGTGCAATTAGTCTCTCCCTCATAGCTATCATAGTCAGAGCCCACCATATAAATTCAATGGTTGACTCTGTTAAATTAGATGATTGAAATTGTTTTCATGCCAATCTTTAGCACAAAAGATATTTAAATCATGGTCTTTAAATCAAATGGCTTAAATTGTGTTCCACCGGACATAGTTCTCGAAAATACCAAGTATTCCTTTTAAATTGTGTGCTACGATACAATTTCGTTGTAGACACCCCGTTTTTGCGCTCTCGGAATATACGAATCTGTTCAGTCAATCTTTAATTTTGCTCACAACTCTCGGAAAGGAATCAACTCTCTTCGGAAGCTTTAAAACTCTAATTCTGGGGACAGTATACTACTCATATAGTGTATGGTCGAGATTTGGGCCGAGATATCAGCTCACAGGCTCATACCCGATTTGGCCCAAGAAGTTTCCTAATTACACACATAGATATATGTGCGCAATTCGATTGCATGCAGGACTACCTACGGGCAATTAGTCCAGAAAGGACTAGGGGCACACTTCCCATGCACCGCTCTAGTACTCGATTACGTGTACAGAGACCTATGCGCGCAATTGGCCCAAGTTGGATCGGACGTAGGATTCCCAAGGCCGCCTAAATTCCCCGATTATGAGCATGACTTCACGAGCATAATTGGTTCCAAGCATATTGGAACTAGAACACCGGCCGAGCCAGTCAACTGGTCATTCCCCAGTCAATAATCGACTTCTAGGGAATTGCACACATGGATCCATGCGCGCAATTGAATTACACGCAAAAGGTCATGCGCGCAATTTTCCAATTGCACACATGCTCCTATGCGCGTAATTATCCGTATATCTATAAAAAGACCCCTACTCCACAGTCAAACTCACAAATTTTTTTCTGCGAATCTCTTCTCTCAAGCTTGTTCTTTCTGAAAATTTGAGGTTCTCTTTGAGATTTCTAAAGGAAGGGGTCGAGCTGCAATCTGGGTGCAGACTCTTCTGTAGAAGCCTCAGGGTAGTCAAACTAGTGGTACTGGCCCACTAGCCTTGGCTCTTGAAGGAGCAAGCCTTCCCTTAGCCTTAAATCCATCAATTAGGAGACGCATGCCGAAATTCTCTCCCTATAGCCAATTATGTCCCCAGCCTCTTCCAATATTTTCAAGATAGCTTTAGCCTCGCCGATTTGCTCGAGAGAGCTTACGGAGGGTAATCGGGAATGGGGCCGATCCTCCTTAGCGTAGTGAGCCACCACCCCCCTTTTTAGATAGATTCAGTAGGAATAGAAAACCAAGCTAGATAGATTTTAGGCAACCCATAACTGCTGAAGTTAGCCGACCGACGTTCAGTAAAGGAGTTTAACCCGCCTCCCATAAAGCGTGATCAATGACGTGTTATAGCATCGATCAATATCTGTAACTGGCGATCGCATCAATACAGATATTCTCTATTTAAAATTCGTCTTTTTTTATTTTTCTGTATTTAGATATTTTCTTTTACTATTCCGTAGTCTTTCCCCCATCACAAACAGAGTCCACTCGGACTGAATTGTGCCACTTATTCCGAGACCCGAAAGGGACGCGTACCAACATTCGTGTGCAAGTAGTAGCTCATCCTGGGTGGGGGCACTAGGTTCAGACCCATATGACATGTCACATGACACGTGATTCCAAGTGTAACCCTAAACATTGCACTCGGTCCAACTGGGCACCATATATGGTACCCACCATGAGGATTAAGTGTCATGAAAATTTGGACAAGTTCGTTCGATCTTGTATCGTACAAAAAATTTAGATACGATGTAGTTCATATCCACTGTTGAAAATATGATCAAAGGTATCCAAATTTAATGCACTAAGTTATTTGGGCATTGTCATATCTTTAAGGCTTAACCCATGAAATCAAGACTAAAATAGTTTTACAAAAAGTAATATATATATATATATATATATATATATATATATATATATATATATTAAACCACATATCATGTGACTGGAAAGCTCAAAAACACATGTTCTTTTGGGCGTCACCTGCCATGTGATTCAGTATGTGAGTGCAACCCTCAAAAATTGTATTTGTATGCATATCTCCTGCGCTCTATATATTATTTTTATACCATTATATATATATATATATATATATATATATATATATATATATATATATATATATATATTAAACCACATATCATGTGACTGGAAAGCTCAAAAACACATGTTCTTTTGGGCGTCACCTGCCATGTGATTCAGTATGTGAGTGCAACCCTCAAAAATTGTATTTGTATGCATATCTCCTGCGCTCTATATATTATTTTTATACCACATGGAGATTTTGTTTCACCCTGATCTTTCACACAATGTATTTTGAGATCATTTCTAACCTATCAAACAGTCAATTTTTGATTTCACATGTCACAGATCCCCAATAAACCCCCCTTGTGCAATGGCACACATCGCAATCAAAGGTGATTTTGGGGCCATATTCTTGGAGTCCGTGACATGTGAAATAAAAAGTGGATCGTCTAATAGGTGCGACATGATCTCAAGATCCTTTGTGTGGAAGATTTGGGTGGAACACGGTCTCCATCATCAATTCCGACGTAGGGGTTTTCAAAGAACGTGTGAGTGCATTTAGAGCTGCCTATTTACCTTTTCAATGGTCCCATGTGCCTTAGCCATGAGATCCCATGTAAAATGAGATACTACGAATCTTATAGTTGAACCACTCACTTGCTCCATTCGAGGGATTTAGCGAAATAATCCGTTGTTCAAGATGGGTTCAGTGGCAAAGATTTTTATCCAAGAGATTCTTTCATATGTAACCCTAGTGGTGGATCTATGTTTTTGGCACAAATTGCTGCCCTAATGATCAAGGAATTGGATTCGATCAGGCGGCAGCTTATACCTTTGAAAAAATAGAAAGAACATGCGTTTGTGCAGGAAGAGCAAGCTAGTCATTTGATGCTTTTTTTCCATGTAAGAACATTTAGCCACTGTGATAGGAAAATGGTTAAAAATCTCGGTTTTTCGGTTTGAATCCGCCAATTTTGGACTACTCCTATGCATTGGCTGATATATATATATATATATATGGGTTGATACATTCAATATACATATAGCAGGGACTTATAGTCCAATAATATATATATATATATATATATATATATATATATATATATATATATATATATATATATATTGGCATATCGGTTGGATTGTAAACCAATATGTATCCGAAATATCATATATGTATTGTCTAAACAGGTCATTATTCAAGCACCTTTTTTATTTCTAAAACAATAAAAAAATTATATAAAAATATAATTTTTTTTAGCAAAAAGATCATTTTGATATTTTAATTGAGTCATATCCGATTCATATCGGCCGATATGACTCAATATGGGGCCAATATTTGACTTGTTTAACCCGATACTTGACCTAATATAAAATCGGTATATATCCATATCAAATGGGGTCTAACCCGATACATATCAGCCGACATGTGTCGGTATGACCGATATTTAAAACAATTGATCCCTAGGGCTTTCAAGGGGCCAATTCTAAACTGGCCCAATTTTCAATAGGGCTTAAAAAGCCTCTAGAGTGTGGCCCATTTACAAATAGAGCCTAAAAACCTAAATTTTATAATTGGGCTGGATTGACGGGCTCAGGTTGGGCCTCAAGTCAAAATACTAAAATATTTAGGCCCAATTTGGAACCAACAAAATTTTGGGCACATTTCTTAGGCTTACGTTGACCCATCTAACTAAAATATTTAGCCCAAACTCAGCCCATGGAATCCTAACACAACAGACCGAACCGATGGGCCAACTGAAATTGAGTGGCCGGGATGGAACCTTAGGCCTAACAGACATGGGCCGATCCCATTTAACGCCTGGCCCATTAACACCATCAATCTCTCTACAGTCCCTCTAACGTATTTGTTGCACAATTAACAATGTTGCGGCATGTAGGAACTTGGAGAGGGCAACCAAAATTGTTTCGAAATCGTATTCGAATGCCGCCCGTTGCGAATCTGGTTCTCTGTGTAGTCACCCCTTCTTACTGGCTGCCACTTGCCAGTGATTTTTTTGACTGAAGAAGCAAAAACAAAAACAAGATAACTAGTTTTAAAAAAATACCATTATTTACACTCCAAGAAATTGTAACCCTCACCTTATCTCCTTCAATCAGAATATATTAGTTGCTTTGAATCAGATGATAGAGATTGTTTTTCTTTCCAATCTTTCACACAAGAGATCTTGAGATCATGGGCTTACCATCAAAGATCCGTTTTTGACCCTAGGTGGTACACATCCCCAGAAAATGACCTTAAAATCATGTTGGAATGTGACGTGAGCCACACATTTAAAGGGTTACTTTTTGAGATCTATGTCATATGGAATAAAAAACTGATTATTTAATGGTAAGCCCATGATCTCAGATCCATTGTTGGGATGGTTGGGAGGAAATATCATCTCCACTCTCTGATTCAAAGGGGTCAATGACGCCTGTCGGAGGAGATATGATGAGGTCACCATTTCTCCGGGTGTAAATAATAGTACCCTTAATTTTATTCTTTTGCAATTATGGTTAGTGGAATCCATGTTTCCTCAAAGGTTGTTTTGGCATCTCAAATAAGGCAGGGTTGTGGTCCAAAGTGATGCCTCAATTGGATGCTTAAGATGAATATATGAGAATTATCTTCTCTCTTTAATATAAAGTCAATCCACTGGTACCACCCAACTGCTCATGGTTTTTACCCTTTCCGACTAAAAGCTGATTCTAGGCTCTAATTCATTGAACCTGGATCAGTATTGGTTGGCAGTGTTTAAGATTTGTGATGTAAGCAAATGATGAAAGGGTAATGTCATAAGATGTGCAACATGACCATTAAAAATCAGGACCACTAAAATCGAAGAGCCGCCTCTTAGATGGCTCGTCTTATATATATATATATATATATATATATATATATATATATATATATAGGGAGCCCGTGCTTGCACACGGATTTCAAGTGTTTGCACCGAATTTAAATAAAGACTTAAAAATTTTAGGGACATATAATATATAAAAATATAATATGGGCCTTCAGATTTGAATTTCATGATCAATAGATCTCTGGTATATAAAATTGGAGCAAAATACGATACTTGTCATATGATCTATTATAGTCAACAATGAAATTACATAATAGCCTTTGACTTCATTTAATCAAATGATAAAAATTATATTTTGTTCTATTCTTATGCAATTGATATCTTTAAATCATGACTTTCAAATCAAATGGCTTAGATGGTATTTTTACATAGTAAAGGGCACAAATTTGCAAGTCTTTCTTTTAAATTTGGTACAATCTAGTGCAATCACTTAAAAATTGTGTGCAAGTAATGACTCCTATATATATATATATATATATATATATATATATATATATATATATACTAGTGGACCCTGCACGTGTGATGCACGTGAGAGCCGTTTATTTGGAGAATGAATCGTTACAATGTAAAATTTGAAAATATTTTTTACATTTAAAAAAAAAAATCATTAGACAACAAAATTTCGGTTTGGTTGGGACTGAAATCGAATCCGGTATTTTCACTGAAATTTCAAGATGTCGGCTGAACATCACGGATGAAATGTGGTGGGCTAGGCCAAAGTTTCGGTGCTCATACTTTTTTTTTTGTTTTATTTTAAAGCCAAAAATTATCGGCCTTCAAAATATTGGCCAATATTTTGGCCAACAAACCGAATCCGGTATGTTCACCAAAAATTCGGGATTTCGGCTGAACATCTCGGACAAAATTTCGGCCTAAATGTGGTGGACCAGTGTTGTGATTTTAAATGTGTTTTAAACTCGCAAGTGCACGAACCGGATTATAGTCAGTGGGTGCAGAGTACGAGATCGTTCTCATGAAGATTGGTTAGAAAATTATAAAGAGAAAATAGTAATAAATTAAAAGAACTACCACAGATTTAGCACAAGATTTAAACTAGCTTACGAGTTTTCAAGAGTGTGAAAGAAAGAAATAAATAACAATGTACTGAAATTTAATGCAAGATATAAAGCGAGGTTTGAGATGCTAAATCCTCTCATCCATGGTCTAACATTTACCATCATAGATCTAACTGGTTGGAATTCAAGAGATGCAAGACACAAGATTGTTGTTCTTCCAAAATCGCAAAAGAAATCGGCAAAACAATCACCGTAAAAGAAACTTAGTTCTAATGACGATAAATAAATGCCACAGTCGAAATGAACAAAACATTCATCGTAAAAGAAATTTAATTTTGATGACGATAAATAAATGTTACAAACCAAATGAACAAAATATTTACCGTAAAGGAAGTTTCTAATGACGATGAATAAACGTCGCAAATATTAGCAATAAAGAATCCGGTGTAAATTTTGAATCACAAATCCGCGTTCATGGGAAGAGTATGACTAAATCCCATACCTTAGAAATGGTATTCGGTATTTACATAGATCGGTAAGAACAAATAAACGATAAAACCACAATGCACCAAACATTGAATTCCAACTACAGATCTATGATAAATAAATGAAACCTAGGATGGAATTCATTAGATTCTAATCCTCAAAGAAATTTAGCCACACATATTAAAAATGAACAACATAATTGAAAGACAAATTGAAATGAACATTAAAATACCGTAAAAGATGTTTCATAGAAATCCACAAAAGCTTTAATCCAACCGGTACAATCTTTCTTTGGGTGCAGAAATTAAACTAATTTAGGTTCTAGAACTAAGAAATGGAAGAATGGTACTTGAAAAATAAAAGGGAAAGCTGGAAGAAAGCTAGAAAAATTCTTAGAAAAATAAAAGCTAAAAAAATTAATATCCTCCTTCAAAATCAATTCTCCAGTTTACTTAAATAGGATCTCAACTCCAGATTTAAAATTTAAAAATCAAATTTGAATTTTAAATTTCAAGAACCATTAACTCCTTTGCTCCAATATTTCAATGTTTGTTGTTCTTATGCTCTTTTATGCTTTCAAATGCATCCAATGGTCAAATATTCTTGAAATAATTAGAACTTCATAAATATGTCAGATTGCCCTCATCGGATAGCTAAATGTAGGCTTAAAGGGGTGAAATATGATCATATTTTACTACTCATCAACCAGGCCGAAGTTTCGGTGCTCATACATTTTTTTTTGTTTTGTTTTAAAACAAAAAATTATCGGCCTTTAAAATATTGGCCAATAATTTGGCCAACAAACCGAATCTGATATGTTCACCGAAATTTCGGTGTTTCGGCTGAACATCCCGAAGGAAATTTCAGCCAAAATGTGGTGAGCCAAGCCAAAGTTTCGGTGCTCATACTTTTTTAAAAAATAAAAAATAAAAAATTACTGGCCTTCAAAATATTGGCCAATAATTTGGTGATTAGCAAATTATCGACTGATAACTTCAAATTATTGGTCGAGGATTTGGAAGCCGCAATTTTTGACCGAAAATTTTGGGATTTTTTTTCAGTGGGGTTCGAAACTGATGTGTTTCGGCCGAAATTTTGATCCTTGACTCCAACTAAAATGAAGTCTTTATCATTTGGGATGAAGGTGGCAAACTCGATATCAGTATCGGGTATCGGTTCATGGAGGACTGATATGAATCGGCCGATACATATTGGCCCTCTTTAAAAAAAAAAAAAAATGCAAGGTCTCGGTGCAAACCGATATGTATCGACCGATGCCTGATGCGTGACGGCTGATACGAACCCGTATCAGCCGATACCGATATCGATACCGATTGATAATTTGAAGTTATCGGCAAATGATTTGCTAATCATCAAATTCTTGGCCGATAACTTGAAGTTATCGGCCGATAACTGTGGGTTTTAAAAAATAAAATAATTGGGTATCGAAATTTTGGCCTGGACCACAAGATTTCGACTGAAATATCGTCCAGGATTTTTGGCTGAAATCCCGACATTTTAGTGGGGTTTGAAATAGATTAATTTTGGCCAAAATTTTGATCCATGTTGTAAGGTGTGACATCCTGAGCGATACCGATACATAACGGCGATACGTATCGATTTTTCAGCAAACCGATAGGTATCGGTTCTGATAGTTCTCGGTCCTCCAACTCGGTATCAGTATCGGTTGATACAAGCCCGTATCAGCCGATATGTATCGGTTTGTGCCGAGACCTTGGTTTTTTTTCTTCACAAGGGACGATACGTATCGATTGATTCGTATCAGTCCTCTATGGACCGATACCCGATATCGAGTTTGACACCTTGATTTCAAATGATAAACACTTAGTTTTAGTTGGGATCATGGGTCAAAATTTCGGCTGATAACTTCAAAATAGCAGCCAATAATTTTGGATTAAAAAAAAATAATAAAAAAAATTGGGCACCGAAATTTTGGCCTGGACCACAAGATTTCGGCCGATAATTTGGTGATTAGCAAATTATCGGCCGATAACTTCAAATTATCGACCAAGAATTTGAAGGCCATGATTTTTTATCAAAAATTTCGAGATGTCGGCTGAAAATTTCAAACGAAATTTCGGCCGATATCTTGTGGTCGAGGTCAAAATTTTGGTGCCTAAATTTTCTTTTTTTTTTTTAAATCCAAAATTATCGGCTGATAATTTGAACTTTCGGCCCATCTCATCATATTGGCCGATAATTTGATGATTAGCAAATGATCGGTCGATAAGTTCAAATTATCAGCCGATAATTTTGGGTTTAAAAAAAAAAATCATAGGGCACCAAAATTTCGATGAAAATTTCTGTGACACACCCAAAAAAGTGACCTTAAAATCAATTTTGAGCGTGCACGTGATGTTAAGGTCACTTTTTCTAAGATGTGTGCTACGTGAAATAAAACACTGATCGTCTAATAGTACTATCATGATCTCAAGGTCCATCATGCGAAAGATTGGTAGGATGAACGATGCCCATCGTCTGATTCAATGCAGCCAATGCATTTCGGCATGGGTGAACTCAACGATTCAGTGGGTGGATTTAAAGAAACCAAAAGCCGGGAGAATTTTGTCCATAGAACCCAAAAGTAGAAGGGGGGATTTAATCTCTTTGCTTTCCTTTTTGACGGTTTGCTAACATAAGTCATTTGCTAACATAAATCAGAAACCCAATAATATTTTATTTTTATTTTTTAGGATTTGCTAGCATACACCATGAGGGTTTGCTAATATAAACCATTGATTTTGTCTTGTAGCAATAGAACTGAATTTTGTCTATATATATATATATACTAGTGGACCCTGCACGTGCGATGCACGTGAGGGCCATTTATTTAAATAATTCATGAGATCTATAATGTTGTTTGGCATTGGTGTTCAGCTCCAAATTCAGCAAGTGCAAAAATTTAAGAAAGAGATATCAAGTGAATTGCTAAAACAAACATGGAACTCAAAGTTATTATTATTATTATTGTGGGCACTTGACCAAACATGGAACCAATATACAAAATAATAACTATTTTAAAAATAATAACCATATAGGGTTCTATCAAAAAAAATTTACTGAAAAAGATATCTCAAAAACATAGCTCCTAATATCAAATTGCATATTTACCCATAATTTACTTCGTATTAAGCCTTTAATACTTGGGTAGTCTAATCATTTGCTAAATAAATAACATTGGTATTATAGTATTCATAAAAAAAAAAAGAACTTTGGTATTATAGGAAGAGAAGTTATATATTTAATTCAAGAAGTGTCTGATCGATTTTAAATGTAACCTTGCAAGTGCACAAGATCTATTGCAGTATGGCAAGAACAAGGGTGTCGAACCCACAGGGAAATATGAATTTTAATTAATTCTTTCATAGATTTAAAAACGTCCCTAAGAAAGTACCAAAGGGCAGGTTCAATTTTACCAAAATTTATCACACTTTTCCTAAATGCAGAAAAATAAATTAATCTAAACAACTAATTACCGATGAATCTAAAATAATAATTAAATGAGATCAAGGAATATGCTACCCCAGATTTGTACCCCTTTCTACCATTAAAACCTACAGTTTCATTAAAGCATCATTCACACTATCATTCGTCTATAGAAATGATTCGTAATAAAATATGATCATCAATCCGACATACCCTATCTAAAAATAATGACTCAGCCTATCATTGCGGTATGAGTCATGTAAGAAGCATAGCGTATCTCATGATGCTTAGATCATAACAGTAAGTACATAATCGCTCTGCAGCCTAGATCAGTCTGCAGGTCCAGATCTAGCGATTATAGCCGTTGATACGCGCCATCAACGATCATAACAAGCATTCAATAACACAAACTTTTAGCAAAACGATTCCATGATGATAATAAATCAACTATGATATTAATCATAAATAAGGGTACTTATCTAGGGATTGCATCTTCTCCGATCTACTGATTTAGCCGCTCATCTTTGGTGTATGATCTCCTTGTTCATTCAAAGTCATTCCTCTTTTTATTTCTTCCAAAAGATCTTTGTTTACAGTGCCTTTTCCTAAATATAATCTATGCTTTCATGAACGTAAAGGAAAAATAATGCAAATCCTAGATACAATCTACCCAGATGGAACCCTAGAAGAAGGAGAAAGAAGAACTCTTGAAAAGATGCCAAGAGGAGTCTAAAACCAAAAATAATAATAATGAATAATCATCTTCTAAAAAATTCTCTCCAAAAACTCTAAAAAAAGAAAAGCCAAAACTAACTCTCTAATTATCTATCTCTAATTCCTCTCTCTAATTATCTATCTCTAATTTTTTTTCTAATTATCTATCTTTAACTATCTATCTCTAATTCCTCCTCCTTCTCGAAGTGTTTGATCCGCTTCAAATAGAGCCGAAGTTTCCCAACCGCAGAGGTGTTCCAACTCGAAAATTTAGGGTCGATTAATCGACCTCCCAGATTTTCGTGAATTCCCGCCGAACTTTGCATCAGATACTACTTCGGTATTTTGGCCATAACTTTCTGTTCGAACTCGGATTGAGGCGATTCTTAATCCGTTGGAAAGCTGACAGAAAAATATACAACTTTTGTGTTTTGATAATTTCATAATTCGGTCGTCTTGAAGGTACAAATTGAGCTGCAAGTCGTACCAAGTTCTCGATGACCCAAAGTTGCAGTGTTTTGACATTATTTTCAGAATTCTTGGGCTGTTTTCTGCACTTGGCTTGTATTTACCTGAAACACTTCAAATCTAATAATTCTTATCAGATAGCTTTCATCGGATAGCTAATTATAGGTATCTAGGGGTGAAATATCATCATATTTCACTACTCATCAGTGTCGAATAAAGAGAAGGTGAATGTTGAGAAGTTATACATTTAATTCAAGATGTGTCCAATAAGCATTGCCAAAGCTAGAAATTTTTAGTGAATAACTTTCAACATTTTAGCAAATCAAATAGAGTGGTCAATAGATAGTTTATGGAGCTAAGACATTTTCTGGACAAAGTATATCTTGATGAAACATATATAATAGAAGCCTCTTGATGAAACAGATAGCTAAAGTACCCTACTTTTCTATGAAACCTCTTGAGTCTCAAATCTGAGAAATTTGAGGGCTTTAATCCTCTCAATCTCTGCTGGATAATAATTGTCTTAGACTTTTGATATTGTTGATGCAATATCAAATATTTGGCTGCGTTTTTTAATAAAGTAGGTTTTCCTATACCTAACTTGATTTTACAGCCTCGTGGGTTTTTGTCTATATTAAAATTTGAGATATATACGAAGGACCACTCACCGGAGTCGAATGATGCAAGAATAAAGAGGGCTAGTTTAGGGTCTAAAATTGGACTAAAAGGGGACTGGGTCTGAAGCTAAAATGGGCCTAAAAGAAAACCTTGATGAGCCTTAAACTGAACCAGAACCAGGCCCTAAATAGTGCCTCATGTGATTAAATAAAGTAGTCAGGTGAACCACTTAAATTTGTGATATGCTCTCGATAATCCCAACTTTCTTTGTGGTTCACTCCTACAAATTAGAGTCCTTTAATCATCCGATCGATGATTTTTTATCTCAATTGAAATAGAGAAGTTATCATATAGTATTGAACTTAAGTTCAAAACCTTTAAGTATTAGGAAAATATTTAAATCGGTTTAACTATTTTGCATATTAAGAAAAATGGTATACAACTGCATTTAATAACTGTTATAGACAGAAATCTATATAGCCAACACCAATCATTTGAATTAGTTGGCCAATAGAGTACAACTCACTGAACCTTCTAAATTCTATCAGGGTGACAGTACAATCCCCATTTGAAGCTAATGTTGTTGATATTTCCATAGAAAGGCAAAATTTCATTCAACGTTGAATAAAAAATTGAGATGAATAGAAAATGGTACTTTAGTAATGGACAATTAGACTATTTAGTTAATTGTATTATTACTCAACAAAGCATCTCTAATATACAAATGTTCAAAGAAAAGGAGCAGAAAATTGCAACAAATGAAAAACATAATATAAAACCAAGAAATAAGTAACAGGAAAGTGGTCTAAATGAAAGTATAAAATGTCATCCTCAATTTCATATAAAACCAATAAATCGATAATTCTTGTTACCAATAGCTTGTAATTTGGTTTCAACTCTAGATACATCAATAGCTTCTAATTTTCGTCATTGGTTACTTCGTCTAATAAAGGGAACTTGACTGTTCAATCAACCAAGCCTGGATGGATGAGCATACAATTCATTTACGTCAGCTCTAAATTCCAATCTATGATACCAAACAATAACAACAATTTTAGTCAATATATAATATAAGAATTGTTTAAAAATCCACCTTTTTATGCATTTCAAATGATGCTTACCTCTAGAAACCGTATATCATCTTCATTAAGGATTGATTAAAGATCAGCTTTAGACCTAAATAACAAAAAAGAGACTAAATAATTGAATTGCCTGAACAAATTTGTTATCTCTTTCATGTTCATTCAGGTCCATCAGGTAGAGTTTTTGCTCATTTTGAAGCACAAAGACTTGTATATTACAGGCATTGAAGTTTATAAATCAACAAAAAAGAGTGCACATAGAAAATTTTAGGATCCATGATAGTTTGCTCCATTTCCTTGCATTTTTTACTCAAAGGGGGCTAAAATCAGAATTTGGGTATCGTTTTTAGGTGCAAATCTTATGGTAGAACATAATTTTGGGAAAATCACTATTCACAATACTATTAACAAGAATACAAATAGGTCATCATTTCAAATGTTTTTCAGCAAATTCAATTGAGTAACTTATCACTTTTTAAGTTGTTCAAGTGGTTTTGGGAAAGATCAGGTAAGGAAGAACTAACCCGCTTTTTAGATTTTTCCTTTAATGCATCTTATCAATTGTCTGATCTAATCACGCCTCTTAGAATCTAAAATAACATCCCATAAACAAATAGACAGGAGTCATGAAAAATGATTTTGTTTTGAGATAAGTACATTGAAAATAAGGCACCTTCCTTAATATATTTTTTTTTGCTAATCAGAAATTTTTATTGCTTGATCTGCTTTCAATTAATGTATCATACCTATGATATACTCTATAAAGAGGAACCACTTATTACTATAATTGGAAAGAATTTGAATAATAAAGAGGCTTGTCATAGGAAGGCCAATCACTTCGAATCGATCCCTTTTCTATCTAAATTCTCTTTTTTATTTACGATACACAAGTTCTTATCACATGGTATCAGAGCACATTCCTAGTATGATGGTGATAGATAATATTGAAAATTGGATTCTAAATTTTCTTATCATCTATGGACCATAAGTTAGTCAATGCTATGCACCAGCTGTAAATTGGTCAAGTGCACTTACCATGCAGAAGATCATACAATGTCCTGTTAGGGAGATGGTCATAAATCAGAAGCTTCTCTCCCCTTTTTCCCTGATAAAAAGCTCTCGGTTGAAATATCACGAAGCAACTCTAATTAGCAAGCCTGTTATTAAGCTTTCTATACACAAACCCAATTCAATTCTAGACCCAAACACCATACCAACTAATCAAACTCGAAAAAAAAAAACGCACCCAGATAAAAATATTCAAAAAGAAAAAAAAGAAAGAAACAAGAAAGAAAGAAAATTTCACCTAAGTCTGGTGAGTCGTTGAGACCTCTCAACCTCGTCTCTGATCACAAAAAATACTAGCAATAAAACCCACATTCCATCATACAACGAAAAGAAAAAAATCATAATAATACAAATATTAAAATTACCTCATGTTTGGTCATCAAGATGATAATCGAAATCAACGATCATAGTATAAACATGAACCCTGAACCCTGATTCAAAGCCCAGAAAAATTTATTTTAAAAAATGACAAAATCTCTCAAAAAACCCAAAAAATTCAGAAAAATTCATCAACATTGATTTAAAAAAAAACATAAAAAACCACCAAAAACTCATCAAAATCGATCAAGAAAAAACCCAGAAAGAAGTTTTTTACCATGTTCTGATTCCTCAAAAAAAAATTCAGAAGTTTTTTACCATGCTTTGATTCCTCAAAATAATCTTGTGAGGGTTGTACCATAGTGGAGAAGACAGTTATAGAAATGGGTTTCTAGAAATGGGTTATTTGTTCTTGTGGGGAGGTGGTTTTGAGTTTTGAGGGGTATAGAATTGATTTGGAGAGGTATAATCGGGTGATTAAACGGTAGGGTTTTCGAGTTTTCAGGAATCGAAGGGTCTTTTGTCCATTTTATTCGAGAGAACCGAAAGAAGAAAAATGGAAGGAGAAGGAGATGGCTTTTCAACGGTATTTGAGCTTGTTTTATTAGAAGATAGAATCGAATTAAAAGAGAAACTCTTGGTCTTCGGGGCATGTTTTAGTCGATAGAACCGAAAGGAAAGAATTTATTTCTTTAACCAAAAGTTTTTGTCCGTTAGTTATACCTTGTAGTGAAAGATGCAAAAACGCAAATATAAAAAAATAAAGGGTCTTCTTTTGCCCATTTTAAACGAAAGATTATTATGATTTCAATCTTGTTTTACTCGCAATTGCACGAATCGTGATGTAGTCAGTAGGTGCCTAGTACGAGATCGTTCCCACGAGAATTGGTTAGAAATTTAGAGGAGAAAATAGCAAATAACCTAAAGAATTACCAAAAAAAAAAGCACAGTATTTACTAGTTGAAAAAGTTTGAGAGTTTGATGGATGAGATAAAAACTAAACAATAAATTAAAATTTAAACAGATAATGAAAGATAAGGATTGGGATACTAAATCCTCCCATCGTAGGTTTATCATTCATACAATACAAATCTGTGATTAAGATATGAGATTCACAAAAGATGTCTATCTATGTGCAAGCCTAACACACATGAGTTCTAAATTACAGATCCGAGATCACGGAGATGTATGATTAACATCTCATAAGTGTATGATTAACATTCACACTTCAGACAGTATTTAGAACCTAATTTCAGGGTAAATTCTGAACTACCAATCCAAGATTAAGGAGATGTATGATTAACATCCCATGAGTGTATAATTAATATTCACACCTCAGATAGTGGGAGAATTTATCCCTGAGATGACAGTCATTAGAAAAAATTCACCATTACAGATCTGAGATCACATGACATGATTAGCTCCCATATCTCAGATGGCAATCGAATTATATTCATATCAATAATAACATCAGGACCCTTAAGAGAATCTAACATCTCAACCACAAATGTGTATTAACACGAATAAATACCTCGGATGGGAATCACTAGATCCCCATCCCCAATGAAACTAGCCACACATGATTGAAATAAATGACATAATTGAACTAGAACTGGAAGATGATAATAAAATACTGTAAAATATCTCAAAAACTCCAATAAAAGCTTTAATCCAATCTTTAAATCCAAAGGTACAATGGTTCTTCAATTGTAATAAATCAAACTAATCTAAATCTTAGGTATAGGAAAAATGAACAAAAAAACTCGAATGGAAAGAAAATAAAGCTAGAGAAGATCCCTAACTAATTCCTCAAATTTTGCTTAAATAGCTCTTTATTTCGGAGATTCAAAATTTGAAATCGATCGATCAACTTAAGTGGTCGATCAATTGAATTTTGAATTTGAAAATTTCGCGTCTCAATATTTGAACTTGATTCATCGACACTATACTAGTCGATTACTTGACTTTGCATGTGACAGAGAGTTGCTTTCAGACTCCTTTTGTTCTGTCGATGCATTGACTAAAATGGTCGATTAACCGATAATTTTGAATAGTTGCCCTCCGCTTTTCCTTTTGCTCCAATGTTAGTTAACTTTATACTCTCTTATGCTCCTTAGTGCATCTAATGGCCAAATTTGTCTGAAACACTTAAAACTTCACAAATTTGTTCAAATAACTTTCATCGGATGGCTTAATATAGGCTTTTAGGGGTGAAATATCATCATATTTCACCACTCATCAAAGGTCTTCTTTTGTCTTGTAGTGATAGAACCGAAACCAATTTTGCCTTATAGTGAAAGAAGCCAAAACCCACAAACCAAAAACGAAAGGTCTTCTTTTGTCTTGTAGTGATAGCTAGAACCCAAACCGGTTTTGCCTTATAGTGAAAGAAGTCAAAACCCAAAAACCAAAAAAAGAAAGGTCTTGTTTTGCCCGTTTTGTCTTGTAGTGATAGAACCCAAAAATGAAAGGGAGAATTTGTCTATTAGTTATGCATTTTTTACATTTTTTTATAGGTTATATATATATATATATATATATATATATATATATATATATATATATATATATATATATATATATATAGGTAAGCTGGAATCAAACCTCATTGCATACTGTCACCCTTGAGGTTATATTAGACCGATATGATTAGATTTCCTATTGGTTGTCTTCCTGCAAAATAGTTTTTGATGAAATCTAAAATGCTACATTTTGATAGGGTTTTGGTCAGGCCTACCTGGTTGAACTTTAAACGTGGTTCAACAAAAATTTCAATCCGTTGGATGCTAGGGTTCCAAAAGTAAATGTAAACTAATAAAGACAAAGTTAAGATTTCATTGCATCAAATGGTCTCAAAATTGGTTGAATCACATTTAAAGTTCTCCGATAAGTTTATTTATTTATTTCCAAGGATCAAAATTTTGGCCAAAATGACTGAAATTTCGGTTTTGGTCCCCACCAAAACAAAATTTTGGACCGAAATTTCAGTATTTTTTGTATGGGGATCAAAATTTCAGCCAAAATTTTGATCCATGTTTATTTCATTTTTTTTGCCTCTGGTTTTGAGTTCGAACCTCACTCCTTGTTAGCCACTTGTAATGATTTATCCCTACTGATTTGCTACGTGTGGTGTGAAGGTGTTACACGTACCGGAGGACTTAGTCGGGTGCTCTAAGATGTCGGATACAACATTATTGAAAAAAAAAAGAAAAACTTTTTTTTTTTTTGAAAATTGTTTTGTATTATAAAAAGCTAGTCTAATTCCATGGAGGGTCCGAGTAATACACTAGATAACACCCAAGCACTGCTACCTGGAAAACCAAGACTTCCCGGAGAAAATCAGAGTAGGTACTTAGGCGATGTAGGAAACCCTAACAAATCCCCCCTCCCCGCAAAGTAGGATGAGACCTACTTCAATACAAAATCCCCTTACATAGGTGATAAAAGAAATAAAAGATGTTCGGAGTTGAAACTTTGAAGACTAAAACTAGAGGATCCGCCAACTCTTTCCGTGAATGCCCAATTACAAGCGATGGTTATACTATCTCGGATGAGGGCGTCTTCTTGAAACTGCTAATATTTTGTTGCGAGTAATCCAAATATTCCAGATAAACGATATGTGAAGGTGTTCCCAGATCTACATTTTGATCACTGAAAATTTGTTGTTGTCCCAACTTGACAATATTGAAATGATGCTGAAATGAATGCAAGTAGATATGCCAAGCGCTGTAAAGAACATTCCCTGGATTGGCCATATTTTATCACAAAATTAAAATAGGTGACCACTGTCTTCTTCCCTATTTTTACAAAAGAAACATTTCTGATTGATATTCATGCCCCTTCTATTAAGATTTGAAATGGTGGCAAGTTTATCCCAACAAGCAGTCTAAAGGAAAAAAGTTATTTTTGATGGGATTCTAATATCCCAAATATGTGCCCATTCAACCATAGGAAAATTTTGAGGAAGAGAACGAAAGGCCGATTTGATGAATAATTGATTGATTTTTCCAATTTTTCATATTCTTTGATCTTTGGCTGCTGTATTCAACCTAACGGTGTCAAGGATTCTACAAAATTGCATGAACTCTATGATCTCAGTGTCTGACAAGCGTCTTTTGAATTGAACGTGCCAGTTCCCATCAATTGCCGGTGTAAAGATATCTGCCAAATTTTCCTTAGGATTGGAAGCAATGGTGAATAAGTTGGGGACTTTGAGTTGAAAGCTCACACTGCCATCAACTCAACTCTCAGACCATAGATGAATATAAATGCCGCTACCAATTTTGAAAGTAATATTTCTTAGGAACTCATTGTAATAACCCAAATTTTTTAAATTTTTTTAACGGTATTAGATGATGTACCGCTCAGTGCTTGGTGCTAACGCTCCACATCGAAATCTACTCACTTTAGAAATAGTTTAATTTATATATATATATATATATATATATATATATATATATATCAATATTAGACTCATTACAAAGTACTCGCCGATACGATTCCAACGATATATAATTTGTTGATTTTCGACAAGAATATAAAAAGTTACGCCCATTTGAATAATGAAGTAGGTTAAAGGGCATAACTGTAATTTCGAGAGAGAAATACCATTTACCTTGGTGCTTACACAAAGCGCTGGAACAAAACCTCTTCTCAAGCTTTTCAAGTCACGTATGAATTCTACTTGCGTGTAAAAACTACTATTTTTATTAAATCTTATACGGAAAGTCTTAATTAGAGTTAACCTAGAAAGGGAATTAGATATATATTTACTTCTTCTCTCAGTTGTCTCTCTCTATTCTCTCTTCTTTGTAAAAGCTCCGACAGTGCTATCTTTCACAATTCCTCGTCGGATCTCCATCGATTTTCGATATTATCAGAGAATCTTACACCATCAAAGTTTCTCATCGTCGCGACCGATCTATCATAAGAAAGGATTTCTCACGAAAAGACTCGAGCACATCGTCTCTCGAATTCGATTTCCATCAACCCAAATCATCGTAGGATTCGAATCACGCTTCAACAGGTGGGTGCCTCTAAATCCATCTTAAATTATTCAGTTATTTCTTAAAAAGAAAACCCTAATTTTTTCTTGAATTTTGATAAATTTCGGGTCTTAAAAACATAGAAATTAGGCCCAAAATCGATAGGATTGTTTTTCCCAGATTTTCGTGAAATTCAGCCATATTCTTCAACAAATATAGCCTCGGTATTTTGGTTATAACTTTTTACTTCGAACTCGAATTGAAGTGATTCTTACGGCATTAAAAAGAAGACAACGAGATCTATAACTTTGTCTGAAATAGCAATTTCACGAATCTAAGGTTTTCAAGGTTAATATTGAGCTGCAAGTCAGGATACGTTTTAGATGATCCAAGGTGCACGGGTTTGACATTATTTTTTTAAACTCTGGGGCTACTTTATGCTAAACTTATCTTCAAACTTATAAATCGCTAAAATTAAATAAAATAAATTAAATAGCTTACATCGAATAACAATTTATAAGTTTAAGGGGTCAAATATTGACGTTTTTCAATACTTACCATTCTATTCCCTCCTCTAAGCCTCATATAATCCTTGAATGGACACATGTGCTCATTTAGAATTTTAAAATATGTCGGATCGCTATACCAGTCAATCACCAAATTTCATGGATACAATTAACCTTAATGAAGTATATTTTCAACTCTATTGAAAAAATAAATATAATTAAATATTTCTTATTTTCTGTTTTACTTTAATATTTCGTGTGTTGTGCTCTTTATTAAGTTTCTTCAAAAATATGAAATGCTTAAGGTTTATGTGATAATTCATTCTTATATATGTTCACCATCATCATATGACATTTATCATGTAGGAAATCACGATAGGGCATACGCATATAAGTTAAGAATAAAATATGACACATGACATAAGCCTTCGTCATGGTGGGGTTTCTTTCATGGTCACATAGAACTTGGAATGTAGGCGTCCATGTACGGATGTAATCCCTCTATGGTAGTATGGGATACCACACGAAGCACATCTAGGTTACTATGAAACCCGTCCCTTGGAAAACGTGGTTTAGTGAAGTCTATCGCACCGTGACCCATTCTAACTAAGTTTTAAAAAAAATGAGAAAAGAATATGTTAAGATACATGTATGTTAAGAAAGTGGGGACTTAAGCCCACGCAAATATGAAATCGGGGCGGGGACCTAAGCCCAGAATCGAATAATATTATGATATGTTAAGATACGCTGTGAAGGCCAGCTAAATATGAATTAAGTTTCTACACGTGTCATACCTTACGAGCCACTGTAAGGGCCTAACGTCTGCAGCCAAGACGGGTCTTAAGGACATTATAGCCTTGTCTCGAACTAAGGGGACATCGTGGTTACTATGCCGGTAACCTTATCTGGCTGGATGGTGGTTTATGTTATGATATGAAGGTTAGGTGGTTATCTACATGTGGACCTCGCGTGGTAGGCTCGAGCAGCGATCCTGGCACAGATCGTTTAAATAAGATAAGATGCGAAGTACGTTGTGTAGGCGTATGGAGTAATTAATAAGACTTACGATATGTCACGTATGCTAAGTTGATGAGACAAATAGAAAAAGAGATAAGAAAATAGAAGCATCATGCACTTTTCATGTTATATTAGTATATTTTTCAGTCTTGATTATGATAGTCTATGAATTATGGATAAGTTTATTTCATTTATTTAAGATGTTGGTTATATTTTAAAAATGTGCCGCAATTCAAGCGATTGCGTACACGACCACCTGAGTAAGTTATGGTAGATCAATTGTGCAACCCGCTGAGTTTACGCGACTGAGTAAACTCACCCCCCTCCCAAAATCTAACAGTTTTAGGTGAAGATTCTGCTTATCCCATCCTTGATGATACAGAAGCTGCTGATCCGGAGACGGCTCATATAAACGAGGATGTCGGGTACCACCTTGATGAGAATGTAGACCTAGCAGATTTTTACCAGCATTGAGAACCCTTTTACTCTAGTTTTTCCTTATTTCTTGAGAGACTTGTTTTAACCTTGATACATTGTGTGAGTTTACGGTTGAGACCGTTTTACCCTACCTTAAATTGATTTTGATTTGATATCCTAGATGCATGGTTAGGATTAAGTACTTCATTATTATTGTCTACGTTTTTCGTTATTAATTTATGAGTCAATTATTTTTAATGCTATCTTAAATGTCTCAATTCATATGCTAAGTCAATTTATAGATTATGTGTATGTCCGCTTATTGCCTTAACCAGCATGCGGTGTCATAACACGGAATTCTAGGCCCTCGATATCAGGTTAGGATTCTGGGTCGTGACACTCATCCCTCACTGCCAAAATGCTCTTCCACCACCGAGACGAAACTCTATTGATGAGTGTTGAAATATGATCATATTTTGCACCTTAAAATGTACATTTAGTCATCCGATGAGGGCAATCTGACAGTTTTGTGGAAGTCTTGATAATTTCAGTAAAATATGACAATTGGATGCAATTGGAAGCATAGAAGAGCATAAAGCTGATTAATGTCAAAACATGGGACCAAAGAAACTGTCAAGTCCTGATAATCGTGAAAAATCTATCGATCGACCAATGGTCTCGATCGATCGATTTTGAATTTTGAATTTCGAACTTCGAACTGAGACTTTATTTAAGCAAACTTGAGAATTAGTTTTGGGGGGGTCTCTCCCTTTGGGGAGCTTTTATTTTATTTAACATTTTTAGTTTTCATTTAGCCTTTTCCTTTCCTTTTCCAAGCATTTGTTCTTTCTATTTTCTAGTTTTAGGATTTAGATTAGTTTCTTTTGCTGGATTGAAGAGGATTGTACCGATTGGATTAAAACTTTTGTGAATATTGTGAAGAATTTTTACGGTATTTTAATGTTATTTCAATTTCTGTCTTTTTTTTATTGTCTACTTCAATCATGTGCAGCTAAATTTCTTTGAGGGTTGGGATCTAATGAATCTCATCTTAGGTTTCATTTTTTTTTTTATCAAAGATCTGTGATTGGAATTCAATATTTGGTGCATTTTGGTTTTATCGCTTATTTGTTCTTGCCGATCTCTGTAAAAAATCAATCATTCTAAGATATGAGATTTAGTTATGCTCTTCCCATGATCTTGGATCTGTGATTCAGAGTTTACATCGGGTTCTTTATTGTTAATATTTGCGATATTTATTTATCGTCATTAGAAATCTCTTTTATGGTAAATATTTTGTTCATTTGGTTTGCGACATTTATTTATCATCATTAAAAATCAATTTCTTTTACAGTGAATGTTCTGTCTATTTCTTTTGCGATTTTGGAAGAACAATAGTCTCGCTTTATTGCATGATTTTAATGTTCGATATTCCATAAATTACCAATTTATTTTGGTGTTTATGAGTTTTGCATCGTTTGAATTCTGACCAGTTAGATGTATGATTGTAAATGATGAACCAAGGATGGGACTATTTATCATCTGGATTCTCTCTTTTATGTTAAATTTAGTTTCATTTCATTGCTTAGTTCTCATTTCTTGTCACACTTTTTGAAATTCGCAAATTAGTTTAAATATTGTGCTAAATCCGTGGACGTTCTTTTTGTTAATTTCTATTTCCTTATTCATAATTTTCTTACCAATCTTTGTGGGAATGATCTCCTACTCCGCACCCGCTAACTACAATCGATTAGTGCACTTGCGAATAAAACAAAATTTAAAATTACAACATCTATATTTGATATTGTTGATCTCCCGACCTTTTTCACTCGGTATCTGTTGAAGACAATTTATTTCCACCATTGTTCCTTGCAATCACCTAACAACCACCATCATTTCATTAAAGGAGCTTTGTTCATATCTTCAATGGGGCGAATGCCAAGAGCGTAAGACCTTTAGATTTGATAATCGTATCCCAACTAATCATATGCATTTTCCTTTTATTTTCACAGTCATCTCATAAGAAATTACGTTCTAGCCTTTCTAACACTTGACATACTTTGATCGGACATTTGTAAATAGAGAGGAAATAAGTAGGGATAACACTAAGAATGGCCTTAATCAAAGTTAGTCTTCCCCCTTTTGAAAGTAATTTACATTTTCAACCACTTAATCTGCTATTCACTTTCGAAATAATCGAATCCCAATCGGAGCATCTCAGCTTACCTGTTCCGATACGAATACCAAGATATTTAAAGGAAAAATTAATAGTTACAAACTTAGTAGCCATTGCCCAAGAGTTTAAGGAAATATCATCTACCCTAATTCTATAGATGTTAGATTTACTGTAATTCATGCATTGACCTGACGCTTCTTCATAAGCTTTTAATAGGTTACATACCCGAAGAATTTTATAAGATTCTCCTTCACACATGGTTAAGGAATCTTTCGCGTATTAAAGGAGATTAACTATGGAATGACATCTCGAAATGGAGAAATCGGTGACTTTGCCTTCGAGGTCGGCCTTTTGGAGAATGAGTGAGAGACCTTCCTCGGCAATATCAAAGAGATAAAGGACATCTTTGTCGCAACCCTCTAGAGGCTTCAAAGAAGCCGTGAGCTTTACCATTTATGATAATAGAGAAATGAGCACTGGGAAGGCACCCGTGAATCCAAGAACTCCATCTATCTCTAAAACTCATATGTTTCATCATCCAAAGAAGATAGTCCCAACTGACCCTATTATAAGCTTTTTCCATGTCCACTTTTATGAGGACACCTGGTTGTTTGGAAGTGTGTTTGGAGTGAATGTATTCTTGAGCAATAACTGCAAGGTCAAGGATTTGCTTATCTTCTATGAAAGCACCTTGGGTATTAGATATCATAGAGCCAATAACTCTTTTGATCTTGTTAGCTAGGAACTTTGCGATGATTTTATATAAGTTTTTAACCTAGGAGATGGGACGAAACTTCTTAATTTCAGAGGCACCTCTTTCCTTAGGAATAAGAACGATGAATGTAATATTAACTGATTTGTGGATATATTCGTCCCTCCAAAATTTGTGTACCATTTCAAGCTGAAAGTATACCCGTCCGGACTAGGAGCTCTTTCCGCCTTGCAACTTTTTATAGCAGCTAAAATCTCATTTTCTGAAAACTTCTCTTCAAGTAACTCTGCTTGATCGGAATGAAGATATTTGGGCTGAATATTGTAGAGGCGAGGCTGATTATGATTATTTTCTTTGAAGTGGAAAAGAATTCAATCGCAATTTGTGCTATCTCCACGTTTGTAGAATGTAAGACTCCAACTTTCTGAATCGTAGATGTAGAGTTTATCCTCCTCCTATTATTAGCATAGGCGTGAAAGTATCTCGTATTTCGATCACCCTCTTTATGCCACCGGACACATGATTTTTGCCTCCACTCATTCTCTTCGACAAGGGCCAGGTTTTCGTAACTGATTCTAGCGTATTCCCTTTCAAGAGCTTTATCAGAGGTTAGCGGCCTGGTTTCTTTTCTACCATCATTCGTACTAATGATGTCTATAAAGCTAACTTCAGTTTCTTTGCTTTTGATAAATCTTGCCTTATTCCAATTAGTGATCGATTGCTTGAGAAGTCGGCGTTTGGATAAAAAGGAGAAAGCATTTTTGGATGATGAAGCTTCAGATCACCAATTAGAGATACTGTTGATAAAGTCCTCGTTGTCTAGCCAATGGTTGAAGATTCGGAAAGGGGAGGGGCCCCATTCAACACCATTTCAGTTGAGTAAAATGGGGGAGTGACCGGAAGCCACTCTAGTATAGGCCAAGCAATCGGCAGCAGGATAGGGGACATCAAATTCCCGGTTGATAAGGAAGCGATCCAGGTGGTATAAAGTTGGGGGATTTCTACTGTTAGCTAGTCCAAGTGAAGTGTCCTCCGGACATTGGAACATCAATAAGTTCTGCCTCGTTAATGAACTCAGAAAAATTTCTCATGGAAGGATCGAGAATTGTTTTTATTATTAAACCTCTCGCAAGGATGAGAGATAACATTAAAATCTCTGCAGATCACCACAGGCCGTTGCAAATGATCATTCATCGATACAAATCCTCTTATAGTTCCATGTCGGCTCCTTGCACACATGGACCATAGACGCCCATTAGAAGAAAAGAGGAGTTTAATCTTTTATCAAATGGTATAATCGAAATGGCAAAAAGACCAATCCATTGACTAGAGCAATAAAAAATAGAGCTATCCCACAAAATAATAATACCTCCATTTGGACTTGTAGCATTCTTTGAGGCCCAATTCCATCCTGAGTTCGGAGTAATAGATCGAACCTTGTCGTTGTCCACCTCGGTAGAGTGACGATGCTAGATTTTGTACTATTGATGACATTTTTTTTACCGTGGCACATTTACTCGGTCTGTCAAGACCTCTTACATTCCAAGAAAGTATCGACATTTATAAAATGAAACCTATGGAAATAAATTACTGATTGAGAGACCAATGTAGCCTCCTGAGTTCATATTTCTTCTTACTGTGTAACTCAAATTTGACTTTGGAGATAGGTGGGAATCCAAAAGATCACCTAAGAATGATAAGCTGGCTAGTAGGCCAAAAATAAAGCATCAAATTGGAAGAATTTGAGGGCAATAATATTAGTAACTGTCGAGCAATGATATATCTACATGCACATTTTTTTTCAAGGGATCTTGAAATTCATCAAATACCCATATATAGTAGTGATTATGGACGCCTGCAAACTCATTTATGTGTAAGTTGACCATAGATGGAGGGAAGCAAGAGGACTCCAAGCTGAAGTGGCACGAGACTGCCATCTTTGGTTCTATAGTTTGAGTTATTCCATTAGCTAAAGGATATGACCAAGGGCAATGGTCAGGTCCAACCAGGTTGAGCCGGATTTTGAGTTCAAACCCATCTGCTGCCCTTGGAAGTAGGAGAATCTTGATTGCACGTTATCCTATAAAAAGTGAAAATCATGAAAATCAAGATTCTCCAATTTCTGAGGGCAGCTGATAGGGTTAAACTCAAAATTCGATTCAACATGGTTGGACCTGACTATTGTCCTATAACCAATCTTTATGTCACTAAAAAATATAACTCCAGGCCTGGATGCGGGCACTAACAAACGTGTATGTTACACTTGTCGGGGCTCATGGAAGACCGTGAAGTGAGAAGGACCGACTTGCAGGTTGAAGGAGTTGCATTTTCGTGCTCATGAGCTACTAGAGGATTGACATTCTAAAAAATATGGTTGAGTCCAATCCATACAGGGAACTACCCTTCCCTTGTACTTGGCAAGTTAAAGAAGTTGTGGAGAGAGCACCATTTTGAAGATTTTTACTTTCAATTTTTATTTTATTTTATTTATTTTAAAAAAAATTTAGGCCTCTTTGGCAAAGTTGCTTTTCAAAAACACTTTTCAAGGTAAAATAGTGGGTGTGAGGTACAAGGACATGGCCACCTCTAGCTAAAAATGGTGTGTTTTTGAAAAGCAACTCCATTTGTTGCTGAAGATGGCCAAGCCCTTCGGTGGAAAATACTTCTCACCCAATATTTTACCTTGAAATGTACATTTCGGATATAACTTTGCCAAACAATACCTCATGAAAAGATTCCATCTACTAGACGTACGGTGGGAAGAAGTGAGGATGCTCATTTCTTTGCGTTCCGAGACCGAGAATGTTGTGAATAGATATCCAATATTTTTGAATGGGAATAATGTAAGGAACTGTAGCCATTTTGGGATGACAAGAATTTGATATAAATAAATTCATTAATTTCAAATTCTTTTTTCGTCCCAATTAACGATTATAAGATTTAGCTTGCACGAATCACCATTGGTTTGGTACCAATAATGGAAGTCGTTTCAGTATGTTAAGGATACATACGATATCCACGATTCAGAATTAATTAATAGTATATTTACCATACAGCACGGGCCATACCATTATGTTAAAGCATACATATGTACACAACTGTTGTGTTTCATTACATTCGGGTACCGAGTCAATTGGATATCGCTATTGGTTTGACACCAATAAATGGGTCTCCATAACTCTCAACTTTTGTCAGAGTGCCAACCTCTGTCAATGGGCTAGCAACAAATTCACTGAAGAATTCATAACCTGTGCAAATGTCCAATGAGTAGTCTTAAATCATAACGTAATAAGGAAAATAACAAGAGATTGCCGAACAGAATACGTTATCATTCAAATAAGATCACCAGTGAAAATAACTACATTGAGAGACTAAAAAGAAGTACATTAATTATCTTTAAACTAGGGAAAATTAGAAAAACAACTTTGATTTAAAAACGTTTTAGCCTATTATATATAAATCCAACGTTTTAGAAAAAAGGATTTTACATTATTTATTTATTTTTAATTTCTGTGAGATGACGTGCTAAGTTAGCAAGTCAATGTCACTTTACTAAATTACCTTTCTATAAAGGATAGTTTAAGGGTAAAAAATTTGGGCATTCTTCGTCTTCTAGACCCATCTGTTCTATTTGGGACGAAAGATCTGTTCTTGAACCAACAACATCGTTAATGGAGGTAACAAACTTTTTCATAAATAGCAAAAAACATCATTAAGAAACTGAAGTGGGTGTTTTCCATACGAGTTTCTGAATCACCATTAATGGTGGTCAATAGTTCATTGATTGAATGGTGTTGATCGATGTTGTTGGAAACCATCCATCATGCATGTTATTAGCGATATGTGAAGTTTCATTGTGGCTCATGGGTAGTATAGAAATGCGATTGGAAAAGCACCTTGCCCTATCAAAATCAAATTGAAAAAAAAAAATAGAAGCTTGTCACGGGGTCGCACTTCTACAACCTCAGTCCCGTGCGGCACCTAACGCCCGCTGTGCTAGGTCAACATACTTCTGATACCAACAGTTGCGAGGCGTCCTTCGACGCGCTTTCAACCCGCGCGGTGCTTCACTACCGCGTGCAACGAAGTCAACCCATCTACACATCAGCTCTGATACCACCCGCCTAGAGGACGGGAGCTCCCCCAACGTGATTACCTCTGTTTCACAGCCTACCACCCAGCTTATCGTGCTCCTTACGACACGCTCAATTGTACCACTGTGCAAAACTTGGCCTATTCAAGCTTCACCTTGTGCGCTGCACTAATACCTCGCTTCGCAACAGTCTTGGCATGCAGCTCCCCATGCCACCATGTCTTGCTCACATACCGAACCAAGTCCACAGCCTTGTGCCTCGTGCTAGCGTGCTCAACTGAGTCTCACACAGCCTGCCTTCGTGTGCGTTCCGAATTACTAGCACTCGTTCATCCTTGGCCCACGTGTTGTCCTGCTCAACTGAGTCCCACGCAGCGTTGGTGTTCTTCTTGCGAGGTTGCCCAGCCGTATGCACTGCGACGCGTAGTCCGGAGCCATACATCAACCTCCCTTGGGTGCCACACGACATCACTGTATCGACGTCCTAGGCCCACCCTTTCAGGCCTAGGAGACACTTGCGCCCCCTCTGGCAACGCAAGGCCCAGTGTGGGTGGAAGGCAACTCTTCAGCTCCTCTCCCACATAGAAGGGTAAAACAGTCATTCGACCCGAATGGCAGGAGAACCTCAAACCTATTAGTTTGACATACCGCAACGCCTCCTGCATCGCTAGCCCACCAAGGTTGTGTCGCGTCCGTGTCGGGACCGCGTCGCTCCCGCGTCCTACCCACATGCGACCGTATCGCGTCCTCGCAGTGCGACCACATCGCCAGACCCACTTGGCCCCATGTCGCATGCCCTCCTGGCACCACATGTCGTGCCCCAAGCACCATGCTGCAAGCTCAAGTATTGGCCCCGTCACAAGCTGCTCCAACACCTCCATTAATGGCGTCCATGGCAACTATTATTTTCAAAACATCAAATCCACTTCACCCATTTACAAAACCCATCTCGAATTCAATCTCAAATCCCTATTTCTCTTGTCAATGTTAAAGAAAACAAAGATTATGCTTCTAATTTTCATGCAATTTGATCGAACCTGAAAGGGATAAAAGGGAATTCAATCATGATATCTCTGATATATATGATGTAGTGGATCCATGTATTGAGCGATTTCAATTAGTGGGTTTTGTAGATCTACACTTTTGAGATGGGTTTTGTAGATCTGCGCAATGTGCTAGAATGAGTAGTGGGTCCATGTTTTGAGCAATTTCATAATCTCCTCTGGATTCTCTATTTCTATAAACCCAACTTTAATTGAGGAATAGAGAAAGAAGAGAAGAAGCTGCGCTGGAACGAGTGCCCTAAGAGAAGAAGAGAGGTTTTTTTTTTGCCTTAAACTATCCTTTATAGAAGGACAGTTTAGTAAAGTAATATTTAGAGAAATTATAATCTCACAAAAATCAGAAGTCTAAAAAAGCGTGAAAGCCCTTTTTGCTAAAACATTTGGGTCTTGTATAATAGCCTAAAATGTTTCAAAACCAGGGTTGTTTTTCTATAGAGCCCAAACTATATTGCCAAAAAAGTAAGGGGTCTCATGGGCCGTACTTGAGCCTGGCCCATAATGGGTAGAGTAGGTTCGAAGCATCAATGGGTTGGCCCAGCCCGACCTGCTTAGTAATCTGGTCGAGTATAAACTAGTTCCAAAAGCCCGATTAAAAATAGGCTCATTTAAGCTTGGCCCGAACTCGGCCCAACTCCATCAAATTAGTTATTTTATATAGAAATTGTCAGGCAACCCACGGCCCAGCCTGGCCCGATTCACCTTGGTTGGGTATGGACTAAGGTAAGGTAAGCCCGATTCATAAATGGGTTGGTGTGGCCTGGTATGATTAGAAATAGGGCTGGGTATGGGCTAGCTTGGAGAAGCTCGATTACATTCGACCCGTTTAAGGCTTGGCCCGAACCCGGCCCAACCCACTGATACCCCTAGGCAAAACAGCAAAAGTATATTGCCCAAAAAATTTCTGCAATTTCTTTTTTTTTGTTTCAACATAATGCGTGGAACTAATTAAATTGCCAAAACCAACTGCATGACTGTAAAAACGTTTTTCCATCAAAATAACCTATAAAGAATAATAAAAAAAGTAGTTAGATCGGTTGAAAACAATTACTCTAACAATGACACACAAAAATATCCATAATAAACTTTCATGAGTTAATGTTTCTTCTTCTTCTTCTTCTTCCCATGTCGCTGACCCCCTTGTTCTTGCTCAATTTACAGAAGTTGTTTTTCCTTTAGCGTGCTTCGAATGGTGACAGGAGATGCTTCAACATTGTAGAGTTCGCCAAGGAAGGGGGACATGAATTGTCGAGGAGTTGGACAACTTTGGGAGGAGACTTGTGAAGCATAAGAGTTGGGTACTAAAAATGATCTCCATCATCTGATTCAAAGGCGATCAGTGCATGCAGATTGGAGGAGGTAGGGTGAGAAAGCAATCTTTTGGGGTAAGTATAATTGCACCCAAACTTGAGAGGTGCAACTTTTAGTTAATGCCTAAGTTTTTTTTGTAGTTACTAATAGGTGTGATATCATTTTCACATGGTGCAAATAATGGTATTATTGTCGGCTATGGCAACTCATTTCTTAAAATCACTTTTTATAGAAAAAAAATGTTAAAAATACATTTCACATAAAGATTTACTCACCTCTAGCTGAAAATGGTGTTGTGTTGAGAAGCTGCCCCATTCTGCTTTTCACACAACACCATATTCAGAATGTGATAGGCTTTTTGAGAAACTGTTGTGATTTTAATTTTGTTTTACTCGCAAGTGCACGAATCGTCATATAGTCAGTGGGTGCAGAGTACGAGATCGTTCTCACGAAGATTGTTTAGAGAATTTAAAAGAGAAAATAACAAATAATTCGAAGAATTACTACAGATCTAGCACAGTATTTACTAGTTTAAAAAGTCTGAGAGTTTGATGGATGAGATAAACACTAAGCAATAAATTAAAATTTAAACAGATAATAAAAGATAAGGATTGAGATACTAAATTCTCCCATCGTAGGTTAATTATTCATGCAATACAAATCTATGGATTACCACATGCAATACAAATTTATGGATTACCACATGGTAGGTTAATTATTCATGCAATACAATTCTATGGATTACCACATGCAATACAAATTTATGGATTACCACATCGTAGGTTAATTATTCATGCAATACAAATCTTTGAGTTTTAAATTGCAGATTTGAGATCACGGAGATATATGATTAACATCCCATGAGCGTATGATTAACACTCACGCCTCATATAATATTCAGAACCTAATCTCTGGATAAATTTTACACTATCAATCTAAGATCAATGAAATGTATGATTAACATCACATGAATGTATGATTAACACTCACACCTCAGATAGTAGTAGAACCGTTGAGATGGCAGTGATTAGAATAGAATCATCATTACAGATCTAACATCACAAGGTATGATTAGCTCCCAAATCTCATATGGCAATCGGATTATATCCATTTCGATAATAATATAAGATCCCTTAAAATAATCTAACATCTCAACCATAAATTTGTATTATTACGAATGAATACTTCGGATGGGGTTCATTAGACCCCCATCCTTAATGAAACTAGTCACGCATGATTGAAAAGAATAACATGATTAAAATGCAAACAAAAAATAATATAAACAAGATTTATAAAATTCCTCAATTCCAATGATAGCTTTTAATCTCGCTTTAATCCAACGGATACAATAAATCTTCAATAGCATAAATAGAAACTAATCTAAATCTTATGCCTAAGGAAAATGAAGAACAAAACTGGAAGAGAAAGAATGGAATAGAAACTAAAACTACAGAAGAGAAAAATACAGCTGAAAAAGATCCCCCAACCAATTCCTCGAATTTTGCTTAAAAAGTTCTTTGTTTCGGAGATTCAAAATTTGAAATCGATCGATCGACTTAAGTGGTTGATCAATCGATTTCAAATTTTGAAAATTTCGTATCTTAGTATTTGAACTCGATTCATCAATACTATACTAGTCAATTAATTGACTTTGTGTGTGACAGAGAGTTGCTCTCAGGCTTCTTTTGTTATGTCGATGCCTCGACCTAAATGGTCGATTAATAGATGAGCTCCGCTTCGTCATTTGCTCCAGTGTTAGTTGACTTAATATTCTTTTATGCTCCTTAGTGCATCTAATGGCCAAATTTGTCTGAAACACTTAAAATTTCATAGATCTTATCAAATAGCTTTTATCGGATGGTTAAATGTAGGCTTTAGGGGTGAAATATCATCATATTTCACCACTCATCAGAAACACTATTTAAGAAACAATATATGACACACCTCTTTACAAAAATGCTTTTTAGAAAAGAGTTTTTAAATGAGTTGGAGTAGGTATTACTTTATGCTTTGCAACATTTTATTTTTTTGATAATGTCATACGGCATAGACAACCTGGATGTGCCTTACATATCATAGAGAGTATGACAGTTGAGCAACACCTACAGAATAAATCCCATACAACAAAGCGCTCACATTGAGTAACACATAGGAAAATAAATCTTACCTAACAACACTTATTAATAAAAGGGAGGAAGCAAACGTGGAGTCTATAACCCACAACCTCAAGCCTCACAAAAGAGGAAGGATACCAACTAAGCTACCACTCAACCGATTTATGCTTCGCAACTTAGTAAGTGATGGTTTTGGAAAAAAGGTAATTGAATTGTATTTGTTCTTATAAATTTTTATGCTTATAATCATTACTTTTTATGTGAAGCCCGCTAAGACAATTATTTTTTTAAATGAAACTTTTCCTCTTTTTTAAGTAAATGACCCAACTTTTGTTGGGCCTACAAAACTAGCTCAAATTTGGTTTGTTTTATGATCAAGCTGGGCCAAGTCAGCAAGCTTCGTAAAGAGCCCGAGCCCGACCAATAGGCTTTAGCCTAATCACAAATTTTAACAAGCACTTCTTTTGAAAAATAAACTTTTATTAACTTAGGGTATCCCAAGCTTACAATTGGACAAATTTCAAAAGAATGCCCTCGCCCCCACCTTGCTATGAGTATTTCACGGATTATGTACCTTACAGGGAATTATGTTATCACAAAAAGGGAGTCGCTCTTCGAACTTACAACCTTGGGGATCAAACCCATGGTTGCAACAAGCACTTGTTAACCTTATTTTAATGGGTTCAAAAGCAGCCAAGTAATTACTTTTGAATAGGGGTGTTATCGGATCGGTTCGGGTCGGTTTTTGGGTAAAATCAAAACCGAACCGATAACTATCGATTTCTATTTTATGAAGCTGAAACGGAACTAATAAGGTTCAAAATTGAAACCGAACCGACAACTATCGGTTCGGTTGGTTTTCAGTTTCTAAACCTCAATTTTTTAATTTTTTTTATTAGGAAGCCATTGCCAATTCATAAGAATCAGATCTCTAAAGACTCTGTAGGTTGTTGCCTATATCGCAAATTCGCTATTAACCATCCAAAAGTAGGTGATTGACCAGATGACTAAGAACATTTTCAAGAAATTAATGCACCTATCAAACAGTCCAAATCGATTAACTGATACACCGACTATTAGTACACACTGGAAGGTCTCGACGACATAAATCCATACAGTATTACAGTCCAATCATCCACAGGTAAGCCGTTATTCGATAGAAGACAACCTAAAAGTAGAATGTCAAACAACCCTAACCATCTAATTCAATGTCAAATTTTAGACAGTTGATCATAAAATTTTCAACCATCCATTTAGCAATCCTCTGATCCGTGAAATATCGAGCATTTTTCAAATGCATAATATGAGTTGTCAACATGTATTGTCTAGATCGACCAGATTCATGACACATGACCCTTCATAACTATTTCATATTTTTCTTACATTATAACTTGTATATATATTCAAATTTTTTAGATAAAGAGAGAAAACATAAATCAAAATAGAGAACCTAAATGATTGAAGCATATTTTTCACAAACCAATTCAGAAGGCAATGCATGAACAAGATCCATCTATATACATGCATGCAGATAATAGAAAAATCATATCGAGATTCCAATAACTTCACAGAACCCCCCAATCTCAGGCATGCACCACTATCGGTTTCTTATCGGTTCGACTTTTATTTTTTAATGTTAAAACCGAAATCGAACCGATAATTATCGGTTTCTATTTTTTGAAACCGAAACCGAAACCAAACCGATATGTCCCAAAACCAAAACCGAACCAAAATTCGGGTCGGTTTCAATCGGTTTGGTCGGTTCTACACAACCCTACTTTTGAATTTCAAATTTTGATTTAATGTAATTGCCTCTACTTTAACCAATATATAATAGGACTTTTGAGATGAAAAAAGCAAAAAAAACGATTGTCAGTACAAGTAAGGCGGTCAACGGGTTTGAGTATAGGCACCCGCCAGTAATTTGGTAGGCACGAATAGAGGTACCGAAAGCACCTTACTCATAAATTTTATGCAATTTTTTTTTGGCAATGGTCAGGTCCAACCATGTTGAACTGGATTTCGAGTTCAACCACATATGAAACCCTTGGAAATAGGAGAATCTTGACTTTCATGGCTTTTGTTTTCTATAGGATAACGTGTAGTCAAGATTTTATATTTCTAACGGCTGCAAATGTGGCTGAACTTGAAATCCGGTTCAGCCTGGTTGGACTTGACCATAGCCCTATTTTTTTGTGTTTTAACGTAATGAGTCCAACTAATCCCAAAACGAACTGCATCGCTGTAAAGAGTTATTCCATCAAACTAAAACCTTTAAGTAATATTGGTTGGGTAATCTCTCAACTGATGTCGTCTTCCCTTGTGGAAGCACAGGTCGTGGGTTCTAATCTCCACGCTTGCTCCCGCTCTTTGTGCGGGTCCCCTCCCAGTGTGCTGCGTCGATAGTGGATCCTCTCTGCATGCAAGTTTGCATAGGCACTACATCTGGGTTGTCTATGTCGTATGGCATCCTTTAAAAAACAAAAACAAAACTTTAAATAATAAAAAAGATAAATTCATCTAAATAAAAATTTAAGGGGTGCAACTTTTAATTAAGGGACCAACTCTCCTGACCACCATTTAAGCACCACAATGGAGTTTAAATGATCTTATACCATCAATGGTTAGAGATATGAGTAATCTGAAGTATCAAAGTGATAGATCATAAATTGAATTGCAACAGACCCAAAAATGGTGTTTTAGGAAGATTTAAACCATCCGATCTTTTAACTATAATATCAATAGTTTTTTTTAATTTTAATGGCTGATATTAAAGTTCATCAATTGGATGGTTCACATCCACTTATCAACATGTTTCAATGGGCTGACATATTCCAATGATAGATTGTCACTTGGGCAATTTAGATTGATCATTTGGAGTTTAAATCTAGGTCACGAGCCATTAACCCTTTAATTTATGCTCCAGCGAAAGCGACCTAGATCATGGGAAAGAAATTGACTTTCACTCTACAGTGGGGAAGATTGGAACAAAAAAAATCTCCATTGCCTATTCAAATCAGTCGATAGTTTTCGTCCCTGAAAAATTGTGTGATACTTACTCAACAAACGGGTGAGAATAATCATACCCAAAAGTAAAACTCGAACCATTTGATCAAATTCGAGATCGGAAATGGCAATTGTGAATAGATTTTCAATGGAGATGGTAAGTTAACACAAGTAAGGCATGTGTAAGTGGGCTAAAGTAACCTTTCCCACCCCCTTATATTTGAATTGAATCGCAGTCATGGAATAATAAATAAATACGAAAAAAGGTAAAGTAAAGAGGGGCCTGGCGGGAGGTTTTATCTCAAAGGAATATGTTTGTGCGATAGACGGAAGCTTTTACTTTATCGTTTTAATCGCTTTATCCCCTTTTTGCCCACGAGCACTGGTGTGCTGACGCGGACGCGGAAGAATCGGACAGAGCAGGGGAGTAGAATGAACGCTCGCCAACGAAAATCACAGAATGGGAACATTGCGCATCCCTAGGAGCCGACCAGACACAGCCTTCCTTTTCCATATTATATTTAATTAAATGTTAAATAAATTCCAATAAAGCTCACTTATAAATTGAAATGAATCTCACGGTTTTGTTTGGCAACTCGGCTTCTCTCGAAACACTTAGGCTGTATTTGAATTAGCTCTTATAAGAGCAGCAGCAGCTCTCTATCTGCTCTCTGTCAGCTCTCTATCTGCTCTTTGTCAGAGCAGATAAAATCTACTCTGACATAGAGTAGGCTGTGTTTGGATTAGCTCTTATAAGAGCAGAACCAGCTCTCTGTCAGAGCAGATAAAATCTACTCTGACATATAGGAGACAAAGCGCAGTTTTATCATTTAAAATAGCTCCCCTCTAGTGCAAATAGGGCGAGGAGCTGTGTTACCAAACATGAAAAGAGTTCTCTACCGGAGCTAAAGAGCAGAAGAGTTGCTCTTTGCCCTGAAAGAGCTAACCCATATGCAGCCTTAAGAATCTTGTTTAGTAAAAACGGGCTCGCAACTTTTGGGTCTACCTTCTCTCTTTAGTGATACTTCCTGCCCTTTAAAAAATGCATCATTTGAAAGTAGCAAATCACACTTTTGAATTTTTCTATTGCGGGAAGTGGGTATTTTTCGACGGCATTTCAAAATAGAGCCTTCAATTTCAATAGTTGTATTGACATGATACATTAGAATGAAATAGATGTTGTCATAACTATTGGTATCAAAGGCGTATAGAGATTTAACATTATGATCAAATTGCCCTTTTTCTAAATGGACTGCTAAGGCCCTATTTGCAACACTTTCCAAAAAAAAAACTTTTCAAAGGAAAAATGTTGCTTGAGAAGCCCCATGACTTACATGTTTGAGAAGTAACACTGTCTTCTCTTTTTAATAATCGCATATTTGAGAAGCAACATAGGGCTGCTTTTCACACAACACCAAATTGAGAAGGTGCAAACTCATATTTCTCTATAGGTACATCATGTTTAAGACAAGTTTCTTCCACTGATATAGATCTCTTTCCTTGAAAAGTATTTTTAGGGTGTAATTTTTGCCAAGCAAGGCTTAAGTGACTTGATACTCAAGTTACTTTTTGTGATGTGTGCATAAGGATTCAACATTCTTATTGTTTATTAGGACACCAACTCTAAAAATCTTTGGTGCAAAAAATTGAGATAAAAAAAAGAACTCCATCATCCTGAGTCAAAAGAGTAAAATGCCATTCAAAATCAATGTGTCATTTTACTGCTTTGAATTAGACTTTGGATATCATCTTTAGACCTAATCTCTTGCACCATAGATCTTAAGGTCAACACCTTGCTACACATGCAACACATGATATTTCCACATAGTCCTCATCCCAAAAGGTGACTTGAGTATCAAAATTTTTAATAGTTTGGTCGAATACCTAATACTACCTCTTTCTAGATAGGAATTTATATTAGGTGTTGATCAAGCCGGGTTGCCTCTGCACCAGCTTTGGTGCATCCGTGCATGAGTCTATCTATTTTGATACACTTTGGCATGCTTAGTTTATCAATTGGGATGTTTAGGAGGTTCTGGGTCAATGTAGAACTAGACTCCCCCAAAAATTTATATTTATTGGAACTTTCTACCTATCTAACCTAGGAATTGGAACTTTTTGAGCCTCAATGTGCACGGATGGCTAATTTGCAATTTAGCCAACCCATTTGAAGGCACTTGATCACCCTTAAAAATAGTAAAAATTATTCAATGACACAATCTTTGGATGAGTAGAATTTATGAAATCAATTCTACGTGTCTGCATTTTCTCCCGCGAAGTTGGTTCTGTTGGTCTCTCGCAAGTGATCTAGTTTATCGATATTTCAGTAAAATCACTATGGAAATTGTGGATCCAACTGGCTAATAGTTCTCATCTCCCATCTCAATGAAAATCGTTTTAGCTCCACTTAAGAGTATTTTATGTGTATAAAATCGTGATCCTTGGAATCCAAGTGGTGCATAACCCATACACTATGCAGGTCAATTCCATCATGCCCAAAAGGCTAAATGTTGAATTTGATAATTTCATGCTTCTAAGTTCTAAGCCCATGCATGCATACTAAGATTTGACTAGTTTGGCTGTTGAGATTTATCTTGGACATTATGCACCAATAGCATACAACTTCTCGCGCTACCTAAAATATTTTCCCCTTGTTTTTCTTTCATCAAGCATACTTTTAAAACCTGTACCTTTTTGGAAAAAAAAACAAAAAAAAACCCTGTACCTTTACAATATATAAGGTTGAATCGCAAGCCAAAACAATATATAACATCATGAACGTTTATGTAATTAAAACCTCTTTTTCACCCATTTCCCACTTTGTACAACTTTATTTACATTAATATTAACCTCCTTAGTCGTTACAACAGCCCGAGAGACGTGTACAAATTTTGCATTTTTCGGGCTCTCATTGTCCGCACGGACCAGGATATATATATATATATATATATATATGGAAAATGCTTTAGTCCTCCATGGGAGGACGGTCACCGTCCTCCAATATTTTACTTGGAGCTCCACGTGCCATCCAAAACATTTTTTGGGTGTCATATGGACCTTGGGTGCATTGCTTAGATTATTTTTGAAGAAAAAAAATATTAAAAACTCATTTCCACTATGTATATTTTGAATCGTGAAATGTGGACCAATAAAAATTATCAAACTTTGACTTGTGGGTTTAAAAAAAAAATTTCAAATTTTTTTTTTTAAATGTTGATCTAAATTGTCTACCTGTGCTCCACGTGACACCCAAAAAGTATTTTGGGTGCCATGTCGAGCTCCACATAGATCTTGGAGGACAGTCACCGCCCTCCATTGGAGGACCTAACCGGCTCCCTATATATATATATCTTTCTCCTTTTTTGAGGAGCCCACTCGGGATATTCGGGCCAACTCGGGCTATAGTAGCTTGCTTGGTTACCGCTTGAACCTGTTAGAAGATCGCAATGCCTGATTGGACGGCAAAGGCTCGCAGCGGGCAAGATACAAGCTACAAGCGGCCCCGATCGGTCTTCGATAGCCCGTTCCTAGCCTCGATATGTGGTTTCAATGCCTAGTAACGCTCAAGAATCACACCGGGTTGCATATGGACTGCGGTAGGCACCGATCAGGTTGTGGATGGCAGATTCAGGCCCCGCTTGATGCCACCAAAGTTTGCGGTTGTCTGTTAAGAATGGGCCACATGATCACACGAACATGAAAAGGGTTTCTCATTTATTTTTGGGATGTCCCGCATGAAATCAAAATCCAACCTCTGATAAATGAGTATTATCAAACTTAATATTAAGGTTGTGTTTGGGTTACCTCTGTCGCAGCCAAAAGAGTAAAAGAGATTCTATTTGGCCCGAAATAGCTAACACAAAGGCAGCCTTTAGTCTCCTTTCATAGAGTTGTCTCCTTGGGATTATTGTCTTCTTGCTTTAAAAGTTAGTATTTGACCTCTTCATCCGATTTGTCAGGATTACAAACTGTTATAGTATAGTTGTTTATTAAGATGGTTACTTGGCATACTTAATTACTTATTTTGTTTTTCCATTTATGCACATAATGCCCCTCGATTAATGCAAATCTGTAGTCTTTCTACCAAAACATTTAAGTGGTAAAGGTTCCCTAAGTAACTTATTTGGTATTGCTTAGGTTAATTGACTGCAACGTGGCATCACATGATTAGTTGCTACATGTATTAGGTAGGTTGGCTGCTACGTGGCATTCTTCACGTGATTAGGTGTTTCATGTACTATATAGGTTGGCTGCGATGTGACATAGGATCACATGATTTCATGCCACAGGAAAATGAATGGTGAAATCAAATATGGTTCACCATTCATTTATCACAATCGACACTGTTGATAAAGAAATTTTACTATATTATTTATTTTTTAATGATTTTGATCATAGGGACTGCTCCTTTGACACTCGATCTTGTACGTGATTATGTTTCATGAGGCAGCAAATAGATTTTAGGACCAAGCAAGCTACCTCTTCATGCCATGGTTTCAAATATCGGCCGATCCCGACCCAGTTCAATTTTAACCCAAACGATCTAGATCGGCCAAGAACCCTAATCTCTTAACTTCACCATGCTTTTTCAGTGAAAAAACATATTCAATAGTTGAAAGAATGCCACTCACAGAAACCGGCGGCATTTGGAAAGCTTCCTACTCACACTTAATTTTTAATATGTTAGACATGGAGTACCATACTACCTACTTAGGTCACTTTTTGGGATTTCCACCCAGTGAAATCACCACGCGTGCTATCATTTAAGATTTAAGTCAAAGTAGTCAAATATCAATTTAGTGGTATAATAGAAATCAATTGTTTTTTCATTTTTAATAAAAAAAATTAAAAATTTATCAAACTCTAAAGCTCTCCACCATTTTAGTCAAAACAGTCAAATATCAAATTAGTGGTACAATAGAAATCAATTTTTTTTTATTTTTCATTTGTAATAATAAAAATTAAAATTTTATTAAACTCTAAAACTTTTGCTTTAGAATCAGCTGATTGGATATGCTGATCGGATATGTTGATCCCGATTTGGATCAATTTTGGACTGACCGATCCAGAGGCAAATGCAGATAGTCTCTTAAGTTCGGCTCGAGAGCCAGAGCTGAGTTTTTTATTTAAAGCTCAGTTGAAGTAGAGCCGAGCTAGAGTTGAGCTTGGCCCGGTCCTACTCGGCTTGAATAATAATATATATATATATATATATATATATATATAATTTTGAATTTTTTTCTCCTTATAATAATGGATAAATATATAATAAATGTATAATCCTTATGATTCTCTCTCTAAGTTCTCTCTCTCTTTCTCTCTCTCCCTGCATCTATTAAAGCTCTTTCTCACTCGCTTCAATGAACAATCACTAGCACAGCCGCACGACAATTGACCAACTAATAAAAACCTACAACCAACACCTATGCTCTTAATTAATATTTAACACATCAAATTTAAACACCTTTTAGTCTAATTGATCTCTTAAATCCAAAAGGACTAAGGGGTTAAAAGATATTATGGCTTTCATTTATTAAATTTTATTAAAACTTTTCTCTAATAAAAAATGAATATAATGTTTAAAACAACATTAGGAATTTTTTTAAAAAACAAAGTTTATTTAGCTCTAAGCTCGGCTCGACTTGGCTCAACTCGAGCTCGATAGAGCCGACTTAGAGCTTAGACTTTTCAGGCTCGAAGGGCCTAGAGCCAAGTTTTAGCTCAGCTCGTATAAGGTAGAGCTGAGCTAGAGGTGACCCAAGCTCGGGCTCAACCTGACTCGTTTGCAATCCTACTTGTATTACAAATTTGCACCATAATATATTGTATGCTTATATTCTTCTTCTTCAAAAAAATATACCCTAGATGTATATTCTGTTAGCATAGTCCCACATTGCCTGTGGGCTTGAAGGTGTTAGGCTATATATAATCTCGACACTCCTTACCTTAGAAGTCTGTTTTATAAGGTTGAGTTAGGCCCATGAAATTCTTATCATGGTATCAGAGCCGTTCTTTCTCCCCACGTCACTCATTTCTTGTCCACGTGATTTGTGATCAATCTCGCCAACAAATAGAGGGGCGTGTTGGATTTGCCCCACATCGGCTATAGGTTGACCCTTTTTGGGCTCTGTATATTTTGGGCAATCGTGCATGTGGTACAAGTATGCCTTAATTTGTATAGGGAAATTTGTATTTTCGGCCCTACAAATTTGCTTATTTGCATAAACGGCCCTATAATTTGAAATTGTGAAAAATAGGCCAGCTCCAAGCCAAGCCATTTCCACTTCAACATCTACTTGTTTTTTCATTATATATATGTTTATTTTTCATTTTTTTTATTATTCATTTTTTCAGTTCCGACTACAGTAGCGCTTACTCTCTTATAATTGCAGGTCGTGGAATCCGGTATTTTAGGTGCTATTTTACGATAGCAGACGATATTTTATGATATTGATCACTAACATATGATAGTGATCGCCAGCATATTATAGATTTTAGGGTACGAATCTTATGATAGCGACCGCTATCTTACGATGGCGGTCGCTATTTTTTTTAAGATAGCGGTATGTTAGCGGCCGCTAACATACTGCAGCGGCCGCTAACATACTGCAGCGGCCGCTAACTTAAAAAATAAAAATAATAATAATAATTAAGATAGCGGTATGTTAGCGGCCGCTAACTTTTTTAAAAAATAAAAATAAAATAATTTTTTTTTTAAGATAGCATTATGTTAGCGGCCGCTAACATACCGAGATAGCGGCCGCTAACTTCAAAAAAAAAAAAATTTTTTTTTTTTTTTTTTAAGATAGCGGTATGTTAGAGATAGCGGCCGCTAACATACCGTAGCGGGCGCTAACTTACAAATTTATTTATTTATTTATTATTATTATTTTTATTTTTTTTAAGATAGCGGTATGTTAGCGGGCGCTAACTTACTAAAAAAAATAATAATAATAAAAAAAAAAAAATTTAAGATAGCGGTATGTTAGCGGCCGCTATCTTAAGATAACGATCGCTAACATACCGTAGCGTCCGCTAACTTAAAAAAAAAAAATATATATATATATATATATATATATATATATATATATATTTTTTTTTTTTAATTTTTAAGATAGAGGTATGTTAGCGGCCGCTATCTTAAACCGCAGCGGCCGCTAACTTTAAAAAAAATTATTTTTTTATTTTTTTATTTTTTAAGATAGCGGTATGTTAACGGCCGCTATCTTAAAATATCGGCCGCTATTCTAAGATAGCGGCCGATATCCTAAGATATCACCCGCTATTCTAAGATAGCGCCCGCTAACTTTTTTTTTAAAAATTTAAGATAGCTGCATGTTACCGACAGCAGCCGCTAACTTAAATTTTTTTTTTTTTTTTTTTTTTTTTTTTTTAAGAGTATGTTAGCGGCCGCTATCTTAAGATAACAGTCGATATCTTAAAATATTGGTCGCTATCCTAAGATAGCGCCTGCTACCTTAAGATGTCGGTCACTATCTTACCTAGCCTAGTCTACCAACTATATATTAAAAAAGAGGAAAAATCAATATCTTACGAAGATAATGTAGTCGATATCTTATCTAGGCTGTTGTAGTTCTCTAGACTATACAAATTGTAGTCGAATCTCGAAATCGTAATCCAAGAAAAAGTGTAAAAAAGGCAAATAAGCATAGGGAAGCATATATATAAGGGAAACGTGAAACCGGCTTGGCTTGGAGCTGGCCTGTTATGCAAGGATTGAAACTATAGGGCCGTTTCTGCAAATACGCAAACTTATAGGGCCGAAAGTGCAAATTTCCCATTTGTATAAGATGCGCGTATGCACGGCCCCACACCGAGTGAGTTAAACTTGTCATCTATTTTGGTGAAACTAAGGGCTTTGGTCAACTCCAACCGCTTGAAACCTGCAAGATCGAGTTCAATGTTTTTATTTTATTTTTTGGTAGTACAAGAGGTTCAGTTGGTTTTGAAAGTTGTCCATACAAATGAGTTCGACTTTTAAAAAGAGCCTCCAAATCTATCATTGTTTGACCCTTTCAAGTCCAACCGCTTGGAGGAAAGGACTCTGAAAATCTGCTTTAAAGTGTCAGTTCCGTGTCTAACACTTTTTGTGACTCGATTAATCGCCCAAAAAGGGTCGATGCATCGAGCCTGCAAAAGTTCCTAAAATCAGCTTTAAAGTGTCAGTTCTGTGTCTGACACTTTTTTGTCCTCGATTAATCGACCAAAAGGGTCGATGCATCGAGCTCCCAGAAATCCGTGAATTCCAGCCCACTTTTTGCATCAGACACTGCTTCGGTATTTTAGCCATAACTTTATGTATCAAACTTGGATTGAGGCGATTCTTACGCCGTTGGAAAGCTGATAGAAATTTCTACAACTTTTGTGTTTTAATAATTTCATAATTCAGTCGTATTGAAGGTCCAAATTGAACTGTAAGTCGCACCAAGTTCTCGATGACCCAAAGTTGTTGTGTTTTGACATTATTTTCAGAATTCTTAGGTTGTTTTCTGTACTTGGCTTGTATTTACCTGAAATACTTCAAATCTAATAATTTTCATCAGATAGCCTTCATCGGATAGCCAAATGTAGGTATTTTAGGGGTAAAATATCATCATATTTCACTACTCATCAGGATGTCCGAAGCATAAGATATAATCTTTAGTTTTCCAGTTACTGTTCATATGCAGAGGATGTACTGTTTATCTTCTTCTTTGATTTTCAATATAACTAGTAGGTTGGTCTGACCTATACTGCTTTTGTGTTTTGAGCATTAATAGTCGTGTTGGAGGGATAGGCGTGTTAGCAGTGATTGTATTTTGCCGTAATATGCCGTAATTCGTTGACGGATGCAAATTTCAAAATACTATTAGGCAGTACTATTTCAAATCAACTTATTAGTTTGTTCTTGAGTCTGTAGGGAAGAATATCAATAGTAGTACCTATGTATATGAACAGTAACTCGAGTTACTATTCACTATAGTAGCACTATTCCGACATCACTATTCACATATATAATTACACTCTTATTGGCACCTTCTACCATCTTTTTCATCTCTTTAATTTTTAAGCTAAATTAAAAAAAAAAAAAAACCTTTTTACATGTCAATTTTTAGTTTTTCAAATAAAAAATTAATGAAAAATACTGAATTAGTTAGATGGTCCAATGTGGAAGACCAGCTTAATCGATGGGCAATTCCTCCATCAATCCCAAAGTTTTGTATCAACAAGGCTGGGCTAATTGGTCTACTGATATGTTTATTAAGACCACTGAGCAAACACTCAGTATTGGTGAAGACCAAGAAGGTATTCAACTTCTATCTAATACAGATCTTATTACAGATTTGAATAGATTTAAATACCTTTATCTTGCATGCATTCAGGTAGCCTTTAAACCTTTACCCTCTTGGGTAATAACAATAGTTTAATGACCTCTTTGAGAGATGCTAGATGCCTTGATTGGTACTCTTCTCTCATGGTAGCAGTTGAAACTGTAATATCCTGATATTTTTGAATCCGAGTTTGACTGATTTCGTGCACAAGTCTGGCACGGTGACCAATGTCGCCACGGTTTTATTTAATAATAAGTCATTAAATAATATTTGGTGAGCTTTGAGTGGAAGGATTAGAGTTCAGAGTGTGATTGGGCAGTTAGTGTGAAAGCCGTGCACGGACTTCCGGTGTGCCGCTCAACACCAAAACCCAACCTTAAGATAAGAAGATAGAAATTGCAACTAAATATCCTTGATATTTAGTTAGTTTTTCATTCGGTTATAAGAGAGAGGAGGTTGGTTGCTTAATGGCTAAGCTTTGCCATTTGAAATTTTTGTAGAGAGAGAAAGGGAGTGAGAGTTGAGAGAACCGACCCAACCTATTTGAGCATCGTCACCTTTGAAACCCTTGCGGTATTTCGATTGTGCAATCACTTACAAGCTCCGCACACTCCGTACCTTTCGCAATGCTTGTGACGCTGATCATCTCACGATCTTCGTTTGTGTTTTGAAGAGATGGAGATCAATCGTTGAAGAAATCCGACGATTTTACTTCAAAACCCTCTTCGGCATTATTTCTTAAATCTGTGGGATTAATCGGCAAAAAGGTTAGTTTTTCTTTTGATTTTAATGGTTTAGATTGTAGAATAAATCTTCTTTTAGTTTAGTGTATGCGTGTGTGCAAAAATAATGCGAATCCGACAAGATTTGAGGGGAAAAATAGACCAAGAAAGCAACATGAAGGGTTCTGAACCCGAAAAATTCGAGGGTCGAATTTCAATTCGATGGTCGAATTTGGGTTTTTAAGCCTGATGCATTTTTGGGAAATTCGATGGTCGAATTTGGTCCGACACTATTTTGGTATTTCGGTCATAACTTTTTATCCCGAACTCGGATTAATACGATTTTTGAGGCGTTGGAAAGAAGACAACGAGCCCTATAACTTTCATGAATTGTCCAATTTATGAATCGAATGTTATAAAGGTCAAAAATTAGGGTAAAGTAGGGACAAGTTTTTACATGAGTCAATGTTACTTTAAACTTGCCTGTTTCGCCTAACTGTGAGAAAATTTTAGAAACTTTGGCTTATATGATAATTAGTCGGTAACATGTGTATACATGAATGTTTGTAATGTAGATTAAAGATTGGAGATCGTCGAGTGAGCTTTTACTTTGCCTCTGATATGCTCGACTTTAAACTAAGGTAGGGAAAACTTGATATCATGTGCATTATTTCATAAACATGTGTGTTATGTTATGATACGTTCTTCGATCCTATTTTGTGATTTCCGTTTATGATTTTGAAGAAATGAGGCATGTGTTTATGTATGACTTAAAAACATGTGAGACTTATGGAATCCTCGAGATTCATTTGATATGTGTATAAGAGACTTTCACACTTTGTTCCGACTTCTGATATAAATTATAATTATCACTTCACACGGCGATAAGCTATATGTATGCACTTTTGGATTTAAGGTTATGTGAATACCCGACCGACGCGGCGGTATAACCGTGACTGACGCGGCAGGATATCCGTGACCCTTTGTGATATGTGCTTTATGATTCCTACCGTATAACGGTAATTATGTTCGGCCAAGTGTCCAACTCTATGGGACCTTGGATTTATGTGCAAATGACTCATGTGAGTGACGATGGTGGGTATTCCATCGGGGGCTTGAGGCTATAGTTCCTCATTCTAGTACTTTAAGTAAACACTTTTAAGTTTTTCTTCTTTCTTATGTCGGAATAGAAATGTGAGCATGTTCATGATTCCATTAGCATTGCATATGTATGTTAAGGTTATGAAATCACCTCTCTGCATGTGTTCAAAACAACTTTGTGTACGTTATGCCATAAGATATGTGTTTGATGTTATGATAAGCATGTTATTAGTTTTTTTTCCTACTGAGCTTGGATGAAGCTCATACCCCGACTATACGTCACAGGTGCTGACACTGCCTTAGGATCTGACGATCGTGATTTGGAGAACTCTGACTACATTGCTGAGGAGGAGTTGGAGACCCCAGCATAGGAGTTCCTTCCTTGATCGAGATAGGTCATTTTGGTACTTTTGGATTATAATCTTTTTGAATATTGGGCCCTAGGCCATTGTTTTGTCTTTTGGATATCACTTGAGGAACCATTGTTTAGGTGTTTGGATTGGCCAACACTGGTGGTTCTTTCTGGTTCCTCTTGGTGATATTTTTTTGTTAAAGCTTTTAAGCTTTTGTTCTTATTTTATTAGCTTTGCTTCTATTTAGATCTATGCTTATGCTGTCGGCTTTGTTTGAAATACGGCTTATTGAGAAATCAATAAGATGATGAACCGGCCTTTCCTATACCTTAAGGATTGGAAAAGTCGGGTCGTCACAGAAACCAACTTATGTCATGGTCCAATCTATTTCAATATTTTCCCTAATTTAGCTTTATTATTAACTAATAAAAATTTATTATATGCTTGTACTCTAAATTTGTAAACCAAAGGGTACAATTTCATGCCTGAATCAGAGACCATTACTCTGATCTATCGCTTTTATTGTAAAGTTATGACTTCCTTGACTCCTAAGGTAAATTACCATAGTCCTCCAGGGAAGATTATTTTAATTGAAATAAACTTAACTACCTCTAATATTGCTACTCCTACATTGATTTCATGAGATAAAGTTGATTTCCTAAAATCATGGAATATAACCCAAGCTGTACCTCTCAAAGCTATTATCAATAAGGAGATCTTATTATGGTTCGAGCTCTCGAAATTCGTGTAGAGTTTCTATACCATCGATAACTCGATCTTCTTATTCAGAAGTAGCCTCATCAACTATTCCTGAATTAAATCAGTCCAATCTTGAAAGAATTCATGCCTCTGAATAACAAATTCCTCATGGGATATACACCTAATAGCAGAGGGAATCTCCCACTGCTAGTGAGATAAATTTTTCATTTTCTTAAAATCAATTTTATGGATTTTACAAAACCAAAAGATTCTGTAATTAATCATGAAGAAATTAATGCTGAATTTCAACAACAACAATATGCATCATTTCGTACATGGTATTTTCAAAGATTTTCCAATGAAAAATTATAAAAAATTTAAAACCAAGTTTTATACGTACATAGAAACTTATTATCAAATTATTCCTTTTGTGAAATGGTTTAAAACAACCCAATATCCTGAAATGACTCAGGAAGAAAGAAGAATTTACCTTCTTAAAGAATTTCAAAAAGAATGATAGAAACTTGATGGTGCAACAGTTCAATCGGTTCATCCTCCCGTTAAAACCATCAACCTCACCCAATCTGGTCAACCTCCTCTTCTTGAAGTCGTAAAATTACCAAATTCAACATCAACTTTGGAAACCACTGCTTTCCATAAATCTGTTGAATCCCATAACTCATTAGAACAATGTTCTAATAGCATCTTGGATTCTACTATACTCCAAGATACTATTCATGTTCAATCATTAGATTATAATCCTCAAAATGAAAATGAATTTATTCATCAATTAAAATCTCGATTAAAAACATTGTCTTGCAATAAAAACAAGACCTAATCAAATTTTCAAATAAATGTTTTAACAACAACAACAACAAATTCTCAATCTTCTTATCCCCCAAGCTTTTATAAGCAAAAACCTAAAAAAATATTGGAATCTTCTTTACCACAGAAATCCAAAACTCAATCAAAATCACAAGAACATATTCAGTGTTATAAATGTTCGAAGTTTAGTCATTATGCCAATAGATGTAAAGTCAAGAAAAAATCATATCAAATTTATGATAAAGACTCAAGACTTATTCAATCTAAATCTAGTTCTTCTAAATCTGGTTCTTTCCATAACCCAACCATTGATTGCCAAAATTCTAGTATTCCAAGCATTAACATGCCCACAACTATCCCATCTACTTTATTGGAATTAGTCACCAAAACTACTAATCCAATAATTGAATCTCAAACTCAAGACTCACATAATGAGTCTATACTTCGACTTGCTACGATCAATGATCTTAAATATGAAATTAATTCATTAAAAGCTGAGCTAAGAAATCAACAGCAAGCTACACATAACCAAATTAATGTCATGAGTCAAGTCACATCACAAAAGTGGTATATTCAAATCACTCTGGTAATCAATCAAGAATTCACTATCAAAAATGTTATTGCTCTAATTGATAGTGGAGCTGATTTAAACTGTATACAGGAAGGAATAGTTCATACCCAATATTTTGAGAAAATCACTCAAACCCTTAATAATGCTAGTGGTTACAAAATATAAATTAAATATAAATTAAATTATGTATCAATTTGCAATAATGGGATATGTATTCCATTCAATTTCATACTTATCAAGGATTTAACTCAAATTATTATTCTTGGTACTCCCTTTTATCACCTTTATTTTACTATTAACAAAGGCAAATGATACTGGGATCTATGCTCAATATAATGGACATAATCTTATGTTCAAATTCTTGACTCCACCACATATAAAAGTAATTAATTCTATGGAATCAAATTTAATTTTCAAAGAAAAGCAACTTAACTTCTTACAACAAGAAGTAAAGTTTTTATCTTTCGAAAAATAATTAGAATCCCCTTCACTACAATATAAGATTTCCCAACTTCTGAAATCTTACCACAATGATATCTGTAGTGATATCCCAAATTCTTTTTGGGATCGCAAGAAATATATTGTTTCTCTTCTCTATAATACTGATTCTAATGAACGACATATTCCCACGAAAGCAAGACCAAGTCAAATAAAACTGGCCTATTTGGAATTATGTAAAACTGAAATTGCGAGTTTATTATAAAAATAACTTATTCGTTCAAGTTACTCCCTATGGAATTGTACGGCTTTTTATGTGAATAAAAATGCTGAATGGGAACGAGGAACCCCTCGTTTAGTTATCAATTATAAATCATTGAATGATTGACTCTAATGGATTTAATATCTTATTCCTAACAAAAAGGATTTGCTGGATCGTTTACATTCAACCGCTATTTTCTCCAAATTTGATCTCAAATCCGAATATTGGCAAATTCAGGTGGCCGAGACCGACAGGTACAAAATTGATTTTACCATTCCTTCTGGACACTTTAAATGAAATGTTATATCATTTGGCCTTAAAAATACTCCATCTGAATTTTAGAATATTATGAATGATATATTCACCCCACATACAATATTTTTTATAGTTTATATTGATGACATACTCATCTTTTCAAAATCTATTGATCAGCATTTTAAACATTTTAAAAAAATTTAAGAAATTATCCACAAAAATGGATTAGTCGTATCTGCTCCTAAAATAAAGTTATTTCAAACATCTATTCGATTTCTTAGTCATAATATTCACCAAGGCCAAATTGTCCCAATTAATAGAAGTATTAAATTTGCCTCAAAATTTTCTGATGAGATTTTAGATAAAACTCAATTACAACGATTTTTGGGAAGTCTCAATTACATTGCCAATTTTTACCCTTTTCTTGCATATGATGCAAAATTATTACATTTAAAACTAAAAAAGAACCCGTCTCCATGGACAGACGACCATACCAAAGCCGTTCGTCAAATAAAGTTGAAAGTCAAATAAATTTCATGTCTTTCTTTAGCCAATCCACTTTCGTTTAAAATTTTTGAAACAGATGCCTCCCAAATTGGTTATGGAGGAATTTTAAAATAGATTAATCCATCCAACCAAAAAGAAGAATTAATCAGATACACATCTGATGTTTGGAAAGATGTCCAAACAAATTACTCAACCATTAAAAAGGAAGTTTTATCTATTGTTAACTGTATTATGAAATTTCAGGATGATTTACTCAATCAATCTTTTTTACTCAGAATAGATTGTAGTGCTGCAAAATTAGTTTTACAAAAAGATGTTAAATATTTAACTTCAAAATAAATCTTTGCTATATGGCAAGCTGAACTATCTTCCTTTGATTTTCAAATTGAATATATAAAAGGAGAGACAAATTCTCTGCCTGATTTTCTTTCTCGTGAGTTTTTGCAGGGAAATTAGTACAAGAAAATTAGTAATGGATGCTTCCTCCTCAAGAGGCATAGGTAGAGGAAAAGGTAGGGACAATATCCCTGTACCTCAATCCTGCGAAGTTACAAATGATTATCAGCTCTTGACAATAATTCAGAATAATTGATCTCGATCTCAACAAGGAAAAGAATCCTCCTCCAAGAGAAAATTGATGCAAAAGAATTGAATTATATCCAAAAAGATATAATCTCTCCTATTCTGGCAATTGAACCAGATGACCAGCAATGGATATCAGATCCATGGGAAATTAAGAGGAGATACCTTGATATTCATGACTATCCTGCTCTTGAGGGAAGAACCCGAATCATTGCAGAAACTATTCTAACCTCAACAAGGTCCATAACATTACTCACCATATGGACAACCAAAGACCATATAGCCCCATTACATATAGCAAGGCTATCATTTATAAAATTATTAAACCATCCACTTGGGGTTTTGCATTGAACAAATCCAGAAAATTACTCTCAAGACATTCATTCAATTACTGGGACTATATCCAGGCCTTTTCAAATGCTTTCTTCTACATGAACCAAAAGCATAAACACTCTTGGTTCATCAAAACTTGTCCTAGAATTCTGAAGGAAGGATATCCAAATTGGTTCCTTGATTGGTGGCTTTCTTTTGGCCCAACTCCTCAAATATTACCCAAATCAATTATCCCTACATATAAATAATATGAAGGGGTTCATACAAAATTCAAAATCAAACCTGTCAATCCTAATGAACTCTCATTTCATTTTTTTACCGAATGTGGTATCCCTTGGATTTATATGTGGAATATTCAGGTTTCCACCAGTAATTATGTCCCCATGTTACAAAGAACGCATTGGATTCGATGGTGGGAAAACCTCCCTGATATTGACAAAAAACTAATAGCAATCTCTTCTATTCTTTCCCAACATGCTAACACAGTAAAACCTGAGGTCCCATTGTCATCTCTGACCTCTAATCCATTTGAAATCTTCAAAGGAATGATCCAAAAATAGAATCCTGATCTTACCGAAGCACAAATAAACCAAAAATGTCTTCCTCTATGAAGACACATTTTCTCCAATCCTTTGATAAATCTTCCCATTCGGATGATGATTCTCTGACTTCTTCTGAGAATTCATTCAATGTCTCAGCTAGCGAATCTCAGCCTAATAGTCTCATTCCATCATTAGAGGAATATTGGGATAATATCATCCATCAAGTAAAGGACAAAAGGAAATAAAGCAATAAGACATCTTATTGCAAATAGTTGCATCTCAATAATCATAGTCGATGACGCATGCACAGTTGCATTACAGTTGACCTCAATCTTAGTAGCCAATGACGCATGCAATGACAATTCTTGTGCAAGTATTATCATATGACGCATTTAATGAGGTCATAAAGCAATTATGTCGGGACGAAGCAACTGCATTCAATCTATCCAGCACACGTGTCTCCCATCTTTGTTGATACAAAATTTTGGGATTGATAGAAGGAATTGTCCATCAATTGAGCTGATCTTCCACATTAGACCATCTGACTAATTCAATATTTTTAATTAATTTTTTATTTGAAAAACTAAATATTGACAAATAAAAAGTTTTTTTTTTTTTTTTTTTGTAAATTTAACTTAAAAATTAAAGAGCTGAAAAAGATGGTAGAAGGTACTAATAAAAGTGTAATTACATATGTGAATAGTGATATCGGAATAGTGCTACTATAGTGAATAGTAACTCGGGTTACTATTTATATACATAGGTACTACTATTGATATTCTTCCCCAAGACTCAAGAACAAACTAATAAGTTGATCTGAATACAAAGATAGTGTTAGCAAATAACCCCACTGGTTTAGTGGCTCAGATAGCTTCACTGGTTTAGTGGCTGTTATGCTTGAATGTTCCTGCAGATAGAAACTGGTTAGTATATTTTGAGAATAAGATTGGCCAATTTGATTCAAATGAGTAGTTAAATAAGAATGCAAACAAGAATAATAAGGATCCACCGATGATGAGGGTATTATGTATCAATTAAATTATGCTAGTGGTTACAAAATGCAAATTAAATATAAATTAAATTATGTATCAATTTGTAATAATGAGATATGTATTTCATCCAATTTCATATTTATCAAGGATTTAACTCAAATTGTTATTCTTGGTACTCCCTTTATCACCTTCATTCTACCATTAACAAATGTAGATGATACTGAGATCTATGCTCAATATAATAGACATAATCTTATATTTAAATTCTTGACTCCACTACAAACAAAAGCGATCAATTCTATAGAATCAAATTTAATTTTTAAGGAAAAGCAACTTAACTTCTTACAACAAAAAGTAAAGTTTTTATCTTTCGAAAAACAATTGGAATCCCCTTCACTACAATATCAGATTTCTCAACTTCAGGATGATTTACGGATTGGATATCAATAACATTTAATATCCTTTTTGGGTTTATTGGATTATTTTTCTCGAAATTGGCGAGAGGGGTTTATTGTCGTTTTTTATGGAATGATATTTTCTTCTGATTGATTTTTAATTAGGAGAGGTTTCTTTGAACCGTTCGACTTTTTTTTTGAGGAAAAATTGATTTTAGTAGTCATATGCAAATTGATCACAAAATTCTCATAATTTTTTGCGACCAGTAAGTTGTTGTTTTAATTGGTGGTGTAATTTTAAGTCATTACACAAAGATAATCTTTCGCGAGTAATAATATTTACTAATTGGCCATAAGTATATTAACGATAATCAATTCTTTGATCATTAGAATTTCTAAGATTATTTCTAACCTTTTCAGCAAATAAGTTGGGAACGTCATCAATGAATTTGGCTTTCCAATATTCATTGTTAGCATCAGTTCTTTGTATGACCTTGGTCATGAAAATATCCTTGTACCATCTAAAATGTGTTAAAGAGGGACAACGGAGATTTTGAAGAAGTTCTCGACTTCTTTCCTGGTGATGGTTCCAAGAATCGACAAAATGCAAGAGAATACTTTGAGTTAAAGTATAGACAGCATCTTCATGGGCCTCAATTTGGCCAGTGAGTTTATTTTTAATTGGTTTGATTGCAAGTAAAATTTCATTTCGTTGAAAATTTGTGAGAAAATTATCCCACCAACCTTTCAATACGTTAGAAAATCCAGTAGTAATGAAACGAACAATTTGTTGGTCAGTATTCTGACGCTATTTTAAAATAGTACTATACATAAACATTTTATGTAAGACTTCAAAAATAACATATTCAGATTTACCATCAATATTCCATTCATAAATAGACCTATGATCATAAGAGTTTTGAACATTCATATAGTCTTCTTCATAAAGAAGATCTTGTGGTGTAAGTCGTTGATAATAATATCGAGAATGAATATCCCAACGATTTTGAGATGATTTGAAATATTAAAGTTTATTAAATTCTATTTCATTTTGTAAAGCTTCAAAATTAGTTTGTATTTCTTCAAAATTCAGATTTTCATTACCTATTAACACATTGATTTGTAAAGGACTTTTCTTGTCTTTCAAAGATAAATCATGTAATCTAGAGGTTAGTTTATTGATAAATTCATCTTGTTGGATTAGTTGGGATTTTGAAGAAAGATTCATTCCTATTATATGAATAGGAGGTTTAATATTGGGTTATTGGCCAATCTTATTCTCAAAATATACTAACCAGTTTCTATCTACAGGGACATTCAAACATAACAGCCGCTAAGCCAGTGAAGCTATCTGAGCCACTAAACCAATGGGGTTATTTACTAACTTGATCTCTGTATTCAGATCATGACTAGTAGCTCAAGCAGAAGGTCTAAGGACAAACAACCGCTGGAAGATAATTCTTCTCCCCAAAGAAAGGCTTATGCAGTTCTCAAAGGATTCCAACCAGGAATCTATTTTTCATGGCAATCATGCCATAGCCAAATATATAATTTCCCTAACGCATATTATCATATGCATAATTCCGTTAGAGAAGCACAAAATGCTTTAGACTTATACCAAACCACTCAACAACTCGAACAAGAGAGCATTCAGTCTATGCCTCCTTATTCAAACTTTGAAAGGTATAAAATTTAAAACCTACCCGATTTTTATAATCCAGGAATCCCCTCTACAATTCACCAAGAAGTGAATGACATATGGAAAAACCATATTATCAATAATCGGACGAAGCAACTGCAACCAATATATCCAGCACACGTGTCCCTCCACTCACGAACTTCAATCAATTTCAAATCCGAATTTGTGTATAAATAGGGGTAGCTTGGGACCTGTCCAGGCACCACTAAATAACCACAAATTACCAATCTTTCTTTAAGCTTTCTTTTGCTCTGTTTAAGAGAAAAAGCTTGTTTTTCTTTTCTGTTTTATCTTCTTGGTTTAGTTGGATGTGTAACTCTTATTAGTTTATTTAATTTAGGCACTAAGGATTAAATCTAGTGTATTTAGTTTAGTTTTTCGCAACCATTCTTCCCCCAACTCTGTAATTGGTATCAGAGCCATGTCCGACTAAATCCGTGGTAATTACATATAGCGGGTAGGGGATGTCGGAAGCATAGGAAATAATCTTTAGTTCCCCAGTTACTGTTCATATGCAGAGGATACACTATTTATCTTCTTCTTTGATTCTCAATATGACTAGTAGGTTAGTCTGACCTATACTGCTTTTGTGTTTTGAGCATTAATAGTCACGTTGGAGGGATAGGCGTGTTAGCAGTGATTGCGTTTTACCGTGATATACCGTAATTTATTGACGGACACAAATTTCAAAATACTATTTGGCAGTACTATTTCAGATCAACTTATTAGTTTGTTCTTAAGTTTGTGGGGAAGAATATCAATAGTAGTACCTATGTATATGAATAGTAACTCGAGTTACTATTCACTATAGTAGCACTATTTCGACATCAATATTCACATATGTAATTACACTTTTATTGGTACCTTCTATCATATTTTTTTTATCTCTTTAATTTTTAAGCTAAATTAAAAAAAAAGAAAACCTTTTTACATGTCAATATTTAGTTTTTCAAATAAAAAATTAATTAAACATACTGAATTAGTCAGATGGTCCAATGTGGAAGACCGGCTCAATCGATGGACAATTCCTTTCATCAATCCCAAAGTTTTGTATCAATAAGGGTGGGTTAATTAGTCCACTGACATGTCTATCAAGACCACTGAGCAAACACTCAGTATTGGTGAAGACCAAGAAGGTATTCAGCTTTTATCTAATGTAGATCTTATCACAGATCTGAATAGATTTAAATACTTTTATCTTGTCTGCATTCAGGTAGTCTTTAAACCTTTAACCCTCTTGGCTAATAACAATAGTTTAATGATCTCTTTGAGAGATGCTAGATGCCTCGATTAGTACTCTTCTCTCATGGCAGCAGTTGAAACTAGCTTATGTCCATGGTCCAATCTATTTCAATATTTTCTATAATTTAACTTTATCATTAATTAATAAAAATTTATTATATGCTTGTACTCTAAATTTGCAAATCAAATGACATAATTTCATGCTTGGATCAAAGACCATTGCTCTGATCTATCGTCTTCATTATAAGGTCATAACTTTCTTGGTTCCTAAGGTAACTTACCATAGTCCTCCAGGGAAGACTGCTTTAATTGAAACAAACTTAACTACCTCCAATATTGCTACTCCCACATTGATTTCATGGGATAAAATTAATTTCTTAAAATCATGGAGTATAACCAAAGCTGTACCTTCCAAACCTATTATAAATAAGGAAATTGAACAAATTGTTCAAAATGCCCAAGGGGATGTAATCTTACAATTCAATAGATCTGCATCTCTTTCCTTTCCCTCAAGGAGATCTTATTCTGGTTCGAGCTCTCGAGATTCGTATAAAATTTTTATACCATCGACAACTCGAACTTCTTATTCAGAAGTAGCCTCATCAGCTATTCCTGAATTAAATCAATCCAATCTTGAAAGAATTCATGTTTCTAAACAATAAATTTCTCATTGGATATACACCCAACTGCAGAGGGAATCTCCCACTGCTAGTAAGATGAATTTCTCATTTTCTTAAGATCAATTATATAAATTTTACAAAACTAAAAGATTTTATAATTAATCGTGATGAAATTAATGCTGAATTTCAGCAAGAATAATATGCATCATTTCGTGCATGATATTTTCAAAGATTTTTCAATGAAAAATTATAAGAATTTAAAATCAAATTTTATACATACATAGAAACTTATTCTCAAATTATTCATTTGATGAAATGGTCCAAAGCAACCCAATATCCTGAAATGACTCAGGAAGAAAGAAGAATCTATCTTCTTGAAGAATTTAAAAAAGAATGGCAGAAACTTGATGGTATAATCGTTCAATCGATTCATCTTCATTTGGAAGCCTTCAAACTCACCCAACCACATTCATCCATAACCTTAGAAGCTACTACTTTGATCCGTCCTGCTGACCCAATACTTCATTCAACAAAAACAGATTTATCCAATCTTTATCGACAAAACAATTTTACAAATATCAATTTTCAAACCATCAGTCAACAATTAAATAGAATTGAAGATATAATTTCTTCACTTTCCATTCCTAAGGAACCTCATATTCTTACATACGAACAACACAATATTAAACCTCCTATTCATGTAATGGGAATGAATTAGGATTTGCTGTAATAATAGAATAGATGTGTGAAGTAACAAAAAAAATAGATAACATTAGATATGAATACATAAAAAAATACTTTTGAAAGTAACAAATATATAATGAAAAAATCACAGAATGTTGCTTTAGATGATTAAGTTATTCTTGTAAGTGAAAAGTAGACTTTATATGAAGGATTGTGATGCTAAAAGCACAATAACTTAGAAGAAGAAGACAACTGACAACTTAGAAGAAAGCAATGAAAACGGGCATGAAGGATTGCAGAGTAACAGAGAACTTAATAATGATCCGAAACGATTGAAGAAATATAATTTAGAAAGCCGACCCCAAGTAGATGAAATGAAGATATGTGGATGATGAAACTGATGATGACTGTTATTGAGTTAATATCTCTAGATGCGGCGAATGGCGAATAGTACATCAATAATTTTAGTACGCACAATGTTTGACCTTAGTGGTCAATTTATTTTTCAAACCTTGGGAGGTGCATATATATTTATGAGCATGTAAATTAGTAAAAGTATACTTCAAACTGTCGCTGATTTGTCATAAAACATGTCATACGTTTCTCAAAGTTGGAAGGTGCACTACAGGCACTCTCGGGGCCCTATGGCTAGGTACCTAAAACACTTTCTTCTGTCAGATGCCTAATTCCAAATATTTGGATCAATAATTTTTTATAACATGTATGAAATTGATGTAGGTACGCTATTGGTCAAAGGAGACGGATTGAGACTCTGTGATGTGCAAGTGCAACTGTAGGTTCATATACCCTAACTAGGATGTAAGTTTTGAACCGAAAATTTAAAGAGATTGAAAAATCAGTTCACCAAATCGAAAAAAAAAGGGAAAAAATTAAAACCGACTTCCAATTGGTGTAGTTTCGATTTTGGATGGATGAAATCAAAAATTAGTTGGATTGGTTTCAATCAGTACCGTAGCTACGGCTCCCTAAAAGAGTCAAACTAATAAAGCGGGTGCTGAAAAATATTTGATAGAACCTTGGAAGGGTGCATTGAAGAACGTATCGTTCACGTCATTAGAAAATTGTTAAGGAACGCCACGGTAAAAAATAGTAGAAAACCTCTCCAAAACTGAAAAAACCAAAAAAAAAAATTGAAAAATTATAAAGGATAAAAAAATAATAATAACAAAAAATTCAAAATCAAGGAGAACCGGCATGTTTCAATATGATTTCAATTCAGACTGAACCTCAACGAATACAAAATTTTTGGGAAATTTACGTGATCGGCCCTGTCAGATACATCAGAGGCCCTATATTTTTACCTTTACCCAAATCGGCCAGCTGGGAGCCTAGCCGACCCTAAGGATAGCAACAAGTCCAAATTATCCCCTTTCTTTAACGCACAAAAATATTATTTTTTTCCTTATTTTAATCTGGTACAATTTTTAGAAGTCAGAGGTGGCGAAGGTGACGGCGTCTTCTCCTCAATCCAAACTATTCCGATATGCTATTTGGATCGACCCAAATACACCTTTTTCGTCAGAGACTGTAGCAGATTAGAATGAGGAAGAAGAGGATACACCTATATAATTTAAAATTTAAAATATTTACATTTGTCTATATTTACGCGATGTGAAATGAAATCTATTCCGATCCAAATTATACCGATCTACTATTTGGATCGACCCAGATACTCCTGTTTCGTCAGAAATTGTAGGAGATTAGAATGAGGAAGAAGAGGATACACCTATATAATTTAAAATTTTAAATATTTATATTTTTCTATATTTATGCGATAATAAACGAGATCTATGCCGTCTGATTTGAAGGCCACAATATAAAATCGATAGTGCCAAAAATAGATATGAAAAAAGGCGATATCGACTTTGTACACAGTCGGTACCGACCATTTTAAGAGTCGTCAATGACTATTTATAGAGTCGTCATCGACTCTATACAGAGTCGTCATTGATTATATAAAAAAAATTAATTAATTAATTATATATATTTTTATATATAATCGATAACGACTCAATACAGAATCGATGGCGACTCAGTACAGAGTCGTCATCGATTATATAAATAAATAAAAAATTAAAATATATATATATATGGAAAAGGCCTCCGTCCTCCATGGGAGGACGGTCACCGTCCTCCAAGCTTCCACGTGGCACCCAAAATATTGTTTCGATGCCACGTGGAGCTCAGGTGCATTGCTTAGATCATCTTTGAAAAAAAAAAAATTTGAAAACTCCTCTCCTCTCCACCGACTGTTATTTAAACCGTGAAATGTGAACCAATGAAACCCGTCAAACTTTGACTTGTGAGTTTAAAAAAAAAAATTCAATTTTTTTTTTTTTAATATTGATCTATACCGTCCACTTGTGCTCCACGTGGCACCCAAACACTGTTTTGGGTGCCATGTGGATTTTGGAGGACTGTGACCGTCCTCCAATGGAGGACCTAACCGGCTCCCTATATATATATATATATATATATATATAATTGATGACAACTCAGTACAGAGTCGATGACAACTCGGTACAGAGTCGTCATTAATTATATATATTAATTTTTTTTTTTTTAAATATATAAAATAAAATATAAAAAAATTTAATATATAATTTTTTTTTTTTTTTTTAATTTATATAATCGATAACGACTCTGTACTGAGTCGCCATCGACTCTGTATAGAGTCGATAGCGACTCTATAAATAGTCGTTGACGACTTTGTACAAAGTCGATGACGACTCTTAAAATGATCGATACTGATTGTGTTAAGAGTCGCTATCGATTGTTAATTTTTTTTTTTAAATTTTAAAGAGACAATATTGCCTTCTTTTCGTATCTATCTTTGACGTCATTTATTTTATTATGTAGCTTTCAAATCAGACGGTATAGATTCTATTTCACATTATATAAATATAAATATTTAAAATTTTAAATCATGTAGAACAAAAAAATGTGTAAGAAGGGGTATTTCGGACTTTTTGTGCTAGTTGAAAATGGCTCGGCTAAAAGCTAGTCCGTTTGGGTAAAGGTGAAATAGAAGACCTCTAACATAAAAGGCATATCTTACAGGGTCATAAATTTTCCTAAATTTTTTTATTTTGATTGGATTGGATTAATCGATTTTGCACCTAGACGTCTAGCATAAATTTTGTTATAGTTAAACCTTAAAGGGGTCATTCTCTGCAGTCTGCATACACACTGTGTATGACCTCGCATATAATTTTTAAAAAATTGTTAATGCATGTCGCATATCTTGATTTGGCCACACAATTGTTAAGGATATTATGGTCATTTTGATAATAAAAACAATGTTTTTTTTAATTATTAGACGAATGACACATATTCTATGTGCAATTAACGGCTATCCAAACTTCAAAAAGCTTAAAAAGAGAGAATATATGTTCCATGATCACTAATTTGGACTATAATGGTTCGGATTCTCTAATGAGCTGGTATTATGTGGATAGCAGAAATACCAAAGATCGCTCACTTGTCATTTCTCCCATCAAACTGGTAGGTCAAATCACAAATGTGAAGAGATTCACAGATATTTATGAGTTTAAACTTTGTGAAAGTATAGTATTTACCTTTTTTTTTTGGTTGGTAAGATTTAACGGTCTGCTCGGCTGTGCACCTAACTAATACCACATAATCTCAATACACACAGATGAACTAATTGTATCACCACTATAATACAGTGGTGCACGTCTCCCTGTGATCATTTCCCCAGAATATGTAGTTAAAATCAGGGGTTACTTCACAAATGACTGATGTAAGGGCATTTAAGTCATTTTAGTAAAGATAAAGAGGTCTTCTAAATAACAGGCCACCTTTGCCTTTGCCTTTTCCTTTTCCTCTATCCTTTACAATAAAGAAACAAAGGTAGATTACTTGTAAAGCACATATATTTGTCAGAGTTGCATGCATATCTAAGCACCTTAATAGGTAAAATATCATCGACCTTTTCATGATGCTCTGACGCGTGTTCCTTAGAAGTCCCATATATACCTAAAATAGTATGCGTTACGCAAGTGATATTTAGTCAAAATAAAAATATACATACGGTTTGTGGAATGAGTGGGCGCATGTTAGTTCAGTGAGTACAGTACCACTCACCGTCCCTCTCAAATTCTGCGCTCACTGACACTCAAATCGGCTCCTCTGATCTGGTTGAATTTCTCTCTCTCTCTCTCTCTCTCTCTCTCTCTCTCTCTCGCTTTCTCCAATGTTTTATGCGTGCTTTATGTACATGGATGTATGCTATACGAGTATGTATGTATGATAAGAGATTAAGAGCTCATTTTCATACATCAAACCATCTGCAACTCCAATGGCGTTCTTCAATCTCTTCAGCTTCATCTTCTTCCTCTGCTCAGCGACCCTCTCCTTCTCTTTTGAACCTCTCAACCCAGAAGGTATATATTTGCATATAATTTTTTTTTTCACTCTCTCTATATCTAACAGATGTCAATGTATTTTTCACTCTCTCTGTATCTCTTTTAATTATTTACAACATCAGTGGAAGCTTTGATAAGCATAAGAAATTCTCTAAACGATCCACATGGAGTTCTTAACAACTGGGATGAAGCCTCAGTGGATCCTTGTAGTTGGGCTATGATCTCTTGCTCCCCAGAGAATCTGGTTACCACACTGTAAGTTCGTCATTGTTTATTTGTCTATATTTATTTATTTAATTATTTATTTTGCTCAAACTAAGGTTTGTTGGCTATTTACAGGGGTGCTCCAAGCCAAAATCTATCAGGAACTCTCTCTGGTAGAATTGGAAATCTTACAAACCTCAAACAAGTGTAAGAGAATATAGGTTTATGAGGTTTATCAATTTAATTTCAAAAAATAAGAAATCCCTCTTTCTAATTTTTGTTTTGGATTGCGTTTCAGCTTATTACAGAACAACAACATATCTGGAGAAATCCCAGCAGAGCTTGGCCAGCTTTCCAAGTTACAGAACTTGGATCTCTCTAGTAATGGGTTTTACGGAATCGTTCCCGACTCATTGGGTCAGCTCACGAGTCTTCAATATCTGTACGTCTGATCAGCTAATTTGTACATGCTCTTTCTGGGTTTCTTTCTTCATTAATATCATATGTTTCTGATCGCTCTGATTCTCTATTTTTTTATATAATTTTTTATTATTTTATATGAGTAGGAGGCTGAATAATAACAGCTTGTTTGGAGTTATACCCTCGGCTCTGTCGAAAATCCCTCAACTTGCTTTCCTGTAAGTTATGTATAGTCATGTATTTTGATTTAAGGGCATTGAAAATCGAAATCTCTGAAACTCTCTGAATATTTCATTAAAAAGGAAATGTGTTCAATAAATTTACTTGTTTGCGTATTGTTTTGATGTCTCAGGGATTTGTCTTATAATAACCTCAGTGGACCCGTGCCTAAGTCTCCCGCCAGAACATTCAAGTAAGATATCTCAGAATTCCCTTTTTTTTTTAAAACAAAAATTATTTGAAATTGAAGGTTTTTGTTCTCTAGTTTACTTCTTATAATTTTTTCTTTTTTTTTCTTTTTTATTTTCAGTGTCGTAGGAAACCCACTTATATGTGGAAGTAATTATAAGGGGCTATGCTACGGAAATAGCACACCTGCTCTTTTTTCCCTCAATCTTGATTCCTCGCAAAGTATTACTCTCTATCTCTATTTATATCTAATTATATTTTTTTACTTTTAATTTTATGAATGCTTAACATTTAAATCTCCAAATCTCTTAAACCCTTTTACTCTCTATCTTTATTTAATTGGGACAGTTTGTTAGCCTATACCAGCTCTTTTTGTTTGATTACGAGACTAATGGTTATGAAAAAGCCTTGCGGTTAAGGAGTTTTGTCGTAAGTATAATGCACAGATTTCTCATCTGTGAAAGTCAGCTTTGGACAGGACTGTTGATACGATAGGCCCTTCATAAATTAGATAAACTCAGAATTTTTTAGTGAATAAAAGTCCTTCATCAAACTAATTAGTGGAGGGCTCTCCTTAAACTAATTCATGCTAGGGGTTCTCACTCTCCTGTATCAGACGGACGGGACGGTTGTCTCAGTATTCGACTTCTATTCTATATTTCTCCCTCACTAATTAATGTCGTCCATATGACACCAACAGTTTTTTTTTTTAAGCACCTCGACTAATCCTGCGAGGCGCTCAAGCTAACGACTATAGGTAATACTTCAGTAGGACTGAAGGGACTCGAACTGGTGACCCCTCCTGGTCTCCGACACCAATAGTTATCTTTTGACATCTGTGATAGTTTTGTTGGTATGGGTTTGTGTTCACATATATTTGGGGATCCTGGCATCTGCGAAAGTCATCTGTGATAGTTTTCTTGGTATGGGTTTCCTTCTCCAGTTCTTCTATAGTTGAATGATGAAATACCAATTCATCTTCTGGTACCACACTCTGACTCTCAAACCGAGGACAAAGAATCCGTATATAATACACTTATTCTTACTCTTATATATTTATGATTATATTATTTAATTTATATCTATCTAATGTGGTAGACTCAGGATGTCCATATAATGGTCTAGACCGTTCGATTACCTGGACACTTCTTTGATGGGTCAGTTCCCAGAATTTTTGCTGACTCTACGATCACGCTTTGATCAGTGAGTGTTCTGTGCACGCTTGCTTGTACGTTTTATTGACAATACACAAGCAGAGTTAATTGATTTGACGGTTAGAACCGTCCCATCAGCACGTTTTCTGAGGTTTGTCAAATCAAGAGGTGACATATCAATCGGATGGTTTGGATTGAAGATCCCATATCGCATGCACCAATTAGAGGTCCAGATAGACGCACCACTATATGCTTTAATGGTTCTATGTACTATCGTATAGCATTTTCTGCATTTCAGAAAAATCCAAAACCCAAAAACTAGCCGTCGCGCTTGGTGCAAGCCTCGGCTCCACTGCTCTGCTCCTCTTAGCACTCGGTCTCCTCTGGTGGAGGAAGAAGCGAAACAACCGAATGGTCGTAAGAATCAACGGTCAGTATTAAATCTGAAAAATCGATATTCCCAAATTATAACTCTAGACCATAAAAACATATAATAATTATAAAAAAATTTCTCTTTTGGCAGATAAACAAGAAGATGGAATGATAAGTTTAGGGAATCTAAGGCAGTTCACTTTCAGGGAGCTTCAGACGGCGACTGATAACTTCAGTGGGAAAAATATTTTGGGCAAGGGTGGTTTTGGGAACGTTTATAGGGGAAGATTGGGAGATGGGATGGTGGTTGCGGTTAAGAGGTTAAAAGATGTTGGTGGGGCTGCGGCAACTGGGGAGGTGCAGTTTAGAACAGAGTTGGAGATGATAAGCTTGGCTGTGCATAGAAACCTGCTCAGGTTGATTGGGTACTGCGCGACCTCACAGGAGAAACTGCTGGTGTACCCTTATATGTCCAATGGGAGTGTTGCTTCCAGGCTCAGAGGTTAGTGCTTAGTGCTATCTTACCCAACCCCCCCCCCCCCCGCCCCAACCAACCCACACGCACACACCTGCATTGCTTCCCCCACACGCCTCACACACCTCCATTGCTTGGCACTATTTTATGAGCTCACCCCACCCCACACACACACACACACACATGCAAGTGCAGTGAGCTTAAGCAATGCAGGTTAGGGGCAGCCAGTCAAGTCGTGCCACATCGGCCTGCACTTTACTTGCACAAAATGTATAGCTTTTATAATTAATAGGAACAATTTCCAAAGAAAAGAAAGCCTTGGTAGGCTTAGTAAGGCTCTTAATGAACTGCTTGACCCAAATTTTTATTGAACCCTGCCCTGTAATAAAAGTGCTTTTGGAGTGTCACTACAAAAAAATAAGATTATAAGCGGCAGCCAAAAACTACTGCCATTAACCAAAAACTGCCGCTACCAGTCCTGTCGCTACCAAAAACTGCTGCCGCAGACCTTAATAGCATGTGCCGCTGAAACATCTTATTTTTGTAGTGTGTAAGTCCAGCTAGGAATCCAACCATTACTAAGCATGATCTGGTCCCGTTTATATCAGGCTGGGCGTGGACTATGTTTCAAGCACCCAGCTTAGTCTGGGCTCGTTCCTAACCTGATTTGTACACATATAAGTATATAATTTAAAGGGAAATGTCATATGGCTTCAATCATGAGATGTATATCTCATGAGTAATGACTCATCTCATATCAAGTGACTTCAAGTTGATGTAACATGCTATCAGTAGGGACATCATAGGTGGACACAATAATCTACAATGAATGTCCTCCCATCATCATGGGTGGACACAACAATCCACACATCTATGTGATTGAGTGACAGGCACAGACTTTCAATGCATGGGAGTCCATGCAAATCATGTAGTCACACAGATGTGTGGACTACTTTAATGCACATGATGGGTGGGACACTCACTTTGGCTATGTTTTATTATAATGTTTGAGATTAAAGGTTGCTCCCCATAAGGGCCTGCTATACTTGCTTTAGCAGGCTCCCCTCTTTGCTAACTCTTTACTTGCTCTGGCAGCTACCTCCTTCCTTACTCCTTGAGGGACCAAATTTTTGGCAAGGATTGAGCATAGAGTAGGGGAGCAAGTAAATGCTAATGTGCAAGGAGTTAGCAAAGAGAAAGGGAACCTGCCAAAGTAGGTAGCAAAGATTTAGCAAAGAAAAAAAGGAACTTGCTAAACAAGGGCGTAACCAGAAATTTTTGGTTGGTGGGGGCTATGGGGACTTGAGCTGATTTGGGGGCTTATATATACAAACAAAGATTGTATAAGAATCATACTTAATAGAAACTCTAGCGTTAAATAGGGGCTTGAGACCTTCTATGTGATTACGCCAGTGCTGCTGAAGCAGGTTAACTATGCTCTCAGGTGAGCTAGTAGAGATGTCAAATACAACTAAAATCTTGTAATGAATTGACCTTTGGAGCATTTGTGTAAAAGTGCCTTTGATTTTAGCAATTAAAAAAAAAAGAGAAAAGTACGAAAGCACTCCCCATTTATATTTTTATTACAAAAAAGGTTGAATATTTTTTTTTTTAAATTATGAAAATGCGCCTCATACGGGCCAATACGGCCCTTGGCCCATATTCAAACGCATTCTCTATGCAAGTGTCGAATGCCTAATAAGATAAAAGTTAAAAAAAATAATTATTATAAAGAATTTGTCTGCAAGGGCAGCAGTATAATTTTTCATTAAAATTGATCATTGCCCTACGTGGATTGATATGTATAGCTGTGGATTGATATGTATAGCTGCTTGTTTCATTATAATTAATCGGGTTCGGGCCAGGTATAACCCTAATCCAGTCCTAAGCCGGCCCATTGGAGCCCCAAATTCAGTTCATTTCAAAGGCATCTGACTGTGCTTGCAATCACATGATGCAGATGTATTTATCTTCACATCTGGTGCTCTTTCGTATGTATCAGATGGCACACTTGAAAAAAATGCCATGCCACGTTACTCAGTGCCCCGTCCACAGTCTAGATTGGTCAGTTACCATATACCATATCTGTTAGTTATTCAAAATGGGGATTACTTGTAAGTCTCATATTTTCTTACAAGCATATATGCAGCTCACAAGAATGTCTGATTGTCTGCCACCCAGCTGTTCGACCAAATCCGCTTACCTTTTTAAATGTCATGTCAATCTTTGACTTATTCTTATACATTACCCCCATCTGCGCATGTTAGCGAGCGGTCCTCATCATTATTTTTATTTTTTTAACTAAACAGGTAAACCCGCACTGGACTGGAACACGAGAAAAAGAGTAGCTCTGGGAACAGCAAGGGGTCTTCTATACCTTCACGAGCAATGCGATCCGAAAATAATACACAGGGACGTGAAGGCTGCTAACGTGCTCCTGGACGACTACTGCGAGGCTATTGTTGGGGATTTCGGCCTGGCCAAGCTTCTTGATCACGAGGACTCTCACGTGACCACTGCTGTCAGGGGAACGGTCGGGCACATAGCACCAGAGTATTTGTCGACCGGGCAATCTTCTGAGAAAACGGACGTTTTTGGTTTCGGTATTCTACTTTTAGAGCTTATCACGGGACAGAGGGCCCTCGATTTCGGGAAATCGACGAACCAGAAAGGAGTAATGCTTGACTGGGTAAGCACAAATTGAGATAATTTAGGTGTTGTGTCAAATACAGTAGATGATACTTGATAATCTTCCGTATGGAAGCTAGGGCTCTCAACGAGCTGAGCTGCTTGGCTCGACTCTTAAAAATCGAGATAATATTTATATTGTAAGATTATATATAACTTAAAAGGAAAATTACAATCAGAGGACAGATTTGTTAAGGATAAAGTGCAGGAGGTTGGAGAGGCGCGGCGTGACTGATTGTACCGATATGCATTAATTGAGTCTCACCACACTTGCAGCCAATTGCGTAGTGCCACATCAATCGTTTGCACTTTGTCTGCATAAAAGCTGTCCTCCATAATATTGTACATATCTTAAATTACTAAAGTATCATAAAAATGAATCATTAGAAGCTTTTACCTATGAAGGATTTGGGTATTTTGGTAAACTAACAAGTAAAAATTCTTTCCTACCGATAAATACCTCAAATCCTAATCACCAACTCTCATCTCCTCTCTACGACTCTCTTCATGTTAATTTACTATGAGATGAAATAATTTTATTAGATATTTTTAATTAGAAGACTAGAAGTTTTATTTATTTAAATATAAATAAATTTAAATGTAATGAAAATGAAAGATAATAAGAAATAAATTTAAAAAAATAATAATAATATTATATATTACTAGGGCTAGAAACCAGCTTGAACTCAATAGAGCCAATCATGAGCTGAGTAAGCTCGGCTCGAGCTGACCCCACGCTTATGAGATCCTGGCTCAGTTCAAATTCGTCTTGTTGAGAGCCCTAATGGGAGCAGCCATGCCTAAAAAAGCCATTGGATTGCTTGGCATTCATTGTGAGATCATATCGGTCCATGGAGGACCGATACGTTTCAGCCGATACTAACACCAATACTGATGCACCTTTATTTAAAAGAAAATTCAAATAAAGGAGGTATCGGCTGATACCCGTGTTGGGTATTTGTGACCCACACACTAGCCTCTTTACTTATTTATTAAAACTTAAATTGGTAAGACTTCTAAACGTGGTACAATAGGAATCACCACGCAATCTGGTGGAATTCCTAATTTATAGGGTTGTGGTAATCCCTCTTATATTGTGACACATCCTCTAGATTTAGTCTCCTTGATGGGCTAGGAGACTAATCAAGGTCTATTTAAGGAGAACGTCCCCTGTTTATTCACTCTCAATGTTATTCCCATCAATAGAGATAGAAAGAAAGAGAGGTAGTTTGTTCTAAAGGTCGTGATCTTGTACCGAGGATCTGCCGATCAAGCACGTCTTCGCGACCATCTGATCAGGTAAGTAAGATTTATCTTACTAATTAAATTATTATATTTGATATGTTGTTCAGACGATTCTGGTCCAGATCTAAAATTTCTAACAATTGGTATCAGAGCTTGGATGGCCTGATTTCGTCTGATCACACAGATTTCAAACAAAAAAAAAATTTTATGTGTGCCGCTTGATCACACAGATCTAAAATAATTTTTTTTTTTTTAAGGGCGATATGGATCGGTCGGTTCGACCTGACCGGCTGGGTTGGTCGGTATATATATATATATACACAAAACATGGCTGCCTCCTTAAGTTTAAAAAAAAAAATTTGAACTGAGCGGTTATACGTCCTTGGACCGTCTTGAGCAGATCGATTGCACCGGATGCGATCTTTGGTACACGATGTCATTACAACAAAACCATTAAAGGTCGCTTTCAAAAGTTTCAAAAAAAATTAATTACGGCGGCCGTCCGTCATCGTCCACCGGTTGCCATCGATCGCTTAAAGCCGATGGCCGCCAAATGACGGTCCACCGACGTCATTCCGTCCCTCGATGGATCAGATCCAAGTCCCATGTGGACTGGTTCTGAGCACCATCTGTTATAAAAAAAAAAAAAAAAAAAAAAAAAAAGAAGATGAATAGTAAGGGTCCGGGTCCGTTGTCGGTCCACCTGACCCGGGTGATCCGGCCATCATTGATCCGTTGCCCGGCCCGCACGAACAGCTATGACCCGGCCCAGTGACCCGGACAAGACTCAATCCATGGACTCAGCCCGGTTCCTATACGCGGACCTGGCCCACTAACCCTTACCCAGTGCCCGTCCATAAGGCCCACTTGACCCGGGGTTTCCCAACATGACCCGACCCGTCCAACTCTGGCCCAAAGCAGTGGCCCACTTCGGCCCATAGCAATGGACCACCTCGGCCCATTTGACTCTGGCCCACTTGGGCCCACCAACTGATCCGATACGGATCCAAGAACAACCCAAACAATATATATTTTGTTCGCAGCCACCATACTGCACTGTTTTTTAACGGCTGCAAACAAAAGTTTTCAACTCGGAATTAGTTTCTGAAACCAGACTGAACACCTTTTGGGTTCAAAGTTTAAAATGCCATATCTGGAGTTTTACAACTCCGTTTCACGCATATGACCTATCAATTTTGATCTACTCGACGAGATCTACACGTTGGACTGGTCTATGGGACTGTTTAACACTGTTTTGGAAATGAAAATTCCAGTCAAAGGTTAATAAATATTTTTTATTCAAAATACATACTTTAACTATTTTTTGACGCTTTGTATGGACACTCTTACTCTATCATGTCATTGTTCACAGTTAATGCATGTGCACCTTCCCTTTATAACTCTACTTTCCCTAAAACTTAGTAATAAACGTATTTAGGGTATGAAACCTTGAACCAATGACATGATAGAATGCCTTGAAATAGGTTCTTCCTATAAAGGGGTTTAGGAATACCGGTAAAGCAATCGTTCAGGAAACGTTACCAAAGTAGGTGTGTAGTCTGCCCAAAGGTGATCGGCCTATGGAGGTTACGTTATCCTTGAATTTTGAGACACTCGTCTCATTAAGATTGTCAGAGCATTCACCTTCGTGAGCTACTACTTCTGGCCAAAACTGACTTAGAAAACTTACAAAAGGGGAATGGATAGAATAGTTATGCGTGTCTAGGTGAGAGAAGAGCGACGCTTCTGGCCTAAGCTGATGACTAGCTTGGATCAAACCAAAACACAAATGATTAGGTCTATGCGTGTCTACGGATACGAACTAGGGAGACATACAATAGGTCAAAGCTTCTGCCCTAAGGTGATGCTGAGACAATGAGTCATGTCTGTCCCTCAGAGTGAGCGTGTGCTGACAATGATCTATGTCATTGTAGCTATGGACGGATCACTGTTGCAGCAACAGATGACGAGCATTGAAAAGCTCACTAGTACTAATTATTCCACTTGGCGAATGGGTCTGGATTTGACCCTTGGTTATTTAGATTATGATTTTATTCTATCGGAAAATAAACCAGCGACTCCTACCGATAACTCTTCAGAGTTTGAAAAAGCTCTGCATGCCAAGTGGGAGAAGGCAAATCGTATGTCCATCATGATTATCCGCGCTTCTATGAGTGAGGTCATCCGTTGTGGTATTAAGACCACTGACACTGCACGCGAGTTGTTGAAAATCATCGAGGATCAGTTTGTTGGGTCTACTAAATATCTACAATATGGTTATCTTATCGAGTTTGTGAACATGCGCTCTGATGGTAATGGTTGTGTGAGGGAGTTCATTCTTAAGATGTTTATGTTAGCAATGATGCTCAAGGAGTAAGGTATTCCCATTGAAGAAACAGCTATAGTACATTTAGCTGTTACATTCCTTCCGAGTCAGTTTGATACCTTTAAAGTAAATTATAATGCCCAAAAAGAAAAATGGGACTTGAACCAGCTTATCTCAATGTGTGTAACAGAAGAACAATGGTTGCGGGGCAACAAGGTTGAATCTGCTCATTTTGCCCACAATCCTGCTCATAAGAGAAATTTTAAGAAAAATGATCAAAGAAAGAATCACTTCACAAATAAAGGGAACAAGAAGGACTTCAAAAAGAAAATTGTTGTGAATGATACCGACGATGGCTGTCATTTCTGTAAAAAGAAAGGTCACTTCAAGAAGGATTGTTATTTATGGAAAAATGTTATGAAGAAGAAGCAACAAGGAGAAGCTAATCGAGGAAGACGAGGAGCCACTATTCTTTAGCAATGAGGAGAAATTCTGGACTTTTATTCAGTCTTTTAGACAATTTTTTTTTAATTAGAGTTGTTTATAGTTTTTTACTCCTTTAGATGATAGTTTAACTATTACTTTGGATTCTATTAGTGTTTGATATAGTTCTCTAGTAAATAATTTATTTTAATTACAACCGTTGAGACTAGTTATATCAACCTTCTGGCAATTGAGACAATCAGTGAGAGTCAGGAATAAAAGACAACATCAAATTCACTAATGATCATAATATTCCTTAAAGTGATCAGATTAGGATATTAGAGTTTTTTATAGTCTCATTTTGAGTGGGAGTTATCTCACAAAGGGGCTTCAACTAAAAGATTTAGTGCACGTGATCCGGATGGGAGTGTTAGAAACACTCGAGTACGTTAATTGAGTGGGAGTTTCTTCCACAAACTTTACTCCATTCTTTTTTATTGTCGACACTCTTTATATCTTTGATCATCATTTGATGCATGTTTTTCATTCTACTCAATATTTATCATGATTATCATTATTAGCATATGCAATGTTGGCCTGGGAGCATAAGTGCTCAAATAAGGAAGCTTGGGCTATCGTGATTAGGCAACACGATTGTATAGCCTTTATCCTGATAGTTGGGTGATGGTTTTCACGTGGCGAATGCCGTAAGATATCATGATAACATACCTTAGGGTATGAAGTAGGACGAATGCAGGTATACACACAAGTGATTGCATTAAAGTGTGCATATACTGGTGTCATAAAACCACAAGTAATACTCTTGGGTTCATTAAACAGCAATAATTTTTGTGACCATGGAACTGCCTTATTGTCAATTGTAAAGCATGGTACATTATAGGCATTCATGATCCATTATTATAGTTGTTTCTTGAACTTGAGGGGATGATGTATTGTACCAAGTTCCTTGAAAGTCAATGGTTTTATAAAATTCTAAGGATGACCATCCGCTTTTCAAAAGGACCAATTCATGAATTTATTAAAATAATATTTTGCCAGTGTGTGGATCAAGTAGGAGATTGTTGGGTATTTGTGACCCACACACTAGCCTCTTTACTTATTTATTAAAACTTAAATTGGTAAGACTTCTAAACGTGGTACAATAGGAATCACCAGGCAATCTGGTGGAATTCCTAATTTATAGAGTTGTGGTAATCCCTCTTATATTGTGACACATCCTCTAGATTTAGTCTCCTTGATGGGCTAGGAGACTAATCAAGGTCTATTTAAGGAGAACAACGTCCCCTCTTTATTCACTCTCAATGTTATTCCCATCAATAGAGATAGAAAGAAAGAGAGGTGGTTTGTTCTAAAGGTCTTGATCTTGTATCGAGGATCTGCCGATCAAGCACGTCTTCGCGACCATCTGATCAGGTAAGTAAGATTTATCTTACTAATTAAATTATTATATTTGATATGTTGTTCAGACGATTCTGGTCCAGATCTAAAATCTCTAACAATCCGATCCCTATCGGTGATACAGTCCCATATCAGCTGATACTGTATCGGGAAGGTATTGGTATTGGTTGGCCAAGATTCTGATACGTATCACCAGTATGTATTGGTATTAGCCGATACTTGATCGCATGAGAATGATACATCTCATTTAAATTTCGGGAATTTTCGGCACACCCTTAATTTAGACATTTTTAGTCTCAAGGCTTTTGTGACTATTGCATATACTACAGTAATTAACATCCTTGCAAGCGTTTTGGCAGGTGAAAAAAGTGCACCAAGAAAAGAAACTCGATCTACTCGTTGACAAAGATTTACGGAGCAACTATGACAAGATAGAGGTGGGAGAGATGGTTCAGGTGGCCCTGCTTTGCACCCAAAACCTTCCTGCTCAAAGGCCCAAAATGTCTGAAGTGGTTAGGATGTTAGAAGGCGATGGGCTCGCCGAGAAATGGCAAGCTTCTCAAGAAAAGGCCCAAACCATATTAGCAAAGAACATCAAGCCTTCTCCACCTACTCACATTAAAGGGGACTCACACAGCGATCCCCAAGCCAACAACATTTTCTCCATGATGATGAAGGTTGATGATGATGATGACTATGAGCTCCAAGAAATGGAGCTCTCTGGCCCCAGATGACGCAATCATCTCCAAGAGAGAGAGGGAGCGCTCTTTGGCCGCAGATACGAGACTTTGTAGTCAAACAAATAAATAGGATCATTACTGTTATATTGTTCAGTGCCCTTAAATTTGTTGAATTTTCTCTTTTTTATTTTTATTTTCAATTTTAGGTGTTCTATATCATGTATATTCACCATAATATTAATGGACAGGTGTTTATATTTGGGCGTTTATTGAACTTTTAGGTTACCTATTGATGGGACACTTAGGGGTGCACTTGTTTAGCCAAGTTTTAAAACTCTTTTAGGGTAGCTCTATTAGCACCTATCGAAATACTAAAAACACCTACGCTGGACGATGGCATCACTTTGTTTCAATCTTTTGTCCCAATTTTTAATACAATGGATCTTGAGGCAATGGGCTTACCATCAGCCATGCATAATATGGATCTTGTGCATTATATATGCCACGTGATTTGTAAGTCACTTGGGATTTGTATCACATGGAATAAAAGGCAGACCGTGTGATGGTACCAATTGTGGCAATGGGCTAGGTAGCCTGTCTGACCGTTAGACCCAGTCATTTTAAAACAGCATTCGGCTTGATTTTAAAGCTTGTCGGCCATGCTTGGGCTAATATTTTAAGCACGACAACTAAACGGGTCAGACTCAGGCCTAGTTCCCTAAGCGCCTGCTAGGCTCTCATATTTGATAGCATCCTACTGGGCCATTGAAGAGATTTATTGGACACTGTTATATAGAGGATAATTTTTTTAGAGATAATTTTGCAGACAGCTTATATTGCACAATGATGTTGGTTGCGCACTAGTGGGGTCTAAGCACTACAACTAGTTATGTCACGCCTCATAAGCTGTCTGCAAAGTTGTCTATCAAAATATCTACTAAAAATTTCCCACAAGTTATTATCTTTCCAATAAAAAAAGATTTTCAAGATCTTGAAGCCATTACTTGCACACGCTTTTCAAGTGATTGCACCTGATTGCTTCATATATAAAAGAAAGATTTGCAAGTGTGGCAACCTCAACTATGTGAGAACGCCATCTAATCTGTTTAATTTAAAGGTCATGATTTAAAGATATCAATTGTAAGAGATTAAAACAAAATATAATTTTCATCATTTGATTAGATGGAGCCAAAGGCTATTATATAATTCAACAATTGACTATAATAGATCATATAACAAGTATTGTGTTTTGCTCCAATTTTATGTGTCAGAGATCTATTAATCATGAACTTTAATTCAGACGGCTGATGTACAAATCAAATGTCCCAAAAATACCAAGTCATTCTTTAAATTCAGTGCAATCAATTGAAATATATGTGCAAGTTATGGCTCCCGATCTTGAAAGGACAAAGGATTAAAAAAGTCTCCTTATCTTACTCATATATATATATATATATATATATATATATATATATATATATAGTGTCATTCCATTTGACTCATCTATGAATAAACAGGTGAGGTCGGGCCAGCACTGGTTTTTTCGAAAGTTGGTCATGGGTTGGGCTTGGAATCATAAGCCCGTCGGCATCCCTGGCCAGGCTTAGGCGAAGTTCAATTTTGTCAGGCCCATTGCCATCCATACGAGGCTAACACCGGATAATAGCCTCTCTTGACATTCCGAGTTCTGATTCTAGTAAACTGGTGTTTGAGAGCCACGTGGCATAGCGTAGACAGCGTTCTTGTTACTCATCCCTAAAATACGTCTCTGTCATAAATATAATACAAGCCACTCGTAATCGTCAAACAAGAGCAAAAAGGAAGTTTTTTCGTTGTTTGAGATTCACAGTTGGTTCAGCAAAGAGAAAAAGAAGAAAAAATGAAAATAGAGATGGCAAAGCAGGGCCCCTCCCCTCCAACCCTCTGCGCATCCTTCAATCAAGATAGCAGGTTTAAAAATCAAAATTTGAAATGTTTCCCTTTGATCGATATTTTTTATTAGGGTTTACGTAGTATAATTTATTATTACTATCTAATGGAAATTCGCTGATTCCGTATGTAGTTGTTTCTCTATCGGTACAAGGGATGGGTTTAAGATATTTGATTCGAAAACCGGGAGATTGTGCTACGAAAGAGGTAAAAATTTTTTTTTTTTTAATTTTAATTGAAGTAACTTCTGTTCGAAGTCGAATAACCAAGTCGCCACTCTGTTTTAAGGAAACACAACTTTCTCTTTGGCGCCACAAAATTAAAAAACCATGAAGCAAAGAAATTCAATAATAACAAAATAAAAATTATTTGGAGGTGCTAAGGCTCGATTTTTTCCAGTAGATCTCGGCGTGTACATGCTTATATTAATATCCAGGCCGTTAAAAAAATGACAAAGATAAAGGATGATAGTGAAAGGAAATAAGTTGGTAAGCAGAATGAAACACGATTTCCCTGGAAACAATGATCCACGTGATTAAGCCTCGACTTTATGATAATTTTGGCAAAGTTAAGGAAGAACTACAACAATTAAGAAGTAAAGTACAAAGTACTGTAAAAGCAAAAAATAAAGATGAGGGGTGCTCCATGAACTAGCGTGAAGGCATGAACTGAGAGGCTTAGTTAAGGGAGGTGGAAGATATGGATTCTAGGGTCTACAGTTTTTCTATGGGTTAGGGGTGATGGATAGGCTTTATAAGATAGATAAGCAGCGGTGTAGCCCGGAATTTTTGTTGGTGGGGGTAGTAGTTATTTTACCATCGATTTGGGGGCTTCTACATCATAGATTTGGGGGCTTATATACAAACAAAGGTTGTATAAGAACCATACTTAATAGAAACTCTAGAGTTAAATGGGGGCTTGAGCCCCCACACCCTTCTTTGTGGCTACGCTAGTGTAGATAAGGAGTAGTTATAGCAAGAGGCTTTACGCAGACGCAAGGTGTTGATTATCAAGAGACTTTTGCTCCAGTGGCTTAAGTCTAATACTATTTGGGTTTTGTTATCTCTAGATAAGAATTGACCTCTTTATCAGTTGGACGTGAAGAGTGTCTTTCTTCTTGGTGACTTAAAGGAGGAGTTTTACATGTCATTACCACCTATTTTTATGAACGGGGGGGATCCTGAGAGAGTCTACAGGTTAAAGAAATCGATTTATGGGTTAAAGCAGTCTCCTAGAGCTTGGTTTCAGAAGTTCAATGAGGCAGAAATATTGATTAGGTATCACAGAAGTCACTATGACCATTCCTTGTTCGTTAAGAGAGGAGTGCACCTTACAGTGGTGGTGGTATACATTGATGACATCATTGCCACAGGTGATGACAATGATGAGATACTTCAGTTGAAAGGATATTTGAGTAAAGTCTTTGAGATCAAAGCCTTAGGTCCATTAAAGTACTTTCTTAGAATTGAAGTTGCCAGATCCACAAAAGGTATTACTCTGTCACAAAGGAAGCATACCTTGGATGTGCTCAGGGATACAAGAATGATGAGATGTAAGCTAGCCCATTGGGCTGAATCGTAGACTCAGAGGTAGTGAAGGAGAGCCACTCAAGAATGCTAGGATGTATCAGCAGATTGTCGGCAAACTCATCTATCTCACTATGACATGAACACGACCAAATATAACATATGTAGTTAGTGTTGTTAGCTAGTACATGCATTCTCCAAGGAGTATCCATCTTGATTTTGTCTACCGGATTTTAAGATACTTGAAAAGTAGTCTAGGAAAAGGACTTCTATATAGATATCGGGGTCACCTTGATGTTGAGGTTTTTACTGATGTTGACTGGGGAGGTTGCCTTAATAATAAGAGATCTACCATAGGCTATTGCACATTTCTAGGTGGAAATTTGCTCACTTGGAAATTCAAGAAACATGTGGTCTCTAACTCAAGTGTTAAGGGGGAATACAGAACTATGCCTCAAGGTACTAGAGAAAGAACGTGGATGAGACACATCCTTCCCGATTTGAGAGTTGAGGTAAAGCTTCCTATGATTTTGTATAAAGATAATGAGGTCGCTCGTCATATTGCTCAGAATCCACTGTATCATGAGAAGACCAGGCATATAGAGGTGGATTCTCACTTTGTGAAAAGGTTGAATCTAAAGAAGTATGTATTCCTCAAGTCAGATAGAAAAATCAATTAGTTGATGTTCTCACTAAGGCTATTAGTGGAAACCGGCTTTATGATATCACTAGCAAGTTGGGCATGATTGATATATATGCCCCAACTTGAGGGGGAGTTTAGAGATGTCTATATAGTTTATAGGTGTGTAAGTAGTATATGTTGGTGTGTGAGTAGAATTACTTACACTTTTCTGTTATCTGTGGCACCGTATTCCGTGTCCCTTCTAAGATCATATATGTTTTAATGCATTGGGAAGAGTGTCATAACACTCAACCCTAATATTCTCTTCTTCTTCTTCTCTTTTCTCTCTCTCTTCCTCCTCCTACCTAACCCTAGCCCTAATTAACTTCTAAAAGGTTTTTCATTAGCTTGACAATCTTCAGAAGTCCCTAAGTAGAGTAAATCCTTTCTTGTTGTTGTTATTATTGTTATTGTTATTATTGTTGTTGTTATAATAATAATAATAATAATAATAATTATTATTATTATTATTATTATTACTGTTATTATTGTTTTTTTCAAACTGTTTAATACTTTAATTAGTGGGCAAACTCTTGAAATGACTATAGCCTAGGAATTGCACTTATTCGACAAACATACAATCATAAACACTTATTACTATTAGTGAGTTCTTTATTTTATTTTTTATTGGACTGATGCACATATATTTATTGACCAACAAAAAACAACCAATCGATTGGACAAATTGAATTATCAAACCACTGCAATTTTTTGGGCCATGAACCATCAGTTTTATGGTTTGGATTGAAAAGCATGCACTAATGGCTGGTAGATATGGAGGCACTATCGTTTCTATACAACATCTTTTATCGTTATGAAGTTTATAATTTTGTGTATGCTTTTGATTTGTTTGACTATCTTCTTGATTTAGGATTCTTAGTGTATGAAAATAAATAGAAGGCAATAGTAAGATTTAAGCATGGGGGCTGAGCCTGTAGTCCAATGGAAGGTTGTCAATATTGCAACCTCTAGGTGTCAGGTTCAATCCCACCTTACTTATAAAAAAAAAGAACTTTAAGCATTAACATGCATTGATATTCTTGAAAACTTTTGAAATGCTAAAAATTCTGCCTAAGAGTATAAAGTTTTTAATATCTTCATTTTAAGTCAAATCAACATGATTTTTTTGCCAAACACCTTGAATGAAATTAACCCCTGAATGTATTAACTTTTAACAAACATATTATGTGAAACTTAATTATCATTATTATTAATTTTTTTCCTCCAGCTTTTAAAAGTTTTACTTCAAACCAGGCTAATTTTTAAAATACTATAGTAGTAAGTGACTCGCTTAGGTCTCTTGAGTTGATTCGAAACAATCAAACTTTCAACCAAGGAATCAAGTATCAGCCGATACCGATATTGGCACAGTGATGGTCTCGGCTAGTTATCAGTTGTTAGCTACTGGTATTTATAGTCGGTCAATACTGCAATACATATTTCAATTATTTATTTATTATTTTTGTTTTATGTTATTTGTTTTTTGATTCTATCTCGTATCGGTCGATATTGACTGATACATATTAGTATTGGCCGATACGTATCAGTCAGGGCATCAATTGATACGGCGATTTTGAGATTTAAAACAATGCTTTCAAGTCAACTTGACAAGTCTCGATTGAGTTTCCTGAAAAAGAGTTTGATAGTTGAATTGACTCGAAGTCTGATCAATATGTTGACTTGGTTGATTTCAAGTCAAATTGATGAATTGTAAACTATGATTATTAGTGTTTTGAATAGTGTAAGATTTTATATTGTCATTATCCATGTCAAACCTCGTAACACTCCCAATGTGTCTAAGTTTGTGCCAAAGTGTATGTAGATGGGTATGTGGACCAAATTAACGATTAGAGATGGTTTATAATGATCCTTACGTTTTAGGGGGATTAAACAGTTTTTAATGGTCTCAAAGTGTCGTCCTAATGGTCTCAAATTATCCTAATAACTTGCCCATTGTGTAGATCTTGTCGAGTAGATCAAAATTGTCTGGTCATATGTTCAATTTGGATCTATATTGAGCCCAGATTCGCAAAACAAGAAAAGTCAAACTTCTCAGAAAAACCCAACGGCCATCCGTGACCATATCGACGGACGTCTGTGAGTGTTTAATTCGAGGCTTTCGAGCCCAACTTAGGTTCCTATATTGGGGACCTATTTAAAGCATACTTATGGTCTTTTTAAGAAATCTCTGTCATTCTAACTTTGCGTCCTTTGAAAAACCCTAATAGCCTTTGAGAACCATTGTTGTGCTCTCATCAACTGAAAGGTATTCTTCTTCCATTGCTTTTGGAGATTTGTGCTTGTGGGCATAAGCGTGGCTCTTGTGGATTCGAGAGATTGTTGCAGCTTTTCTGGATAGGAGCGGATCATCGTGGGACTCGGTGATTGGAGGCGATACAGATCGGGACATTGTGCGGACGTGTTGAGGGATTCAAGCGTCATTGCCAGGTAGGGTTTGATAGGCCTAGGGAGTCTACATCTCATTCGACACCTTCCGTAAGTATTTATTTCTGCATGGTGGATTTGTGCCTTGGATCTGGGATTAGATCTCGTGGTTGTTTCTCTAGTTGGGTTTTCCACGTAAAAAATATTGTCTCGTGTGATTGCTTGTTTATTTGTTTATTTCATATCGATCTGGTTATTGTTCCGCTGCGATGCTAGGAAAATCTAGGATTTAGGAAGTTTCAATTGGAATCAGAGCTTACAATCTTAGTAAAACTCATTAAACTTTGAAAGAGTGTAGTATAAATTGTTTGTGGTGTCAAAGTTGTTGTTTTATCTTGAATATGTTTTGATAGCAGGTAATTCCTTTGTATCAAATATAATATGGGTGAAGGTATCCTAGTACCAAGGATGTCATGTGGCACTCAATCACATGATCATGTGCCACATAGAGGAGCAGCTCCATATTCATAAAACTATTGTGGAAAAAAAATTAAAATAAGTCATACAAAACCGTGCAGTCAACAGATTCAATCACATGGAAAATGAACGGTAGAACCACATTGGTTTCACCGTTCATTTTCCATACGGTTGACAACACCGACCGTACAGATTTGTATATTTTATTATTATTTTGTTTCACAATACTTAAGGTTATCGAGCCGATCCTTTACCTGGCACTCGATCATGTGATTGGGTGACACGTGGCAGAAAACTAATTTAAGATCAGGTATGTGACCTGGTCCTTAGTACAAGGTTACCTTTATCCATATATATATATATATATATATATATATATATATATATATATATATATGATATCATCAATTATGCCATGCTTCTCTTAGAACTTTTTTTGACTACCATGTACTTCCTCTATTTATCATGAAAATGGTTTTTTTTTTTTTTTTTTTTTTTTGGGAGAGGGGGTTATTAGAACTGTTTTATTCTGATTGTAATTTGATTTTGTGCTAGCCATTGGAGCATTTAGTATCGTCGAAATGCTATTTAGCTCAAACCTACTTGCTGTAGTTGGTGCAGGGGAGCAGGTATAATACTTCCTTACTTGCTTACTTGTCCTTTTATCATGAGATAGTGAACCATGCCTATTTGTGAAGTACAATCAAGTATGTTCACACCTACCCGCTTCATTGTAAAATGATTTCCTAGTTAATTTAGTTGCTTATTGGCCAGCCATCATTATCCCCACGCCGGCTTTGTCTATTGAATATTCTTACTGGAGCTGCACTAAGAGAACTCAACTTCTTGACATCAATCCTTGCTGTTCGTGTAAATAGAAAAAGGTAACATCTGTTCTAGGTTGTAGAAAAACTATGCTGTCCTTTATTCCTAATTGCTAGTTTTTTTTTTTTTAATGGCACTCTACAGAAATGAATTATTTCGTTTTGGCACATCATCATCATCATTTCGTGTTGGCATATACTTTTTTTATAAGTACATTTGAGTGTTTGATTATTGTTGACTAATAAAAAATCAGGGTTTGAAAACCCAAAAATTCGACTCAAAAGTCTATTGGGTTGAGTTAACTCGATGACTCGGATAAACTCGACTCGCTCCGACTCAGTAATATAGTATATAAGTATATTTGAGTGATTGATTATCGTTGAGTAATAAAAAAATCATGGTTTGAAAACCTAAAAACTCGACTCCAAAGATCGTTGGGTCAAGTTAACTCGATGACTCGGATAAACTCGACTTGCACGATCTGCATGTTGTGTGTGACATTTGTTTTGCCATGTGAAAGTTATAAAACATCCTTGGAAGAATGGAACTTTAATGTAGACCGATTATTTGTGATGTTCGATTTATGCTTATTCTGATATTATATAATTACATCGCATGCAGGCTTGTTGTCATATTACAGGATAAGACTTACATATATGATTTGAACAGTCTTGCAATTTTGGACACAATAGATACAGTGCCAAACACAAAAGGTAAGAAGACAGTATCTCTCTTTATCATTAAACCAGTTTTTGGAAAATATAAATATCTTCATTTACTGGCACATTTGTAATGTTGAAAAGATCTGCTTTTTGGGGGCTGCAAATACACCTTTGTTTATCCGATAAAAAAACATCTTTGATGTGCATGTCAAATTTGTTATATCATCTCTGGAACCTCATGATTGGGCAATCTGTGGTCACGCTCTTTTGTTGAACCGACTTCTTTTTTATTCTTTTTTTTCCTTTTCTTTTGATTGGTAAGAAAGGAAATTGCATTAAAAGAGAAGGTTGGAATTCTCTGCGAAGTTAGATTTTGGATTGAATGGGATCTTTAGTTATAAAATTATGAGATTATTGGAGTTCTCTGCTAAGTTGGGCTCAGAAGATGGGATACTCCAGCTTGAACTGCAGTGTTACCTCAATACGTGACACGTGTGCCAAGAAGTGTCAAGGTGTTATAAGTGACTGACACGACAATTTCTGAAAATTCCAATAAGGTGGCATGACCTTTAAAAGTTAAAAATATTAAACAATTTTTACATATTGAGTAAAATAAAACTGAAGGAAATCCTAGAGAGCGAATAGAGAAACTTACTGATAACAAGATGAAAAGCGTACATAATGTATGGTATGAATTAACTTAACAGACTCTCCATTATGCAAATGGTTTTCAAGGGTCTTTTCATTTATAATTTTCTAACCTCACATATTACACAAATGGTTTTCAAGCACCCAAACCTTTTCATTTATAGTTTACTAACTTCACACAGTTTTTCATAAAGTATAACTTTATTACCATGTTGAAACTAGGTAACACTGAACTGAATGTGGCAGTAAATGTGGGCACAGCAAAATTAAACCAGTCCAAGTGCCACCAAGTGTCGGCACAGCAAAATTCCCATAAGTAGAAGTGCATAGGTAACACTGAACTGAATCAGGGCCCAATATTTCTTGCAGTGTAGATCTTATAATGGGGCATAAAGGGAAGGTTGTATCTATCAAACAGAGAAAATAATAGGAGGATGAGGAGAGAGGAGGGGGGGGGGGGGGGGGGGGGGAAGGATTCCAAGAGAAAATAGGAGAGAAAGAGGCTTTTATGTTGCTTTTTCTTACAATTATTTAAAAAATTTAATGTGGTAACTTAACTTTCAATTTAAGAAATATTGATTATATTTGACCATAACTTATCAAAGCATCCTTGCATTTGTCCTTGTTAACTCAATTTTGTACTACAAATAACTAATTTTTTGCACCAGTCACCTGTTATCAAATTCTTATTCCAAATTTTCCCCACATCAATCATTGTGGGATCAATTAGTTCATTTTATTTTGTAGATTTTCCTGGGATTGTAATGCCACCTAACATTGTAATCGTAGTATTGGTAGTTTTGTTATATGCTTAATATTTATTATATATAAATCTGTCCTTAATCATCTCATCCTAATCAACTTTTTTATATATTTATTTATAAATAATTTCAGGCCTCTGTGGATTTTCCCCTAGTGAGGATGGTTGTTATTTGGCTCTCCCAGCTAGTACGACCAATGGGTCTGTTTTAATATACAACACAATGGAACTCCATTCTCATTGTCAGGTTGGCACACATTTGATTGATTTTCTTCTTGTAGAATGATCTACATGCGATCTAAAAGTTTCATCACACAGATTTGTTGGTTATTGATATATCCTGTTCCCAGACAAAGAATTTTGAATATTGTTTGAGAAATATCGAATCTCTGATATGGAAAGAAGTGTATATTTGGTTCTTGGCCAATCCACATACTGTGCACTGTGCAGACCTTGGGACGTATCATGATCTATTGGCTTTTAAAGTTTGACCGCATCAAGGTCGAGGTGGTGCATGGTGCGCATGCCATAGACTGGTGGATGGGTTGTGCTATACAATCTCTACAAGGATAATAATGTAGAAACTTTAACACTGACTCCCCCATTTCCTTTTCCTTGCTCGTCTGGCTTGGGAATCTTTTAGATTCGTTGATTATTTTTGCAAGCCAGTAAAGAGATTGAAATGGAATGGAGTTATGAAATGGTGACCAAATGACGATGGAAACTTTTTCCTCTTCTACACTAATGATATAGATGTAAGTCAACTGGAATATTGGACACACAAGAAATAAGAATAGTCCCCATTGAAAGGTCATTTCAGATTAACATTTATTTTTTTATATTTTTTATTGATCCCAACTTTTTCATATATTTTTTTTCTTTACAATGAACATTGAATAGAATGTTCAAATCTGAGAGCCATGCTGGAATGAAACATATAACAAGAATCTATTTGGCAAGAAACATTAAACATTGCATTAAAATCATCTGTCGTTGTTGTCCACAGGTGCCTTGATCCGAATTGGTTGTTGATCGACAATGCATATCTTTTACTCATTGCTTAGCACTTACCTAATGGCTTCTCTTTTTTTTCAAATGGTTGGTTTTGGAATAAGGTTTACAAAAAAGGATTATATGTCTTGATGCTTGATTCAATTTTTAAAAAAATGTGCATGTCTGGAGGCTCGATTGAGTATTCGATCCAGTCAAAATTGAACTGTCTTAAGCTTTGATCTAAATTGGTTTAATTTGCTTAAAAACGGATTTAAAGAGAGTAGTACTAATACTACAATATTAAGATGTCAAGTATATATTCAATTCAATAAATAAGTAAAAGCGAAAAATTAGTGCTACTAGCCAATTACATGTTACTCTAGTGCCACAATGTGATAGATTTTAGTACTTGAGCTCTGCTATGGAACCCGAAGGCAGGTTTGGGTCAAATAGGATCAATGCAAGGTAGGAGAAGTGAAGACGAACGAGTGGTGTATTGTGTGACCAATGATTGCCGCTTTGATTGAAGGGGCATTTTCATAAGACAACAGTAAAACCAAGATTATTGTATGGTGCATATTGTTGGGCCATGAAGAGGCAACAAGAAGATAAGAATACATGTCAAGGATCAAAATTTCGGCCGAAATGACCGAAATTTCGGTCACTTTTGTACGGGGATAAAAATTTCGACCAAATTATCGGATTTCGGTTTTGGTCATGCCCGAAACCGAAATTTTGGTCCTTGGTACATGTGGCCATGGATCAAAATATTGTCCGATACCGATACATATCAGTTTTGGACTTGGACAATTCGGTACATGGGTTATTTCTCGGCCCCTTAAAAACAGTGTAATTATCGGTCAAGTTATCGTCTGTATCGTCCAATTTCAAATTATCGTCTAGTGGGGCCCCCAGCTTCAAGTGACGAAGGGAAACCCCTTCAAGCTTGAATTTCCCTTTTTTTCTTTATTTTTTCTCCTATTTTCTCCTCTATTCTCCTCTCCTTTTCCCTCTAAGCATCGGATCTACAATCTCCATCACCTGGAATCGTATGGGAATGCCGCCGACTCGCCGGAGACCATACAAACGTTATTTTTCCTATAATTTTGTGTGTTTTTTCTCCATTTGCTTCTTATTTTTTGGTAGAAAAATATAGATCTACCCATAAATATGGTAGATCTATATTTTTTAGCCCTAAATTTGTGAGTTTTGTGGTAAAACCCTCAAATTTGAGGGGCTAAATGTCTAGAATTTGAAAAAAAAAATATGAATTTGGGGTAGGGTTTCTATTTCCTAACCTAGATCTACAATGTGCTATGCTCAGTAGTGTACTATTCATATTATCATATAAAAAAATTTGAAAAAAATAGAAAACCATTAAATATATTTTCCCAGAATTTTAGAGTATTTTTTGGGATTTAAAAAAATAAAAAATTGTACTAGAACGATAATGTATTGGCCGATTCGCCGATACATATCGTCCTAGAGGCTGGACGATACCTCTGAGAAATCTGAGATTTTGACCCATGCATGTGGCTGAGTTTTGTATGCTAAGGTGGGATGCATGAAGTAACTAGGAAAGATAGAATTAGGAATGGGTGCATAAGAGGAAGTTTCAGAGTGCGCCCAATAAAAGAGAAAATTAACGAATGTTGTTTGAAATGGTTTGGATATATCCATCAGCCACCCTAGACGATGGGTCAAAATCGCGGTTTTCTGGTATGTATCGTCCAGCTCCAAAGCCGATACGTATTAGTTTCGTACTATACACTGCTATGTCTCATCTAATACATAGCAATATATATGTATTCGAATGATACGATACATTCAATGGATCGTACCGGAGGATTCCAATACCGGTACGTATCGGACGATACGTACCAGTATTGTCCAAGATTTTGATCCATGCTGTAGACAACCTTGTATGATGGATTGCAGCGATTCAAGCACAAATAAGAGAAGGCGAATACTATTAAGGACTTGGGGGAAGTAGTCAATAGCTTCATGAAGGACTGAAAGTCTCAGATTTTAGCCTCAATATAAATAAGTGGAGAAGTAGGACTCACACAATCGATGACGACAATGATGAACAACTATGACAGCACTACTTTTGTTAGGAATCCCGAAAGCATAGAATTAGATGTCTTCAATTCAATATTGTATCAAATTCATATAATATGTATCTGTTTCATTTCAGTTTGAGTAATTATTGGTAGCCATCTTGAGGTAGAACTGGCGTATTTTCTGTTATTATTTCCTTCAACTTTTAGGTTACGATGATAGTTGTACATTTTCCTCTGCTTATTGATGTTCACTTCCAGAAAGGACTATAAATGGTTGTTCAGCTATGCAGGGGTTCGATCTTCTGGTAGGAAACAATATACTTGTTTGGCTATTCAATTGTTTATAGTATTGACTGACCACCCCACACCCACCCACCCGACCCTGGTGTCCAATTCTTGCTATAAAGCCAGGAAAAAGGGCACCTCTGCCAATGCTTCATACTGGCAATTTATATCCGATCAAGATCAAGTGGAGATTTGGCCTGGTTTCACTACGATTACCTTAGGTTTGTTTGGATAAGATTCATTTTCAATTGGATATGGCTTCGACCATTCCTAGAGCCATAAAATTGGTTAACCATGTAATCATGGATCTGGTACAAAAGTTATTGTTGCAAACCCTCAGTATTCAAAAGGATTTATAAATCAAATATGTAAATAAATTCAAAATCAACAATTTGCTAGGTGCATGATATTATTCTAGCCAAACGAACCTAACTAAAATAACAAAGGTCCAAACTATTTTGCGCCATTTATTTGCCAAGGAAAGATGTTGAATGGGTTTGATCTGGATTTTTCTTCCATTCATTTATCCAAATGGATCAATGGGGGATTTTTTTCCGTATTTAAATTTTTTTATTTATTTTCCTTACCTTCAATTCTTGGTGAAAATTTTAAAAATCAGTAAACAGACCAGCACTTTTGATCTGCACATTTCTTTCAGTTTAGGGCAGTGATTGTCTGTAAACTCCTTATATGTATGCTAGACATAAATGAGTTTAGCATCATCCAATCCGGAATTAGATGGTGTTAAAAGTGGATGCCCTATCAGCATTCCTAAACATCATGGCACACTAAGTCCTGACATCCAAATTTCGTTCAATAATGGATTCAAAAAATTTAGATTCATTTATTGGTACCTTAGATAAATAGTTTATAATAAACTTGAAGTGATTTTAATGGACTGCATAATAATATTGATACTTAATTTTTATGGCAGATAGATGCTCACCGCTCTCCATTGGCTGCAATCGTCCTTTCTTCCAACGGTATGTACATAGCGACAGCTTCTGAGCAGGGAACAATAATAAGAGTTCATCTTGTTTCACAAGCAACTAAGGTGAAGCATAGAGCCTTTTCTAGGACTCATCTTTACTTATTTTTTGTTAAACTATTTTTTCTGAAGTCCACTTCATGGATGCTAAACTATTATTAAAACTAACCGGTTGCTCAACTTTTCGCTATTAAAATTTTAAGGTCTCCCCAATATATTGAACCTAACTATGCTTTTTGTAGCAGTCTTACAGTTTCCGAAGAGGGACATACCCGTCAGCTATTTATTCCCTGTCGTTTGGTCCATCTCTACAACTTCCCGATATTCTTATTGCTACAAGCTCTTCAGGCTCTGTCCATGTTTTTTCTCTTGGATTTATGATAAATCAAAGGTGAGAAGCTCCTTTTCCGGAATTTAGAAAATTTAGAAAACATTTTTTCCATGAAAAAATAGAGAGCTTTTGTTCATTACTTTCACATGGAATAATTCCCGAAGCTTGTGTTTCGGCAAGTGTCTACTTCTACGATTCAAGATTTTATAAGTGGTATCTGGGTATCAATCTATTATTGGTGGCTTCTTATGTGGCATGTTGGATAGCATCCCTAATTCATGAGGCAATTATTATAGTCTTACACTTTTTTAGTTTTTTGTAATTTCGCTGCACCTACAGAATGATACTCCACAACGGCAAACATGGTCACATGAGGGGCTTGTTAGACATGTCATGGCCTTGCAAGTTTGCACTCCATGATTAAGTAGACGCTTCGAGGGTTCCTCCTTACAAGAGAGAAAAGAATATCGAAGATGATTGCTGTGTATAGGCAGCTTTCTCATCACAAACAGAGAGAAGATGGACGATGATAGAAGGCTTGGGATGATGTTTGAAGATGGAAGGATTGTGATGCTATGTTTCACTGCCATTCCTCTAACACACTAACCAATTTATATATTTACTACATACGACTAAAAGGACCTTGGTGAGATGGCAAGTGTTGTCGGGTTTGAGTCCGGAATCACCCTCTCCGGCATAAGGCTGCCTACCATTTACCTCTGCTAGACCCCCTCTAAAAGCAGAAGCCTTGTGCACTGAGTACGACCTTTACAACCTATTACTATTAGTGTTTTGCTAACACCTATTCAACAATAAACCCCAATAACCGTATTTAACCTAAATAGATACCCTCCCCCAAAAGCATACTAAAAGAAAATTAGGAAAACACTTCTAACAGCCATATTAAATCCATGCTGGAAAATTCCCCAAACAATTTTTTTTCAATAGACAAGCTGGGCTCGAACCTGCAACTGCGACCTTGAGGTTGCAATATTGTCAGTCTTCCATTGTGCTACAGGCCCAAGCCCTAAAAGATACTACTATCCGAGCACTCCTGGCGATGCTTGGGTCAATGCCCTTCAGCCAAATAGTCAAGCCTTGGGAGGAGGTGCACAGCTGTTTATGGGCATAATCAGTGAAAGCACAGTTTTGAGCTGTCATCAATTTGGCACTAAAAAATATCCATACATTTCCCAAAGGGGCGAAGGGACATTAACCTTAGCACTGCCAGCGGTACTCATGTCGGTTACCTAAATGTACCCTAAAAGCAAACTTTAGGAAATACTGCTAACAACTATATTACAATCCAAGTTGGAAAAGCAAAATAAAGTAGCAATACTAGCAAAACACCTATAAGCCTCAACAACAATCTTGCAACCTAGTTAAAAAACCCAAAAATGGAGACCATAACAAGATCTGAATTACTGTGATCTAGTCTTCTTTGTCCTGATATTATTGTTGTATTTTGAATTTATTTTAGCGTGCTTAAGCGTATTTTAGATCCTGACAGGACTGCTAGTTGTAAACTGTTCAATCACCAGAACATGCCTGCAACTGTGTGGTTGCAGCTAATTCTCTTTGATTGGTTAGGAGTATTGTCAGTATTACATTGAAGCTGTTAGTAATCTAGTTGACTTTCATATGCTCCATTTAGTGGAAACTTCGAAGACTTTGCTTTCTTCTTCTTCTTCTTCTTCTTCTTCTTCTTCTTCTTCTTCTTCTTCTTCTTCTTCTTCTTCTGCTTTTATAATTCTTTCTTGAAAAAATGATAAATGATTAATGATTTGCTTGGTTTGGAATAGCATTTGGCATTCTGTGGCGTTTTGCCCCCATAAGTCCCTGCTGTGGCATTTACTTTGATACCACGCCTGATTCATGGGTATGATGCAGAGTTTTCTTTTTAATGAACTTAGAGCAAGTTATTTTACAGACTTGGCATCAGTTTAGGCTTTAATCTTCTGTTCGTTATATTTTTCAAATTGCAATATGATCAATTCAAAGGGAAAAAATTGAGACCCTTCCTGTAATGAAATTGGAATACAAAGGAAAAGTATCTCCGAACTCAAAATCCCTAGCGTACTGTCAAAAGTTTCTTCACTAAATAGTACTAGTAACAAAGAAGTTGTATATTTCTGCAGTAAAACTTGTGCTTAAACTGGAGTCCAAATAAGTATCAAACTACTTTCTGTAACCCAAATCTTATGTAATCAAGATCCTCATTTTCTTTGAGTTTTATACTAGGTATAACTTACTCATTGACATATTTCAAGTTCAGATATGACCAGTGAACACCACAGACATCTAGTGTCGGAGTAGACAACTTGGGTTCCAGGAATTTCTCATTATTATTTGTAGAACACTTTGGTTGGGGTTTTACTTTTATGTTGGTTCACCAATAGATGGGTCTAACTTTAGGTTCTTACCCCTTTTTTTCATTTACCCTTTTTGGTTGATTTTTAAACTATTCTTCGTAAACTAACTTTGAATCTGGGTAATACAATTCACCATGTTAACTCAGCATTTGTTTTCAATTACATTTGTATTTCTTCCTGCCCAGCATTGGGTATGCATATTTTCCCCTCTACTTTTTTGCCGAAGTGCTAAGATTTCATTTTTTTGCCAAAGCTAAGATCTCTGTTTCTGATGAGTCCGTAGATGATCATATCAATGTTTATAAACTGGCTGAAGTAGTTCAATTGACTATTTCTTTATTTTTCTTGTCTCCTCTTCTATAAAAGACTTTCAATGTCATTGCATTCATTATGATTAATTTATGGACACTGTAAATTGATTGCGATTCAAGTATTCCGGAAATTTTCAGATGGGTTATTTTCTTAGTCGTAAGTCCCTGATTTGTCATCTTTCTTCATGATTTCGGTCCCTTTTCAGAAGCAAAAGATCAAATAGTCTGCTTGGCTCAATGATCCCTGACTCCATAAATGAGGCATTCGAACCTGCTCATCACCACGTCCTCCACAATGCGGGCCCGGCTGGGATAAAAAGGTGGCTCTATAGTCTTGATTATTACAATTTCCACGTCTATCATATGTAAAAAACTGCTTCATGCAAGTTTTCTTTTAGCTCATTAAATGCCTAAAATTGATTTTGTGATACAGCTATGCAGTAATCCACAGTATGGACAAAGTTGCCAGTACATCTGGTACATCCTCAGTTGCTGCTTCTAAGTGAGTTTCATTCAAAATATGAAAATGGCTCGAGTCTTCTGATAATAGCACAGTTTCTCCTTTTAGACAATTTATATTGCTATAATTGGTTGTCTACATTGAGTTGTCCGGTGACCGACTCTACAAAAATGCCACCTGAAGTATTATATAATGCTAAAAGAGCATTCTTACTGCCACATCCATTTTTGTTACTGCCACACCACTTAAACACAAAACATAGTGTTGACTGCTTCGAATCAGACGATGGCAGTCTTTTTTCGTCCCAATCTTCCACACAATAGATTGGGACCAAAAACGATCGCCAACGTTTGATTCAAAGCAGTCAACGGTATTTCCTTTGTTTAAGTGGTGTGGCAGTAACAAATATGTGTGGCACTAACACTGCTCTTCTAAAATAACCTGCTGATATAATTGTGTTTTTTACAATACAAATTGCATTATGCTGTCATTCCTAGTGAAACCCATTGGCTACCGACTAGTTTATCGAAACCACCTACGTCCGAAACCTTACTAACAATCAAACACACCCTTACTATTTTCCAGTCGATTCCATGTCTACCGACCTTTCTTTTTGTGATGATTTTATTAAGGGTACCTCTGTTCGCGCCTACACGTTTACTGAAAACGCCTACGTCCAAAACCTAGTGAAACCCGTTGGCTGCTTGAAATCAAGCGATGGAGATTGTATTTCACCCTAATCATTGACAAAACTGATCTTGAGACCATGATCTTACCATTAGACGGTCAGTTTTTTATTCCACGTCGCACCAATCCCTAAAAAGGGTCCTAAATTCATGTTTGACCGTGATGTGCGCCTTTTGATTTTGAGGGCATTTTTTGGGATCTGTGCCACGTGGAAACAAAAACAAACCGTCTGATGGTACACACATGGTCTCAAGATTCTTTGTGAAAGATTGGGGTGAAAAACGATCTCCATCGTTTGATTCAAAGCAGTCAACGGGTTTCACTAGGTTTCGGATGTAGGCGCTTTCAGTAAAGGTGTAGGTGCGAACAGAGGTACCCTTTTCAACATATAATAATATTGACTCTCAGCCTGCACATTACCATTACTGGTTTGCCATCGAAGTTAGTTTTCTTGCTGAACTCGACTGTGAACATTGAGATTCATTGGTGTATATTTTAGTCACATCTTCCAACGAGGGGAAGTGACTAAATACCAATGGTGAACCTGGCCATTTTTAATGGACAGGTCAATGACCAACAAGGGGAAGTGACTTAAGACCAATGATGAACCTAGCCTGTTTTAGTGGACAGGTCAATGATGCTCGTGCATTTACAACCTTTTTAAGGCAGTTTTAGTTGTATTATTTTGCAGGGCATCTATATTCATCATCACCTACAATGGATATTTCCAAGAGTACAGTTTACGTATCGATCAACCGAACGAGCTGTCATGGAGTTTGGAACGTGAACTCAATCTATTGATGTCGGCTTCAGATAATGTTATTGACACATGAATGAGCAGCATGGCAAATTGATCAAAGGGGGCATAGCCGTTCTGCATTCCAGTGACTCAACATGTAAATAACAAAGCAAAATGAAAAGGGTACCTTTATTAGCGCCCACGGAATCTTGTTGGGCACTTATGGCAATAGTCATTGATTGCTTTAAATCAGACGGTGGAGATTGTGTTTCGCTCCAATCTTTCACACAAGGGATCTTGAGGCCATGAACGTATCACCAGACGGTTAGTTTTCGATTCCAAATGGCACAGGTCCCTAAAAAATGGCTCCAAAATCTTGTGGCACACATCACGCTCAAACGTTGACTTTAGGGCCACATTTTTTAGCTTTGTGCCATGTGGAACCGAAAATTGAGGATCTGATGGTACGGTCATGGCCTCAAGATCCCTTGTATGGAAGATTGGAGCGAAACACGATCTCTGTAATTTAACGCAATCAATGCTTCTTGGCATAGGTGCCCAACAAAATTCTGTGGGCGCTAATAAAGATACCCAAACAAGAAAGGAGGAATTTGTGTGATTGCAATGCGCTCACCATTATTGTTAGAGTACATTTAAATCCACCCAAATCTTTTGAGTTCACCCACGCTAAAATAGATTGACTGCATTGAATCAGATGATGGAGATTGTTTATTGTCCGAATCTTTTACACAATGGACCTTAAGATCATGGGCGTATCATTAGATATTCAGTATTTTATTTTATATGACACATATCTTAAAAAATGAGCTTAACATTACATACACACTCAAAATTAATTTTATGATTACGTTTTTTTGGGTGCGTACCAAATGAAATAAAAAATCAATCGTGCGTGGATGAACTCAGGTGGATTTAAAGGTACCCATTTTATAGGGTAGCGAGTTTTGCAACAAAACTTACAATAAATTTTGGACGCTTTTAAGACGAAAGATTACATGACAAATTGACAATGAGGAGATCCACGTTTGACTGCTACCATATTAAAGAATGGTACTCAGGTGACCTCCAGTTGATTGGAAGAAGGATGATGACATGGTAGAGTTATTAGATAATAGCATTCAACACTGTATCATTCTCACTTTTAGATAACTATCCACTTACCATGGTCATTCTCACTTTTAGATAACCACCTATTATTAGACTTTGTTATCAAAGAATTAGAATTAACAGTAAACAATGTAATCGATTGTGGAAATTTGTTTATCCTTCTAATGAATACTCATCCTCATCTCATTCTAGAGACTTATTATATGATTCGTCTTCAATTGTTGTTGAGAGAGACCATCTAATGTGCCATCGGCTTCGACAAACTCCAAGATGAGCGTGCAACAGGGTTGGACTTCATAGAAAGGCGGTAACAATCAACAACCAAAATTGAGTGTCAGTAACATCATCGCGAATCTTTAAGATTATGTTTATTTTCTAAGTTGGATGTTTCAACATACTCTAAAATGAGCGTGCGACAAGGATGGATTTCATAGGCGATAACCACAAATTAGCAAAATCAAGTTTCGGCAACATTAGCACGAATCTTTAAGATTATGTTTATCTTCTAAGTTGAATGTCTTCACATTCCAATTTGAAGAGGAATATTAGACAATAGTGCTCAACACTGTATCATTCCCACTTCTATATAATATTATAAAGAAAGAGATTAAAATCAATAAATAAAAGATAAAATAGAAACATTAACTTTATTTTATTTTCCTTTCTACAAAAGAGCTAGAGTTTTCTTTTGGGATAATTAGAGAAACATGCCTCAAAAGCTAACTTTTTAGCTAAAAATGACTTTGAGCTCAAACGTTTTAAAAAAATAGTGCTTTCACGGATTTCAAAACTTCAAATAATTGTAAATGCATTATTTTTTTAATTTTTTTCTAAAAAAGGTGGGTGAATAGGTTTTCGGTTTCTAACACATATGAAGTTGGGTCATTTTTGCTAAAAAAGCAAAAATTTGTTTTGGAAGCATTGTTTTCTAAAGTGCCTTTTTCTTTTTATAATATAGTAAGTAATGGGAATGTGAGTTAGTTTATATACGAGTAAGCGGATAATTACCTAGAAGTGGGAATGATAAAGTGTTGTGCGCTATTATTTAATAGAAGCCATATAGGAATTGGGTACCTCTAATTGTGCCAACCGTCTTTCTAAAAGTGTCAATGTCTGAATGCCTTTGAACCCATTGATTGCTTAGAATCAGACGGTGGAGATTATTTTTCAATCCAAACTTTTATACAATGGGTCTTGAGATTATGATCTTACCATCAAACGGTAAGTTTTTAATTCCACTTATCGCAAATCTCAAAAAAATACCCTAAAATTAGGTTTGAACGTGATGTGTACTAATTTTATTCTTTTTTATATTTTTGGGGTGGGGGCTTATACCGATTTTTGGGACGTTTGCTATGTGATACTAGTTACCTATTTTTTCATTTTACCATAAAATGATTTGCTAGGGCTGAGGGCTAGTACACCATAGATGGAGCATATACTAAAAAGGCTGTATCGTATATCAGATAAAAAGACACATTTTATATATGTTTCTGACGTTTGAGGATCGGGACTATGCGCCGCCTAAGTTGGCTATCATGTGCTCCATCACGAGGATTTGGTGCTACATCAACTTAGGCAAGGTCGATTAAATCCCATTCATAAAATAACATTGTTTTTATTACTTTTCTACTATTAAAAATATGATCAAAATTAGAAAAAATTAATACACCAAAGTTTTGAGATGTTTACCTTATTTTTGACCCATTAAATGTAGGATAAAAAAGTAATATTTAAAAAAAAAAAAAAATCATATGTGCTATGGCTGTTCAACCCAAAATGGGATTTATTTTGGATTAATCATGTCACATGACATGTGATCTAGCCACTTCTCGTATAGGTCATGTGATGAAAAAAAATATGTTTTAAACGATCTTTTGAAGATTTTTTGAACTTTCAAAAAATTGGGGATTTTGGTAACCATGCAAACACGTAGAGTCTAGATTCCCATAAATTTAAGGGCCAACTAATCCTGAGGTGGCCTTTATTACCACTAAAATGGCTAATGCAGTTCTTCTCTTTTCTTTCACACATGAATCATATCCCTATCGCAGCATCGCAGTGTGGGGTACACGAAACTAAGGGAAAACCCTCATCCACCTCTAACTAGGGATGCAAGGTTGGTGTACCAAACCAAATTGAAACTGATTTTTTCAATAGTCAGTTCGGTACAACCCAGAAACTGAACCAAAATTAATTGGTTCAAGTCTTCTTTTTTCCAAAACCGACACCGGAACCAAAACCGAAATATTTTCGTTCGGTGTAGGTATTTTTACTAATTTTTAATATATTTTTTCAGTTTTACGGTTTTTTTTAATATTTTTCGGTTTTCTTATCCTACCACCTCAATTTTTTGCCTTTGGCACCCTAAACCAAACCGGAATTGGTTCAGTGTTTTTCGGTTTTCGGTCATGTTCGGGATACTCGATTTTCAGTTCGGTATCAGGGTTTGGTTTAGGGCCTCCATCCCTACTTCTAAGCAATATGGAATTAATTACAAAAAAGGGGTAATGGCTCATGAGAGACATTTAAACACCATAATGGTGTTTAAATGATCTTATGCCACTAAATTTATATTTTTTATCTCACACCATTAAAGTGTGATTTATTATTATGCTTTTGACTAATCTAAATTGTTCATGTGATAATCCATCACTGGAACATATTTCAACCCAAGGAAACATCCCTATAAGTCATTTAACTGATGAAATTTAATATCCACTATTAAAATTAAAAGCAATGGCCGATGTCATTGGAGCATAAATTTTATCAATCCAAGACATTCAAGTGACAAAATAAATTGTGACCTTTAGGCAAAGTGGCAGAACTTAGTATGACCTTTGTACAGCCAAAAGAAATACCTGGAATATGGACCATTACACATAACCTAAAACGGGTCCATAGTAAACTTCCCAACTGAAGACTAAAACCTTAAACTATTATTTGTGTGTGAAATTTTCTTTAAATATTAATCAGTGCTTAAAACCTTAAACTATTATTTGTTAAAGCCCAGGTCCGCCAAGTGAAGACTAAAAAGTTCAGGAACCATTTGTTAATGCCAAGGACTCTTATTTAAAGCCATGGTCAATTCACAAATATCACCACATAATTGACTATCTATGATACTGGTGGTGGGTGCCCACAGTCATTTTATATATATATATATATATATATATATATATATATATATATATATATACTAGTAAAAGTGCACGTGTACATGCACGTGGGTATTAAGATTTTTAAATGATTGAACTTCTTAGAGAATATTATTGTCTTTATCATCCTCAGTCTTGCATTTAATATTTTGACATATGCATGACCATGTAAGATGATTTTTATTGGTTTAATCTCATTGATTGACTCGATTTTTTAACCTGGTCGAGTACATGAATTTGATCTCTCGGATCAAGTTCGAGCATGAATCATTTAAAGGTTAGATTGACAAATTTTTTGTATGCAAAATATAAAACGATAATGAGAATTATGAAAATTGAACTAAGTTAGGTTTGGTAAAGGCATACACTGAAAAGTCAAATGTGTAAACCTAAGGAGCATAGTGGGATGGGTTTTAAATGATATTAACGAATATGTAATAGACGAATATTAAAAAGATAAAAATATCAAGATTTCAATTTTTGAGTGGAAGAAAAAGATTGAAATGGATCATCGAAATTGTAGTATGCTACTCAATTAAAAATAAAATTTAGGTATTCATAGAAAAAGAATAAGAAGCAGTAAATCAGTTGTCTTTCTTGAATCGAACCTCTCCACCATCGCAACCTCTTCACCCTCTTCAATATCCAATTAGGCTGATTACTGCAACTCCATTGTCCCTGAATCCAAATCCAATTCCTCATCTCCCTTTTAGATAGGATACGATTCCTTTTATATCCCGTGGTGAAAAAATTTTGGGCTCACCCTACATATTCTGGAGTTCTGTTCGACATGTTCGTATTGGGTTCCACCTTCTCCAAACAAGGTAATCCCCTTTATCTTTCCTCTCTCTTTAATAATTAGAAATTTAGAATAAAAATATAATAAACTTGGAAAATGATATTGATCGAAAGTTTAAAGGGTTAAGGGTATTTTTAGTATTACAAAATGTAACAAAAACTATTTTTACTTTTATATAGTAGTAAGGATAATGAAATTATTTTCCTTCTACATATATTATATATGTTACTGTTTGCGTGACGTACGACCGTTATCGATGGTATTTATTTTATAAGTTTATGTTCGTTATGACAATAAAATCAGTTATTGCAGCCAATTATTAGGTCTTGTTGGAATATGCCAAATATGTATCAATGTACTAACTAACTAACAACTCGGTATTCCCAGAATCCCGTGTGGGAAGACGGGTCGTTACATCATCTCATCCATATTTTACTGCTTTGAATTATATAAAAGTAATTTTATTTTATACCAATCTTTTGCATTAAACACTTTTAGATTATAACCTTCAAATTCGAAGGCTACGATGAAGTTTTCACTTGACCTAAGTCTTCCAAATACCAAGTCTTTCCTTTAAAGAATAACTCTAATTATACCAACCATACCTCTAAGTGCACGATTATCATTTTAATCTTTTATATCATGGATTCTTACATAAATAGTGTACCATCATAGGCTCAATTTTTTTATCTCACTCGACACGCATTTCACAAAAGCAACTAAAAATCATGTGACACACACATTATGTTCAGTCGTAATTTTCAAAATTTTTGCAATGTATACCACATAAGGTAAATAATTGATTGTGTACTCTCATGATCTCAATATCAATTATGGTAAAAATTTCGGATGAAAAATGGTCTCCATCAGATGATTCAAAGCAATTAATGGGTTTCGGTTATGATACCATTAAAAATTCGGTCACTGTAAATAGAATGGTTCAATTTTCGTTTTAATCTTTCATCCCAAATAATAACTGGAAACCATATGGATTTCCACTCCTTTTCAAGAGTTTTTATTCATTGAATGCGATGGCTGTAAAATAAAGTGGTGTACTGGTAACACCAACCAAAACATTATCAAGCTGATTTGATTTCATTGGTTGACTCATTTTTTTTAACTATGTCGAGCATATGAACTTGACCACTCCGAATAAGTTCAAGCATGAATCATTTGAAGGGTAGGTTTAAATCATCTTGCACCGTCAATGGTTTACCATGTGGGTGATTTGAACCATCAAAGTGGTAGATCAAAGATGGAAGTGCCATAGTCCCAAAATAGTGTTTTAGGGAGATTTAAATCATCTGATCTGATGACTATAATATCAACCATTGTTTTTAGTTTTAATGATTAATATTAAAGTTCGTCAATCAAATGGTTCACATCCACTTATCGGCATGTTTTATTGTGCTAAAATATATTCCAATGATAGATTGTCACTTGGAAAATTTAGATTGATGATAGATGTGTGCCACATGGCATGCTGATAAATCACACTTCAATGGTGTGAGATAAAAAATGACATTTTAATGGTGTAAGATCTTTAAACACCATTTGCTATTGAAATGTAGATATTGAGCCATCATCCCATAGTATAAATATTCATTCAAACTTTTGACACCATAGATCTTTAGTAGGATTGACTTCTTTGAATCAACGATATGAAAGTGGGATAGGCTCCTAATCGAGATTTAAACACCAAAATGGTGTTCAAATGATTTTCTATTGTTAAAATTAGATATTTTATCTCACACCGTTAAAGGGTGATTTATCATTTCATCATCTGGCCTACAATTGTAATCAATTTAAATAGTCCAAAAGTGAACAATCGATGGATATGATGTGTATGTGCATTGATAAATTTCAAATGTTAGCAATTAATACAACATTGATAAATAATAAATTTCAAATGTTAGCCATTAATACAAATAAAAATAATCGTTGATGTTATAATCGGGAGAGCAGATGATCTAAATCTCCTTAAAATATTATTTTTGACCCTTTACACTTCAATCAGCGATCTATCGTTTTGAATCTCCGACTTCTTAAATCGTTGATAGTACAAAACCATTTAAACATCATTTTTTCATTTAAATGGCGATCACAAGAGTCGCATCCTATAAATATTATCGTTAAAATTGTTAAAACTATCTACAGTGTAAATCTTTAGATTATAATCTTCAAATTATATAAATCACGTGTCTCAAATAATGACCCAAATATGAAAAAAGCCACTTGGCACGTGGATCAAAGAACCCAATACCATTTCCAAAATGCTTGTACTCAATTCTTTATTGGGCTTAGATATATTCTAATGATAGATTGCCGCTTAGCAATAAAAAATAATATTTTAATGGTATAATATCAGTTAAACGCCATTTGGTGTTGAAATGTTGGTAAGGAGCCATTAGTTTTTTTTCAAATTTTCTCATTTGAAAGGGTATATTTTCAGTTTTTTTTTTTGATGAAAATATTTTTATAAATTTGATTTTATTTTTTTTATAACTTTTTTACCCGACCCCTTCTTTGTTCATCGCTCCTCTCCTCTCTCTCTGTGCCTGCAAACCAGTGGTAAAGCATTAAGGCGGAGGCGGCAATTCCAATGACGTGGCGTTTCGGCAGCTATCGTATTTTCTTCCGCACCGTTTCAGCCCCAACGATCTTCTAGAAGAGGACCAGCCCTACCTTCTAGAACCCCATCAAAACGGCTTGGTCTTGGAGGACGAGCCGCAGAACGGGGAGATTGGGGTGGATCCGAAGAGATCGGCGCTGGGTGCGGTGAACGCGACACAGGCGCCGTATAGTGGGTGCCTGTCGGGGTGGCGTTGGTGCATAGGGAGGGGAGGGTTTTTGTAAGGTCATATTTGCAGTTAACGGTGTATAACCCAAGTTTGGGCTGGTGCAGGCGGCGCTAGTGGCGTACGTGGCGTGCAGGGGTGGGCGCAAGTACGGGGAGATAGTAGGTGGGGGGTTGGTGGAGAAGAAGGATGTAGGTAGGGTGTTGGTGGAGAAGAAGGATACGGTGGTGTAGCAAGAGAGTATGGCGAAGGTTTGGTGCAGGCGATTGGGCAGGGATGGGATATTAAGATGTTTCATTATAGATCTGTTGGAAATTGATGGTTATAAGATGATTATTTGAGATAAAATCGGAAAAGTATATGCATTGAAAGTTTAAAAGAGTTAAAAGGGTATTTTTTAGTATTACAATATGTGACAAAAGCCATTTTCACTTTTATATAATAGTAAGGATATATATATATATATATATATATATATATATATATATATATATATATAGAGAGAGAGAGAGAGAGAGAGAGAGTTTCAATTGATACTTTGGTGATATCTCATTGTTGTGATTTGAAGAAGAAGAAAAAGATGGTGCTTCGATAATATTGTTGTTATCGTTGCGATTAATTGGAGTTAAAGAAGAACAAGAAGTAGGTTTTTCAAATAAAGTAATTGGGTGCATATTTTATGAAAAAATGATAAAACATTGGGTACATTTATAACTTTTCAAATAATAAGTAGGTGCTTTTAGAGAGTCAGTTGGTGCAAATAGAGGTACTGTGACGGGGCCAATACTCGAGCTTGTAGCATGGTGCGCGTGGCACGACATGTGGTGCCAGGAGGGCACGCGACATGGGGCCATGTTGGCCTTGCGACGTGGTCGCGCTGCGAGGACGCGACACGGTCACATGGGGGTAGGACGCGGAGCGTCACGATCGCGACACGGACGCGACATAGCCAAGGTGGGCTAGCGATGCATGAGGCATTGCGGTATATCAAACCAAGGGGTTTGAGCTTCTCCTGCCATTCTAGCTGAATGACTGTTTTACCCTTATATAGGGGAAGGGAGCTAGAGAGATATTCCCCCGCACACGGGGCCTTGCGTTACCAGAGGGGGCGCAATGTCTCCTAGGCCTGAAATGGTGGGCCTAAGACGTCGACGCAGCGATGCCGTGTGGAACCCGGGTAAGGTTGATGTATGGCTCCGGACTACGCGTCGCAGTGCATACGGCTGGGCAACCTCGCGTGAGGACACCAAGGCGCTGCGTGGGACTCAGTTGAGCACGACAGCATGTGGGCTGAAGATGAACGTGTGCTAGTAATTCGGAACGCACACGAAGGCAAGCTGCGTGAGACTCAGTTGGGCATGCGAGCGCGAGGCACAAGGCTGTGGGCTTGGTTCAGCAGGCGAGCGAAGTACTAGTGCAGTGCACAGGGTGAAACTTGAGCAGACCAAGTTTAGCACAGTGGTGCAGATTGGCGTGTCGTAAGGGGCACAATAAGCCGAATGGTAGGCCGTGAAACAGAGGTAACCATGTTGGGAGGAGTTCCCGTCCTCTAGGCGGGTGATATCAGAGCTTATGTGCAGACAGAAAGGGTTGGCTTGCACAGCACGCCAGAGCCACCGCGCCTTGAAAGCGCGTCAAGGACGCCGCTGGCGATTGTTATCGGCGGTCGACGAAGCGGTGACATTTTGGTATCAGAGACAAGTTCGATCCAGAAGCGATGATGCTATGAGCAAATTGGTGCGGAGGCACGCGATGTGGTGTCAAGAGGGCACGCGATGTGGTGTCAAGAGGGCACGCGATGTGGTGTCAAGAAGACACGCGACATCCCTGAGCTAGTTAACAGGTGAGGGCCTTGTGACAGCAGAACCAAGTTAACCCGACCGGGGTGACAGTGGGGAGCTAGTGGGAAAGTGCGGACCTAAGAACTAGAAATGTGTTGCTAACAAGCTGGGAGGAGTTGGCGGGGTCAGTTCACTGCGATCATGCGTCAACGAGGACATTGACATTTTATGGAGTGGTAGAGGATGTGACGGGGCCAATACTCGAGCTTGCAGCATGGTGCGCGTGGCACGACATGTGGTGCCAGGAGGGCACGCGACATGGGGCCATGTTGGCCTTGCGACGTGGTCGCGCTGCGAGGACGCGACACGGTCGCATGGGGGTATGACGCGGAGTGTCACGGACGCGACATAGCCAAGGTGGGCTAGCAATGCATGAGGCGTTGCAGTATGTCAAACCAAGGGGTTTGAGGTTCTCCTGTCATTCTGACTGAATGACTGTTTTACCCTTATATAGGGGAAGGGAGCTAGAGAGCTATTCCCCTGCACACGGGGCCTTGCGTTGCCAGAGGGGGCGCAAGTGTCTCCTAGGCCTGAAAGGGTGGGCCTAGGACGTCGACGCAGCGATGTCGTGTGGAACCCGGGTGAGGTTGATATATGGCTCCGGACTACGCGTCGCGGTGCATACGGCTGGGCAACCTCGCGTGAGGACACCAAGGCGCTGCGTGGGACTCAGTTGAGCACGACAGCATGTGAGCTGATGATGAACGTGTGCTAGTAATTGAACGCACACGAAGGCAAGTGAGACTCGATTGGGCATCTGGCGAGCGAGGCACAAGGTCATGGGCTTGGTTCAAGAAAGTAGTAGTACTAGTGTAGTGCACAGGGTGAAACTTGAGCAGACCAAGTTTAGCACAGTGGTGCAGATTGGCGTGTCGTAAGGGGCACAATAAGCCGAATGGTAGGCCGTGAAACAGAGGTAACCATGTTGGGAGGAGTTCCCGTCCTCTAGGCGGGTGATATCAGAGCTTATGTGCAGAAAGGGTTGGCTTCGTTGCACGCGGTAGCGAAGCACCGCGCCAGTTGAAAGCGCGTCGAAGGACGCCCTCGCGACGATTGTTATCAGAAGTAGGCTGACCTAGCGAAGCGTGCGTTAGGTGCCGCACGGGACTGAGGTTACGGAAGTGCGACCCCGTGACAGGTACCCTATTTATTTTAGTGAGCTGCTGTGAACACACCACTTTTTCCCTTCCCAAACAAAGAAGGAAAAACCTTGGTTTCAGCATATCGAGCTCCATTCATCATGTGCATCAAAATCCATCAAAAATAAATATTAGATCCCATGAAATATGTGAAAGCATGGTCCCAAAAATTAGAGCCCTCAAGATCCGAGTTATCCTGATTCCGCAAAACTTTTCGATTGACAAAGAGAGCTGGCGTGCTTGTTGGAACATGCATCGGTGGTTTTACAATGGTTTCTGATGAATTTAAGGCTCTAAGAGATGGAAGTCCCAAAAGAATAAGTCCATTTTTCATTCCATATTTCATCACGAATATGGGACCGCCTTCCTTGGAATTGAACTTGGTTTCATGGGTCCCAACTATTCGATTTCAACTGCATGTGCAACCTCCAATTACTGCCAACCATATCCGGTGTCACGAGGCTGATTTAATGGTTGTTGGTGGAACTGAACCTCCAATTGTTCCCATTGTAATGGGGGATTTTGTTGTCTGTAGAGCTTTATTAAAGAGCAAAACGATAACCCCCCAAACTGCATCAAGGCCATGGGACAAGGATCGAGATGGATTTGTTATGGGTGAAGGTGTTGGAGTATTGGTATCTCTTCTTCTTATTCTTCTTCTTCTTCTTCTTCTTCTTCTTCTTCTTTGCTTTTTTCCGATAAGCCAGCTTAAGGTTTATGGGTCCTCACCCGTCCAATAGGCACGGAAAAGAATACATCATCATATATTAGGCACTTAGCGAAAAAATGATGCATGTTATAAAAGTTTTGTACTATTATACTAATTCAAAAACTCTTGCACAATCAAGACTCCACGGAAATTTGGGGTTCAAAATTTTGAGTATTCACGGATTTCAAATTAGTATTTACGAATTTCAAGGACACTGAAATACGGTGCATCCTAATTATGCAAAATTTTTTCATTTCGTTTTATTGCTGCAAAATGCTTTAGGCACTTTTCAAAAAGAGGACTCATATTGATAAAGTTTCTCACCATTACACTGTAAGGGAAAGTTTCTCATAATCAGGATTGCATGGATTTTTCTGGTGCAAAAATTTGAAAAATCAAGGTATCAAGGTCATTTCACTAATCACTAAATAGTAGATTTCACGGATTTTGAGGACCCCAAAATATGGTGCATCCTGATTATGAGAAATTTTTTATTTCAGTATAATAGTGAGAAACTTATTTTTCCCAAATGCTTTCTTCCCAGTCCTGTTTCTATAATTATGCCTCAGATATTTATATTAAATCATTAGAAAGGAAGGTAATCGAAATGTCACTATCTTAGTCCCACCGATCTATGAGCAAGATAATTATCAGGCACCGGATTAGACCAACCCTCGACGAAGGATTCATCCAATTGCAGTGCCACATCTTCAACAATCATTCTTAGAACAAATTTCCTATCTTTGATCTCATGCTCAAATATTCTTCCATTTCTCTCTTCCCTAATACTTTTAATTTTTTGTTTTTCAATAACCTGGGTGTCTGGGCCTCTTAGAGTACCCGACTAATCCCAGAGGCACGTGCACCCAGTGGGATAAGCCCCTAAATTAATGATGTAGAGCCCCCATATCAATCGTAAAATAACTACTAGCATTATATTTATCATTTGTAGCCCCTACCAACAAAGATTCATGACTACGCCGTTGCATACACCCAATGCATCAAGTCAGTATACCCCTTCAGGTTAGTATTGATAAATCTTATCATATATTGGTGGCATGACATTTTTAAGGTGATCATGTTGACTGTGGGATAGGTGATGCAGCCTACTTTGTGAGGACCCATAAACCTTAAGCTGGCTTATGGAGAAAAAAGAAGAAGAAGAAGAAGAAGAAGAGATACCAATACCCCAGTACCTTCACCCATAACAAATCCATTTCGATCTTGTCCCATGGCCTTGATGCAGTTTGGTGGTCATCGTTATCTCTTTGATAAGGCTCTACAGGAAACAAAACCCCCCAGTGCAATGGGAACAATTGGAGCTTCAGTTCCACCAGCAACCATTAAATCAGCCTTGCGACACCGGATATGGTTGGCTGCAGCATAGAAGCAGTAATTGGAGGTTGCACATGCAGTTGAAATCGAATAGTTGGGACCCATGAAACCAAGTTCAATTCCAAGGAAGGCGGAGCCCATATTCGTGATGGAATATGGAATGAAAAATGGACTCATTCTCTTGGGAATTCCATCTCTTAGAGCCTTAAATCCATCGGAAACCATTGTAAAACCACCGATGCCTGTTCCAACAAGCACGCCAGCTCTCTTTGTCAACCTGAAGAAATTTATCCAATATTTATTACTAGTCTACAACAGAAACAATAATCATTAAATATGTACAAATTAATGACTTTAAAATATACCCAAACGTAAAGTTTTCATAATCAGGACTCCCTGTTTTCCTTGGTCCTTGAAATCCGTAGATGCCGATTTGTACAGATTAGTGAAATGCCCTATATACCCTGCTTTATAAACTCGTCTTAAACCCTCTTTCATTGCTTTTTAACCCGCGACAGCAGCCCAAAGAGAGCATCGACTTCTCCGGCGAGTGCTCCGGTGAGCCTCTCTCTTAACCCTCTCCAAACCCTCCAGCGTCTCTCCCTCTCTCCACCCCCTCCCATCATCCCATCCGCGACAAAGAGATAGGCGGCGACTGCTCCGGCGAGGGCTCTGGCGGGTACTAGTTTTGCAGAATCAGGATTACACGGATTTTGAGGGCTCTAACTTTGGGACCATGCTTACACAGATTTCAAGGGATCTAAAATATATTTTTGATGGATTTCGATGCACCTGAAGACTGGAGCATCTCGATCTGCTGAAACCAATGTTTTTAGTATATAGGGTCCCCAATTTTTTTCGTTCTTGTTAGGGAAGGGAAAACGTGGTGAGTTCACAGCAGCTCCCTAAAATAAATGGGGCACCTCTATTGGCACCAACTGATTCTCTAAAAGCACCTACTAATTATTTATACGTACTTATTATTTGAAAAGTTATAGAAGTACCCAATGTTTTATCATTTTTTTCATAAAATATGGGCATAATTTCTTAAAATATGTAAATACTAGTTTGAAATCTGTGAATACTCAAAATTTTGAACCCAAAAAATCCGTGCAGTCTTGATTACGCAAAAGTTTTTGAAGTAGTATAATAGTGCAAAACTTTTATAACATGAATCATCTTTTCACTGAGTGCCCTAAAATATGCACCCAATGGTGTACTTGAAAGACCCACTTCTTGTTCTTCTTCACCTCCAACTAGTCGCAACAATAACAACATCACCGAAGCATCATTTTCTTCTTATTTTTCATCTTCTTCGAGTCACAATAATGGGGGCATCACTAAAGTACCAATCCAATCTATGTATATTATGACCGGAGGCACCGACCACCAGTATCATTGACAGTCAATTATGTTTAGATATTTGTGTGCTGACAATGGGCACCCAACTGATGGGGAGTGGTCGTTATGATTTTTTGACCTCTAAATAAGAGACCTTGGCTTTAACAAATGGTTCTTGACCTTTTTTGTCTTCACTTGGCATCTCCTCTAATTAATTTTATCATACATAAAGAAATTTTGTGTGGATTTTTTCTACTTTTTTTATTAATCCCTTCTTCGTTTTTCTAATTCTTCTTCAGCGAGTCACAAATCCGGCGAGTTGGACGAAGGCTAGGAGGTGGGCGATCTTATAAAGGGTACCTAATTTTAGAGATTCATTTATCAAAAAAAATAAAAGGATTAGATTAGCCCAAATACAGCTATCCAATAAACAATTGAATGTGGGAGTATATTGTAAACGATAGGACAGATTTATTGAGGACAAAGTACAGGTGGCGTGAGATGACTTTATTATGTCTAAACGTTTTAGGCTACTAGAGGTGAAACAGCAACTATTGAACGGATGCTTAAGTGGCGCAATATGAGTGGCTTCTCCGACCTGCATTGCTGGACCCACTGTGCCTGCATCATGCCACATCAGCAATCCTTCGACATGGTCTGCCATTTCCCATCCGCCATATATATAAAATTGTATGAAGACTATGACGACTCTACATTGTCGAAATACCTGTTGCCAAGCCCAGCATTCTCCATCTCCTTCTTCCCACAACGAGCAGTGGTGATCGGAGAGTTTGCATGGCTTGATGGTCAATGGAAGTGGCAGTTGATAAATATACAAGAGTGGTGGTCGGGTAAGAAATGTTTTTGAGTAACTATATTCACACGTGCAAATTTATGAGTGGGACACTGAAAATTGGTTTTCATCCCAATCTTCCACACAATGATACTTTAGACCATGGCTGTATAGACAAAGATGTCTATTTTTTGTTACACGTGGCATAGATCCTAAAATGGTGACTCAAATATCACAACACACTTCATAGTCAAACATGATTTTAGGGTCATCTTTTAGGATGTGTGCCACGTAAAATAAAATATTAGTTGTCTAATAATATGCATATAGTCTAAAGGTCCATTTTCAGGAAGATTGGGATGAAAGCAGATTTCTATCGTGATTCAAAGCAATTACTGGTTTTCAACGTAGGATCCCTCCATCATAATGGTAGGACAAGGGTTTGGTCCAATTGATTCAGCCTGATTTCTTGTTCAACCATATCCCTGATTTCGTGTTCAACCAGATCTGCAGCCATTGGTTAATTGAAAATCTTGACTATATATCATCTTATAAAATTGGAAACCACATGGAAATGAAGATTCTCATATCGAATGGTTATAAATCTGGTTAGACACGAAGTTAGGTTGAACTAGTTGAGATGTTAAAGCTATTGAGAGTCCACGTGGACGAGTTTTCTGTGAGATGGTTGTAATGTCGGCCACTTGTATGGCTGTGATGGTAAGATAATTACTACCCGGCTCCTTCCCCTATCTACTTTCAATTATGTTCATAATGGTGGGTGATCACTACTCTGTATCAGCTTGTACTTTCTATTATATTATATTAAGAACGATTTCAGATTTGATTAGATGACAAGTTTCTGTTTGTAATTTTTCTTTTGTAAAACTAATTTAACAAAATGGGTTAATTTCAAAAAGTAAATTTAAGAATTAAGACTTTAGAGTACCTTTATTAGCAACTAGAGATTCTTTATTGGTAATGAGGGTTTACATATGTGTAAACTTTTGACTGCTTTGAATCAAATGATAAAAACCGTTTTTCTTCCCAATCTTCAATAAAACAGATCTTGAGATCTTAACTTATCATTTGACGAATTGATATTGATTTTATAAGACACATCTCAAAATGTAAAGTTGAACCACTTTTAATGGTACGTTATGATGACATCTAATTTTTGGGATGTGGTCTATGTGGAACTGACATCTAACCGTCTGATTCTAGGCTCGTGATCTTAAGATCTATTTGTAAAAGATTGGGATGAAGAATGAAATTCATATTGCATCGCACCACACATCAGCCACATGCACAAAACCAGCCTACCATATAACACTATCCACACTTCGAGATAAAATAATAGTTTAAGGCTTTAAGCATTGACTAATATTTAAAGAAAATTTCATACACACAACGTGAAAGAAAAATTTAGAATTCATTTGCGAAGTTTAAGGACAGTTGTAGGTTATGTCTAATGCATTGAAGTGCTTACGATTCCATATTTTTTTGGCTGTACAAAGGTGATAATAAGTTTTGCCACTTTGATGACTTTTTTGCCATGCGCAAAGGTCGCAGTTTAGTTTGCCCCTTGATAACTTGGATCGATAAAGCCTATGTCCCAATAACCGACTTTGCTCACCAATTAAATGATCTTCCACAGTTAAGGGTTAAAGATGTGCGGGATAATCCACACCATCGGAAATACAATAAGCTAAAAAATTAAACTTTTGCCCGATTTAAACCATCCTACTTGTTCGCTATAAAATTTTACTGTTGCTTTTAATTTTAATGACGGATATTAAAATTTTCGGATGGCTCATGTTTCGGGAATGGATTGTTAGTTGGACAATTTAGATTAGTCAAAATCATAATAATAAATTACACTTCAATGGTGCGAGATAAAGAATATAAATTTAGTGGCATAAGATCATTTAAACACCATTGTGGTGTTTAGATGTCTCTCATGAGCCATTATCCCTTTTTTGTAATTGATGCCATATCGCTTAGAAGTAGGGATGGAGACCCTAAACCGAACCCCAATACCGAACCGAAAACCGAGTATCCCAAACAGGACTGAAAAACACCGAACTGAACCGATTCCAGTTTGGTTTCGGTTTAGGCTGGCAAAGGCAGAAAACCGAGGAAGTAGGATGAGAAAATCGAAAAAAATAAAATTAAAAACAAGTAAAACCGAAAAAATATATTAAAAAATAATTTAAAAACAGTAAAAAACCTACACTGAGCCAAAAAAACTAAAATATTTTTATTTTGATTTCGGTTTCCGTGTCAGTTTTGACAAAAAAAAAAAAAGAACCGAACCGATTTATTTCGATTCGATTTCAATTTGGAGTGTACCGAACTGAAAATTCAGTTTCAATTGGGTTCGGTAGCCCGACCTTGCATCCCTACTTGGAAGGGGATGAGGGTTTTCCCTTAGTTTCGTGTACACCACACTACCATAGGGATATGATTCATGTGTGAAAGAAAAGAGAAGAACTGCATAGCCATTTTTGTGGTCATAAAGGCCACCTAAGGATTAGTTGGCCCTTAAATTTATCGATATCTCGGCTTTACATGTGGGCGTAGTTATCAAAATCGGTGATTTTTTAAACATAAATAAAAAACTAGGTGCTGGAGAGAATACGCCCAGGTGCACAAGACCTGTGCGTCCAAAAGCCAGATCACATATCACGTGGCATGATCAACCTAAAATAAATCTCATTTTGGGTTTATCAGTCATAGGACATGTGATTTGAAAAAAAAAAATTGCCCTCCATTTGATGAGTTTAAGATAAAGTAATGCCCTCAAAACTTTGGTGTATTGACTTTTTTTCCAATTTTAACCATATTTTTAACAGTGAGAAAATAATAAAAACAATGTTATTTTATGAATAGAATCTGATCGACCTTGCCTAAGTTGCTGTGGCACCCGATCCTCGTGATGGACGCCACATGATAGTCAACTGATAGTAGGTGTTGGGCGTATAGCCTCGGGCCTTATAAAACAAATTCTTTTTATCTGATATACTTATTGATACAGCCTTTATGAGTGTATATGCTCCATCTAAGGTGTACTAGCCCTCAGCCCTCGCAAATCATTTTATGGTAAAAAGAAAAAATGGGTAGCATGTACTGTCACATAGCAAACGTCCCAAAAAATAATTAGGAAATAAATCTCACATAGCAAAAAAAAAATATATATATATATATATATATATATATATATATATATATATATATATATATATATATATATATATATGTGTGTGTGTGAGACATCACACTCAAATCTAATTTGAGTCATTTTTTTAAGATTTGCAAAATGTAAAATAAAAAACTTACCGTCTGATGATATGATTATGGTCTCAAGATCCATTCTGTAAAAGTTTGGTTTGAAAAACAATTTCCATCATCTGATTCTAAGCAATCAATGAGTTTCAAGGGTATTCAAATGTTGATGCTTTTAGAAAACCGGTTGGCGGGACTAGAGGTACCTAATCCCTATATGGCTCCGCCAATCAACTGGAGGTCATCTGAGTACCATTTGCTTTAATGTGTAGCAAGCAAACTTGGATCCCCTCATTGTCGATTTGTCATTTAATCTTCCATTTAAAAAGCGTTCAAAATTTATTGTACCCAATCCCTGTAGGCCATGGTCTCAAGATCTAACGTATTAAAGATTGGGACGAAAATAATCTTATTTAAGACAGTCAACGGTGGAACCAACACAAAAAATTTTGTTGCAAAACCCGCTACCCTATACAAATTGGGGAGCAATTATTGGAGAGAGAGTTGTTATTAGGCATCTGATTTGGGAGGCGCACTAATCAATTTCCCACTTCTTCAATCTTGGGAAATCTGTGGATAATTTTTAGCACGGAAACAGTGAAAAGTCAAAAACATACTTTCACTAATTTGTGTGGTCATAGATTTGGGAGCATATCCTGAAATTTTAAGTGCTTAGCAAAGGAGACTGATTGGTTGACTTGCCCACTACCATTGGGCACTTAGGGCCTGTTTGGAAACGCTCCCAGCTGCTCTCAGGCACGGCACTTAGCTGGAGCACGATTCAAATGTGTGGGACGCTGACGGGGAGCTGCAGGGCACTGTAAGAGAGGCTCTAGGGAGGGTTTGAGGATAGCGGTTCAAAACCACTCCAGCAGGGAGTGCACCGGGCACTAGATTTCATTGCCAAACACACCCAGGGAAATAAAACTTGAGGCACGGAATTTCTATCTAGGAAAATTACTAACGGTAGTCGGTAGGTAGTTTTTTATTGACAATTTTACAGGCAGCTTATGTGGCGCAATATGATTGGGTGCATTGCTTGGGCACCACTGCACATACAGTTAGTCACGCCGCGTCATATAAGCTGCCTGCAAAATTGTCTATCAAAAACTGCCTACCGCATAAAAGTGTCTGTTAAAAACTGCCTGCAAAATTGTCTATCAAAAACTGCCTACAAACTTAAGTTTGTAGAGACAAAGATATTGCTTAAATAACTCAGCCCTTTCAAGTTCTAAAAGAAGAAAATGAAATTTGGGCACTTCAGAAAAACAACCTTGGAAACCAAATGTTTTAGCCTAATATATACAACATAAAAGTTTTAGAAAAAAAGGTTTTAACATTTTTTTTAAGTTCAGAGATCCGTGAGATCTCAAATACTCTACACATGTGAGTTTAAGTGGATTTGTGAGTTTACAAATTTGTCCCTTATTGTTTTCCCACTCAAACCACCGACCACACCAGCTCCGGCGAGTTCACCCCTAATGGCTGCAGCGAGTTCATGCCCAACGAAATCAGCTCCGGCGAGTTCCCCCCAACAAAACCAGCTCCGACGAGTTTCTAGTTCTGTCCGGACGAAACCAGCTCGGGCGAGCTTCCTGGGTCTACTTCATCTTCTCAGTGTATAAAAAACAAGAGGGCTTTACAACAAACAAAGCAACTTTTGTTTGATTGTGTGAGAGAAGTGTTGGAGAGCATTTCAAAGGAGGAAGAGAGGTGTAATCTACACAAAAGTTTAGGGTCTGAACAGCTTAGCAAGATCATATGTGAGCAAATCTGCCCATGGGTTAAGGAAGCAAGTAATCTAACAAACATGACCCAACTTATAGAATCTGATTAGATGAAGTCAAGAAAAGAGTAGAGCCAATTTCAGCCACAGATCAGTGAGATTGGAATTGAGATTGGGGATGAGATTTTTGAAGAAATCAGAGATTTTTGGTAGCTCATGTTGTAGGTTTCGATTCTGGTTCCATCCCTGCAACGGGCGGCGTCGATCTACGATGGAACAGTGGTTGCGAGCTGGTAAAGAAGAAGAGATTATTGAAAGAACATGAGTTCTTAGAGAACTCGTAGATCTCGTCGGTGGTTAAATTTATTGGGGGTGTGAGATATACTATCGATAATGGTTCTCTTTTATTTTCTATGTGCGAATTACACAATCCAAACACCGGAAAACAAGGAATTCCTATGAATTCCCAAAGAGATGGAATCCATTGGATTTACAAAATCTTTTCTTATGTTTTCCGAAAAATAGCCAAACATACCCTAAAGGCTTAGGTTCTGTATATTGAGCAAAAATATTTGTAAATCAAGGTTGTATTTCTAATTTTCCCATGAAATTTTAATTTATTAGTAAGCACAGACCGAGCCAAAGAGCTCATTCTTCCATTCTGAGATCTTCATATTGGATAGATCGAACTGTTTCCCTAAGATGGAAAGCGAATCTTGTGACCCTAGTTCCCAGAATCTTATTTTGGACGACTCCAATCACCTGAATCATCACAATGGTTCTATTTGTTCAATTGATGCTTATTTTTAATTTTTGAAAGATAAGAAAAGTAAATAAAACTTAATCAGTCCATAGAAGAGATACCGTCCTCGACAGTGATTCAAAAATGATTAGAAATTAGGGTTACAATACTTGCGAATAAGGAAAAGATTTTAGGGTCCCGGTCAACTCACAATGTCGTTGATCGTGACTTTCAAGACTGCATGAAATGCATACACCTGACCCTTCGTCAAAACTCTCTCCATATAAGATCTAGATCTTATGGGGAATTGTTTCTTCATCTCCACCAGACCAGTGGATTAAGAACAAGGATCCATTAACATAATTGGCGAGAGAGATCTAATATATAAGGTCATGTTCGGGTATTTCCCCAGTTATCTCAGAAAAGCTCAGATTCCTAATAACTCTGTTTCTTGCAGATTCCTGACAAACTTAGATTCCTGCCTTTCCTCAAGTATGTTCTTTTAGGCCTCAATTATTTTAGAAAAGCACATTATTGGTCTACTTTAGGGACATCCTATAACTCTAGGAATGACGGTAAAGCATCCGATACCGTGCGGTAAATATTCGAAGTTCATTTTTGGCCGATGCATGATCCATGAGAAGTTAAACACTTCCATCGGTGCAATTGTGAAAAAAAAATTCCTACAGCTATGCTACATGATCGGCGAGAGAGATCTAATATATAAGGTCATGTTCGGGTATTTCCCCAGTTATCTCAGAAAAGCTCAGATTCCTAACAACTCTGTTTCTTGCAGATTCCTGACAAACTTAGATTCCTGCCTTTTCTCAAGTATGTTCTTTTAGGCCTCAATTATTTTAGAAAAGCACATTATTGGTCTTCTTTAGGGACATCCTATAACTCTAGGAATGACGGTAAAGCATCGTCTGCGTCGGTAAAATATTCGAAGTTCATTTTTGGCTGATGCATGATCCATGAGAAGTAAAACACTTCCATCGGTGCAATTGTGAAAAAAAAATTCCTACAGCTATACTACATGATCGGCGAGAGAGATCTAATATATAAGGTCATGTTTGGGTATTTCCCCAGTTATCTCAGAAAAGCTCAGATTCCTAACAACTCTGTTTCTTGCAGATTCCTGACAAACTTATATTCCTACCTTTCCTCAAGTATGTTCTTTTAGGCCTCAATTATTTTAGAAAAGCACAGAATTGGTCTACTTTAGGGACATCCTATAACTCTAGGAATGACGGTAAAGCATCTGATACCGTGCGGTAAATATTCGAAGTTCATTTTTGGCCGATGCATGATCCATGAGAAGTTAAACACTTCCATCGGTGCAATTGTGAAGAAAAAATTCCTACAGCTATACTACATGATCGCCTATCATACTAACACTATCATAGTCGCTTGTAAGATGATCTATCACTTTGACGGTATAAATTTCCAAGATTTTTTTTTTTGATCAGTTATAAATTTCCAAGATCATAAGTCAATAAATGGTGTAAGATCTTTTAAATATCATTTTGGCCCAATATCGAAATGGGCAATATTGTACCGGATCGGATTAAACCGATGCATATACGATATGGCCGATATTACGGCTTATAAGGTGAGGTTTGTCCAAGTTATATATTACCCAAGGCCCCACAACCGATGTGCAACTATTCTAACAAGTATGCTCCCTTCCACCCGAAGTTGACCATCAATGTATCGGATCGCTTGTGTGCCTTATAGGGTGGGTCGGGTAATGAACAAACTTGACCCATTTATAGATCCAATGTCTGTGAAAAGCTTGGGAACGAGTACAACACCCATTTGTCACATGATTTTGTGAACCTCATACTTGCACAAATCACAGGGAAGCCACAAGCAAAGAGTTGCCTACTCTGATTTTAAAACGGAGTAGGATGGCCATGCATATAGCCAAAACTCAGCCAGAAGTCCATGCTTTGGTGACAAAGCATCTAGAAAGTTTCCTAGAAACCGTTGGATGAAAATTTTGTGGTGAAGATTCATTCAAAGCTTGGAAAGGTAAAGAAGTTTCTACACTCGTCTGATATAAAGCCATTGGAAGGCACGAGAGGAGCATCTCTCGCATTGATGCAAATAAGAAAAAGGTTGATTTTAGGGTTTGGCATTTGAGCATTTGATTGATCAGTGGAGAAGAGAAGAGAAGATGTTTGGTCAAGGAGGTCCAAAGAAGAGTGACAACACGAGATATTATGAGATCCTCGGGGTGTCCAAGACGGCTTCGCAAGATGATCTCAAGAAGGCTTACAGAAAAGCTGCCATTAAGAATCATCCTAATAAAGGAGTTGAACTTGAGAAGGTTTTCTTTTTTTTCTTTTTTTATATAGAAGACGTTTGGGAACCTGATTTGAGTGTCTTGGATGATGATAAAGTTTGGGTCTGATGATATAACAATATATAATTTATCGATTATTTTTGCAATTGTCAATTTGATTTGAAGATCCATTGGTGAATTCTCTAAGATCTGTGAATCTGTGATTGCATATCTTGAAATTTTCATATTTTTCTTAAATTTACTTATTATTTTTTTAAATTTTTTATTTAATTGTAGTTTTTTTTAATATTTGACTTCGTTATAAATTTTGTACTTATAATGGCCGTTGGAGCACAGATTCTTGGGTTATATATGATTGTAGCAATTCAGCCTAGCCTACCAGATATAGCCATTGGAGGGGTTATAAAGCACCGGTTGAAGGTAGCACACAGCCGCACACTACAAAAAACAAGACTATTAGCGACAGCTAAAAATTGTCACTATTAACAAAAAACTGCTGCTAATACCCTTGCCGCTAATAATCTTAATAGGTTTTTTATTAATAGCGGCAGTTTTTTGGAGCCGCTAATAGTCTTATTTTTTGTAGGTCCCTTGGAGAGTACTGATCTGGTAGCCATCTCAGACGAAAGTATACTCATCTCTCCTCAGTTTCTAACCTTTTCTGAAAATTTTGCTAAGAAATGTAAAGCTAGGTGAAACTCATAAAGCAACCGTTTTCTTATGGGGCCCACGCCAGTTACCGATCGCAGGAAACACCAAGAAACACATCAGCTTTTGCACTTTCCGAGCGCAGTGTCAGAATCAAGCCTTTGTTTTTGTATTCGAACAAGGCCCAAGGGAGTGTAGGTCTTAAGGTTGCTATTTTATACTTTATAACTGTGAGCCTTACAGTTATTCCAATAAACTAAAGAACCCCTCCAACAAGGATAATTACTTCAAATGTTATCAATATGTGATAATCATACCTCTCTCTAATTAATTGTATATGCTATGTTTGGCATTGCTCTTTGGGAGAGTAGAAAAGGGCAGGAGATGCTCTTTGTTATAGCAAAAAAAATGTGACGAGGGAGAAGGATTGGAAGAAGATAAAAGAGAGGCTGCTTTTTAAAATAGAAAAAACAGCCCTCTTTAAAAGAGTATGATTTTTTATCTTTTATAGAGGGATGTAGCAATTGCTCTCCCGTGTTTTCATGCCTAGTATCTGTGGCTCAATAGAGTTAAAGTTAAGGTGGTGACAATCCGCTCGATGCATGAGCAAAATGGTTTTAGTTCTTCATATCTTATGTGTTTCAGTTGCCCATAAGTTTGGACACCGTCAATTGAGACCTTATTAAGGTCGAGTGTGATCTGTGCATTCAAAATTTTCTCATATAAATTCTCTATTGCGCTACTTTTATGGTTACAAATTTTCTTCTATGAAAAATAGACTTTCTCAAAGACCTTTTCAAAGAAAAAAAAAAGGAACTTTAAGTACCTTTAATTATTTTCGGTATCTTTTAAAATAAATCTATGTCCCGTGTAGGTGAAACGCATTTAATCTCCACCATTGAACAGTAGACCAAAACTGTCATAGTTTTTCATATTTAAATAACTAGATAATTGGTAGATGATTTTCTCAACTCTTTGACCTCAAAACAAAATTTGATACTGACACTAGATTTTGTGGTGATTTAATGTGACGGATTAACAAACATATCTATAATAATAAATCTCATACATAAATTGAAATCAAGCACCCAATTCACGAAGATATAGCCGCGGGAAATCAACTTTTGATATATCAAGGAACTTGATGTATATCATAGATATGCTATTGAGGTTCTCAGATTAGAAGGCTTCATCATACCCGGAGGGAGGGGGACTTTGATGATCAAGGATTAAATGCCGCAAATGCCACCACCGAGTTGTGTCCTCCAAACCCAAAAGAATTTGAAATGGCTGCAAAGAAAAAGATAAAAATGGGTCTCTACTTTCCTCGCAGATATTAACTGAAATAGAGGATCATATAATGGAAAAAGTTTAATCGCTCACCAACATTCACTTCATGCTGCTTCTTTCTATTTGCCACTGTATCAAACTCAACTGAAGGCTCTGGATTCTGCAGTTAATGGAAAGCAACGGGAAAGCACAGATTAGAATCACTATGGCTGTGTTTGGGATTGCTCTTTGGAGGCAGCTCTCTGCTCTGGCGCAGAGCACTTTAGTATGGGATTGTGTTTGGTTGTAAGTGCTCTTAGCTCTTTTGAAAGGTGAAAGAGCTGAGTTTGGGTCTCTTTAAAAGAGCAATTTACACCTTTTTTATGTGAGCTGCTCTTTGCCTCCAAAGAGCAATCCCAAACACAGCCTATATGAAGAAGATAAAGAAAAGGGGTAATATTGATAGGCTATTTTTCCCCCTCATGACACCCTATTATGGTGCAAAACTGTAAGTGATATTCGATACCTTGTTCCTGATTTACAGATTTCGTCTATATGTGTTGTTAACAATGGGAAACACTGGTGTTCAAAAAACGGGTGGCATGTTCCAATAACACCATCATTCTAATATATATTTATGTTTATTGAGTTCACTAATATATATGTTTATGCATACACTCTTGTTTTGGCATGAAAACCCACAAGGCTATGTGTGATGTCATATAGAAAATTAAAGAACTTTTAAAATGATTGAACTGCCAAAACATGAATTTAGATGGTGAAAAAGGAAATACTCTTCCAGAATGCCTTAATTTTTCATGTTTTTATTGGTTTATGTCTGTCAATTTCAAATAAGTAGAAATAATTTTTTAAATATTAACTTTCATACATACAAATTGGTTAATGCTAGGATGCAGCCACCCAGTAGTAATGGCTTTCACTGTGGCAATGGCTTCTAGACCCCCAGCAGCACCAAGGCAGTGCCCGATCAAAGACTAAAAGATAGAAACAAAATATCAGCGAAAGCAAATAAAAACCATTAAAATATTAGCAAGAGATGCAACTTAAAACTACTACAAAAATTGGGAGTTTGAGCTGAAATGAGTGAGTTCACCTTGGTTGCATTGATTTTGATCTCCGAAGTATTCTTGAACACTTTTTTAATAGCATTTACTTCAGCTATGTCACCAGCAAGTGTGGAAGTTGCATGTGCATTAATGTAGTTAACCTAAAAATAAGTCACTTAAATTTGATCACAAGTGAATGAGATACCTGTATAAGTAATAGCATAGTCACAAAATTCGCAGAATTTTGTAAAAGTTTGAGAATAATTCACGAATTTGAGGTTCTGCGAATTATTCGGGATTTTTTAAAAAATTTGTACCGGGATTTTTTCAAAAATTTGTGCACTTTAAAAAAGTTACGAATAATTCCTGATTTTTCAATAAATCGTGATTTTTAATGTTTTTAATTGTTTTTTACTTTTAAATTTTATATTTTTGTATTTTTCTCCAAAGAATTTCCCCGAACTTGCAGAATTTTGCCGGATTTTTTCGAATTCTCACCTTGCCGAATTATTGCCAAACCCCGCCTTGGTGACTAAGAGTAATAGTAGAGGAGGTTGGGGCTAGAAAGAGATTCATTTATGTCTAGCTTACAGGTAGTTGTTATATACCAAATGCACAAGTACCAACCAATTCCCCATACTACACGCAGATTAACTAAAACACACTAAACAAAATACCTCTTCTGGTGCGACACCGGCATCTCCAAGACAAGTTTGGATGCAAGTTGAGACACCAACTCCGTCCGATCTAGGATCCGTCATATGATAAGCATCACAGTTAACTGCGCCTCCCAAGTATTCAGCAATTATTGGTGCATCTCGTTTCATTGCATGTTCCAAACTCTCCATTACCTATCAAGGAAATTGCCAAAAGTTCATTGTGACTGCGAGACAGACTACATGTCATACAAATTGGAATAATAAATTGGAAAAAAAAAACAGAATTAACAAGATGCAGTTATTTTCATGTATCACCAAGAACTAGGGCTGTGCATTTTTGTGCCGAGCCAACCAAACCGGACCAAACCGCCGGCTTTGGGCCGGTTTGGACGGGCACCGGTTTGGGTTTGGGTTTGGTAAAAAGAAAAACCGAAAAGTTCGGTTTGGTTTCGGTTCCGGGCCTTCCCAAGCCGAAACCGACCGAACCGAACCGATTGTAAGTAAATTATATGTATATATATATACAGTCAACTTGAGTCAAGCAGGCGATTGGGCTTCGAATTTTCGGTCCAAAATTTGGGCCCAAATTTAGGTTTTCACAACCATACTTAAGGCTCAAATACAAGACGTTGAATTAGGGAGTAGAGACTTAGGGTTCTAATTTCTCCCCCTCTCTAAAATGACTCCGGAAAAAATGAAAATAGTAAAAGTGTAAAACAGGTTGAGAAATTGGGAAATTTTTGATATGCAAGTAGAACTTACAGGAAAACCAAAACCAACTGAACCAAACCGAAACCGAAACCAAATCGAATCGGGTTGGTTTGGTTCAACAGTTGGACGGTTTGGTTTGGTTTGAACATTTAGAAACTGATTAGAACTGATTTGGTTTGTGGTTTTGGTCCAGAACCGACCAAACCGAACCGAATACACCCCTACCATGAACATCAAAATGAAGGTGGGATGCAAGAAGTGCTCCAGTGTAGATATCTAATTGGTGCAAGCGTCATAAAACATGACTAATAAAAGCTCAAGATAATCACAAATATTAGAAAAAATTTAATAACTTCCATCCAAAACAAACAGGTAAACCGGATCTGATCAAAAGTTTCCACTAGTAATCATACAGAATTTGGCACCTAAATTCCATAAAATAGGGGAAAGATTGTTTATAAATTTATGTCTATGCTAAACAGAAAAGTCCCCCAAATGTTGAAGCGATGCACCTTGGATACAACTTACCCTCAAAATTAGGCTGAAGTCTCATTTGTGCGGCAGGCATCACAGAAATTGTTATGATTGTGCCTTGTATTCCGTTGCTGGAACTGATTGACAGTTTGAACTGTGCACACAGTTGCAACTTTCTAGGGTTCCATAAGGAAAAACTCAATTCTTTGAGGGAAGGTGAGGTTAAGAGATTGTAACACTGGCATTCACAAGAAAATTGTGAATAAATCTCATCATCGCCTGTGGACGTAGGCAAATTTCTAAACTAGATAAATTTGTGTTGTGTTTTCTACTTTCTTTATGGTTTTGTTTATCGATTTTTACATAAATTTTGACTAGCATGCTGATCACCGATATCACCCGCTGGAAAATGAAAAGACACGATGATCATAAACCTAACCAACAATAACAACCATCCATCTTGGAATATTCTGCCAATAACAACTGAAAGGACAAAACTTATGAAAGACATACCAATACTCCAGAACCTTCACCCATAACAAATCCATCTCGACCCTTGTCCCATGGCCTTGATGCAGTTTGGGGGTCGTCATTTCTCTGTGATAAAGCTCTACATGCAATGAAGCCCCCAATGCCAATGGGAATAATTGCAGCTTCAGTTCCGCCAGCAATCATTAAATCAGCCTCTCCACGCCGGATATGGTTGGCTGCAGCATAGAAGCAGTAATTGGACGTTGCACATGCCGTTGAGATCGAATAGTTCGGACCCATGAAACCGAATTCAATTCCAAGCAAGGCGGAGGACATATTCGTTATGGCATATGGAATGAAAAATGGAGTAATTTTCCTATGACCTCTCTCTATTAGAGCCTTAACTCCATCAGAAAACACTGAAAGACCGCCCATGCCTGTCCCAACAAGCACACCAGCTCTCTCTTTGTCAATCTGAAAAACTAACACAAATCATTAGTTTCCCACAAGAGAATCATTAAACATTAAAGATATGTTGATAAAAACTAGTATAAATTACAGAAGCTGCCAAAAAAAACAGCAAAAAAAAAAAGGTTTAATAGTGGCTAACCCAGAAACTTTGATTGCAGCATACATATTATTTTAAAATATAAATAAAACAAATTTATACCTGGGACATTTACAAGCAACGTGTAGAGAAGACTGAATTTACATATTAGACACCAATAAAATGAAATATTGCATTGCTTTGCTTACTCAGGTAAATGCTTTCACTAACGACATAAGAACGAACATACCATGTTACATCACCATTTTGGTGCGTACTCTGATATCCCTTCATCTCTACTAGAGACTAGGACTGTCAAGGTGTAGGGTCGGCCTTTTTCCAGACCCTCCCAACCAGTTTTTGAACCGGGTCGAGCACATAAACTTGATCCATCCCAACCTAACCCAACCAGATTATATATATATATATATATATATATATATATACCTCTAAGGTTCACACCGTGTATTTTGAGGCTTAAATATGAATCGTTGAATCACATCAAAATTTGACTTTCAATTTTCAAATTCAGTTTCAAATTTTATTTTTTTTATATTGACCTATATAGCCTGCTGGAGCTCCACATTGCACCAAAACATTGTTTTGCGGGGACACGTGGAGCTCAACGGGATGTTGGAGTACCTATCATGCGTACTCCAGTGGAGTACCTTCACCTTTTCCATATATATATTATGAACCAGGTTGGACTGACCTATTTTGTCCCGACCCCACCTGGCCCATTGGCATTCCTATAAGAGATCTCAAATTTTGAAGATAGAGGACCATATGCAATAGAACTCAAATTATAACTTTTCAAGTATGCAGGAAACCACTGGTAGTAGGGAGCAAGTCACAAAGAAAGCAGTTCTAGCATATGGAATTGTTGTCATTATTGAAAAATTACTACCTAGGCTCTCTCTCTCTCTCTCTCTCTCTCTCTCTCTCTCTCTCTCTCTCTACAGAAGTCAGCTCAAAGTATCTTCTACGGGACCAGGGGTGAAAATATGGAAGATGGTTTGTACCTTGCAAAAGCAAATTTAGAGAATTTGGCATCTAACAGTCATCAAAACTGTTTTTTTAATCATCGCTGTCTTTTTTTAAAATAGGTAAGCTGGGCTCGAACCTGCCACTTGAGGTTGCAATAGTGTCAATAATGTGCCTCTTTCATTTATGATGACTAAGGATACACTAGAAAAGATTCAAAGGGGATTTTATTTGAAGCCTGGAATGAGATCACATCCGAATCTTGTTACGTACGGCCAAATACTCGTAATGCATTACGCCCGAAATGATAAGTTGTTAACATCTTGATTCGACAGGAAAACATCCCCAAACGTGACTTGGATAATGAGAGTACCATCATACTATCACTTTTTGGAATGTGTGCCACGTAAAATAAAATCTCAAGGTCTATTGTGTGGAAGATTAAGGCCAAGAACTATCTCAATCATCTAATTCAAAGGAGTCAACGATTTTTAATGGTGGAAATGTGTGTGCTCTGCCCAGGTTTGGTTTAGCGGTGTAGATAAACGCTACCCATTTTTTATCCTGAAAATTAGGCCCAACCTGGTCCCGGATCTCTGGGCCTGAGCACTATTTAAGCCCAAAACAGAATGATCTGGGTCCGGCAGGTCCAGATTCGCACTGAGCCCGGCCCTGAGGAACCGGTTTGGTTTTACAGCCAGGTTCGTTAACCAGTAACAAAGACTAAGGCTACGTTTGGCATAGCTCTTTCTCAGCTCCCTCTCAGAGATGGCCCCCTCCTTCTCCTCGCTAACTCCGTGGTAGGGATGTAAGTTTTGAACCAAACACGGAAACCGAGCCTCCCGAATCGCTCCGAACTGCCCCCGAAAACCCAACCGATTTGAAATCGGTCCGGTTTTCGGTTCGGGTGGCTCGAAACCGAAAACCGAGGGGTAGGTTGAGTAAACCGAAAAAACAAAAAAAAAATACATTAAAAAAATGATTAAAAAAAAAGCAAGTATTTTACCTACTCCGAATCGGTTCGGTTTCGGTTTCGGTTTCAGAAAAAAAGAAACTTACCGAACCGAACCGAGTTCGGTTCGGTTTGGGACCTTCCCCACTCCCCGGAAAGTAGGATTTACCTTGCTAAAATCTACTCTCGTAAGGTGTGAGCAGAGAGCCCGGGAGAACTATTGAAGTATGTAAATCATGCTTTCTAGGGAGTTAGCAAGAGAAAGAGAACTGCGAAGCAGGTAGCGGAGTTAGCAAAGAGAAAGGAAACGTGCTAAAGTATGTAAACCCTGCTCTGGCGAGGAGCTAGTAGAGAGCTATACAAAAACACAGCCTAAAACTCTACCTTGTCCAGATTCCCATTGCCAGGCCCAGCATTCTCCAACGACTTCTTCCCAGCGACGAGGCAATACCGTAGACAATCATCTAATCGCCGATCATTCTTCCCGTCTATATAGCCGTCCGACGTGAACCCTCTGATCTGCCCCGCAAACCGTGTCGGGAATCCCGACGCGTCGAACCGATCAATGGTCCCGACCCCGCTCTCTCCTTCGAGGAGCCTATTGTAATAAGTATCGATGTCGTTGCCAAACACCGAAACCAAACCCATTCCCGTTATAACGACTCTCTTTTTCGGATCGGTTTCTCTCTTCGGCGCTGATACGGTAGAAGCAGAAGCGGAGATGGAAATGCTCCGGCGCGACGTGATGAGCGACCTAGATTTGCCTCTGCCTCGAACGCGCGGTGTGGGAAGGGTAGATGGGCGGAGAGTTTGCATGGCTTGATGAGCTGATGGTCGAAGGAAAAGGAGAACAAAATTGACTCATAGAGAGGAGTGAGAAACGCTTTGGAGATTCGGTATGTTGGAAGACCACTGAGGATTTTACTTTCTCTGTTGGTTACTGTACACTTGGCATTAATCGAACGGTGAAATGATCCACTTGGAGGAGTTTTATGTCAGATGATTGCAATATTTGTGAATTTGTACAAGTTGGACTATTTAACGGAGATAGATTGACCCGTACGCTATCCTTAGTGCAACGGTTAGTACCTAATACTAACTCATCATCTTTTTCACGACGTTCTAACGACGAGTGTCGTTTAAGATCTGCTACGATGCAACAGTTAGACGCAGAAGAGACAAATAGTAGAATTAGAATGGATCCGGTGTTTTCCCATTATATAGTTTTTTGTGTTTGCAAGAAGAGAAGTGGGTGATCCAATGGTGCATCGTGACACACCATATCACCATTGGATGAAGATCCAACCGTTGGCATAATAGCTGTAGCACTTTAATATAATGGTAAGGTGAAACATTATATCAAACCTGGTATTGAGTGGAGAAAAAGTCACCGTCGTCGCTTGAGAGTTGGGACCTTAGTAGGCGACCAACAATTACGCGCCGTTGGATGCAGGTGGAACTTGGAAGGCAATACGCTATGTACCTATCAGCTAATGTATTCCCCAATGATGCGGGCAAGTCTTTGTTTGACCTAAGTATATGAAAGGTCAACTATAAACATATGTTTATACCTAATAAGCATAAGGCCCTCAACTTTTTGTAAAACAAAATTTATTTTATTTTTTCAATAAGATCAAATTATATGGGATGTGCTTAAATTCATTTTTAAATGAAAATTTTTAATAGACGAAAATGACTTCATTCATTCTACCTGTATTTTAAGAGCGGCTATAAATGAGACTAATCGGTTTTATAATGAGGTTGATCAGTCTTAATCATGGCCAATTGGTCTTATAAAAAGAGAGACTGAACGGTCTCATAATGAGATTAATCACTCTCATTCAATCTCATTATGAGAGGGACTAATCTCAATATAATATAAATAAAATGGCAATCTTGGCTGATTATTATGTGCTCTGGCTGATCGATCACAAAGAATGGTCAATCAACCATAAAGTATATGGTCCATCGGTTATAAATCATTGTCGATGAACTCTAAATCTTGATCAATCAACCACAAGGGTTAGGGGTTGAGACTTTTTTAGGGTTCTCTAAAGGGGTAAGTGTGATGCCATCGGAAGCCGCAGATCATTGTAAACGCAGATGTTCAATTCCAAATATCATCGGCAGTATCGGTCCGAAATGGGGCATTTACAAATTACAATAACATGACCAGTTGAAGCTTTTCTTTGTTATATAAAGTAAGAAGTGGGGAATTGAGACGGGGAACAGAAATATTAAATTTTCGTCCATCACATAAATATTAAGATCAGATTTTGTCTGAATTAGTATTTTTATCCATCAATCTCTCGACTACCATCCCTATAAATTCATTCTCTCTCTCTCTCTCCTTGTGCAGAGTATGCGCCACCCACTAAAGATATTTTAATGAAAAAAAAAAAAGATAATAGAGACATTTAGTTGGGATGCTTAGAGGTATTTAAAATAAAAAATCACGAATTTCGTGATAAAATAGTTAGAGGGGCCTGATTCAATACTATTCTCTTTATTTTACTTTTGGGTAAGAGTACATAAGTACTACCACATTTAGTCCAAGCGTCAGCCCGAGTACACTATATTATAAAAAAAAGTATTATTATCATACATGGACAGCATTATATGAAGGACATATTTTATGCAGACAAAGTACTGGCGATTAATGTGACTCAATGCAATTGACTGTATGGGCGGTAGGACTCAATTAATGTAGGTCGATGCAGCCAATTACGTCGCACACTCGCACCACGCCTGTACTTTATCGTCAATAAATTTGTCTTCCGTTCGTAATTTTCCATCATATATCATTTTTTCTTTCTATTGGATTGTCAATTAGGGTTGTAGGGTCCGGGACATCAAGCCTTTGTATAGGTCAATCTTCCTCCATTAAAATTGTTAAACCTAATTAATAAAATTATCTATATCTCTTTATATATTTTTTTTATTAATATATTTGAAATGCCTAAAGATTAGTTCATATGCCTTGCCTACGACTCGCTAACCCGACTCTCCACCCGTGCATCACATGTTTATAAGTAGTAGCTTTTAAGGGCAGTTTCATCAAAAATACTTCATAACTTAAAAAATGTTAAAAGGCACACGTTTATATCAGACGCTTTAAGAGACGTGTATTATATATATATATATATATATATATATATATATATATATATATATATATACCCTATTTAATAAATAACTTTAAACTGGTCCTTGTTCAATAAATAAGTCACTTTTTCTACCTTATTTGATAAGTATCTCGAAATTTCTTTGAATTTGACTTTCGTCACCTACATCAATTAGGGGTGTATTCGTTTCGGTTTGGTCGGTTTTGGACCAAAATCACAAACCAAATCGGTCCTAATCGGTTTCTAGATTTTCAATTCAAACCGAACCGTCCAACTCTTAAACCAAACCAACCCAATTTGATTTGATTCGGTCGGTTTCGGTTTTCGTATAAGTTCTACTTGCACATCAAAATTTTCTCAACTTTTCAACCAATTTTTCTGTAAGTTCTACTTTACTTTAGGATTTAGGAATAGGCTAAAGACAAGGGTAAGGTTTTATATAAAAATATGCATTTTACTTAAATGCCCTTTAAAATTAATCAAAATCCCCGCCTATATATATATATATATAATGCTTACAAACTATATTTGGTTCAGTTTCGGCTTAGGGAGGCTTGGTACCGAAACTAAACCAAACTTTTCGATTTTCCTTTTTTTCAAACCAAACTCAAACTGGTACCCATGCAAACCGGATCAAATCCAACGATTTGATCCGGTTCGATCGGTTTGGTCTGTTCAGTCCAAAAAATGCAAAGCCCTAAAATTAATAGATAATAGCCCTCATTAGCAAAGTTTCATGTGATGTGGCATCACATGACAATTTCATTTAAGATCGACTCTCTCCTCACCTTAGGCCTAGGATAAGACTCATGTTCTCACATTTATTTATTTTTAAAGTATAGGTAAATTAGGATTTAACCTGCCATCAAGTACGAAAATATCAGTTTTGTTTTCGGTTTCGGACATGACCGAAACTAAAAATTTGACCAAAATTTTGGAATTTCGGCTGAAATTTTAAGGGCCAGGCGGAAGTTTCAGTGCCCAATTTTTTTATTTTTTTTTCTTTTTTTAACCCAAAATATCAAGCATGCAAATTATCGGCCAATAATTTGTACACTTGATATTTTGGGTGAAATTTGGGGAATTTCATTTGGATTGGGTCCAAAACTGATGCGTTTTGGCAAAAATCTTGTGATTTCAGTCGAAATTTTGATCCATGCTTGCAACGTAAAGGTTGTAATATTGTAAACCTTCCATTCGGCTACAAGCGCAATTGTCATCTTCTCACTTTTAAGCCCTTCTATGGCTAGGGTTGCAAATGAGTCGAGCCAGCTCAAACACTCGACTTGGCTCGACTCAAAAAGAGGGACTTTTTCTCTCGAAAGCCAACCCAATTCGCAAAAGCAAAAGCTTTATAATTTAGATCCAAGCTAGAGCTGGGTCACGTGAAACTCAGCTATATTCGGCTCAGCTTGATATATGTAATTTTATATAAGATGTGTTAGGCAGTGCTCTTTGGGAGGATAGAAAAGCCGAGCAGCTGCTCTTTGTTAGTGCAAAGAACTGTAGGGGGGAGAGAAGGGATCGGAAGAGGATAAAAGAGAGGCTGAATAGGAAAAATATCCCACTTGAAAAGAGCATGAGTTTTCATGCTCTTTTAAAGGGAGATATTTTTTATGTTTTAAAGAGCACTCCTCCAATCCTTCTCTGTATATTCATTTGCAACACCAAAGAACAGCAACTGCTCTTTTTTACTTTTCTAAAGAGCATGGTCAAACACAACCATAATTTATATATAGAATAGATTTATTTATTAAATAATCCTCATAAAGTAATTGATAAATTCATTTAACAATTACTTAAAAGGTCAATTTAAGGTCATGACTCTCTCCTTTAATTGACCAACTATGAATGTTAATTGACCAAATGGTATGCCTATCTGCTACATCCGGTTGAACTATAAAAGCAGCCCAACCAATTTTGAGACGATTGAATACAAGGGAATCTTAACTTTTATCATTATTTGCTTGCAGTCACTTTTGGGACCCGTGAATCCACGGGTCTCAAATATTGGTTGAATCACATTTAGAGTCCACATAAGAAGACACAACACAGGCTGCATGGCTGCATGCTTGATTGAAAATAAGAAAAATAATATAAGAAAAATTATAAACAGTGGACTGTTCTTTATAAATAATGTTGCAGATAGCTTATATGGCATGACATGATTGACTGTAGTGCTTGGGCCCCACTATCTGTGCAGCCAATTACTTCGCGCGACGTAAGCTGCTTGCAAAATTGTCCACTACATAGCACTGTCCATAATATAAAGAGGGCCAAGTACTTTGTCACCACAATTTTCGTCTTCAAGTAAGAAACTCCACCAATCAATCTATTCTTATGTATAAATTTTTTTTAGGATCCCCTAATATAGCACCTATGCGAACTTGGACGCAAAGAAGATTCATTTTTTAGGTAGCACATTTAAAGGAGACCCACACAAAGGGCGTAAGACGGTGCGGGGATTGGAACCCACAATCTGTTGTTTCCACAAGGGAAGAGGATACTAATTGAGCTATCACCTATCACCCAACCGATGTGTAAAATTTTACATGGGCATAATTTGAAGACCTTGGGGACTATGCGTCGGGTGTAGAGAAATCTCTACACTTACTGTCAAGTGGTCATCATGTGGCGTCCATCACAAGGATTGGGCTCCATGGAAACTTAGGCGAGATCGATTAGATCCTATTAAAAAAAAAAATTGTTTTCTTGACTTTTCCACCATTAAAAAATGGTCAAAATTAGGGAAAATCAATGCACCAAAGTTTTGGGGTGTTGCCTTAAATTTGACCCATCAAACGAAGGGCAAAAAGTTAAAAAAATATTTATCTTTTTTGAAATTTACATTTTCGGCCCTACAAGTTTGCTTATTTGTAGAAACGGCCCTATAATTTGAAACTGTGCAAAATAAGTTAGCTCCAAACCAAGCCGTTTCCATGTCAACATGTATATATATATTGCAAAACGGCCCTATAATTTGAAACTGTGCAAAATAGGCCAACTCCAAGCCAAGCCGTTTTCATGTCAGCATGTATATATATATATATATATATATATATATATATATATATATATATATATATATATATATATATATATATATATGTTTATTTTATTTTATTTTTTGTCATTCTTCTTTTAAGTTGGCGATTGCTATCTAAAGACGACATTAGATGATAATTTATTTTAATTGTGTACATGGTATAAAAATACAAATTTCCCTTTTTAAAATCACATGTCCCATGACTAATCAACCGAAATCGGGAGTTGTTTTCGGTTGATTACGCCAATTGTTTTCGGTGGATCACGCCATGAGACATGAAAGGGCGCACTGGTCATCCTGTGCACCTGGGCTATACTCACTTGTGCCATGAAGTATGGAGAGCAAATATAACATCTCCATTAGGAACCACTGATGTCGCACCATTATGCTTCAAGACAATATAGCTAAGGACCCGACTTTCCTGACCGACATTTAAACACCAAAAATGGCATTTAAAAGATCTTACATTATCAATGGTTTAAGATCTTACATCATTAATGGTTTAAGATGGTTTAAGATCTGAGTGATCCATACTGTCATAGTGATAGATCATGAATTGAAGTGCAACAGACCCAAAAATGATATTTTTGAAAATTTTAAACAATCTGGTCAGTTGACTATAATATCAACCATCATTTTTAATTTAAATTATTGCTATTAAAGTTTATCAATCTAAAGGTTCACAGCGAGTTACAGGCATGCTTTTTGGGTTGAGTAGACGTTCCAGTGATGAATTGTCACTCGAAAAATATAGATCGGTCACAATGTGTGCCATGTGGCATAATGATAAATCACATTTCAACTGAGATAAAAAGCTAAACCCTAAGCCTCAGTCAGGAGCTATTATCTCTATAACTAAAGGGCCTGACTCCCCTAGCCATCACTAATTCGTACATTCAAAGTGGTAGACCATAGATTACATGCAACAGGCTCGAAAATGGTGTTTAAGAGAGATTTAAACCATTCGATCTGTGGACTTTAATATAAACCATTGTTTTCAATTTTAATGGCTGATTACAGTTCATCAATCCAATGGTTCACATCCACTTATAAGCATGCTTCTTTGGGCTGAAACATGTTCCAATAATGGAATGGACAATTTATATTGATCACAGTAAGTTCACCACATTGGCATAAAAATAACCACATTTCAACAGAGTGGCATTCAAAGTGTAACTTTAATGGTATGAGATCATTTAAACACCACTTTGGTGTTTAATTATCGGTCAGGGGCCATTATCCCATAACTAAAAGTTTGTACTGGTCAACCTACCAGAGCACCAGATGACTTTGTTCACTGGGCACTTTTTGGGACATGTGCCACATGATTTCATCATGCCTACCGTGTGATTTAAAGACCATGATCTGAAGATCTATGAATTGGTAGATTGGGACAAAAATTATCTCCATAGTGTGATTCAAATTGATTAATGCCTACTAAATTAACTTCTGAGAAGGCTCATCACACCGTCTACTTGTTTATGCACAATTTTCTCGAAAAGACAAGGCAATATTATCCTTCATACAGTAATAATAATAATAATAATAATAAATTAACAATAATAATAGGGCTTGGGCCTATAGCATAATGAAAGGTTGACAATATTCCGACCTCAAGGTTGCAGGTTTGAACCCAACTTACCTACCAAATAATAAGAAGAAGAATTTCTAACACGCCACCGATGAACTTTCATTGAATATGAGCAATTCAAACAATGCTGCAAAAAGAATATCAACAACAATTTTTATGTTACAGATATACAAGTGGTGACATCTTATTCAGTCGTTACAATGGCACAATTATTTCCCTTCTAACAAAAAATAGTCCTCGCCGCCCCTCCGCCAGTGCTTCTTTGAATACCAAAAAGAACAAATGTAAAAAAAATGGTGGAATTTCTTCGCAATCTGATGTAAAGAGAAGCAAACCCCATCATTGTTGAGTTCTGAACAAGCTTGACGAAATCTGCACAATAAAAGATTTCAATAATATAATTTGGATGGAGAAGAAAGAAAGTGGCATTGGCACTAAAATGTTTATTAAAGATGATATTTTATGTGCATGCAAACAGCTACAGAAAATCAAGTATACAATTTAGCGGTGGATGAAGCGTTTTTCTTGGATGCAATAAATATTTGGTGGGATGGCTATACCATAGCTCTGGGTCCTCGGATTTTTTATTCTTCTTCTTGTTTTCGTGCTTTTTGGTTTCTTTTTGCTAAGCTCCTTGCTTAGCCTGATTCGGATGTAATTTTCTTTTTTAATAAATTGCATCTTTACCAATCAAAAATAAATAAATATTTGGAGGGGTGATCAATATATGACGGAGTATTCTTTCAATGCCATAAATTAGCAAAGCATCATCCTACCTTCAAATGATGTGGCATGATTTTGATATCGAACGGTACATGAAGCCATGCCTCGGGGGTATGCAGCAAGAAATTCTCAGGCTTACTGGTATACACATCTGCGTATTGATGAATGTTGTAGGCAAAAGCCGATTCCTGGCCAGTGTCCGTTAGGAAGGTTGCACCAAAAGAACTATTGAACATGTTTTTCATTACGAAACGTGTCCTTTGTCTTTCCTCATTTAGTTCGTTTAGAAGGGTCTGGTAAGCTTCTCTACCCTGATGGTTAGCTATAGTTGAATGGAATTTCCCAAGCAATTCTTGTATTATGTGAAATTTTGCCTGCATTAAAAGAAAAGATACACTTATGTGAAATGCATTCAAAATATCAATTCTGAATGACTTATTTAGAAATTAACAATTAATTAATTATAAAAAAAATTAAAATGAATTGGGATGAAAAAGATTAGATATCCCTAATAGTTACAGAGAAACGTTAAATTGAAGTATCTAAGTAATACTTAGAATTCTAAAATAATTTTAGATTGCACACAATGAACAAAAACTTGAAAAAATATAGAGTTTCATTTGTTTCCAGTTTAATACTGTTCATAAAACACACAATACAACAATCTTTTGCAAATGAGTCAATTATTACACAGTGAATGGAGATAAAACCCTAAATCAAAGTCGGAACTATGTAACAAGCAAAAATTTCCCGGTGTGAGAGTCAGAACGGCAAGCTGGAAAAGCAAGTAGCCAAGCAGGGAATCCTACTGTACCATATTTATATTATTAGTATATATTCACAATAAATTTACAGTTCTATATATACTAGATATATTTTTAATCTTCAATTCCTAATTATATTGTGATATAAATCGTAACATGCCTTAATGCAATTAATATAGCAAGATTTTATTATCCACAGGCGCAGGATTTAAAATTTAGACATTTCGTGGAATGAACATCAGGATCACTATAGAGAGGTTCATACCGATTATCAGTTTTTCCATGGTTGCCATGTCTTAACACAAGTAATATATAGTATAAGAATGCTTTTGCTGAATAACTCGTGCAAATACAATGGATGGTGATTTAAAAAACAAAACAATAAAAAACATATACAAATAAATTAAAACCGCACTTTAAAGAACTTTATATTTGTATAACAATAGTGCCAACCAACATTTGGCAAGCGGGATAAAGTTTGTAATATAACAAGCATACCTGTTGGAATCGATAACTATCTTCATTCTGAATCCGTATTTCACTCTGTATTAATTCAAAAAACACCATAAGAACACTTACTTTGGTGTATTTAAATCACACTAATAAGAACTAGAATATGATAAAAAATGATGAAAGAAATGACAATGTCTAACTTCCAATTCAGTACTTAATCAACATGCCATTTCAAAACATGGTCTGGAAATAAATAAAATAAACATAAAAACGAGGAAGGTCTCTTAAGTAATTATTCCTGTAAAAATGTATTGTGTTCAATAAATATTGAAGATTTTATAAGCCGACTGCAATTAATTTTGGGTGTGCATATTGTCTACTTAATTCATTGTAACTCTAAGTAATCTCTTCAATAACAGCCAAGTGGAATGGATTCATATCTTGCTTACCTAGGTTGCAGTAATTCAAATTTCTTCCATAAAGAAGAGAGAAAAAGAGTGCTCTACGTGAATTCTCTTGGATCTCAGAGAGCCAGTGACGGATGGGACTTATAATCTGCCCAATCATTGAACTACATTGACGCGGGACGACACGCTAAAACCCTATATGTGAATTTGGGATTAACTTTAAAATGAATTGAATAGCGAAAATATTCAAAACCATGCAACTCATAAAATTAATTCAATGTAATTAATAAAACAATTAGATTAATCCATTTTAGCATTCGCATGCGTGAGAATTTTCCCATCTAGAAAAACGGCTCCGATGAGGGAACTCGAGTTTCGTTCTAGTTTAAGGCATCAATCGACAATCGCAATATCGTCTCTTGACTCCTTGAGGATTTTAAATGAAATAAGGCTTAAAATAATTCAGTAAAAGGGAAGTAATTTGGGATTTTGATTTTTATCAACAGAATTAAAGAAAGATAATACCTGACAACAACTAGAGAAAAGACAAAATAAAGGGATAGACTTCAAGGCTTCACACCAAGGGTTTTCCGAAGCTTCACACCATGGCTGTACGTCGACTTTACACCAAGTCGCATGAGAAACAATTGCTCACTCCTCAAGATTTGAAAGATTCACTCCCTCGGTTGAAAACTTTTCACAAGCTCTTTAGGATTTGCACAAAAGCAAACTCTTAAACAACCTAAAACTCGTAATAAAAGAGTCCTAAAACAATAAAAGACTAAAATAGACAAGTCTTTTGTAATAAAATAAAATTTTCGTCGCTAGGCGGGGTCCCCAACAGCGCATTATTGGACTGTTAACAGCGTGTTGTTGTACTTTTAACAGTGCGTTGTTGGACTGTTAACAGCGCGTTGTTGTACTTTTTCTCCTAAAAACGGTTTCAGCCTCCTTTTCTGACGCAGGACAAACGCTAAAATCCTAATATGCGAATTTGGGATTAACTTTAGAAAGAATTGAATAGCAAAAATATTCAAAATCAAGCAACACATAAAATTAATTCAATGAAATTAATAAAATAATTAGATTAATCCATTTTAGCGTCGCATGCATAAAAATTTTCCGATCTAGAAAAACAGCTCCGATGAGGGAACTCGAGATTCGTCTCCGATGAGGGAACTCGAGATTCGTTCTAGTTTAGGGCATCAAGCGATAATTGCAATATCGAATTTGATTCCTCGAGGATTTTAAAGGAGATGAAACTTGAATAAATAGTCCAAAATAAGGAAATTAATGATGTCATGGAATACGATTCTTTTGGGACTTTTGTTCTTTTATCAATGGAAAAAAAAAAAGAAAAATAATACCTGACAACTAGAGAAAAGACAAACTAAAAAGATAGATTCCAAGGCTTCACACCAAGAGCTTTCCGAAGCTTCACACCACTGCTGTACGTCGGCTTTGCACCAAGTCGCATAAGAAACGATTGCTCACTCCTCAAGGTTTTGAAGGATTCACTCCCTCGGTTGGAAACTTTTCACAAGCTCTCTAAGGTTTACACAAAAGCAACTCTCTTTCATTCAATAATCATAAACTAAACTACAATGTTCTTCTTAATGACCTTATATAGGTGGTCTTACAATAAAATAAAGCACCCTAAAATAAATACTAAATAAAAGACAATTAAGCCCCTAATACTTAAGTTGGAAATAGAAAAATTTTAAAAATTTAAACTAACTCGGCGGGATTTCGATCGATCGAAAGTGAAAATCGATAGATCGAAATTCATATATATGAAATATCGTCATCGGCATTCGATCAATCGAAATAGAACTTCGATCGATTGAATTTTCCATGTACTCCTTCCTTTCTCCAGAATTTTCATCTTTACGCCTGGTTTTGGTTTTCACTCCGCTTCTTCTTGGCTGGAACATTTGTTGCGGCTCGAATCTACGGCTCTGATCTTGGCGTCCCGCATCATTTTCTCATTTCTTTCTTGTTTTCTCTTTGCACTTGCACCTGCCTTGCTTTGTGTGATGTCCCCATCATACATTCTCTTGTACTTTTAATTTTGTATAGTCTTCGAACACTTTATTTCCCATTTGTACATTTTGCAATATTTTACTTCTTAATTTACTTCTACCTTCAACCTTTACTTTTTGGTAGAAGACGCTGCTTTCCTAACCTGTTATCATTTAGCCAGCCTTGTAAGGATGAAGAGTCTGTTTGGTTACTCTTTCTTATCTTACCCTTCTAATTTTATTAAAACTTGGCTTCTAACATCCAATCATTAACCTTCTGAGGTTGGTTTATCAAACTCTACTTTTCTAAAATTATTTTCTATGGTACTCTCTCTCTCTCTCTTTCACCCAATATCTCCAAGAGCATGGATGGAGCACCAGTTGTGATATCCACAGCAAAAACAGAGTCACTGAGAGTAAGAACAGGCATCTCAGTGAGGTAACTTGGTCTTTACTCAAGTATAAAAACGTACAAAAATCATACTGGTCTATGGTTGTTTTAAGTACAGGTTATCTCATTACTATGCCCTCAAAACTTTTGGAAAACAAATCCCCTGGGTTCACATCCCAAGACCTACTGTCCCTTTCTATGCTGAAAATGTTTTTGGCTACACATGTTATGTTCATTATTTGAGTCGTGCCCGCTGCAGGCTTGATAATAAATTTGTTCGATATATCTCTGTTGGATACTTTAAAAGGCATATAGGTATTATGATTTATGACCCAAGTTCTCATAGGTTTTATGCCCCCATGGATGTTACATTCTTCAGGGATGTTTATGCATCCTCAATCACCCCTCCTATCCTTTCTCCCTTCACCCAATTCCATCTGCTTTCACCTCCTATTATCTGGCGTGCCTCCCGTTTCTCCTCCAATTCCACGAGTTGAAAAAAAATCTTGATATACATCCATCACCAGAAGCTGCAACAAGGACACCTCTCTGATCTATTGGGTGTAATGTAACATTGTTACATTTAGGTGTAACATGGAGTGTTTGATTTATAAATCTCCTCTTGACCAACTGTCAATGTCTACTTCGCCATCAGGTATTGATTCTGCTTTAGGTGATGTTGAGCCCTCATCTCTTCTTAATTCATCTGATCTCTAAAATTTGTTCATTGCCCCACGCAAAGGCACATAAGAGGATTTTCGAATGTAAAGGGGTATTTTTTGTGAAGCATCGGACAGATATAAGTGTAGAGCAATAAAAAACATGATTAGTTCCCAGAGAATTTACTCAAGCCTATGGTGTTGATTAAAGTGATACGTTTATTTCCGTTGCAAAGCTTAATTTTATTTGGGTTAGTCTATCTATTGCGGCCAACCAACATTGGCCACTTTTCCAGCTTGATGTAAAGAATGTCTTTCTCCGTGACCATCTCTCACTGAAGAGGTTCATATGAATCTTCCTCCTGGATTTCAGATTCAAGAGAAGTCTGACAAGGCTTGAATAGGTCTTGCTCTAGCCTCTTTAGGGGTTCTTACTTCCTTGGTAGCTCAAATATGTACTCTTCATCTGCTTATGCATTCGTAGCACAAGACTTTACTACTCAAGCTGCATTATATACTCATGACCAATACATCGCAAGGTTCATCATGACAGGAGCCTTTGTAAAGATTACAATGCAGAACAGAATGAGGATAATGTATTGACTAGAATGTTAGACCATAACGAGGCTATCAAATCTCACTTAAGTTGGGCCAGCTTGTTTATTTATACCTTGGGACTCTATGTTCATAACGACATCATGCTTCTTGTATAGTAATCTATGGCCTCACGCAGTCTCCACGAACTTGGTTCCGGCGGTTCAGCAGTATGGTATTTATTATGGAGTTCTGCAGCTGTCACTCTGCTCATTCGTTCTTCATTCATTCCAACTCGGTAGATCGTACCATTCTTCTTGTCCATGTGAATGATATCATGGGTTAAAAAATCGGAAAACAGATACATATCATCCAGCTCCAAAACCGATTCATACCGGACGATACGTATCGGTTCCGGACGATACAATGGTATGTATCGTCCGGTATTTTAGTTTATTGTATGGGAGGCACCAATACGGTACCTTGAATATACCATATCGGCGAGGTTCAAAACTGATACATATCGGACGAGATTTTGACCCATAGATAATATTATTGTAATTAGGATGTCTCCACTACTATCACCCATGTTAAGCGGGACCTTAATCGAACATTTAGCATCAAGGATTTGGGGTCTCTTCGCTAATTTTGAGTATTAAGGTTGCTCACTATACTTGAGGCATCGTCGTTTTGCAGCAGAAGTATGCTCTCAGTTTGGTTAATGACAGTATTATACTTGGATGTTGTCCATCTCATTCCCTCATGGACCCCAGGCACTCTCTTCGTGTTGTGGAAAGTGATCTTTCTGGTCCTAGCTCTTATCGAAGTCTTGTTGGCCTCCTCGTTTATCTCACATTGACTTGATCATATCTTGCCTATCTTGTTAGTGTCATTAGTTAGTTTATTCACTCTCTTAGAGCTCCCCATCTTGTTATTGTACATCTATCTTGTGATACCTGAAGCCTTTCCAAGTCAGCGACTCAGGTATTCTTGTCATGGTTATCTGAAAATCGTGGCATGCTCTGATGGTGACTGCTGATTTCTCACTGATCGCCACTCTACATTTGGCTATTGAACTTTCATATGAGGTAATCTACTAGAAGAGCAAGAAGCAAATTGCAGTATCTAAGTTAAGTGCTAAGTCTGAGAATAAAGCTATGGCCCTTGGCACGTGTGAGTTTTTATGGTTACACACTTTCTTTCATGAGCTCAGGTTCCCACCTATCTTGCCTATGTCGCTCCATTGTGATAATCAAAGAATCTATTCACATTCTCAAGGGCCCAGTGCATCATGACCGCAACAAACATATTGAGGTCGACATCCATTTCTTGCATGAGAAGATTCTGAATGACACTATCCATACTCGTAAGGTTCACACCTTGCATCTATTTGCATATATTTTCACCAAGGCTCTTGGACACCTTGATCAATTATATCCAAATTGATGTATTGATCAAGTTGAACATAATTAACATCTATGCTCCAGCTTGAGGGGAGTATTAGAGTGTTAATGATTTCACAATAGTATCAATGTTAATGCCTAGTTAATAGCTTTAGTTTTGGTGTGTACCCTACTTCCTGAGGAGCAAACTTATAAACTTATAATCGCTGTAACTATATTTAAATGTTTAACATAGGTGTACAAGTATAACATTTACACTAAGCAACACATTTTCCCTAATCTCCTCCATTCTTTTCTTTACTCTCCTCCTCTCTTCTTCCTCCATCTTCTCCCACAATCTCCTCCTTATTTCATCACTTTCCTATTTCATCCAACACATTAGAACCACAAGTATAACTACATAACTTTAGCAACAGTTTTTGTAGGTATGAATAAACCAACATACGTTATTTTCTTACAAACAAGCCTAGCATAACTCCACGTGCATATAGTTGAATATTTTGAATAACACAACCAAAAAAACCACTTAAAAATCCAAGATATGTAGATTGAAGGAATACTTCTAGCTCGTGAATGATAGCAGCGGTACGCCAACCAGCTTTCGAAGGTCCTCTTAAGTCGCTAAACAAATGATCTCCAAAATATATCACCTACATATGACATGACACATAAGGTTATAAGGAACATTCCACTGGTTTACATTGGCATAAACCAGAAATAATATCTTACAAATAGAAAAAAAATGCTATACGAAGATTTGCTTAATAAAGTCTCCCACAACAAAATAAATCAAATAAAATCAATCCAACAAATCACTTGTTATAACCATTCTATAGCATAGTATGTTTTTTCATAAACTCAAAAGTTTGCAGGTTGCATGGCACTAAATTTAAAGCTAACAGACCAAGAGCACCTATAAATGGTTAAGTTGTGCAGTGAACAGGATCATCCAAAGTAGAAAGGAGTTGAGGGGCACGGAACTTATAAATTGTTAGTTTAATGGATTGATCAGTGCAAGTTTTATCCCCGTGTCAAATGTCAATTATAGAGGAAGGGAACAGGAGTCTGTGGATGTTGCCAATCAAATCTTCTCTTCTTTGTAGGTACCCTTGGGTAGCAGCCCATTGGACAAGCATTAGTTTGTTGTGTTGATGAGTGCAAACCTATATTGCCATCAGAAATGTTAATTGTGGGGAACAGATTTACAAGTCTTGTGGATCTTGCCAGTCAAGTCATTCTTTTTTTTCACGGATAACTTTTGGTAGCAGCCCAATGGACAAGCATTGTAGCCCCTCCTAAAATCTCGCGATTGCAAAAGATGCAGGAGAGTTGGGAAATTTTCTGAGGGTATCTACAGAATTGTGGTTGTTTTATGGAAAATCAAACTACTACGTGCTTCACTTCAATATGCTATATGCTTCACTGAAGAGTTGGATCATCTTCTTCTATAGAAAGAAATCTGGTGTAGAGAAGTTTCACTAGAGGTGATATTTTCTATGCTACTTCGTAATGTTGTTAACCACTTGACAAAGTTTGGCGACTATTTATTCCTTGTTGGAAAACGCCCAATCTGGATACCTATCAGAAAAGAGGGAGATCCGATTAGGACTTTGAAGAACTACTTAGTCTACTAGACCCCTCACCTAGTATTTTACGAGATCCAGTACGACTGACATGTCTTTTATTAGCCCGTGGACATAAAAAACATGAATGTTTTGTTTTAAGTTAACTGAAGACCAGAAAGAGTGAATGTATCAAAAAGTGAGGTTCCACTTATAAAGGGACTTCTCAAATTAATTGGCCAAAAATACTCATTTGCTTCAAATAACAAAAAAGCTCTCTCTCCCATTTTAAATTAAAGAACTCCAGCTTATTTTGTAAGTTTACCTTTTAAATAAGAGAAAAAGACCATTTTACTATGCGTGTATTTGTTTGGACGTGTAGGCAAAGATTTACCATTTATGACACCTGTATTAGTTCATCACTTGACACTTGTGTCCATGTCTACAAATCACAGATGGGATGAGAATCGATCCTACTGTATAATTTGTCTCCTTAATTAGAATCTAGTAAGAAAATTTGCCCATATTGTATCTATTCCAGGTTCTCATTGTTAGCTTCTCCAATTGACCAACTCACATCAATAAATTTTCCTATCAAAAATCACTAACTCAAGATACCGTGTCAAGCTTGATATAAGCATATTTGAGCCATTACTTACATGCCAGTGGGTATGGAGAGTATATTAGCAATAACATACCACAAGTAAAAAAATTCATAAAAAACAATAAAAATAAGTACCCGTGGAGAACCTTTGCTCAATGAAGAACAAAAATATCATTGAAAATATTAAGGAATCAATTTTTAAAAAGGGAGCCATTACATGCACACGCTTTTCAAGTGATTGCACCGACTTAAAACGAAAGACTTGCAAGTTTGGCAACATCTACTATGTGAAAGCACCATCTAAGTCATATGATTTGAAGGTCATGATTTAAAGATATCAATTGCAAAATATAAGAGCAAAATATAATTTTCATCATTTGATTAAATAGAGTCAAAGGCTATTATGTAATTCAACAGTTGACTACAATAGATCGTATGACAAGTATCGATTTTTGCTCCAATTTTATGTATCAGAGATCTATTCATCATGAACTTCAAATCAGACCGCCAATATTGCATTTTTACATCTCACATGTCTCTAAAATACCAAGTCTTTCTTTAAATTCGGTGCAATCACTTGAAAAATGTGTGCAAGTAATGGCTCCCTTAAAATATTAAGGAATTAATCAGAATCAATTTTTTAATCGATATACAAAAGAAAGAAAAGAAAAAAGAAAAATTAGAAAGAACTAAAATTGGAGTAGCCTAGTGTACCTCGGGGCCATTCCACTTTGTTATTTGTAGAAACGATTTGAGACATCCATAATAGTAAACTTGGTTGGGGAGAAATGTATCCACCTTTGAGAAAGCTAAGGTATCTTTCTCAATATCATAGCAGCTACAGGAACGAAAGCAACGGAACACACCAAATAAAACATTAGCATAAAACAGATAATAAAAGCACTAAGTACTCGAGCTCATGTACTATTGTAAAAAATATTCAAGCGCAGTAAAGAAACACATCTAATTTGAACTTACATTGGTTATGCCATAAAGGCCTTCATATAACTTTGGAAAAGCAAGAAAGTGCATAATGTGTAAAAAGTGGAACATTGTCAAAAAGTTCAGCCCTTCAGGACAAAACGTACTTAAGCATAGCATAATTATGTTACATGATATGTGCATTTTTATTTACTAAGGTAAATCAAGGTGTCAAACTCGGTATACGTATCGGGCATCGGTCCATGGAGAACCGATACAAAGCTGCCGATACGTATCGGTTGATACCGATACGGATCGGCACTTTTTAAAAAAAAAAAAAAATACATGTCTCGGCTCAAACCGATACGTATCGGCTGATATGGGCCTGAATCAGTAGAGGGGTTTGTTTAATATAAGATTTTATATTTTTGTTAGGAGTGTAAGAATTTATTTAGGACATATTTTTTGGTTAGGATGAATAGCATTGATTGGTTTTAACTCCTAAATAGTATTAGAATATCAATAGAAATTTGTAATCACAAGTTATTCTAAAGAAAGGAAAATAAACAAATTTAAATTACGAGGCTAGCCACCACAAATCAGCACTAAGGTACAAAGTTAATAAGTCGGGGTTCAGGAATAAATCGGCTTGGGAAAAACTCGGCAAAAATTGATAAATTTGAAAAAAAGGAGGGAAATTCGGGAAACTAAAAAAAAATTACAAGAAAAAAATCTTAATAAATTTTTTTTAAAACAGAGCCATTACCTCCACACATAGTTATTGAATTGAACCAGCACACAATTCGGTACGATAATCAAATGAATAACCACCAAGTTGATATGCACGTAAGGCAATACTTGGATTCCAAGGGCCGACAAAGATAGAAGGCAAAATGGAAAAAAGCATTTACCTAAAGGGGAAGTGGAGGCAAAGTTATGGATATTATCAAGCAGAAGTGAAAGTTTAAAGGAAAAAAAGTTTAGGGCACTCTAAAAGATTGTCATGATACCGGGTGTATCACAATAGCGATGATACTTCCTATTAAGAGAATTAAATAAAAAAACCGTTTCAAAAAATAATAACAATAATAAATAAATAAAGAATAAGAGATGATAATCGATTCGAGGTGGTTAACCTCCAAATTCAAACTTGTTTTTGGTTCTTCCTTGAGAGTATAAGTTGTGATTATTTCTTCCTTTCATTGACACTCTCCTGTTTAAGAGTTTAAGACCTACTAAACCACAAAATATAAAATATAAAATAAATTTCTAACTCCTATCAAAAGATAAAATCCTGTATTAAACGAACTCCGCTAAATTATCCTAGTAAATGAACATGTGTGTGCCATTTAAAATAACTATGTGCATAACTACGACGCCCATGGGTACGCATCATCCCCCCACCACCACCTTAAATCGGACTTGCCTTAAGGATTGAAATCTTCAACAACGCCCCATGTGGATCCTATCATTCTAGCAGTCCAAACATGACTTGTAGCGCACATATAGATTTCAGTCGACACACCACCCTGATTGTAGTCTCCATCCATTGGTTCAACGATACTACACCATCCATTAGGTAGGTCGAAGTCATTCCCAACATATGATCATTTGATGTGACTGCACTTTTAAAACTATTCAGTGGTATATAACAGTGGTTACCTAATTCGTTGGACAAGCATGTGAATTTCAAACCGGTTCGATTGAACCAGTTCACGGATCAGCTTGCTCCTGTTCGCCTAGGATAGGCAGACCGAACCGCACATGTAATGTTTTTCTTCTTTCTGCTTGTTGGTAGTTAGATGCAAAAAAATCCCACGAGGGAACGCATCAAATTAGAGCTCCTAGGTTCCAGAAAATCATTATTGTGAAAAAAATCTACGCCAAAAGAAACTTTCTTCATAGAGGCGATCAACCAACATAAGTATAAACCGATAGCAAACAAACCATCATTAAACATAATACCAAAACTAAGAACATGTTCGATGTGTATTCCTAATGTTTACCATATCCGTTTTCTTTTGTATTTCAATTCAAATTTCAACGTAATGACTTCTGATAAGCATAAGCAACATTACTAGTTTTTTAAATATTTACAAGATATATATTATTTTACTAATTGTTATTACATGTTTTACTACACTATAAGAATTTGAAATGTGGCCGAGATGCGTATGTCGAGATGGATGCGTAGAGTAACAAGAAAGGATAAAATTCGGAACGAGTACATAAGAGAAAATTTGAGAGTGGCACCTATAAAGGAAAAAATCACGGAATGTCGCTTGAGGTGGTTTCGACATATTTGTCGGAGGCACGAAGCAGACCCTGTACGAAGAGTTAAGACACTACAAGCACAAGGAAGGAGAAGAAGAGGAAGAAGACCAATGAAGACTTAGAGGGTAGTCGTGAGTAAAGTTGTAGAGAGCTTACGGCTGATCAGAAACAAGTAAGAGTTGAGACACTACAAGGACAAGGAAGTAAAAGAAGAGGAAGAAGACCAATGAAGACCTGGAGGGTAGTCGTGAGTAAAGTTATAGAGAGCTTACGGCTGATCAGAAACGAGTGGAGAAATAGGACTAGCAAAACCCCAAATAGATGAGATAAGACTATGATGCTGATGATGACGATGACGATTACGCTGTAAGTATTTCAATATGGTATCTAATTTCCACTTCATCCCAAAAACTTTGAGAACTCGGTCTAGAATATTATAGTTCATGCCACGACATTTGAACTGGTCACCTTATTGCATTTGTAGCCCATCTTATTTGAAGCATTGGGCCATAAATTTTGCATTTTCACATTGTACAACTACACCTTCGGCCGCAACTCGCAAATATTTGTCACAAAGGGTCCATAGCAAAGGTTACACCTTCTTCACATATATCAATAGCTCAAGTCATAGATATTCCATCACTTATTTATAAGGATTCATATGTCTTCATATAAACCAATGACCTATTTTGACTTCACTCATCTGTAGGAAATATTAAGACAGAAAGGTACCACAGAAACCAATTCTATTTATATCCTCCAACAATAACCAAGTAATTTGAATCTTTTCCAAATGGAGGAGCCATTATATACTTTGATTGACTGCTTAACATAAATCTAATAAACTATCTTAAATAAAGATCTTCACAAATTTGGGTAATGAAGGGAATAATTCTGTCCAGAGAATACTGAGCTCTTGTCAAACATAAGCACAATCAAACATTCTACATCAAATTCCTTCAATAACATTGTAGTTAAACTGTTAGCAATAAAAAGGCGATTTATAGCTGAAGAACAAAAAAAAATTACATTTTCAAGGTCAACCAAAAGCAAGCACCATTTCTAAGATACAGATTACATTGAAAAGCACATATATATAATCATAGGAGGTTAAAGATAAAAACCGGAATGGGTGCTCGGATGTGTAGAAGGTTGGCTTATTGGCTTGAGCTATAACAACATCAAAAAGCTCCCTCCAAGAGTCACAATTATTGCTAGAGTCCTATTCAACATTATAAATGATCAAAATACAGAGGATACAAGAATTCCATCATAAAACAGAATAATTATCAAAGGGATGTACTTAACTTCAAATAGTGAACAAATATGCTTTGTCACATGTATACTAGAATTTAAAACTGACAATACAAGCAAAAAAATTCTATAGTTACCTGTTGTAAAGAACCCAAAAAAAAAACAAGAACAACAAAAATAAAAACAAAATCAATCAAGGCAAAAAAAATAGTTAGTTACACATTGTCAATTAAACAAAATCAAACAAAAAAGTCTATAAAGAAAAAGTGTGGTCATTCTTTATTTTATTATGTGTTGCTAGTACCAAAAAAGTGTAGATTTTATTTCTCATGTCAAGTATTATAATCGTTGTTGTTTATGTTATTGACATAACTTCCGAACAGCATGTTCATATAGACCAACAGGGCATCAGTGTTATATGTTGCAGATAGAATTAGTATTAGCCTATTTGGTGACCAAATCAGTGTAGCTGCAGTGGTGACCAGGTAATCAATTTTGTAGGTGTTGCACCGTCTGAAGCCATGTAGTGCACGGGTCCACTGTCTAGAACAAAAATTCAACTCTGAAATTGCATCGAATATCCATCTTTACCATGTGATTTCTAGTCTACAAGTTCCAAAAAACTGAACGGTTAAAATAGATTTGAAAAATCGCATCGTTGTCATTCAATTTTTGAGCTTTTAAGCTCTTAATCATATGGTGGAGTTTTTTTATGCGACCTTGGGACTAAATCTGATCTAGACAACCACATCATATTTCTTACTTTGTGTTGCAGTAAAGAAATTGCATGCATGTTTTATTGTGCATTTCCAGAATAAAAAGTGGCTTGATGATGTAGTTATCAAACAGTGGGATGGAACAGATGATAAAAATTACACATTCAAGAAGTGGATTTAGTTGTGGAACTAATGGCGACTTTACTATATGGGGAAGCTGACAAGGACGCCACATACATGGACATCGGATTCGGACCACATCAGTTTTACTGGCGTCGGAAGAAACGTAGGGGAAGCCCGAGGACCGTAGCTTCAAGGGAGAAAAGCATACTGAAACCGCCAAGAGAACAACGTCATACGTCACAGATGGCGTGTTGTCACAATAGCAGGCTGTCACAAAACAAGAGCGCCGCCGCCGACACCTAGCGACATTTTTTTTAAGCGAAAAACTGTTTTTTTAGTGTTTTATTAGTATTAGGATTCTTTATTTTCGAATTTCAGTATTGGTGGCCTATATATAGAGGCTTGTAAACAGTTTTTAATTAGTTAATTGAATGTTTTGAATGTTTTATGCTTGAATGTTCTTCTTCCCGAGATGGGTTTGGTGTGAGACCAAGGGAGTGATTACCATCGATTCTCATCTTTTATTACCTTTGCAATATATTTTTCTGTTTTCTCTTATAACCCATTACCCATATTGAATCCCTAATCCAAAACCCAAAACCTATTTCCATCAAAACCCTAGTTTTCATCCGAGCCATCAAACCTACCCAATTCTACAACCCTAGTTCGAACCCGTGAATCTACATTGAATCGAGGATGACCGCTCAAGCCTGGAAAAGCTGGAGTCCTATCTCTAGGCCCGATCCCGCCTCAAATCTAATGGGACTTGCACATCGGATTGGACACCCTATTCGGATCTCACGTGATTTACCCACCGGAATTCTACGAACCTGAAGGTATCGATTTAATTTTGAGATTAAGTTTGTTTTAATCTATTTAATTTCGGCAAATCCGCATCAAAATCATATTCACGCATTTTAGGGTTCCCGTCCCGCGTCAGAAGCTTATATAAAGGGAATCTAACCTAATGTTCTTGTCTTTCTATGCCCTCATGTAGAGATCTTGTAGCCTAACCGTGTTCCTTTTCTTTATTATTTAATGATTATTCAAAGTAAATATCTAGTTCCATTGCAAATATTTACATATAATTATTTACAAAGAAAAATATTGTTCTCATATGAATTATATTATTGAGAAACCCTAATCAGTGTTTCTGAGCAAAGAAACCTAGTTCTTTGCATCCCGTTTTTACTTTTCTCCTACCACTTTTGGATTGCCAGTGAACTCTACGACTATCCGTTCAAAGACTCCTATATCTGATTAGTAAACAGCCATCTCCTTTTTAAGGCAGTTAAAGCGTTGTGGCGATGTCATGGAGAAGAGGCCCGCCATGCCATGGCGAGGCCATTTACAATTTTCTTTAAAAAAATATTAATAATTTTATTTTTATTTATTAATTATTATTTTTATTTTTTTTAGTTTTTTATTATTTTTAATTCATATATTTTTTCTAATGATCTCAAGATCAATTGTGGGAAAGATTGGAACAAAGATCTCTGTTGTCCCCTCAAAGCAACCAACGGGTTCAGTTGTACTTAGTTTCAAGAATCAAGCCCCGACAAAAAAAAAGATTTAAAAAAGCAGACAAAAAAACAGGGGAAAAAAAAGTAATATAAAAACAGAAATATATATATATATATATATAGAATAAATTATTGGAAAAAAAAAAAACAAAAAACCACAGAAAAACACAGAAAAAAAAAACAAAAAAAGTCATACATGAGCTTGTTGATTGAAGCGATCGATTGCGAAGGAGATTAATAGTAAATAGCTTGTGATTTGTGAAGGCGTGAAGGCGATTCGTCGCCAATTGTTCGTCGATGGAGCTTGCGAAGGTGCAAATATATAAAAAAAATTAGCTGAGAGGAAAGAACAAAATAAAAATAAGAAGCTGAGAGGGAAAGAGACGAGTGAGATAGAGACAGAGAGAAAGGGGAGAGACGAGAAAGAAAGGGGAGAGAAAGGGAGGCGAGAGAGAGAGAGAAGAAAGGGCCTGCGAGGCTGCGAGCCTCCGAGAGAAGAAAGGGAGGCGAGAGAGAGAGAGAGAGAGAGAGAGACGATAGACTGAGAGAGAAAAAAAAATTGCGTACCTTTTTATCGTTGAGGAGAGGAGCTGAGAAGAGACGCATGCTCAGGAGAGGAGCTGAGGAGAGAGTCGAGATGTGAGTGTTGTCCAAGCCATAGAATCTCCTTTTATATATAAGATTATAAGTTATTAAATTATAATTTATAATTATATAGCATATAATTACTATTAAGTTATATACATAATTTATAAACTATAACTTATAAGTATTATAACTTATAATTATATAATTTATTAAAATATAAGTTATATATAATTTTATATATTGCGAATATGGCGGCGCCATGGCATCGCCATTTCAAAAGTTTCCCCATATCAATGCATATGGCGAAATCCGTCGCCATTCGCCATGGTGACCCCTTGACTACCATGCTCCTTTTATAGTGTTTAGATCATGGACTAGGGATCAATCCAAATATCTATGCTATTTTAGTCGTACGTATCAATGCCAAAATGCCACTTCGATTGAAGAGAGGGGTTTACAAAACGGTGGCAAGAGTGGTGTTATCACATCGTGTAGAGTGTTGGGTTATGAAAAAGGGACAAGAAGACACAATTATGTGGTTGAGATGTGTATCTGAGATAGACTCATGGAGTAACCAGAAATGATAAAATTAAGAACTAGTCTGACGAGGAAGTTTTAGGGGGGCTCCAATATAAGAGAAAACTTAAAGAATGTCACATGAGATAGTTTGGTCATGTCCATCAAAGACTTAAAATAGTCTCTATATTAGGGATTAAGACGATAGAAGCACAAGCAAAAGTGGGAGACAAGTAAAGATTTGGAGAGAAGTAGTAACAAAGAGTTTATCCCTAAACAAGATTGAGTGGAGAATTAAGAATCACAAACTCGACCCAAATAGAAGGGACGAGATAATGATAATGTTAATGTAACAATGAAAAGAACCATGGTTCAACATCATATCATAGTCATTCTACTTAAAAATCTTCCAAGTCTAAGAAGCAACAAAAAAATTGTGAGGAAATGCTAGTGCCTCTAAAGTGTTAAAGTTATGACTCCATTTTTTTTCTTTGAATCCCTGAAAAAGGAGTCAAGGTATCTCACCGGGAAAGACGGGATTTTGCTTAGGTGGAGAAGATGATGAGAATTGTGTGGCAATAAGGCAATTGGATTAGTAAAAAATGTTACTCTAAATTTTTTTTCAGAATAGATGGGTGTACATCAACTAGGTTTGAAGAAGGCAAACCTCAATGAGTGAAGTAATGCTTGATGGGGGAAGGAGTAAAAACACTCATCGCAGCTGGTTAGTTGAAAGATCTTGCAGAAGTATGGAAGATCTGGTCTTTAAGGTATAGGAGATAGAACCATGAACCGACTTGGGAATAATCTACCATAGAATCACATCCAGTGAAAAATAAAGTGATTACATCTATTACATGTTGACACGCATTTCGCCGGTTCAAAATAGGGGTTTTAATGGCTTAGGATGGCCTTAGGAACCTTTGACCAAGGGGTCAGTCAAAGAGTTTGACCTCTTTCAAGTTAGGAACGAATCTAGGGCACACATCGACTAACTTTTGTCGATTTCGGAAGTCCTAGACCGCACCTCTTTTCAGAGAGGACCTATTTGCCCTTTGTTTACACAGAAACATTTCAAAAATGACCAATAACTCGAGGGGATCAATCTGGGCCACCCAATACTTCAAACCGCACCTATTATCAAATTGGACCGAAATAAACCCCCCCTGTTCTTAATCTTTTCAGAAATACAAAGCAATTCCCAAATATGAGGTTTGGAAGCCTCCAAACCGCACCTTGAACCGAAATGCCCTCCTATGTTCTTAATCTTTTCAAATATACAACTGACTCGCCTCCAAACCGCACCTATTTTCAAATTGGACTCTTTTTCCCCTCCTATGCTCTTAATCTTTTCGGAAATACCAAATTGCTCCCAAGTGAGGGCAATATAGTCATCTAGATCTTGGAAAAGTTAACTTTCGTGGATCTAATGGGAATCCCCAACCGTCCACCTCTCTCTCTCTGCTCAAGCCCTTTCTAAATTCGAATGGGCCTTGCCCCATTAAACCTACCCAAAACAGCCCATTTGGGGACTTTTACCTCTAGACTCTTCCATAACCACCCACTACTTGGTAACTACCACCCCCTAGGCTATAAATAGTCCTCTCATTTTCCATTTGAAGAATTCAGACCTGACTTTTGGAGCCCCCTATGAAGGAATCTGAATTTGCTCAAGTAAGCCTTTCAGCTTAGATACCACTAGGTGAGATCGAACCCTAGGTTAGATATCACCGCGAATAGGTGGGATCGAACCCTTCAAGTCTAGGCTTGCCTAGCAAAATTTTGTTCCTTGCAAACCAGTTTGGGTTAGATATCACCACTAGGTGGGGTCGAGCCTCGGGTTAGATATCACCACCAATAGGCAGGTCACCCTCTCGAAGTCTAAGCTTGCCTAGCACAACTTGTTTCCTCGTGAACCAAGGGTAATGGGTCGCCCGGTCACTGGGCTGGGATCCCATTGGGTCACCGGATTACTAGGCTGGATCTAGTTTCTAACCATTAAGGCTTGACCTCCATTAGTAGAGGGTTGGGTTCTCGCGTTTCAAGAGGCTAATCTGATCCTACTTTGGGTTCCCCCTGCGGTTCGGACATTTGACCATCTTTCATTAGAAAGGGTCATTCCCCAACCACGGGTTCAGAGAACTTGATGGCATGGACCCGGTGTTAGGGTTAGCTAAGATCCTAAGGAATCCGAGCTTGGTCATATAATGATGTGACCCATGTGAATCATGACGGGCGCATGGTCCGAACCATGTGAACCCTAACTAACCGATGATTCAAACCATATGAACCATAATTAGCCCATGGTCTGAACCATGTGGACCCTAAATGACCCATGGTCTGAACCATATGAACCATAACTGACTCATGGTTTGAACCATATAAACCCTAACTGACCTATGGTCTGAACCACGTGAACCATAACTGACCCATCGCTTGAACCATTTGGACCATATGCACTTTAACTGACTTATGGTGTAAACCATATGGACCTCAACTGACTCATGGTTTGTACCATTCGAAACCCATACGCCCTAAGTGACTTATGGTCTGAACCACATGGATCTTGACTGACCCATGGTCTAAACCATTTGGGCCATATCGAACCCAACTGACACATGGTTTGAACCACATGGACCCCAACTAGCACATGGTCTGAACCACGTGGCCCCCAATTGGCCCATGGTCTCAACCATCTGAATCCTATGGACCCTAACTAACCCATGGTCTCAACCACACGGACTCTAATTGACCCATGGTCTGGACCATATAAACCTTAACTGACTTATGGCTTGAACCATTCAAATCGTATAGACCCTAACTGACTTATGGTCTGAGTTACATGGACCCTAAGGGACTCATGTTCTGAACCATATGAACGATAATTGACTTAGGGTCTGAACCACACGGACCTTAACTGACCCATGGTCTGACCCATTCAAACCATATGAGTCCCAACTGACTCATAGTATGAACCATATGGATCCCAACTGACCCATGGTCTCTACCACATGGACCTTAAATGACCCAAGGCATGAACCATCTAAACTATATTGACTACCAGTAACATTTCAAGTCATGGGGGCAATTGGGGTGAGGAAGAAGACGATCCTCGAGAATTTATGCTCATCAATGACTTGGAACATAGCAGCCACGGATTTGGGCTAACATATGTTGGCTAGCCTGAATATCTTATGTCTGTGTTCTTGGGAATAGAGCACATCACAAGCAGTAATACAACACTGGAAAGTAATGTGTAATACCCAAAGAGAAAAGAGTTGAAAAAAAATCAAGAGGTTGCAATGTTCCATCGGTTATGATAAATCAAAGGGTGGAAATAAGTCGTTGTTGAGCCCCAAGTCTTGTCGTAGGGAAGGTAAAAACAGTTCACACCTTGGAGCAGCTATCGATCAATATCAAGGGACTAGGGAATATACACAATTGTGAGATTGCAAAAGAGTTGATAAAGGCAAAGAAACTAGCAATTGTGATGCTACAAGAAATGAAGTGGGTCAAATGCGATTTAGCTAGAAGTCGATCTATCCTTCCGAGAAAGTGGATAATGAATGACTCAAAAGGTTTGGTAGGTGGCAGTTTACTAGGTTGGGACAGTAAGGTGTTGGAGAAAATTTATATCGAGTTGGGGAAGCGCTCAATACCAATCTTGCAAAGACACAAATCTATGGGCATTTACAGCTACGTATGGCCCAAATGATCTCACTTTAAGAGATGATTAAGTGCTCACAAGAAATGGAATGCCCCTTGTTGCCTAGGTGACGACTTCAACATCATTAGATCTTCCTCTGAGAAGATGAATAGAGGTAAGCTAACATGAGGTATGAAATGTATCGCAAATATGGTTTTATCTGGTGGCTAAGCTTGGGCTAAGTAAAGACCAGCATGGTCTAATAAAATCAAGCAATGAAGAAGAGTGCAAACCACTGATCAGGAGAAAAAGAAAAAGATGAAGACAGGCAGTTATTTTCATGCAAGTTGATTTAGAAGAGATTAAGGCTACTGTTCTCAATATTTTTTCCAAACACAACGAAATTAGATATGCGATCCAAGAAGGAAAAAACAGTGTTAGCTGGACACTTCTTTCAGCACTTTTGCCATACCAAAGCTTGGTAGCACACAGACACTCATCAACATGATACGACACTTCAACATATGCACGGGAAAATACCACCTGATACCATCAAAGTGGGCTTCCTTTCGGCATGGTAAAATGAGTTGCCATATAAGAAAAGCTGTGTAAAGTTTAGTAAATTGTAACTGAAAACTAGAATCTTGGAAAACCATTTGTACAATATGGAATATTTTAAGTTAGGTTTCATGACATACATTATGTATACATCTATTCATCAAGTAGACTTCTCAATTAGTTATCTAAGACTTCCTCTCAGTTTAATTTTATTATATATACTTTATTTTTTTAATTTATTAATTATTCTACAGCTGTGCCACCATATTGGAGTTTTCAGAAATTGTTGTGTCAAACACCTACGACACGTTGACAGTTAGCACGTGTGTCACTTCTAATGAGAAGGCTAATGACAAATAAAACCCTTGGATATCTTACTAAAATAATTAAAGAATGAAAATTCTAAAGCTTATCAAGGTTCATTGTCCAAAGGAAGTCTCAAAAATGCTTGTAAACTGTAATTAAATTTTGTAACTTTATCCATTTGTATCAAGGGTTTTTTTATCTGCTTTTACCGTAATATCTTTAAGCATGTATGAAGTTTTTTGTTTTAGGTGTTGAATAAAAGGGCTTTTAAGTGTCCCTGAGTGAAGACAATACGACCTTCAATGATTGTTAATAAATAAGATTGCTTCAGTTTTGGAAGTTTATGATACACTGCAAAGTAAGCCACTTGAAAATTCATCTCAAAAAGAGTGATAATTAGCACGTACTAGGTCCAAGTAGGGAAGATAGTTGTAAACAATCTTAATGAATGAAGTCTGTAAACATTTACGTCACGTGTTAACAAATAATTATGATGCAGTATGTTCCAAACAGTAAATACAAAAGGGGAAAAATCCAAAGTTAACATGTAAAAGATGCATATGAGAAACGAACATATTGAATGGAATGCAATCAGCTTTAGCAGTCCTCTCTCGGATAATTATGCACTCCAAGCATTAACATACACAAAAAGGATGGAATTGCTTTTGACCATACTGGTAAACAGCCATTTACATTAATAAAATGGTAAAAGAAATTTAAGTTAGTATTATAATAATATGGCAATCACCTCTAACATAAACCGCATTCCTCCATCCACAAAATAATATGGCGAATTAGTTAGCAAAAAAAGCTTTTTCCCGTTGTCCCTCAGCATTCTTAGGAAGCGTAATACTTGTCCCTGGAATATTGACATAGAGTTTAGAGTACAAGAAATGATACTAACTCATAATGCAATAGCATCTCTTAGAATTGATTCGAAATCAAATTATTAAAGAATTATAAATCTTAGGATTGATATCCAGCACTTGAAATTTTTTGTTCTGAAAGAAACATTTTAGCAACAATCAAAAGAGGCACAGGATTGAATCATTGTACCACATACATTTTTTAATAGGTATCTTTGAGGATCAGCAAGAATTCCCCTGTGAACCAGCCCACTTTGGTGAACATGCTGAATTGCACAATTTACATCTTGATAGATGTAGGAAGCATCAAACTCTAACTTTGCATCTACAAAATGTTGTACCATATCCGCAATAAGGCATGCCTGCAGATTGTTTAACAGTCAGCACTTAAGTGCAGTTCAACCAGCAAGTGAAATCGTATACAATTTCCAAGACTTAATTTGCTAAAAAATATATTTCTTTATCAACAAATCTATAACCTGTGGTTCTACTATATACCAAATAAATCCATTAAAAACCTAATATATACCAAATAATTAACAGTTTACACTCACATCATGATATGCTTAAGACAGACCATGAACACGACACTAGGCATGGTATAACCGGTTTCAAATTCACATCTTCTAAAGAATGCATGGCAAGTAGGTCAATGAGCATTGGTACCTTCAACCAAGGATCAAAATTTCGGCCGAAATGACTGAAATTTCGGCCAAAATTAGCGGTTTCGGTCCCCACCGAAACGATAATTTGGGACCAAAATTTCGGTTTCGGTCCCCTCCGAAACCGAAACCGGTTATACCATGCCTAGTGTCGTTTCGGTCCCCTCCGAAACCGAAACCGGTTATACCATACCTCCGAAATCAAAATTTTGGTTTTCGTTTCGGTTTCGGAGGGGACCGAAACCAAAACAAAAACCAAAATTTTGATCCTTGCCTTCAACTATAAGCCTGTATAAACCCTAGAAAATCTAAGAAGTTACAGTAACACAAAAAGAAAAGGTTAAATGTAGTCAATTTGTGGCCAACGATGGTCAGCTGGATAGCATCAAGTCCGAACTTTGTAGTAAATAACAAATATCAGACATACGCATGTACTATTTTTTACATTACACAATCTTCAAGGCAGGCATATATCCTGGCTCTCAAGAAGGCATATTTTGCAAGCAGGTATCCATCATGCTAATTACATTTTAGTATTCTTAGTCTCACGAAGCTCAATTGTAGGTTTAGATTTGGTGACTGGATTATGTATATCTTATTCATTACTTGAAGGGAACGACTCTCCCCGCAGGCTAATCCAGAAATAAATGTAAAGAACTTCATGAAAAAAGGACTCTCACAGATATCAAAAGTGAACAATTTTTTCAGTTGAAATCCGTCAAAGTATTTTCATTGGATCTTGTTGCCAAAATGTCGATGTGAATCGAGGCCTAAGAAAGAATGAACTTTAGAGAAAAGGTTGCAGGCTTCATAATCTCAAAATTAAGAGCTCGGCCTCTTAGTGGTACTTTATGGTTACAGACTGGTCATTAATGGGCTGATAACACTGGCACATGGAGTTGATTTAATGGGCCATTTTCTCATGTCTTAATAGAGCCCAAAGTCCCATTTAAATCTGAGACGGGCTTTATCTGGAAAGTGAGAATTGATGTCCCTATAAAATCTGTGTGTGAGATTACTTCTAAGAGGGCCCGAGAACCACTTAATAAATCTGTGACAGCTGTCATATAAGGGAAATTTTGAGACACTAAATCTCTTACACCATATGCGACGAGGAGTGACTGAATAATCTGCTTTGAGACTATCGTGACTCTTTAGAGATTCGTGTATCCCCTTCTAGTTGCTCGCATCCCCCTATATTGCTTGTTGAAGTTGATTCATTGTTGCATATACAAGGTACATCTTTTCCACTCCCTCATTAATTCTCTTCTAGATAATCTTCTTCCTCTTTTATCACATCAAAAGTAGTATCAAAGCAAGTTGATCTTGCACCATTGCCCCAATTGTGCCTCATTCAAGTTGAACTCGAGATGCCGCCTCGAGTGAATTGTCCAAGAGGAGGAAGAGGACGTGGTGGATGGTAAGATGTCTTTCAACAACTCCAATGTCAAATAGATCAACTCTCGGAACACGTGTTGCATCGAGAAGCCACCCTAATTCCTCCCGAGGGAGAGATTAATCTTCCTCGTATTTCGAATCAAGAAGATAATCACCCATCATCAGATGACCACAATTCGAACGGATCAGAAGAAAGTGGAAATGAAAATTGTGGCCACAATCGTTTGGAAGACCATTTAGTTCAAGCTTTAGAGTGGAGGAGTCATGATCATGTCTTGGATTTCTTTGGGGGATTGCAACTTGACTACCTCATCAATTGGCTGGAGAGTATAGAAAATTTCCTTGAATGGAAGATCACAAAGTCAAATTTGCTAGCTTAAAGTTGAAGGGACATGCCGAACTATGGCGGAAGCAATTGAAGGAGTCGCGCCGTAGAGAAGGAAAAACTTCAATCAACACTTGGGAGAAGATGAAAAGCAAGTAAAGGCAACCGTATCTCACATCCAATTACAATCAAACTCTCTTTCAATGGCTTCAACAAGGGACCGAGACGTGAATGAGTACACAAAATAATTCCATCAATTACCTCTTCTTAATAGTTTGAGCGAGACCAAGGAGCCATCATTAGCTGGTGGGTTGGGTGTATCTACCCAAGACGTGGTAAGTGGTAACTTTACAACCCATTGGGAAGGTTGACAATGCTTATCAATTAGCCCTCAAGGTTGGAGAACAACATCAATGAATCCATAATCATTGCGTGAGAAAGGATAAGGGAAGTAATAGTTCACTCGAAAAGTTTGAAGTGGGAGAATCATCGGCACTTACACAATCTTCAACAAATGCGAGAGCTCGTGGATGTGAAGCAGGCTTAGGACAGGCTTTGGGTACTCAATTTCGATGTTTTAAAAGGTTGTACGCAGGTCAAGTAATTTTAACAGAACCAAAGGGGAGCAATTTGGAGGAGGAACATGACCGTGAACAGCTGTTGTCTGCCTCTAATGACGACAGGCTGGCAAGCAATACAACGCAGGGAAGACAAGTAAAAGATGTCAAAATTAAGGCTGACATGTGTGGGGAGTTGTTGGTCACACGCCGGGTCATGGTTGCACCTAAAATGGATAACGAAAAAAAATGGTTGCGCTCTAATATCTTCCGAACAACATACACGTTGGGAGGAAAACTATGCACCATCATTATCGATGGTGGTAGCACTGATAACATGGTATCAAATGACATGGATGAAAAATTAAAATTGCCGATAAAGAGACTTGTTGAACCCTATAAGGTAGCATGGTTCAAGAAGGGTGGCGTGATCACGGTGATGAACCAGTGCTTAATCAATTTTTCGATCGAAAGGATTGCAGTGAGGAGGTGTGGTGCAACATTATCCCAATGGATACATACCACATATTCCTAGGACAACGGTGGCAATTTGACAAGGATGTTATGTTTCACGGAGCAAAGAATAAATATACTCTTACTGAGGATGGTAATGCATTACACTTTTACCTCAACATGAATCCTTAACATGTCAAGAAGGTAGCTGCAATTGTTCTACGCTTTTCATTCGAACCGGTGGCCATGTTTATAAAATCGAATCAAACTTGAGGACGAGTTTCTCGAGCCGCAAGGGAATTGATGTGAATCAAGGACTAAGAAAGAATGAATTAAAGAGGAAGGGCTGCAGGTTTCACAATCTCAAAACTAAGAGGATTAAAAGAGTTGGGCCTGTTAGTGGGTACTTTTATGTTTCCAAACAGGTCATTAATGAGCTGATAACACAGGACCATGGAGTTGATTTAGTGGGCCACTTATCTCGTGTCCCAATAGAGCTCAAAGTCCCAATTAAATTTTCCAACGTGAGAATTAAATTCCCTATAAAACCTGTGTGACATTAAGTCTAAGAGGCCCCGAGAACTGCTTAATAAATATGTGACAGCTGTCATATGAGGGAAAATTCGAGAGACTCTAAATCTCTTATACCGTCTGCAACAAGGAGTGAATGAATAGTCTGATTTGAGACTATCGTGACTCTTTGAAGTTTCAAGTATTCCCTTCTTATTACATGCATCTCTCTCTATATTGCCTGTTGAAGTTGATTCATAGTTGAATACACAAGGAACATCTCCACTCCCTTATTAATTCTCTTCCAGTTAATCTTCCTCTTATATCACATCAATGAACTACCTGATTTTTTATGAGATAGAACTCTAGCACCCAATTTGTCCTTAAATGAATTAGGATTTATGAAATAATAGGTAGTTAGTATTACATTAAAAAACTGAATCTCATCACTGGCTTTACCATATATATGGAAGATTACCACCTCTTTATAATTTATGCCATGACCGTCCACTTATATAAATATAATAGCATTTTAGAGACTATCACACGTCAAAACCTGACAATCACAGATGTCAAGGCTCTTGGCATATCAGCATTTGAAAGTAAGAGATAGACTGAATCTATTGAAGTCAGAGATAGCCTCTCTCTCTCTCTCACATTTGAAAGATTTACGACTCATCGAATCTAGGGGTTGGAGTTTTTAGACGGAGATTAATGCGAGAGAAGCATTGGAGAAAAGAGCTTCAAAATAAAGCATTCATAGAAATGAGAGAATGGACAAATAACAATACATAGATAGCAGGAGCTGTGTTCAGGTAATTGATCAGGGGAAAAAATTATCTATGTTCAGGTCCAACCGGATCAAAACCCATATAGGTTTAACCGGTTTGGATTCAAGGGACTTTAATATTGAAAGGAATTTCATGTCAATCTATGAAGCTGTGGAAGCCATGAAAGTCAAGATTCCCTTGAATCCCAAGGTTTAAAAATCAATTGAACCCCTTATAGGATTCAACTAGTTGGACCTGAACATAGCCCTAAATAGCAAATGAATAGCAACAACATGCAAAAGAATTAAAAAATATTTCATTCCATACCTTTACACACCAGGTTATAAAAATATACATAAAGTAGAAAACAGGTCTATGACAAGAAGCAACAAAGTTATAATATAAAGTCTACCTCGCTAAAGCAAAAGAAATCCATTAGGCCAACAAGTCCACGCACTTGATCTCGACCGATATGGCGTGTGCCATATAACGCTCTTATTTCCTCCCTATTCAGCTGTTGGTCATACAAAGAACCAAAATCATAGTACAAGCCTATAATCTCCTTCATTTTAAAAGTAGATTAATACAAGAATCCTCCCTCCATAAATCAAGTGAAAAAAGTGGAATCATAAAAAGATGATAAATTCGAAAAAAATCCTCACTGTACCGATTTCGAACTAATAAGAAGAAAGTAACATGACTCAAGCCTTCACTGGTTAAAAGATTTGTTTCAGTAAAAAAATTGAAGAAAGCATCTCTTCTAGTTTTTATCAGGTTAATAGAGGAAATGTATGAAGATGAGGAAGTTAAAAATTGCTACCACACAACAAAAAAAGTGACGAGTCAAGCTCCAACACCAAAATACGCCTAAAAGTTTGCAATAACTAGCTCGCACATAATAGGATAGATATCTTTTACTTTAGTTTCAGAGATACTTCAGTGCAAATATCGAAATTTATGAAAGCATATTTAGCTTATACCTTTAAGAGAAGCCCATCTCCGCTATGGGTGACAGTAGTTAAGATGGCTAGAGAGATGAAATTTTTTTTAACTGCTGTATAGAGAACAAAATTCCATCTCTCCTAGGCGCTGCTTTGCCACTAAGGGCGCCTACCTCCCGCTTATAGTGGTCTTACTAAAAGTAACCACTTCGAAAACTGAAGCGGATGCCTAGACCTAGAAAGTCATTAAAGTGGGGGCTTTTTGGAAAAAAAGCCGCTTTTTGTTTATTTTTTTTTAAATAAAACTCGTATGTATTATTATAAATGTATAGATGCTTAACACAATCTAACCGTATATATATTAACTTAGAATTAAAGTAAAAGCCCCTAATCTCATTGCCTCCAGCAGTACAAAATTACACAAATGAAGCCTACAAATGGTGTTCATCAAGCTTTCAAAGGTTGACGGAGCATTGGTTAACCCAAATCACATTACCAAAAACTCGTAATGGCCTTCATGTGTTTGGAAAGCAATTTTTGTTATGTCGTCTTCTTGAACCCGGATTTGATGATACCTAGATCTCAAATCCAATTTGGAGAAGAATTCTGTGGAGTTGTTAATGAGTTCCTCGATCACTTGCATTGGGAATTTGTCTTTTACCATATCTTTGACAAGTGCACAGTAATTGACACATAACAGCCAACTCCATCTTGTCTGTGAACTAATATAATTGAGGAAGAAAATGAGTTGACCAACTGTAGCGGATAATACCCGATTGCAATATCTTCAACAATTTTTTATATTTCGTAGTTTTTATAATATTGGGATTGGTAAGGACGAACACTAACAGTTAAAGATTTGCTCGACGGTGTCAAGACAATCTAATGATCACGAACTCTAAGTGAAGGCAAAGCATTGGGGGCTCTTCAAGTAGAAGTCCATTGGGGGACTAGTACGCTCAGTTGAGAGGTATGTGGGAGGAGTTAAGATCACTACCAGGAAATGGAAAATGTGTTGCATCTGCAAGTAAACCACAATTTGTTGATTGCACGAATCTACCAAGGGAAGAGAATGATAAGAAGAAAATATTTGATTTCTTGCATGGTATTAATCTTGAATTATTCTAGCTAGTACCCTAGGGAGGGAGGAGCTTCCACCCTTGTGGACCATTTATTTCCTTACTTCACAGCACGAAGAGAATCTGATGAAATTTATGGATGTGTGACATGTGTCCCTGCAACCTCCAAACCGCACGGTCCTTCATTCATTCTCTAGATTTAGACGTGGTGGCGGTAGGAGTTGTGGCCGTAGGCATGGTATAAACACTTTGACACGTGAAGAGAAAGAGAAGTTGAAGTGTACCCATTGCGGCAGAAAGGGCACTTGAAGAAGATCTGTTGGTATATTGTAGGGCACCCCAAGTTCACAAGCAACCAGAACGCTCAGAATAATCAAGCCTGTGCTTCAGTTGTTGATGATGGAAGTATGTTATCTCCTCCCATTATACAGCCCTTTACAGTGACTTGACTATTGGAGAAGGGCTAGGGTTTTCTTTTCAAGGATTAGGGTTAGGGTAGATGTGGAAGAAGGAAGAGAGATAGCTAAAAATGACTTCACTAGGGTTAGAGTCCCTACTAGACTTTATATTAATCCAAAAGACACACCCTTACAATATACACACCCATTATTATCACTTAAACACCACTAGCATTAATTACACCACACATATATCCTTTGTTGAAATTTTCCTAAGCCAGTTAATTCCTGAAACCCGACTTGGCCACTTCGTTTCAGGGCTTTATCTAAGCACACAGTAGCTGCAAATCAAGTAAAGTTCAGTACAAAGGTCATCTTCTCATCCACTTATATAGCCAAAGTATAAGGGCTGACAAGACTTCTCGGTATACAAAATACATACACACACACACACACATATATATATATATATTAAACAACAATAATAATAGTGATTGTGATAATGATATTATTTCTTAAAACCAAATTCACTCAATACAAAATTAAATCTCACAATCATTTATATGTCAAAATAACTGAGTTGAAGTACCTTGCCAAGTCCAAAGATTCTTGAATCCAAATCCATTCAAATGCACAATTAAAGCAGATGATTTGCACATAAAAAATTGATAATATGAACTGATGAAGTACCTTGCGACGACCAAAGAAGCATCCATCGGGCTCAATTGACCCAAAGAAATCCAATTTCAAAAGGCACCCCTTTATCTTGTCATAGTAGAGGCCTCTGATAGGAAATGCAGGATCATATTCAAATTGCAAGCAACTCTCGGGATACCTAAGCTGGCAGAATCAAACAACCAAAATGGGAAAATGTTTGCTTAAATTCAATGAATTATACATTGTGAAAGAATCACACCAATGATTCAATAAATAACTTCTCATGATGTGACTAACCTCATTAACCATATGCTCTTTGGCAAGGTTGTAAATCAATGTTTGTAAGTTCCCAGAGTAATGAGCCAACGTATAGTCGTAATCAAAGCCATAAACCTGTATATTGTCCAATCTAAGGTTTTTGTTGACATATATACCTAATTCACCACAAAAAAAAACACAAACATTAAATTTGAAATGTGCAATCTAAACTAAGATGAAAATTTGGACACATTAACGATAGTGTATCATAAACTATTATTATAATCCATCCATGACCAAGTGCCCATGCTTATCAATCCAAATCCACCAATTTATGAGACAAATCCCCAAAACCAAGATAAACATATGATCCTATCCGTCGAACCCATGAGCTTTCCCAAAGTTAAATTATATAAATTAGTCAAAAAGTAGTTCAATATTAAAAACACTGACAAGTGAAAATTTTGAAGTATTCCCCCATCATGTTCTTCATTAACTACAGCTAAATGGTATTAGCCATCGCCTTTTTCAATGTATTTTTTAATTTATTTATCTCATCTTTATAAGTGTCTAGAAGTCTACCTCCTTCTAATAAATTCTAGATGAATAATGTATATGGATCTTGGTTCCGCCCTCCAATGGAGGACAGTAACGTCCTCCAAGTGGAACTCCACGTGACACCCAAAACACTATTCGGGTACCATGTGGAGCACGGGTGAATCGTTTAGATCAATTTAAAAAAAAAAAAAAAATTAAAATTAAAAGCACCAGTCAAACATTAATTGATTTCAATGGTTCAATTTCAATGCTCAAAAAACACATGGTGTAGATGAGTTTATCGAAGAAAAAAAATCAAAGATGATCTAAGCAATGCACCCAAGCACCACGTGGAACCTTGGAGGACATCCTATATATATATATATATATATAGAGAGAGAGAGAGAGAGAGATGGGGATATGGGTTCGAACATGTGGATGATCCATGCGTTCAAACCAGTTGGGATCTACGTGGCACCCATCCAAGGATCAGGTGTCACGGCAATTGCCCAATGAAGATCAGGTCCATTTTACAAAAATGGAATTGGGTATATATCCCCTGTCCAAAATGTGGTCAAAGGTCTCAAATTTCAATGCACTAGATTTTCCAGGCAGTAGGTAAACATTGACCATGGTTTTGGAGGCCAAAAAGTCCCCAAAACATGTTTTTTCCATAGCACATGTGACATGAATTGCATGTCACATGCAATTCATGTCACATGCAGCCAATAGAAGCTCAAATCATGGGTTGTATCCCATGAATCGAATCATATGATCATTTCCCATATCTATATATATATATGGAAAAGTTGGTCGCCCTCCATAGAAGGACGGTCACCGTCCTCCAAGGTTCCACGTGCCACCTGAAACACTCTTTCGATGCCACGTGGAGCTTGGGTGCATTGCTTAGATCATCTATTTCAAGAAAAAATAATAATTGGAAACTTATATCCACCATGTGCTTTTGAAGCCATGAAAAGTGAATCATTGAAACTAGTCAAACTTTGACTACTACTTTTAAAATATACTTTTTTAAATATCTTTTAAAAATTGATCTAAACCATCCCTCCGTGCACCACCACCACCAAAACAGTGTTTTGGGTGTCACGTGGACCTTGGAGGACGGTAACCATCCTCCCATGGAGGACAGAACCGGCTCTATATATATATATATATATAAGCATGTGCATCATTGTGGTAAAAATGTGGAGAATGAGGGAGTACAATAAAAACATCGTGCAGTATCCTACCATTCCTCCAACTGAACGATTTATAATTTAGCAAAAAATAAAAAATAGCAACTGTCCTTGAAGTCTTAGTTCATTTATTAAATGGAGTATCTAATGTAGCTGCAAGATTCTCTAATAAAATAAACTTTTGAGGGTATCAATGTTAAACAATTACATAGTGGAAAATGAACTTTCAAGAATCCGACTATGAAATATATAATCTATTCAACCTTGAGATCCATCAAAGTGCATTTCTCACAGGATGTTGGAGATAATATGGATGAACTCCGCTGGGCTGTCCGTGGAAATGGACTGTAACGGATATCAAGGTTGAACAAATAATTTTTCCAAATTTGACATATCTCGCAGCTAATAGGAAAACACATAAACAAGCAAAACTAAAGATTTTTCTTCTGTAAAATAAATTTTGACAAGAAACACTAAAAAAATTCAAACGATTAGAGCTTAAATTTTGCAATATGTTTACAAGATTGAAAATTAACCTTCAGGATTCATCTTAGGCATTTCCTTGAGCGCCCCAGGTATATTAAGAAAACTCTGTTTTGCGACTTCGAACTCTTTTCTAATCTTCCCGATCTCATCGGCTTCAGGAATCGAACCCTCTGCACCAGCTTCGTACTTGGAAGCTCTTTCCTCTGATGCAGCTCTCGCACCAAATGCTCGATTCAAAACTCCAAGCCCTAGATTTCGCATCAAGAAATTTGATAAACCTTGGATTTCAAAAATTCAAAAAGAAATACAAAATTAAACATAATAAATCGATTGATACCAACCTTCTCGTGTTCTTGAATGAGAAAAGATCTTCGAGAATGGTGAATTATTTACTGTTAGTGGAGAAATGAATGAACAAAACGCGCATATTCGTCGATCGATGGCCATTGTAAAAGCTAATACAGAAAAAATAAAAAAGAAAGAATGGCGGGAGATTTTAGGGTTATCTAATTACTACTAATTCTTTCGGATTTGTATAAAATAAACGTCTGACGTAAAAGATAGTTTATATCCTTAAAAATGTATAAAAGGAAAAATAGTTTCCGTCAAATTTTGTTTTCACAGATATTACGACTAAATTGCTCCTAAAACTTCTTAAAACTTTATCCAAAACATTCTGCGGATATATCACCTCTTTAAAACGGGACTATACCTCTTCCTTTTAAATATATATATATATATATATATATATATATATATATATATATATATTTTTTATTTATTTATTTATTTATTTATTTACATATATTACGACAAAAATTGCCCGTAAAACTTTTTTAAACTTTATTCAAAAAAATTCTACGTGTATATATATATATATATATATATATATATATATATATATATATATATATATATATATACCAATCTTAATTGATATTTATCAAGTATAAATATGTTTGGCAAACCCCAAATCCAGCCTTAAGAATTACCAAAGGCTTAAAGAATAGCCCTTAGATGTTAAACACCTAACAACTATTCTAGGTCGGAGAAGAAAGAGTTACATAAGATTGCTATATGTGAAAATAAATGTCAAACAATGATTAGCCACAAATTAAGCATAAATTTTGTACTAATTTCTTTTAAGAATAATTTTTGAATCGAAACACATGTCTCTCATCTAAATATTATTATAGAGGAGATTTGAATAGAAAGCAAATGAGAAAGTGGGTACAAGAGTATTATAGACTAAGATTTTTATATTGCTATTAGAGTTTTAGATCAAATTAGGTAGAGATCGTGAGAAATAATATATCCTTATTATTATATAAAAGTAAAAATAATTTCAGTAAAAAAAAAATCACATGTATTAGGACTAAATTACCCCTATCTAGTTTAAATCCTAAAGTGAAAATAAAGGTAAAAAACATTTATATTGAGATTTGAGTCATTATAAAGAATTTTACTCACCTGTCTTTATTACATAAAAATAAAGCTGGACCTTAAAATGATGAACACTTTATCATAGTTTTTTATTCCAAGTAACATATATTCTAAAAACTAGGCATAAATAGAAGGACCCAAATTTTAATCACATTATACATCTTTCAATAAAATATTATAATTATTATTATTTTTACTTATGAGAATAACATCCCAAGTGCACTTTTACTAGTGTATATAAAACTACCAAGGGTTTTTAGAAAAGCCCGAATACTTTGTAGAACGTTTCATGGATTTCGAGGATGAATAACTAACTTGTTGTCTTGAAATCGGCAAAAGTCTTCGTGAGAGCTATTCCAGTAGATTGGGATTCCATGTATTCCGGCCCAAGTGACTAGTCTACTAGTCTTATTTCCAATTTCAACAAAAGGAGCTGCCACGATGATAAATTGGGGACCACTAGAGACCACACATTTTTTTAAAGACGAAAATCATTAACTGATTTGATGGAAAAAAAAGTTTTGTTCCAACCTTTCTCACCATAGATCTTAAGATCATGGCGTGCCTATCAAAGGGTCAAATGTTGGTTTCACATGGCACTCGTATGTGAAGATCAACTCTTTTGTACTTGATCTAGGTCACTTTTGGGGGACATGTGATATGTGGAATTAACGTCTGACGGTATGATAGGTGCAACGTGATCTTAAGATATATTTTTTGAAAGATTGAGACAAAAACAATTTCCATCTTCTGACTCAAATCAGTCAATGATTTTCGTATGTGAAAAAATTTGTGAACTTTACTCCGAAAATGGGTGAGAATAGAGTACCTTGTGGAAATTTCTAATAATTTTATGGAAAATAAGTTTGAAAATTTAGTCAAATCGCTTTTGGCAATCTTTGAAATTGTCAAAACTCATATGACATATATGATATCTGAATATTCTCATAAGGCAACCCGGGAGAATTTGAGCTCATGTCTCTCCTTTTGGAGGTAGGTATCCAGCTCATCAAACCCCTTGAGGGTTAGAATTATGGTAATTGAGGAGTTAGAGATTGTGATTCTAGATGTTAATTAATCCCTCCTAAATAAAAGGCTCATCATGATTAGGAAAAATTAATGAAAGTGATCAAAGTTTGTTTACTCTCATTGATGTCCTTTATGAACTAGCTTGTTCCTAGGCAACTTCCAACCCAAGCCATCATGACTAAGGTTCAAATATACCATGGTTAGAGCTAGACTTCTCATCACTATTTTCATCTCACTTTTTTTTTTTTTTGTCCATTTTCATGATGTTAGATCACTCCTAACGCAACATGGTTAACCTCTAATAGTGTCTTGTCATCATATTATAGTGGGTAGCCAAGTGGGTAAAGCGACTAGATAGATTCCCGAATCTTCACACCCTTATATTCTGGGATGGTTAGTAGAAGAATAATTTTTCTATGAAAAAACCTCAATTAGAACCCAAGTCTCGGCTTAGAGGAATTTGCTGTGATCCAGCCTTCCCAAATCATAGTAGGAATCTGTACACGAATCCCAACGTTAGCAACACCATTTTCTTTGGAGTTATCAACTGTAACTTTGCATCATCCAAATCGGGGTAACTTAGGCCCTATTTGGCGTGCCTCAGTTTTTTTAAAGAGTGATTCTAGCAAAATATATTACTGTGAAAAGCAGCTTTTTCTGAAGTACTATTGCTGAAAAAGTTGTTTGTGGGAGACAACTTCCTGATCTCTAGAATTAGTTACAAAAGTTATATTTAGTTTCATAAAAATAGTTCTTTTCTTTCGGATTGTGGGTGCCAGAAGCTTGGGTATTCATCTATATGATCACTACTATATTATTCCAATCATCATTATATAGATCATCAAATTATGTCACACATATCATATGGTCGGATAATGAAAGTTTCACAAATCTCAAAATTAACCCGAGATGCCATGAAGGTAACTTTTGGGCATGCGTACCATGTGGAACCAACATATGATTGTTTGATAGGTGAGTCATGACCTCAAGATCGGTTGTGTAAAAGATTGGAAAGAAAAAAAATCTCCATCAACTGATTCATTCCAATCTTTTATACATCTTGATATGATGGTCCCACCATCCAACGGTCAAATTTGTATTACAATTGGCACACATCCCAACACAATAAAATGATTATGGATGCAATTCTCAAATATTTTTTGGAATGTGTGTCTAGTGAAATCAAAATCTTGTTGTTTAATGGTACGAACTTAATGTCAAAATCTATTGTGTCTAAGTTTGGGACAAAACTATGGCACCATCATTAGAGTCCAAGCGGTCATAACTTGAGCAAGTGACATGTGGGTTGAGAAGGAAGAATCATCGGTTGTAGCTGAAAGTATCCATATAAAAATGTTTGCAAGAGAGACGGACAAAGGGCGAGAGGCACAAGAGAGAGAAACATAGTAAGAGATATAGAGAGAAACGTAGAGAGAGAGAGAGGAGATGGGCATAGAGAAAAAGTGAGAGATTGCAAAAAGCGTGAGAGAGAAAGAGATGAGAGACGTTTGAGACAAAGTGAGACAAAGAAATTGCACCGAGAAAAAAAGAGAGTCTTGAAGAGAGGAGAGAGTGAGGCATAGTCCTCCTCAAGGACCAAATTATCAGATTCGTTATTGGTTTCGGGCATGACCAAAACCAAAACTTCGGTGCCCAATTTATTATTTTTATTATATATATATAAAGATTTCAAATTGTCGGACTATAATTTGAATTTACTAACTGATAATTTGAAACCTCGATAACGAAATCGAAGTTTTGAGGATTTCGTTTCGGGTGGCACAGAAACCAATGCAAAAAAAAAAAAAACATTTTATGCATACAAAGTGTAGGCAGCTGATGTGGCATGATGCAATTGGCTACAAGCAGTGGGACTCAATTAATGTAGGTCGGTGCAACTAGTTGCGTAGTGCCACATCAGTGCGCTTGCACATTGTCCTCGACAAATCTGTCCTCATTTTATAATTTTCCGTTTTTTTATTGTATGTTGAGCTTATCAGAATATCCAAGGGGTGTCAAAAGTGTTTTTGTACTAGTGCATTAGTGCATTATCCAATCAATTTTATTATATGTGAGATATGTGCCAGGAGAAATAAAATACTTACCCTTTGATGGTTCGCTCATGATTTCAAAATCCATTGTGTGAAAGATTAGGAGGATAAACAATATTGAACATCTAATTTAACGCAATCAAGGTTATTCAACGTGAGTGAACTCAAAGATTCCTTAGGTGGGCTCAAAGATGGTCAACATTTTCACCCTTCTAATTATGGTGCATTTATCACTTCCACTCAATTGAAAATTAAGTTATAACATATTCTACATTGTTTATAAGTATAATATTTAAAATTATAATTCAAAGCTCGTAGCTTTATATAGTGAGAGACTCACCAAGTTGGAGTACCATAATAAAATCAGAAGGGAATACTTTGAAAAAAAGTGGAAAGTACGAAAAATCAGAGTGTGCAAAAAGAGCAATAAGAGAAAATTTTAGGAAAGAAAGAAAAAATGAAAAGGTAATAGAAAAATACAAATATTGAACAAATGTAATAGAATTATGAAGATGTAAGTATATTTAATTAAACTTTTTTTGATTAAGTTACTTTATCATTTTAAATATATGTATTTTTCTTTTCCAAAAATCATGTTCGATACTTTTTAATAAAAAATATATTTGTATGTTTTTTTTAAAATGCATCTTAGACACAATTTATTTTTTTTAAATTACTTTTTCTTTTTTGTGACTATGCATACTAACTCATTAATTTTGTGTGCAATGCCACACTAACATGAGTTTTGCCTCTAGCAAGAAGAAGATATGCGAGTGTAGTTAAATGTTTATTGAAGGCACAATTATGAAAAATCTAGATTATTATAATGGGAGAAGTCCTATATGGTAGGGATTAATATTCTTTTTATGATGAAAAAAATGTCTATCATTTAATTATCAACATCATAAATAAATTTATAAATAAGAATAAATGCATCATTGTTATTTTTAAATTAATTATAAATAAAATAAAAATTTTAAGACATCAAATCCCCAACTTAGTTAAACAGAGGAAAAATCTGTTAACTAATTTGAATTAGATGAAGGAGAAGTTTTTCGACCCGAACTTCCACAAAAATGATCTTGAGGTCAAGGGCCTACTATGAAATAGACTGATGTTGATTCCATATGACAAACATCCCAAAAAGTGAACTTGACCATAACATACCATCAAACGCGATTCATGTCCATTTTTTGTGATGCGTGCTGCATGAAATCAACATTTGACCGTGTGATAGAAGCTCATGACCTCAAAATCTATTGTATAAAAGATTGAGACGAAAAATGAACTCCATAGTCATATTTAAAGCAGTCAACATATTTTTGCTTTATTTAAATGAAGTGACTGTAAAATAAAGTCGGGAGATATTAACATGTAACATCAGGCTTATTTTATGAGATGCTTTCTTTGAAAACCAATGGATTATTCAAAGGAAAGCAAATCTTTTAGTTAATTTTAATTGCAAGAGATGTTACACACTTACACCACCTTATCATATTGATTGCATGGTATCTTATGAAATCCTTCTATGCTTAGATGTCATGCTGTGATGTCATGCTGCTGTGGGAGCGTGCGGAAACCTAACTACCTACAACTTTTTTAGCCCGCCAAATCTGAAAAAGAAGAAAAAGAAATCATATCACAATTCTGCGTATCAGCTGTGAAACACATACATACTTTTATTTTCATAAATAATAATAATAATTATTATTTTATTTATGGCTATTTCCATAAATTATTATTATTGCATTTCATTATGGCCATCTAGCAAATTTCAATGGAAAACCTTTATCAAGTATAAACATAGAAACACTAAAGAGGCATTAGCCCAGTTGGTAACCTCCCTCCATTGTGAGGGAGGAGGTCGTGGATTCGATACTCGTCCTTCACGCTATTTCTCACCCTTGTCTTTATAAGGTCTCCTTAGTTCTCGAGACTGTCTCGGCCTAAATGGGAGTATCAAAAAAAAAAAAGTATAAACATAGAAACTACTTATATTTTTCTTCTCAATGTATATGAATTATTAGAGGATTTGTAATAAAAAATAAAAATAAAATTATTAGAGGATACAAAAGTTAGAGAAATTTTGACAAATATTTATAAAGGCTAGTAATAATCATAAGGGTATAACTATTACACATGTGACACTCAATCAGAACAGGAGGCGCCACATAAACTTGCAAGGCCAATCAAGTCCATCCAAAAAAATATAAATAAGTATTTATCCACTATTCTAATATTAATCAAAGATATAAAATTGTAATAAACTTTAACTTATATTTTGAAATGATAAGAGGTCCTAAGTACATATTTTTATTTCCGTAAAAATATTATAAGATAAGCGTCCTCAATCACATATAGTTGCGGGTCAAGACTTTTCTCCAATATGGGACTATTACACATATGACACTCAAATGAGAACATTAGGTTCGCCACATAAACTTGCAAGGGCAATCAAGTTCATCCAAAATAAATTAAAAAAGGTATTTATCCACTTCTCTAATATTAATCAAATGATATAAAATTTCAACAAACTTTGACTTATATTTTAAAGGGTAAAGAGGTCCTAATTAAGTACATATTCTTATTTCTAAAACCTAAGGGAGTTCTAATCTAACTAGTAAATTCGAGAGGATAGGTGTAACTTTAAATCACGTGACATATGCCACGTCATCTTCTATGGTTCTAAAAGTGGATTCAGAGTTGGATGAAAACTCATATTCCGATTGGAATTTATATGCGTTTAGCATATTATATCTAGTCAAAGTCCTTTATTTTTTCACATGTGGCGCGCTTTCTATACAAATGTTTCCATTCTAGGGGACTCCCGAGGGGCACGCTAAACCTCTCTCACGAGAAATCTCCAACAGATCTTCGAATCAAAACATCTACGGCTGTTAATTGGTTCTTGTGAATCTCTGAGTCGTCTTCTTCTTCTTCTTAAATTTTTTTTTTTCAATTTTATTATTTTCTCATAATTTTAATTCAGAAAGATATCGTCTGCAACAACGAAATTTAAAATAATGGAGAAGAGAAAGTATCCGATATGCGCTAATGCATACGAGTTGCTGGAGGAGATAGGGCAGGGCGTCAGCGCATCCGTTCATCGTTCGCTCTGTGTGCCTTTCAATGAGATTGTTGCCATCAAGATCATCGATTTCGAGAGAGAGAATCGTGATCTGGTAGATTATATGGTTCCCAATTTTTTCTCTTTTTTGTTTTTATCTCTGTTAAATATATATATACTTGATTAAAATATTGCTTAGAAATGGTTCCAACAATTTGATCTAATTGCGTTTAAATTGAAAAGCAATTTATTTCATCAATGTGTGTATTCGTTCACAATTCCTTTGTAAAATTCGATATAAATTCAATTATTTCCTATTTAATTTAATTGTAACGCATTGATGCAGTAAAAAAATTCTTATTACTATTGTTATTGTTAAATAATATTTAACAAATCCAGGTTTTTGAAGTTGTTTGATGATTTCAGTTTCTCTTATGAGTATTAATTACGAAATCCCTAACATTGTTATGTTCAGCGTTCCTTAACCATCAAATGATAGTTGACTTGTTGACTTCTGGCTTTGAAGTAGAGCTTAACGATATTTTACTTTGTTCAACTTGAATCAATGCTCAACTTTAAAGTGTAATACGGGTTTTACCTTGCACTCCGTTTAAAGCCGTGGTTTAACGATTGAACTGCCTTTTGATGATAAAGTTGTGCACATGGCTATGTTGTTCTTAAAAGAACAATTTGAATCGTGTGGAAGAAATATGAAATTATAATATTCTGACACCAGAGCGTGGTACTAGTGCATGGTGATACTCTATTTGATGTTACTGATTGTGTTTTAAAATTCAATGTATTTGTATGGTGATTACAGTTTAGAAAACTTATTGCAATGTTCTTGTTAAAACTTTTCATTCCCTTAGTTCTAGTATGACTTTTCATTGCTGGATGAGTGGGATCAGCTTTATTTTATCATGTAGTCTACCTGTGTTTTTTTTTTTTTTTGGGGGGGCGGGGGGGGGCGCAAAAACATTTAAAAAAAATTAAAAATTCCTTTACTGCCCTTTGTGGTGGGCGAGTGTCTGTTGGGCAACTGCACGCTACCTTCAGCCACCCAACTGCTGAGTTTTTACCGCCCCTCGCAATCCGATTTGTATCTTTTTTCGCTTCTTCGTTTTGTTGAATGAATTTATTTGTTATTGTTTTTTTGATCCATAACAAAGAATATATTAAAAAGAAAAACAGTAGAGCATATATACCTGAGGAGGTAGTGAGCAACTACCCAAACAACCCCTCACAAGCACTCAGAACCCGGGAGCTAGGTAGCCAAAAGAGCGACAAGGTTCCACATCCAGCGCCGGAGTAGGGGAGGAGAAAAGGCCAAAAATGTAGGATTGGAGGAGATCCGGTAGGAAGCGAAGGAAAACTGATTTTGCAAGGCAGCTATGAAGCTGCCACATCATCCTAGTTAGATAGAACTGAAGATCCCCTTGGTCAATCTGAATTTAAGCCCAACTGAGGAGGATGTCTCTACCTGATTTTAGCAGCAGACAGTGAGGCTTTCCGATTCACCAAAACACTCTATTGTTTCTCTCCAGAAATATGGCCCACATAACAGTGTAAGGAGCTATCTGCCACACTGTCCAACTGACACCTACAATATCCATCCCATTCTATTGTTGTAACATCTCGGAGATTTTATTTGGGAAAACCCAATGTATTCCAAAAAATCTGAAAACTGCTCCCTAAATAAAATCCGAGAATGGGCAATGAAGGAGCATATGCGTACTCGATTCCTTCCCAGCCATATAAAGCAAGTTCTGATTTCTGATTTGGATGCCTCTTCTTCTTAGCTGATCTCTCGTTAAAATTCTCCCCCAAGCAGCCAACCACGCGAAGAAACAGATCTTGGGTGGGATCTTGACTTTTCAAATTTCAACCATTTTGTCTTGTCCACCTGCATTGCCCTATTTCCCTGAAGATGAGTGTAAAAGCTTTTGACAGGAAATACTCCTTTCTCATTCAACTTCCAGATTCTGCAGTCATGGTTGGCCCTGTTCCTAGTGACAGAGTTAAGTATCCTGAAGAGATTAATGTACTAGTCAATTTCCTCATCCTTCAACATTCTGCGTGTAGATACATTCCACGTGGCAATCCCATTTCTCCACTCGTCAATAGTTCCAATTTTGACCTACTTCTGCATTGCAATATTGTAGATGTTAGGGAAGGCTTGCAACAGTTTCTATTCACCCGCCCAGATATCCTCCCAGAAGTTGATATTGCTGCCATCACCCCAACTGTATTGTATGCAGTCTTAGAAATCATCGAGAACTGATGTAATCCCTTTCCACCATCAAGAGCTGTTGCAAACTTTAAGAGCATCCAGATTTCAGATATTCTGTGTCATCCCATATTTAGCCTTAATGACCTGCCACCAAAGTTTATCCCTTTCACTTTTGTCACCAATTTTCCAAATCCATTTCCCTAGCAGTACCTTATTAACTTTCGCCAAGTTTCTGATCCCAAGACCACCTTCCTTTTTGGTGCTGCAACACGTGTCCCAATTGGTGAGATGAAGCTTCCCATTCTGCCCCCTCCTTCCCACTAGAAGTCTGATAAAAAGAGAAGTCTGTAATAATAAACTATGAACTAAAGAGAAGAAATACCCATTTAAGGTTTATTAGAGAGAGAAAAGGAGAAGAGTAAGAGGGAGAGACAAGAGAGTACAGTAACACTAATGGACTATTTTGTTACTAACGAGATGCTTTTTACGAGAGACATAAGCCCTCTTTATATAGAGGGGAACATAGAACATAAAGTTACTTCTGAATGAGGAATGAGGTGGGACTAAACCTACACCTTAACTAGACTAGACACATACCCACACACACAAGCACACAACTTATATCATGTCCACAAAGTGTACCACGAGAAATCGAGTGAGGTATATTCATCTTCCCATTTGGATTTCATCTAGGCGAAGAACTACATAATTTACACTCCTGTTCCACATTTACTTGGATATCACTTTGTTTTCTTTTAAGGTAGATATGGAGCATTAAACTTGATGAAGAATGGCATCTATTTATTTAGGACTCGACTTTCCTGAACGTCATTTAAACACCAAAATGGTGCTTAAATGATCTTAAACCATCAATGGTATAAGATGTTGGTGATCCGTACCATCAAAATGATAGATCATAGATTGAAGTGCAACATGCTCAAAAATGGTGTTTTAGGGAGATTTAAGCCATCTGATCTGTTGATGGTACGGATCAACTATTGTTTTTAATTTTATGGCTGATATTAAAGGCCATCAATCGGATGGTTCACACCCACTTATAGGCATGTTTCTTTGGGCTGAGATATGTTCCAATGATGGATTGCCACCTGGCCAATTTAAATTGGTCACAGATTTGCGCCACATGGCATAATGAAAAATCACACTTCAATGGTGTGAGATAAATATTCTAATTTTAATGTATAAGATCTTTTAAACGCCCATGTTGGTAAAATGTCGGTCAGGAGCCATTATCCCATTTATTTAATATAATTGCTGTGTGTGACCATATTTTTTCAACAATTAGTAGACTTGGGTTAATGCTGCAATCTAGATTTCTAAAACGTTAGGACAGGGATTTTCTCATTTCTTTTCACGTTAGTTATGTAAGGATTTTAGGGGTTGATTCACAAGTAATATGTTCATTACGATAGTTTTGTTATTACAGGGAGTTCCCTACCTGTAGTTTTCCACGCATGGGTAGTTTCCTAATTTAGTTTGGGCTAGGGATATAGAAATCCTCTTATCAACATTTGATTTCGGTTATATGGATTAATTTAATGCTTTGAATATTTTTTTCTAGTAATTTTTGGTTGTTTCCTCCATGAAAACCCTCACAAAGGAGATCGAAACCCCCATGAATTTTACTGTACCAGCTATTTTTTTCTTTTTTGATAACCTGGGTGTCCAGGCCTCTTAGAGCACCCACCTAATCCCAGGGCCACATGCGCACCCCAAATTAGCACATGCCGGATCAACATGGGATGTATATCCCTAGTCTAGTCTAGTTTGTTTCATGAATCTTTTCTTAATGGTTAGTTGATGGATGAACCTTAGAGGGTACTACACATGTCAATACGGAGCTAGGCAATTGTCGGTAAATGGATGCGGAAGATATAATTTTTGTTTTTGCTCATGCAGATTATGCAGTCATTATATTCAAAATGTTACAGTGGCCTAGTTTTGAAACAAGACTCTGAATACCATAATTTTTATAGTAGAGGCACTGAGTAGAATAATGCTTCCAGGGCTTGGAACTTAGTCTAATTTTCAAACCTGCTAATTGTAGTTTTGCTAGAAAATTTAATATCGCACTTATATGTTTATGAAAACTTCAGTTTTGTCAATTTTTTGTGTAAATTTTTACTTGCTCTTATTTTGAGCGTTCACAATTTATTTAGTAGTTTTTTGACAAATGGATGCATGCTTAGTCATTTTACGTGTAGTTTTTCTGTTTCTATACAGAGTAACATTTCTCGTGAGGCACAAACTATGCTCTTGATTGACCATCCCAATGTTCTTAGTGCACATTGTTCCTTTTTAAATGATCATAGTCTATGGGTTGTCATGCCCTTTATGGCTGGGGGTTCTTGCCTTCATATATTGAAGGCGGCCTGTCCTAGTGGTTTTGAGGAGGCAGTTATTGCAACCATTCTACGGGAAGTTTTAAAGGGTTTGGAGTATCTTCATCACCATGGGTACATACATCGAGATGTCAAGGTAACTACATATAATTTTTCATATCCCAAAGATATTACTTGCTTGTCACTAGATTGTCTTTTCTTTCCTTTTGAACTTTAGTATGCATTTTCCATGCAATACGTTTATGAATTTCTTTTTCATAGAAATTTCATAGTAGTTAGCCATTGGTAGTTTGTTTCCATGTCACTTTAATATTTCCACAACAAAGCCCTTGTTTTTCTCAATCGGTCTTGTATGGGGGATCAGCTGATCAGATAAGCGTCATGGTATGCTTAAGTGAGTTTGTCATATACTTTGGTAATTAGCATCCATATATGCTCAAGGGAGTTAACATATGCTCTTGTGATGAGTTCTCTGTGGTAGAGACTCTTACAAGTAAATTTTTTGTAGAGCACCTTGTGCAATTGTTGCGTATGGCAAAGGGCTGATCAGGAGCAACAGTATATTTCTTTCAGAACAATTTATCATTTCTTCCTTTAATCAGTTTTAACATAAAATGGCAGGGAAGTTTTGTCCTTTGTCAATATTAAGATGTCTGTCAATCCTATTTCCTCATTAAGATTGATAGCTTTCCATGTGATTAAAGCACTTGGTAAACGAAAACACGTGCAACTTATCTTTACTAGTTCTAGTGGTGTGGATAATGCAGGGTGCGCTTTCTGCTATGGTGCTACCGTGGAATGTTTTGTTTTCACTTGAGCTTTCTTCCAATGAGGAACAAACACCTTCAATCAGAGTGATCTACCATAAATCCTAGATCAAAATATTAAATTTAACTAAAACTTTATATACCAATACGTGATGGCATAATTGCCAGACTGTAATAGGATGTGAGATTATGCTCGCTCCTATAAGATCAAACTTGGTCTAATTTTTCTTTTTGTGAAAGATATCTTGACATATTGGTGGATCGATATTGAAAATTATATCTTACTGCCATCTTTTAACTAATTTTTTCGAAAGATTCTAAATTTGTTCTTACCTAGTTTGTCCTTTTGCTAAAGTCATAGTTGCTCTGATCATTAACTTTAATAGATAACACCATCACCATCACACTTTTATGCCATTGGGTACCAGATGGTGCACATTTTTTACCAATTCAAGCCCAAGTAGCAGGAAATCATACGAACCGAACTCCCCCCCCCCCCCCCCCCCCCACACACACACACCCCCAAAAATACTCATAAGAGGATTCGTACCATCCAATTGAATCCGAGCACATACATATGAACCCTATGAAATAATATGAATAATGGGTCAATATTAAAGTGCTTGGATCAAATGGTTGAAAACCTCTTATGACATGTTCTTTATGTTAGACTAAGTGTTATATATGTTGGTGTGTAACTAGATACATTGGGCGTGTTTAGTAGTTCACTTAAGTTGCAAACTTTATTTGTTTTCGGTTGTCCCATTATACGTGGGATATTGCATACTAATAATAGAAGGGTTTAAGGATACAACACTTAACCCTAATTTTCCCATCTCTTTCATTCTTCATCTTCCTCTTCCAAACCCTAGTCCTAACCACACAATTAACACGTCAACTTCAACTTGGTATCAAAACAAAGATCCACATTTTTTTCTTGTGCTGATGTCATCTTTTAAAATTTATTTTTATGCTGATGACATGCTGACATCCTCACAACTAACCACTTGACCTCAAATTGGCGTAAAATACACATGGATTTGACGAAATTTGACTGGCCACAATTTAATACTGCGAGTTTTAATTTTTGGTGCCTGATTTGGGAGTTTGGAAGTGATCTTGCTTGGAAACCCTATTCTAAAAATTTCACAGATTTTGGGGTATGAAGCATCATCTATGGTCGAGGGTATATTCTTTTAGTCCGGAATAGTCTGCAGAGTAAAGATCTAAAACTTGTTTTTTCATTTCGAGAAGATTTGAACATTCCCTTGTTTGTGGATTTTACAGAAATTCACGTTCTGAGTAGTTTCACGGTTTCACGTTCTAAGAAGTTTCACATTTCAGGGACGACCCACGCAGGCACAGCCAGGGCGGGGACGACCCACTTATTTGTATATCGAGAAATTGAATTTTACCAACATTATAAAAGAATTTTCAATCTCGAGGTTGAGATCCAAACCCTACATTTGAGGGAGTGATGTCCCGAACCACGGGAGAAACTCTAATTTCGGGACGTGATTTAGATATGATAAATCTGATGGTTGAGTTGTTGTAGATGAGTATTTCGGGTATCGAAATTCGGAATCATTCTTTAGATTCGTGATTGCAACCCATACAAATTATCAAATTTGTGGGTGCAATCTGAGTGTACTAAGAGTTAATTATCTCCAAGTACACAAGGAATTAGGTATGTGTTGTAACGCTTAATCCCAAATTACAACCCTAAATCATTCTTAGGTAAGAGTCGTAACTCTTATCATAAGCACACCACATTTAGGTAAGGGCCGTAGCTTTTATCCTAGATGCACCCGTATCGGAGACAATCCGAATTCAGAATTTAATCTGGAATTTTCTCTCCTGTACACTCTAAATAAAAGTTAAAGGAGAAAAGAAGAGGAACAGAAAAAATCTCGGAGATACCTTAAGGTAATCTAAGTTGGAGAAGTCTTCGACAGGGTTCTCGCGTAAGAATTTCCAGATCTTGATAATGAGAAGGGATCTGCTATTTATAGATTTATGGTAGCAGTTACGGGAAGTTATTATCCTACGACTTCTACAAGAGTTTCACAAAAATAAGGGTCATGAGGACTGTGTGGGCCTAGCCTTCATGCGGATTGAGAGAGGAATCTTCTCCAGATATCTGGCCTATGCAGGTGGTTATTCGCAATATATGGCCTACACAGGTGGTTATTTGCTTCAGCGGAGAAAAGAGAGGATCCATGTTCGTAGAAGATGGTTCGCGTAGGTGACTACGTGGGCAATTTTGAAAGAGAATCAGACTTTGAGAGAGAAATGAGGAGAGAAAAGAGAAGAAAAGAGTGGGATGACACCTGCGTGGGCCTTATTTCAAGAGAGAAAGAGACAGGAAGGAGAAGAGAGAGAAAAAGAAAGAGATGGCCCACGCAGCTGACATGTGTGGGCTATTGAAGAAAGATGGAGAATAGAGAGAGAAAAAGTAGGAGAAGAAGAAAAGAGAGAAAGGAGGAAAGAAGGAGATGGAGAGGGATGGCCCACGCTGGGGTCCTGTGTGGGCCATAAGAGAAGTGAAAAGTCAAAGAAAGAAGATAGAGAGAAAAAGAAGGGAGAGAAAGAAGGAGAGACGAGAGACAACGGGGAGAAAGAGAAAGAAAAAGAAATGATCGGAGACCCTTGCAATGGCTTCCTTGTGTGGGTCATATCTTCCGTAAGAAAAAACACATTTCTGTGTCTTCTATTTTCTCTTATCCTTTATTCATCTCTTCCGGAAGAAAAGATACATTTTTTTGTCTTCTATTTTCTCCAATCATTTGTTATATAATATTTAAAAGACATAAATAATTTGTGCATACTCTCTTCTCTTTTTACATTTACTTCATCAGAAAAAGACAACTATTTGTGTCTATAATACAGATCTACATCTGCAACACAAATCTTTTAGGGTGTTTGCGTGAATTTCTATTTATATTCTCTCTTTTTTTAATATATATTTTATATTTTATTTTATCCAAAAAAAGGACATAAATAATGTGTGTATACAGATCTATATCTGTATATTTGTGTGTATACAGTCACCATTTTTTTTTTTTTCGAAATTCGATAAAAATAATTGAGTTCGAATTTCTATGGGTTTTGTAATAGAGATGTCCCAATTTATTTTTCTATAAAATTTAATCATAATGACTAAGTCACAATTTCAATGGGGTCTATGGCAGATGACCTAATTTATACTTTGCTATATTTGACCAGAACATCTGAATCAAAATCTTGCAAAATTCGACCAGAATGACTGAGTCGAAATTTGACGGATGCTAACGGGTGTTAAGTTTTAAATTCATCAAATGGTATGAATGAAATTCATATGAGATTTGACCGACTATCCTTGTTAAAATCTGAAACGGTGTCTGAGTAAAAATTGATCAGACAAACCTATTAGTATTGTAGAAATTCAAAACTATTTAAATTGAATTTCAATCGTCCATCGAGTGCGAAAGTCGTTGGATGGTATGAAAAATATGAAATTTGACCAGCTATCCGAATCAAAATTTGAGACAGTCTTTGATCATAAAATCAATCGGAGGACCAAATTAACACTTGTAGAATCAACTAAAATATGTAGGTTGAATTTTGATCGGGCTTCGAGTTTAAAACTCATCGAATGCCCGATTAAATTAACAAAATTCGATCAGGCTATCTGATATAGAAGTTTAACAAGTACCGGGTCGGAAACTTATCGGATGACCCGGTATGCAGTTTTTTGTAAAATTTGAATAAAATAATTAAGCCAAAATTTGACGGCTTTGTGGTTTTAACAAAATCTGATTGGAATGTCTAACCAGAATTTTGACGAACTCTGTATTAGGTAACCTGATTTATTTTAGCAACATTTGATCAGAGTATCTGACTCAAAATTTTGATGGACTCTGTATTAGGTAGCCCGATTATTTTAACGTATTAGGATGGTCAGAATGACTGACTAGAAGTGTGACAACTGCACTATGCAGACTTTTGTTGAGTCACCCGATTCATTAAATATCAAATTTGATTGAAATAACTGATTCAAGATTTTGATAGGTATCAAGTTACCTAGTTTATTTCACAAGTTGCAATCACATATTCTCACACTCCATTCTTGTGTGAATAATCGAGATTACATATGGCATACCTACATATGACATCCTACGCAGTTTAACCTTTTGCACATAGGAGGTTACGTATAATAAGATGTACCTATGTACATACCTTACACAGTTTATCCTCGTGCTAGTAGGAGCTTACATATAACATACCTTTGTATGTTCTCATGTAGTTTATTCTCATACGAGAAGGAGAATATGTATATTTTATGAACGAAGCAACCATCAATAAGTGGTAACTCATTTCCATTTGCAGATGTGAACCATTTGAGTGGACGGCACATATGGTCTTTTCCATTCGGGTTTGAACTCCTGGAAGTTTTCAAGTGATGATTGTACGGTGTCAAATGACTTCTCCTTCTGAGTGAAGTCTTGCATTATGCTCTATCAGAAACTTTAGTTGATGACTGAAGCCCTTTTTTTTCATATTTTCTTTTAATATATATATATATATATATATATATATAATATTTATTTACTATTTTGAATCATTAGGCAAGAAACCTTTCAATATCCGTAGCTCGTGAAGATAATTGTCCAAGCGTTTTCAGAGCCTTTCCATGAAGGGGTATACTTATATCCTTCTTCAAACCACTGAGGCACATTTAAACTGCCTTCGGTTCTGAAATCTTTGATGAATAAAGAAGACTGACATCTCTCCATCTCGTGATATAATTGACAACCCTTTCGTGTGGTTGCTGCTCCATTTGTGATAAGTTTGTAATCCCTATAGATCTCTGAATACTGAAAAATCTCTGTAGGAACTGCTTCTGCGTTTTATCTCAACTCGTTATCGAATTGGGTAATAACTTCGTATACCAGGTGAAAGCTGGTCCTTCCAAGATTTGTACAATTGCCTTAGCAACAACGCATTTTTCTTAGCGGTGTCTCCGCATGCTGCGACGAAATGTGCCAGATGCTGTTGAGTGGAACCACTTCTATTGAAACAAGTGAATTTTGGTTGGTGATGGTCAGCCGAAAATGGATCATTGTCGATTTCTGGTGGGTAGGGCTTTCTGTAAGACGTAGAAGTCCTTTGAAAGTCTTTAAGATTTTCAGTTATCATATGTTGAGCTTGATCCATTGATAAGATATCATTAATTTCTTTCCTTTGCTTTTCTCTCTTGAGAAGTGTAGCTATTTCAATGTCACGAATACTGAGAGTGACACAACTCTTGAATTTGCTCTAAAAGAGATGCACTATCTTCACTAGAAACCATCATGACTCGCATGACAGTAGGAGGTGTCATCATTATAGCTTCTGCTGAGATGTAACGGGTTTCGTGAAGGGAGTTCAAAGAATAAGCTTCGATTGAAGAAGACTTATTAGGTTTCATAGATGAATGAAGGTGAGAGCATCGACAAGGTGAGCTTTGAGTGATTGGAGAAAAATGCTTGCACTGGTGCTTAGGGCGGGTGACTGGATTTGCTCAAATTGTCACAATGTTAATTTTTGGCGTAGGTCGGTTTGCCATCGTTATGGCTGTGTCTCCACCAGAGCCAGTTGAGTGACGGCCAAATCTGCTAATGACCGTATTCCCGGATCGGGTAACAAACATCAGGTGGTCATCAACGGGGGACATATGCGAGACCTTTGCCATGGATGGGCTATCGCAGGCAGAAGGTTCAACTGGACGTCGGGTTCAACGCTAAGGGACGAGGCCGTCTTGGCTGTGAATTTGGCACGCCAAACGCCATAAGGTCTCCTTTGCCAATGCCGCAAGGAGAGATGGGAGGGACTGTGGGAAGCTAGATGTCTCGCCTGCCATTCCTCTGCTGCACGTTTCTAGCCCGAATCATGATCGAAATTTGGCGTCTTCATCCTCGGATTTGGGGGCTAGAAAAGGGCAGCTAGACTTTCTCCCCCCCTCAGTTTATCTCTCTTGCAAGGAACCTATGAGATTACTGGGTGGTGCTTTATACAATCAAAGACTCTTTATCACTATTTCATTTACAAAAATGGATACAAAGATCTTGGGAATTTACAGACAGGCCCGTTCTCTCGGCCATCACTAAAACAAAATATCTACTTCGATTTCGGTCTGCAGAGACGGCCCTGACACTCCGCTGTAAAAAGTCCTTTCAGATTGACGGAGTGCTGGTGGAGTGCGGTGTTTGGGACCTGTCCGTTGGAGATTTTCATCTACATTGGTGGGATGGAGGAGTGTGGATCCGATTGTTTGGCTCCTCTCCACACCTGGACTCCCAACGTCCTCAAGGAGATCGGAGACCAGTGCGGTCGGTTCATCCTTGTTGACAGAAGTTCTGACAATCTTTGGGAAACTGGTTCTTCCCGAATTCTCTTTAACATTGACAATTGGGATGCATCCCTAGATGCTATGAAGTCCGCGTCGGCGACCAAAAACATCGGGTCTTCATAGAAATGGAGCTGCTGGAAAGGGTGCTCGTCCCTCACCAGTCGAGTGTTGAATCTGAGGGGCCCTGGAGTCCCGACTTAGATTTATTCAGTGCTTCCTCGGAAATCTCGCCGGAGATTGAACCACTCAGGGATGGAGTGGAACGGGCCGGTCGGCCATCGTCCGTGCCGGCGTGGGGTCATGTTACCTCGGGCACCCACCGGATTGCTTATCTTCTGAATGTTGAGTTAGAGGAAGGGGAACTCATGGAGGGTTTGGAAGTTCTAAACCATGACACCTCCGACACCCACCGGATTGCTCGTCCTTCAGTTGTTGATTTTGAGGAAGGGGAACTCGTGGAGGGCTTAGTCAATCGAAACTGCGATGCCCTCGGAAAGTTGGTGGGAGGCGAGGGTTCTAACGATCAGGTATTTCCCCCAGCGTCGGTGATCCACCAACAAACTTCGAACTCCTTCGTAGAGGATCTTACACTGTCGAGGTACCCAACGGTTGAGGGCTCATCGTACACTACGGACTACACTTTTCGGTTGCAGACTGGTGGGGTGGGTTGGTGAGCCGACATGGTTGCCAGATGCAGAGGACGAGGAGGAGAATCGTCCTTGGGATCCGATGGAGAACGAGGCGTCGGTTAACCCTTGGAGGAAGAAGAACTGCGGTAGCAAAATGGGTTTTAAAGTCTTCCTTTGTCGAAGACATCAGAATAGAAAGCATCAAGTTTCGTGTTGAGCAGGGGAGATGACATGTGGGTTCACCGAGGAGGGCTACGCTGTTCACAAGGTGGTTTCTGAAAACCAGCCCATGGTTTTGCTGGGGGTTGACCAAAATGTGACACATGGGTGCAAAGATGTAGCGGTAGAGGATATGTCAAGTGCTCTGGCCCTTCGTCCCGTCCTTCCTTTTGATAGGCTCGTGCTACAAAAGACCGACGTAGGTGGAATTCCTAAGATGGTGACACGTGGAATCCACTATTCGAATGGGCGACAGCTAGCTTCTGAAATCTACTGGGCCCATGGCGAGTCGGGATGTTTGTACAACTATCTGCACACGGGTTTCGAAACTGCCATAAATCTGGGCCAGCTATGGACGGGTCCAATGAACTAAAAAATAAGAGGGACTGGGCCACAATGGACTGGGGTCAAGCCTTGCGGTCTTCTGAGGTCACCCCATTGAACCCTACAACAACAACAACTGTCCTGGATCGGTTTCTCCTTCCTTATGAGCATCCAACTACTTCCCTACCGACGTTGGCAGCCTAGTCTTCTGCCTCCTCTCCCTCTGCTTCCTCTTCGGCGGAGGCTTTCCTGTTGAGGTCTTTGCGGCAAGATATCACCGGTGAATGGGTTTAATGCTCTTTTGGGGATACTCGGTGCGCTACTTCGGAAAGCTCCTCTATTGCTAGGGGCAACGACTCTCGTGATGACCCGAGAGATTTGGATGAAGTAGACCATCTCATTTGTGTAGGTCGTGACCTCGGTATGACATTCAAGGGATCCGATGACACGCTTAGGGAAGTGTTCAGCTCCATTCTCGTTAGCCGGTGCGACAATAACAAGAAGAAGCGTTGCGCCAAATCTCGGGAGATGGCTCGATTACAGTGGGGGATGTTTGATAGGAGGGGAGCTGGGGGTGCCTAACACCCAATTTTCTTTCTTGGGTGGGCTCTGCATTGTCTGCTATGAAGATGTTCTCCTAGAATGTGAGGGGTATTTGTGATGGGGTGAAGCTTGCTGGGGTGAAGCGAGTTATCTCGATGTTTAACCCGACTGTGATTACACTCTAAGAAACTAAATGGGGGCAATTACGACAGGATCAAAGTTGCGTCTGTGCTCGGAGGGAACCACTGGGGATGGATTGGGGTGGATTCCGCTGGGGCTTTGTGTGGAATTCTAGTTGCTTGGGATTCTGCATTGTTAGACAAAGTGGATGAGGAGGTGGGTCTTTACTCGGCTTCCGATGTGCTTCGGAATAGAGACACATGCAAAGTATGGCCGTTTTCCGACATTTATGGTCGACGAATGACAGATACTGGAGTGATTTTTGGTTCGAGCTAGCAGCCGTTGCTGCTAGATGGGATCACTCCGTATGTTTGGGGGGCGACTTCAACGCCATAAGATGGGCTTACGAAAAGATGGGTGGACCGCCGGATGTGGTGGTGATGCGAGAGATCAACTCCTTCATATCTGACTAGGAGTTGATGGACGTTCCGCTCATGGGATCAAGATTCACGTGGTCAAATCTTTAGGAAAATCCTTCTCTATGTCGGCTTGACAGGTTTCTCTGCATGTTGGAGTGGATGTGATGCAGGAAAATCGCACGCTAACCCTAAAATAGCGTAAATCTCGCACGATAGGGGTTAGGGTTCTCGCTCTTCAATTAAAACAAAAAATAAAAGGGAAAATAGGGGTAGAAGAAGATCCAAGGAATCGCTTCAAGGAAGAAAGTTGGCCTCACACCAAACTGCGAGCGGGAGAAGAATCACTCTTCTATCGAAAACTCATCTCAAGTTCTCTAGAATTTGCACAAAGCAAAACTCATAATTTTTTTCATTTATCATCAATACTAAATTCTAGCACTAATGTCCTTTATATAGACTTTTACAATGCATAAAACTAGAAATTCTATTGTAACTCTAATTTCTAGTTCAAATAAAAGAAATATCCTAATCCTTTTAAAGCAATAAAATAAGTTATAAAAAACAATGTGTATTTATAAAGAAAAAAAAGCCTAGGAATAGTACTTAAAATAAAACTTTTAATCAACCATTAAAACTTCTAATCTAACGGTCACAATTAATTTCACCATTAATTCTTTTTTTATTATGCGACCACTTTCGAAGGGTCAAACGATGTCCGATTGACGTGAAATTGGTCTTGTTTGAAAGCCTATTGAAGTAGCTTTCCAACAAGACAAGAATCACACACTTCCGACATATATTGGTAGACTTATGACCACTTTTTCGATGGTTGCGCAGAAGGTGACGAGATTAACAGTCACATATCACATATATGTGCCTGACCCATAAATAATTCAAATAAGGAAACTAATCTTAAAACAAACCACTTATTAAAAGAATCCTAATAAGAAAGGAAACTAAACCTAAATAAAATATTGCCTAAATAAATGTGCACACGGGCCTTTAGCGGGCCTTTTAAAAAAACCCATTAGTGGGTTCGCTTTCTCTTTTGACGTTTCCTCCTTATCCGACCATGATTCAAATAGGCGGATCTAAAGTTCGCATCAATCCCCTCCTTTGAAAAAGTTAGACCTCGAACTTTGGTTGACATGGATTTTCACGGTCACTATCACAGAGAATATATAGGGAACCTCGATCGGAAGCGGCTGGAACAAGTAAATAGAATTCCACTCGGGCTTGATCTGTTTGATCTTCAATTTACCAATGGGAATGGAAGTCAACATGCAACTAACACGATCTTGGGACCTATGGGTCGTGGGTGCGATAGTCTTCATTTCGAATAATTGTGCTTTAACGATCTCAGGATGACTAATTGCAGCGACTTGCTCTTCAACGGTCTCGGACTCTTCAACGGTGTCGGGATTAGTACAAATATTTACCGGAAGTGGGTTCTCATCAACCAGTACTGACTCTTAGACCGATTTTGGGGCTATCACGGGTTCAGGTAGAAGATCGATAACAATTTTAGGTGTGTTAAGGTCGGCTAGGGTAACGATGGTGATGGGCTTGATTTCTTGAACGGGCTTTGGGTTGTAAGTTGTTACTGGGGCTGCAACCAGCATAAATTTTACACCGTTAATGGATTCTGTAACGGGTGTAGGTTTCACAACGGTTATGGGAAGAGAAATTATTATAAGATTACAACGGACGGTTGGTGATAGGGTTGGGTTAACGGATACGGGTTTTGAAAGCTTAAATCTCAAAGCTTCATGTCTCACCGATATGATTTCCTCTTGTAGTTTGAGAAGAAAACCCTGGTTTAATGCCTCCACTATCCGACGTGTATTTGTTAACTCACGTTTAATCTCAAGAGTAAACGCTTGATCATATAAAGCTAGCCAATATTGAGGTGTTGAATTCAAATACCTCAAACTCCGCTATCTAGTTTTCACTGCCTCCCATGCTTGTCTAATCTTACCAATCGTCTGATACAAATCAAGGAACTTTCGCCGATCTACGAACGATCCCATTCTACCCATCATGAATCCATTCAACTTGTGCAAGGCTTTGATAAACTGTTCTTTACTCATGATGGACTTCACGTGCCGAGTGTTGAACTGGACCCTGATACCAATTTGATGCAAGAAAAATCGCACGCTAACCCTAAAATATCGTAAATCCTGCATGATAGGGGTTAGGATTTTCGCTCTTCAATTAAAACAAAAAATAAAAGGGAAAATAGGGGTAGAAGAAGATCCAAGGAATCGCCCCAAGGAAGAAAGTTGACCTCACACCAAACTGCAAGCGGGAGAAGAATCACTCTTCTATCGAAAACTCATCTCAAGTTCTCTAGAATTCGTACAAAGCAAAACTCATAATTTTTTTCATTTATCATCAATACTAAATTCTAGCACTAATGGCCTTTATATAGGCTTTTGCAATGCATAAAACTAGAAATTCGAGTGTAATTCTAATTCCTAGTTCAAATAAAAGAAATATCCGAATTCTTCTAAAACAATAAAATAAAGTCCTAAAACAATGAAAGAAAAAAAGAGCCTAGGAATACTATTTAAAATAAAACTCTTAATCAACCATTAAAACTGACTAATCTAACGGTCACAATTAATTTCACCATTAATCCATTTTTTTATTACGCGGCCACTCTCGAAGGGTCAAACGATGTCCGATTGATGTGAAATTGGTCTTGTCTGAAAGCTTATCGAAGTAGCTTTCCTACAAGACAATAATCACACAATTCCGACACATATTGGTAGACTTATGACCACATTTTCGATGGTTGCGCAGAAGGTGACGAGATTAACAGTCACATATCACATATATATGCCTGACCACTAAATAATTCAAATAAAGAAACTAATCTTAAAACAAATCACTTATTAAAAGAATCCTAATAAGAAAGGAAACTAAACCGAAATAAAATATTGCCTAAATAATTGTGCACACGGGTCTTTAACGGGCTTTTTTAAAAAACCCATTCGTGGGTCCACTTTCTCTTTTGACGTTTCCTCTTTATCCGGCCATGATTCAAAAATGTGCATCTAAAGTTTGCATTTGGATGGATATCTTTCTAGCTGCTAGATTAGAAGGATTAGCCAAGGCTGTCTCAGATCATCGACCTTTACTATTCACTTGCAAGTCTCTTGGGAAGGGGCCATCCCCATTTCGCTTCTGAAACATGTGGCTGCTTGACGAAAAATTTCAAGCGGTGATCCCGTCTTGGTGGAGCGAACTTGGCCCTTCGGGGACGACTGCGTCCAGATTCATATCGAAGCTTCAGTGGCTCAAGGGGCGCATTAACAATCTTTGCTCCTTCGGCTGAAAGAGATTGACAATCTTGAGGAACATAGGGGCCTATCAGATGAGGAAAGAGAAGAAAGGACTCTAAAGAAACGGGAATTCAACGACAAGTGCATGGCCGAGGCGGTGTGTTGGAGACAAAAAGCAAAGGTGCAATGACTTAAAGCGGGGGATCAGAACACTAAGTTCTTCCATTTAGTTGCAAAAGCTCGCAACAAAATTAATTTCGTGGGTAAGATCGTTGTTGAGAGGGTCAGCTACTCCGATTATGAGCAGATCTAGAATCATGTCGTCAATTTTTACTCTAATCTGCACCCTGATGAAGGTCTAGCTCGACCGGAGCTGGACGGGTTAGTGTTTCAATCGATCTTGGAGGCCGAGTGTGCGAATGTGGAGCAACAATTTAGTGAAGATGAGGTGTGGTGGGCCATCAAGTTTGGCGGCAAGAACAAATCCCCAGGCCCGGACGACTTCACGATGAAATTCTACTGTTCATTTTGACGGATCATTAAAGCGGACCTGATTGAGGTGATTCACGAATTCCATGCTACCGGCTTCATTGGCTGAAGCCTCAACTCTACCTTTATCACTCTCATTCCTAAAAAAGATGGGGTAGTGGATCTATCGAAATTTCGACCAATCTGTCTTATTAACTGCCTGTACAAAATCATCTCCAAAGTGTTGGCCAATCGAATCAAACCGTTAATGGGCAAGATTATTTCAGTCAATCAGGGAGCCTATATTCATGGGAGACAATTGGTGGTCCTGGTGGCGGTGGCCTAAGAGGTGATTCATTTGGCCCACCACGCTCGTTAGCCCGCTGCTTTGTGGAGGTGGATATGGAGAAGGCTTACGACCATGTAAGTTGAGACTGTTTAGACTATATGCTCGACAAACTCGGGTTCGGGTCTACTTTGAGGGGGTGAATGCGAGCCTGTTATTCCTCGACCTAGTTTTCTGTTTTGATTAATTGGACGCCGGCGGGTACTTTAAAAGCTCTAGAGGGATTCATCAGGGTGACCGGCTATCCCCGTTCTTATTCAATATGGTGGGCGAAGTGTTAATTGGTCTCATTGCGCGCACGAGACAGCTGCAACTCATATCCAGGATTCAGGTGGGATCGCAGGGCCGCTCCATCTCACCTACAATATGCTGATGACACCGCCTTATTTGGGAGTGCCGATGTAGAGGAATTCAGGTTTCTAACAGAGATCCTCCCTGTTTACGAGGCTGTTTTGGGTCAACGAGTTAATTTACTCAAGTCGGCGATCACAGGGATTGGGATCAATGACCTATTGATGGCAGAATTAGCGGCTACGGTAAATTGCGCGATCGAGAAGTTTCCCATCAAGTATTTGGGCCTGCCCCTCGGGCTCAGACAACCTTCGGCTCGTGCATGGGAACAGGTAATTCATAGATTTGAACAATGACTGTCATTGTGGAAAGGAAAACTCCTCAGCAGTGGAGGTTGTCTTCTCCTAGTTAAAATCGGTTTTGTACAGCTTGCCAAATCTTCTACATGCCGATGTTTAAATGCCCGATTGGTGTCATCAACCGGCTCGAACAAATCCAAAGGAACTTCCTTTAGGAGGGATCAAGGCTATACAAACGATATCATCTTGTTAACTGGGATACCTGCCAACATCCCGTAAGTTGTGGCGAGCTTGGAATTCGTAGTTTAAGATGGACTAATATTGCCTCCTAGGGAAATGGTTATGGCGAGCAGGTTTGGTTGGTGAAAGCGAAGTCTTTGGCGTAATGTGCTGGTAAAAAAGTATGGGTAATCGATTGGAAATTGGGGCATCAACATTGTGGTCCACAAAGGCACATCGGCTTGGTGGAAGGCATCTGTGGTACATGGTCTCTTTATGCAAGATGGATTCATTTTAGTTGAGGCAGCGAAACTAGGATTCGGTTCTGGGAGGATGCTTGGGCGGAGTGCGACCCTCTCAATTTGTCTTTCCCAAACATTTTCATCATCTCTAGGAATCCTCAGGGGCTGATTGCGGAATTTGTGACGGAAACCCAAGAGGGGAGGCTGTGGGATATCACCACTCGAAGGCTACTGAGAGATGATGAGTTGGACTCCTTTTCTCGACTACTGTCTTCTCTCTACGAGGTTCTGGGGAATCCGTATGGTCAGGATGAGCGGATTTGGACTCCCAGCAAAGATGGCAGCTTCAATGTCAGATCGTACTACCGAATGCTTTCGAGTCGCTCGCTCATCAGATTTCAAAGAGCGGGGTTGTGGAAGGCGGCCATCCCCCCCATAGTTAAATTCTTCGCATGGACTCTGTTCAAAGGAAAAATTCTAACAACCGACCAACTTAATTGGCGGGGAAAGGACAAGCACAACCGATGCGTGATGTGCCTGCATGGGGAAGAATCGACTGCTCACCTACTCCTTCACTGCTCGGTGGCCCACAACTTCTGGAACATCATTCTAAAATCCTTCGACGTGGTTTGGGTCACCCTGTCATCGACCTACCAGCAGTTTCTGGTGTGGTCTTCTGTCAGCATTGAGGGCCAGCAAGGGGACTATTGGAAGGTGGCATTCTTCGCGGTCATTTGGAGTATCTGGTTGGAGAGAAATGCCCGAATTTTCGAGCACAAACGTCGCCCTGTGGGGATGATTATGAAGTTTGTTGGAGATCTCATGTGGTTTTGGGTCGCGAGAGAATGCGTCGAAATCCATGGTGATAATTCTCCATGGGACCTGGGTTAGATGGGGAGCTATATTGGCTGGCGTGGCTAGTTTAGCTAGCATGTCCCTGCCTTCTTTGGTTGTTTGGAGTTCATGTGTGCTGTCTTTCTTTCTTGCTGTTTTTTTAGCTATTTTCGCTGTTTTCCTTTTTTGGTGGTGCTGTCCTTGTATTGGTCCTATTCAGCGTCTTGCTGACTATCAATATATTTTTCCTTACCGAATAAAAAAGGTTTCATAGATGAAATGATCATCATGTTTGCCTCCAGACGAGGTATTTGAATGACGATGAGCCATTGATCACATCCGGATGAGGTAGAGTCTCATTATCAGATGGAATGATCATCTCATTTGCCTCCAGACGAGGTGAGTTGAATGACGATGAGTCATCAATTGCCTCCAGATGAGGCGAAGCAAGTGCACTAACAAATCTCGGTATTCTTGTAGGGCTCACCAAGTTTGATCGGGGTGATTTTGCTGATAGAGTTTCAGGAGATTCATCAATCGAGAACAGGGAATCGTACTCTCCATATAGTGGGTTCTCAGTCGAAGTGAACGAATTAGGAGACACTGGTTCCTCCATATGAGAATGTTCTACTTCTCAAGTGGCGCGAGCCATGAGGCTGATCGAGTGTTGGAGTGCTGCCTCCTTGCTTGAGGGTATGCTCTCTCCTCATGTTGATTGTTAGTGGAAGAGGATGCAATGCTCTTTCCATAAGTCATCTAGTTGGTTGGTAAGTTGAATAAATCTATTGCATGGAATAACCAATGATTAATCATTCATCACATTCAACTCATTTTCAGATAATTCGTTTCCTTTGGTAGCTTAAAGATGAGAGAAGTGTGTTCCACCGGGCGCACCAGAAATTTGTGAATAACAAATTTGAGTAGAATATAAATCCAACACAAATCAGTCATAAGAAATTTCCCCTCCCTAGGAGAGGGTTTTATTAAAAATGGCGGACTTTACACTTCCGGGTATGACAATTGATTCCCCGTTAATTACATCAAAATCGAATACATCTGATTAAAAGCTATTAGAGAAAAGTAAAGTAATTACATCTCTAAAATAAACAAATAAATCATAAGTCTAAGTCTTCATTAGTATCTTCGTCTTCACTGTAGGATATGGACACGCAGTATGCTCTCATCGTCAGAGACTCGAGCAATGGCAGATGAGAGAGTCCCTTATCTGGAAGTTAGACCCATCTAATCGATAGGCATGACCAAATATGAGCATTAGGAGTTCGTGGATGAGTCTCATAATGAATTCATGCTCACTTGTTTGGAAGACGAACTCAAACACCGAGTTCATTTTCTGATGTCTTGTCATCCAAAGAATTAATGCTTTTAGTTGTGGGGTATTTAATCACAGGTTGAGTATCATCAAATTCCTTAGGATTTGTCATCATAGGTTATTTTGTGATGATTTCACCATTAGATCATGTAATGATCTTATAATATGATCATTTAACATAAAGTTAATGAATCCAACATTGGATTTGACCAAAACATGAGATTTGATCAATAGATAATAAATCCACCGTTGGATCTTATTACGGTCTCGTATTATGACCATTTCAATAAAAGTCAACGAGTTCGTTAGATTTGACAAAAATCATAAGATTTGGTCAACAGGTAACAAATTCACCATTGGATCTCGTTACAATTTCGTACTATGATCGTTTGACCACAAGTCAACGAGTTCACCATTGGATTTGACCAAAGTTATAAGATTTCGTCAACATGTAATAAATCGATCGTAAGATCTCGTTATGATCTTGTGTTATGATCGTTTGACCAAAAGTCAACGAGTCTATTATTGGATTGACCAAAATTACAAGATTTGGTCAACATGTAATAAATCCACCGTAGGATCTCGTCATGATCTCGTATTTTGATCATTTGACTGAAAGTCAACGAATCTGTCGTTAAAATATTTAACCCATGCGGTTTATGGCTCCTAGCGATGATGGCTCATGCAGCACGCGGTATGACGACCCATGCAGAGCACGCACTGTGGTGGGACGCCCACTTATTTGTATATCGAGGTTGAGATCCAAACCTTACATTTGAGAGAGTGATGACCCGAACTGAGAAGGAAACTCTAATTTTGGGACGTGATTTAGATATGGTAAATCTGATGGTTATGAGTCGTTGTAGATGAGTATTTCGAGTGTTGAAGTCCGAAATTATTCATTAGATTCGTGATTGCTATCAGATTTGTGGTTAAGCGAGCGTACTAAGAGTTAAGCGAGGTGTTGTACCAACGTAGCTTAATTATCTCCAAGTACACAAGGAATTGGGTACGTGCCGTAACGCGTAGTCCCAAATTGCAACCCTAAATCATACTTAGGTAAGAGCCGTAACTCCTATCTTAAGCGCACCACATTTAGGTAAGGACCGTAGCTCTTATCCTAGATGCACCCGTATCGGAGACAATCCGAATTTAGAATTCACTATGAATTTTTCTCTCCCTTACACTCTAAATAGAAGTCAAAGTAGAACAGAAGAGGGAATGAAAGAAATCTCAGAGATACCGTAAGGTATCTTGGCAAAAGAATCTAAGTCAGAGAAGTCTTCGGTAGGGCTCTCGCGTAAGAAATTTTCGGATCCGGATAATGAAAAGGGATATGCTGTTTATAGATTTATAGTAGCGGTTATGAAAAGTTATAATCCTACGGTTTCCGCAAGTGTTTTACAAAAATCAAGGGTAGTGAGGGCTGTGTGGGCCTTAGCATTCACGCGGAATGAGAGAAGAATCTGCTCTAGCTATTTGGCCTATGCAGGTTGCTTAAGCGGAGAAAAGAGAGGACCCATGTTCGAAGAAGATGACCCACACAAATGGCTGCGTGGGCCATTTTGAAAGAAAATCAAACATTGAGAGAGAAATGAGGAGAGAAAAGAGAAGAAAAGAGTGAGATGACCCACTCAGGTCACCTGCGTGTGTCGTATTTCAAGAGAGAAAGAGAGGACCCATGTTCGAAGATGGCCCACGCAGGTAGTTGCGTGGGCCATTTTGAAAGAGAATCAGACATTGAGAGAGAAACGAGGAGAGAAAAGAGAAGAAAAGAGTGAGATGACCCACTCAGGTCACCTGCGTGTGCCGTATTTCAAGAGAGAAATAGACAAGAAGGAGAATAGAAAGGAGAAAAAGGAGAGATGAGAAAGAGATGGCCCACGCAGGTGACCTGCGTGGGCTATTGAAGAGAGAAGGATCATAGAGAAAAAGTAGGAGAAGAAGAAAAGAGAGAAAGGAGGAAAGAAAGGAGATGGCCCATGCAGGGGTCCTACGTGGGCTATAAGAAGGAGAAACGAGAGAAGATAGGGAGAAAGAGAGAGAAAAAGAAATGATAGGAGACTCACGCAAGGGCTTCCGTAAGAAAAGGCACATTTCTATGTCTTGTATTTTCTCTTATCCTTTATTAATCTCTTCCCAAAGAAAAGACACATTTTTGTGTCTTCTATTTTCTCCAATCATTTATCATATAATATTTAAAAGACACCTAATTTGTGTATACTCTCTTCTCTTTTTACATTACTTTATCAGAAAAAGACAAACTATTTGTGTCTCCAATACAGATTTATATCTACAACACAAATCTTTTAGGGTTTCGTGTGTGGGTTTCTATTAATCTTCTTTCTTTTCTTTTTTAAATATATATTTTATGTTTTATTTTATTCAGAAAAAAGGACACAAATAACGTGTGTATATAGATCTATATCTTTATTTATTCAAGAAAAAGACACAATTTTTTTTGTCTACAGATGCCTCCTCGATTTTCCTTGAGCACTAAATATTGAGGGAAATCGATCATATAATCAATTTCTCTCTTGATTATCGCATCATGTTAGCTATGTGACAGAAACTTGAAGAAATATTCGTCATGTTATCAAATCTGGTAGATATGAGATTTTGACTGGCTTCTAATATATATTTTTTTCTCCGCTTAAGCAAATAACCACCTGCATAGGCTAGATATCTGGAGAAGATTCTTCTCTCAATCCGTGTGAAGGCTAAGGCCCACGCAACCCTCACTAGCCTGGATTTTTGTGAAACTCTTGCGGAAACAGTAGAATTATAACTTCCCATAACCGCTATTATAAATCTATAAATAGCAGATCCCTTTTCATTAACTGGATTCAAAAAATTCTTATGCGAGAGCCCTACCGACTTAGATTCTTTTGCCAAGATACGTTAAGGTATCTCCGAGATTTTTTTCTCTCTTTTCTTTTCTCCTTTAACTTCTATTTAGAGTGTATGGGAGAGAAAAATCCAGATTGAATTCTGAATTCAGATTGTCTCTGATACAGGTGCATCTAGGATATGAGCTGCAACCTTTACCTAAATGTGGTGCGCTTATGATAAGAGTTACGACTCTTACGTTAGTCTGATTTAGGGTTGCAATTTGGGATTACGCATTACGGCACGTACCTAATTCCTTATGTACTTAGAGATAATTAAGCTACATGGGTACAACCCCTCGCTTAACTCTTAATACGCTCGGATTGCAACCACAAATCTGATAATTCGTATGGATTGCAATCACGAATCTAAAGAGTGATTTCGAACTTCGACACCTAAAATACTCATCTACAACAACTCATAACCATAAGATTTACCAGATCTAAATTACGTCCCAAAATTAGAGTTTCTCTCGCGATTTAGGTCATCACTCCCTCAAATGTAGGGTTTGGATCTCAACCTCGAGATCATAAATTCTTTTATGATGTTGGTAAAATCCAATTTCTCGATATACAAATAAGTCGGCTGTCCCCACCATGGCAGTGCCTGTGTGGCTCGTTCCCGCCCTGGCCATGCTTGGCTCGACCGTCCCCTCCCTGGCCGTGCCTGCGTGGGTTGTCCCCGCCTTGGCCATGCCTGCGTCGCGTGCCTGCGCCTTGCCAAGGCTGTCCACTCGCCTTGCCTGCCTTGTCATACCGCCCCTCGCTAGGCCATCTCTTATGCAACTCTTGCGTGGGTTAAATATTTAACGACGAATTCACTGACTTTTATTCAAACGATCATAATATGAGATCGTAATGAGACCCTATGATGGATTTATTACAAGTTGACCACATCTTATAATTTTGGTCAAATCCAACGGTAGACTCATTGACTTTTGGTCAAATGACCATAATATGAGATCGTAACGAGATGTTACGGTCGATTTATTACATGTTGACCAAATCTTATAATTTTGGTCAAATCCAACGGTGAACTTGTTGACTTTTGGTCAAACGATCATAATACGAAATTGTAACGAGATCCAATGGTGAATTTGTTACATGACCAAATCTTATGATTTTGGTCAAATCTAACGGTGAACTCATTGACTTTTATTGAAACGGACATAATATGAGATCGTAATAACATCCAACGGTGGATTTATTATCTATTGATCAAATATCATGGTTTTGGTCAAATCCAATGGTGGATTCATTAACTTTACGATGAATTCAATATGAGACTCATCCACGAACTCCTCATGCCCATATGTGACCTTGCCTATCGATCAAATGGGTCTAACTTTCGGAGAAGGAACTCTCTCATCCGACATTGCCCAAGGCTCCGACGAAGAGAGCATACCGCGCGTCCATCTCGTACCATGAAGGTGAAGATATTAATGAAGACTTACACTTATGATTTATTTTGTTTATTTCAAAGATGTAATTACTTTACTTTTCTTTAGTAGCTTTTATTCAGAGGTATTTGATTTTGATGTAATTAACGAGGAATCAATGGCGATATCCGGAAATGTAAAGTCCACCATTTTCAATAAAACCCTCTCCTAGCGAGAGAAAATTTATTATGATTGATTTGTGTTGGATTCATATTCTACGCAAATTTGTTATGTACAATATGAACACTTTATAGTAGATAGATTTCCAATAGAATGGAGTCTTATGCATACTTTTGGCACACAATTACGAGTTTGTCGAATGACTTGCATAAGCATAGTGAAGTCCTTAATGGACATATAGTAGTACCCTAGACTGGAATTCTTAGTTACCCGAAGCGGTAGGAAGAATGTAGTAGGTTGGAAGCGGTAGCGTCATTAAAATCTCAAAATTGGATTATTTTATGATCGGAAGTAGGAGCAGGAGTGTGATTCCGAAGCGGGAGTAGCACTCTAAGTACAAGGTTCCTGCTATTAGGGACTGGATAGATACGACTTCAAAGAGAATAAAATTATATTCATAAGGGGGACCACCGTGATTTGATTCACCTTTGTACTCATTATAATTGCTATTCTAAAATAGAGGTTACCAAGAATTAAATGCCATGCAATCTACTACTATGCAGGCTACTGCTGAGAGTTTCAGTGATCTACATAACATAAGCTAATTATCATTTAGGTATCTCCTTTTGGAGTAGAGATTCTAAGATGATATTTTGATACTCTTTATATCATGTCACAAAAGTTTCAAACTTTTTCAAAAAATCAGAAAAAGTCGGAGATTTGCAATCATCCCGACTACATCGCCAATTAATCGGCCACGTCAGCCACTAGGCTGATTAATCGGCAACTCGGCTGATTAATCGACGATGTTTGTGATGTTGTTTGATTTTTTCCTCTTTTTTTTTTCTATGTACTTATTTTGTACTATTTTTTTCATTATACTATTATTTTTAACTTGAAATAAAATTTTATATATTGTTTAACTTTTTATATTTTTAAATTTTTTTTTATTTTCCTGGAAATTTTCAAGACTTTGCCCGACTTTTACCAATTTTTACCGATTTTTCCTGATGTAGACCCTTGCGGATTTATTGGCCACTCCCGACTTTGTGACTGCTTTATATACTTCCTATAGCCTTATCAAATGGTCAAGTGCTTAGCATACTGCACTTTAATAAACTGATTGGCAAGACGACAAACAATGGAACCCTTATAAAAATTAAAATAATAGATGAGATTTTTCTGCATATATTAAACAGAAAATTCTACGTATAATTCTACGCTGTAGTTGTAGTACGTGTGCCCTGAGAGCGGTTACTTTTGTTTGAAATTTTTAAAAATTTGTTCCTGTAAACACATTGACAACAGCATTTGTTACATGCTAGAAGAAACATTTTCTGATTTTGAAATGTCTTTCAGGTTTGGTCTTCTATTATATTTGGGAAATCTGTTTACTTCTCATGGTTTATAAGTCTATCATATGCTCTTCCTAATAATTTATTCTGATGGAATTACTTATTCTTGTTTATATATACTCTGTTCGATTTTTGTTTATGTAATTTGAAATAGTCAAATTTCCATATTTGTGTCACAGTAAGCTATTGTTTCTTTTAGGCTGGGAATATCCTCATTGATTCTCGTGGTGCAATAAAGCTTGGAGATTTTGGTGTTACTGCCTGCCTATTTGATTCGGGTGATAGGCAGCGCACACGGAATACATTTGTAGGGACGCCATGCTGGTACACTTCTATAAGCTAGGAGCATCTACCCATTTTACTGTTCAATTTTTTTTTGCATGTTTTGTAAATATCATTCAAAATTAAAAGACAGCCTTTGTATTATGGTATTTTCTTTTTGTAGGATGGCACCCGAGGTGATGGAGCAATTACACGGTTATGATTTCAAGTTGGTCTATTCCTTATTATTGGTTTCCTGTTTTCATTATGTTTTGTCATCAATGCATAGCGTTACATTATATGTATGTTTGTTGGACAATTGTCCTCAGGGCAGATATCTGGTCTTTTGGAATAACTGCCTTGGAACTTGCACATGGTCATGCTCCTTTCTCAAAGTATCCTCCAATGAAGGTGCTTAGATTATATCAATTTCTATGTCTAAAGAGTATTGACCAAGGTATCAAACTTGGTATCGGATATCGGTCCATCTTGGACCGGTACGCATTGGCTGATATAGATATGGTATTGCCGATACCATATCGGCCAATATATATTTTTTAAAAGCAAAAAAAATAGAAAAAGAGTAATTGAATCAGTAATACTGACCCGTTTTGGTCCGATACCGATACAACCCCGATACCTGTATTGCGGTGGTATCTGTATCGGTTCTTGACAAAACCGTACGTATCGGTATTGTCCGAGTTTTGATACCATGGTATCGACTAATGAACATTCTGAATTTATATGCAACATAATACAAAATTCCATTGACAGGTTTTGCTAATGACCTTGCAAAATGCACCCCCTGGCCTCGACTATGAACGAGACAATAAGTTCTCAAAGGTATTCTCTCAGCATACCATGCTTCTCCATTCTTGTTTTGTAGCAGCATTTATTCCTCACAATTTGTTTTTTCTCCCTATCTCTCTTAGTCGTTTAAGCAAATGATTGCTATGTGCTTGGTAAAAGATCCTTCAAAACGGCCTTCTGCACAGAAGCTGTTAAAGCATTCCTTCTTTAAGCGAGCTCGGTCCAGTGATTACATCGCTCGAACTATTATAGAGGGGTTGCCTACTTTTGGGGATCGCCTTAAAGAATTGAAGGTTCTATGTCCATCTTCTTGTGATCATGTGCTATGCGTTTAAGCGATTCCATTAATTTTTTGTTTCTTAGCTCTCATGAGTGCTTCATGTTGAGCACAGATAAAGGAAGCAGACATGGTTGCACATGAGAAACTTCCATATGGAAAGAAGGAGGAAATATCCCAGGTACTGGCTGAATGTTTCAACCTTTTTATCTTTCTTTTTTCTTTGATGCGTAGTGACAAATTTCTCCAAAATCACCTAAACAGGGGTCAGACGAAACTTTCGCCAAAAGTAATGATTTTTTTAAAATTTTCTCCATTTTTAAATAATAAGTAATATCATTATAAATATTATATATATATATATATATGAAATCTATCCGAAATGAACCGAAATCGAAATATTGCAGAAAACAAAATTTGTCACTATGCTTTGATGTTGAGTTTCTACTTTTTATTTTTTTTCTTTGTTTCAAATTTCATTGAGACAATTGCTTGAGTGCATTGTGGTTTACATTATGTGGACACTAGCTTTTATATCTTTTTTTTCAGTCACATATAATGACTTCATCACAGAATTTTATTTCTTTACTTTATACGCATGTGCTAACATTTCCGTACAAGTTTGATAAGGTCTAGGAATGAATAAATTTTATAGGAGAAGCAATAAAAACTGATTTATTCATTCCTTTTTTATTTGATCGGTAAGCGAGAATGCATTAAAAAAAAACCCAGTGAGGAGCTGAGCAAAAGGATACAACTCACAAGAAAGAAAAGAAACATAGAAAAAAAGGAAAAACTGCAACAGAATCAAAACGGCCAGCAAGACAAACAAAAAGCCAGCGACAAGCTGCCTAACACATTGTGGGAACCAAAAGCCCCATCCTTATCAAGGATACTCCAGAAACAGATAAGATCCTTAATAGACTTCTTCAGGACTCCAAACGGGCGACGCTTCCTGCCGAAAATCCTTTGGTTTTGCTCGAGCCAAATACCCCCAAAATCTACTAACACCCCAACCCTCCAGAAAGCCCCATGCTGACCCTGGAAATCTGGCCCCTCCAACTAGATAAAAGAAACGGGAAAGGAGAATGATGGACTTGAAAATAATATTCCAGATATCGGTAGCCACCCAGCAATGGAGAAACAAATGCGAAGCAGATTCCTCCGACTTACGGCACATAGCACAGCAATTGGGCACATCTTTACGTCTGATAATCAGTTGATCAATCGTAAGAATACGGTCACGAACCAGGGTCCAGGCAAAGAATCCAACTTTGGGTGGGATTGGGGCTTTCCACAGAACAGCCCGATCAGCCTTAATAAGAGGATGCCACGAGAGCAATCGGTAAAAGGAGCGGACGGAGAAAACTCCATTCGTCGCCGCCATCCAAGTTCTCGCATCATAGCCCAGACGATTCTGCTGAGAGCTGTGAAGATTAGCAAGGAGATTAGAAAACTCAGAAATTTCCTCATCGCAGTGATTTCTTCTAGTGGTAATATTCCACACCGGCATACCACCAGAAACTTCATACAACTCAGCAGCCACTGCACAACCCAGATCTGAAGCCACCCTAAAGATGAAACCAGAAACCTCCTTAAGGGGGCGGGAATCTGTCCAAGGGTCTTCCCAAAACCGGATATGAGAAGCATTACCCCAACTAAAATGGATCTATTTAGAGAAACATCGGCCAGACAGCAGAGTTGCACTTCCACCATGGCGACATATGCCTAGAACTGCCCACCTTAATACCTCACTGATTCTCAAGCCAGCACACCAACCCATGAACTGTTCCTTTCCCTCTCAGACCCTGCTCCATTTGCCCAATAAAGCAGTATTAACCGTCTCCAAATGTCTAATACCAAGCACCCCACACGACTTGGGAAGAAGACAAGTCTCCCAATTCACCAAATGGGACTTCCAATCAAGACCATTGCCTTCACAGAGAAAATTCCTCTTGATTTGGTCCAAACGCAGGACAACATTGAGACATCGAAACAAGGACATATAGAAGATCAGAAGACTAGAAATAACAGTCTTAACTAGCAAAAGCCGACCACCACTGCTAACAAAATTCCCTTTCCAGGTAGCCAGGTGACCTTCGAATTGATGGATAATGGGTTCCCACGCAACAGCATTAGATTTAGAGACTCCCAGAGGCAAACCCACATAAAAAATAGTAAACTTCTCAATCTGACTGCCAGCCCTTCTCAGCCAAGCTTTCCAAGATCGATTGATCCACCCCTATACCATAAACAATAGATTTATGAAGGTTGACATGCTGACCTGAAACCGCCTCATAAACAATTAACACATTTTTGATAACCTCAATCTCTTTTGGGGTCCCCTTACAAAAAATAATGGTATTGTTCGCATATTGAAGATGGGTAACCACTCTGCCCAAACTCCCTCCTGCTACCCCAGAAATACGGTTCAACAAAAAGGACCTACGAAGGAGCGCCCCTAATGCTTCCCCAACCATATTAAAGAGGAACAGGGAGAGCGGGCCACCTTGCCGCTGACCACTAGAGCTCTTGAAATAAGCGCAAGTCTCGCCGCTGATTATGATAGAGAACCATGCAGAAGAGATTAGCGAGCACCTTGGATCAATCAGCTGCCTGCCTTGAACAGAAGCTCCCTGATTTTATTTTCGGAGATAATCAAACCCATCAGCCGCTTCAAGCGATTAGCCAGCACCTTGGAATGGCCCCCTCCTTCAGGATCAAGGGGACAAAAGTGGAATTGATGCTCCTACCTATCTGTCAAGAAGAATGAAATTCATTAAAAACTTCCACAAGATCACCTTTGATGATCTCCCAAAAAGAAGCAAAAAACTCCATGGTGAAACCCTCGGGCCTGGTGCTTTGTTCTTGCCAATGCACTTGATAGCCGACATGATCTCTTCCTCCTCAAAAGCCCTTTCCAGACCCACCCGGCCGCCACTCGAAATGGAATTAAAACTTAGTCCATCCAGTTTAGGTCTTACCCACCCCTCATCTTTATACAACTGATCATAGAATCTAACAATCTGCTGCTGGATCTGCTCCTTATCAGAGACCACTGTCCTATCGACCTTAATAGAACTGAACACCTTCTTCTTACCCCGAGCATTGGCCACCGTATGAAAATATTTGATAATGTTATCACCAGTCGTAAGGTAGTGAACCTTAGACTTCTGCTTCCACATGATTTCCTCCTCTAGACACTTCTCGTTAAAGGCCATCATCAGTCTAAGCCTTTCCTCCCTCTTAGCCACCGAAAGCCCTCTACTCTCAGCAAGCCCGTCCAACTCTTAAAGCCGAACAAGGAGATCATCCTTCACCTTATGCACAAGGCCAAAAACTTCAGAATTCCAATCCTTGATTTTATTCTTGACGTACCTCAACTTAGAGATAAATTTAAAAGCTGCCGAACCATGAGGGTAAAACTCCCGCCACCAAATCAGAACCAAGGCCCAAAAGGACACATCCATCAACCACATATTTTCGAATATAAAAGGAGAGGGGCCCGTAGTGTTGCAGCTGAGAACAATCGGTCTGTGTTCCGACACAACTCTAGGATACCCATCAACCGCAACATCAGGGAAGAAATCCAACCAATCTGGGGAGCAAAGAAATATATCTAGACGACAGAGGGTGATAGAGTCTTGGAAATTCGACCAAGTGAGAGAAGCACCTCTCATAGGGAGATCAACAAGAGCCCAACACTGATGAAAAAGGCAAAACATCTCCTATGACCTCTGTCGGGAGGACCACCCACTTTCTCATGAGATAACCAAATGACATTGAAATCACCTCTCAGACACCAAGGCGCATCCCAACGAGCTCCAAAAGCAGCTAACTCAAACAAAAAATCCTCTCTTCTAGAATCACTCAATGGTCTGTAGATACTGGAAAAAGCCTACCTTTTTTGATCGTCCACACTCTGGAGCACCACCGAAGCCGAAAACAAACCCCACCTCCTCATCCACTTTCTCATGCAAAAGAGTATTCCATGCCACCAGGATGCCCCCAGAAGCACCAACAGAGTCCACCCCAATCCACTCCTATTTGTTGCCACGAAGAATAGAGGACAGTTTCCCTCGATCAGAGACACCCCATTTCGTTTCTTGCAACATCAGAACCCTTGGGTTATGCATAACAATGATCCTCTTCACTCCATCCCTCTTCCTAAGGTCACAAATGCCTCTGACATTCAAAGAAAAAACATTCATAAGGAAACCAAGAGTAGCCCATCCCAGTCCAATCTCACTAGTTCTCTCGGGCTAGAGCTCTTCTTTTTACGAGAAGCTTTAGCATTGTTGCTTTGATGGGTAGAACGAGAAATCTCCCTCAAAGCCTCATCCGCATGCTCCTTCGCAAAACTAATAATCTCATCAACTACATCTTGCTCGATGGAGCAACTCACCATCCCTGAGTCCATGAAAGACGAAGAACTAGAATGCGGACTCTCTTCATCAGAAGAATCAAACATGACCTCCCCCCCACACACCATCGCCATCCCTCCTCGTAGTTCGTAATGACCGAATCCTTCCATCTCCAGAGGAAGAAGACTCGGAACTCACATCTGACTCCTCTCTTCCAGTAGAGACAGAAGCCTGCATCATCACTCTGACAGAACTTCCTGCGGAATAAGGAAAGCAGCAAGACGAGGGATCAAAAGAGTACAAAAGGGGGTCTAGGGAAAAAAGGTGGAGATAACTCGTGAAGAGAAAGCGACCCGACATGTGTACCCATCCCACAAGTCTAGGGAGAACACGTGGGTGGTTTTGTGAGACACAAAGCCCATCTTTGTAAATTAGTAAACCTTTCCAGAAAGTCTAGAATCTCAAACAGCTAAAAGTTAAGTCGCCCCATAGACAATACACCGAAATTAGAGCAATAATCAAACCAACCCGGTCCATCCAGCCCATAAGGGCCCTTGAGGTATGGGGCCCAAGAGACCCACTAACCCTCACACATAGGAGAGGGAGCCCCTCGAAAGCCGAGAGCAGATATGATGTCTACCTTGGGCTAACAAACCCTGTCAAAAGCTCCACGTGACTTCCTGACGTCCACACAACAACTGTTGTGGGAGCCTTTAAAAAAACAACCATCCAAAATCATGGGCGGCAAAGCAAAACTGGCGGCACACTTTCCAACCACCCTAATTAGGGCAATCCCATCAGTAACAAGAACCAAGTAAAAAATGTGACTATGTCCTTGCATTCAGTTGTATCCCTCAATGCGATCTGGCTCTTCACACTACCACCACGTCCCTGAAACGCCACACGTCACCTCAACTACCATTAGATCAAAACGACATTCCATCTTCTCCTCCTTTAAAAGCCTCATCCAAAAAGGTAAGTACAACCAAAACGATTCGAAATTCAAATTCAAATTTGAATCCCCAAGAATAAGATCCAACTAAACATCAATCATAGCCGTTCGTGGAAACGACGGTGGTGGATTGAGATCCACCACCTAGTTTTGCCACCTCTGCCACCCACTGTCCGACGTCACCACCGACCACCCCCACAAAGGATAGTTCATCAAGATCACTTGACCAATCTTCAACCATTCCCTCCATAGGAAACTCCTCTCCACCTTCATCATCATCATGGCACCAAGACGCCAACAAGGCACCAGTCAGCAAGGTTCCGACTATCGTTGAGGACCTCAACCAATCACCAGACGAGAAAGAGGGAGAGCACCCCTCCGTGCCCTTCCGCAATGCCACCATTTCTGCTTGTATCCCTCCCCCGACTGGGTGGATGCCCAAAACCATTTCTTTGTTGGAACCAACCGCTATGTCTTCATCGTCTCTCCGGGGGTCCTTAGTTACATCATAAGGATGCCTCGTGAGGATATCCTGCTTCAACAACTCCATTTATGAAGACCCTAAAACTCTGGCCATTGATCCTACCATCGCAGCGCCTTGGAATGGACTTCCACTTCTCAGCGACCACCAGAATCTGAGTGAACCTGGTCTCCCTCAAATCAGAAGTACCCCTATCAACCGCAATGAAGACCCCACACCTACGCCTGATGCCACTTAGAAACCTTGTTGGCCCATGCATGCAGGGGAAGGCCTAGAAGTTTCAGCCAGGCTCCATGACCCTCCTTTTGCAATCGGTACTCTCCAGCCTTGGCCTTCCAGTGGTTACACTCCACAACCGTCTCCTCCAGCACTAGTGTTTTTTCTTTACAAATTCGTATAACATCTGCTTCGTTTGAAAAATGAAGCAGAAATTTTGTATTAGAAATGGGAGTGCCAATGTGGCAATTAATGGAACTCCATCTCTATAAAAGCCATTTTTGCAAATTCAATGAACAGAGAGTGCCTTTAACAAGGGAAAGAACCACCCAGTAGAAAGGTAGATTCTTAAGTAGAGAAGAAAACATAATGCCGTTAATATCCAAGACGTTAGCAACTCCATTAAAATTCTCCATAATAGAATCCCCAGAAATGCCCGTCCCATTAGAGCTCCTAGGGATTTGAGCACCAACAACTTCCACCTTGGGATCACTGGTCACAACGTTGGCAAACGTCACCCCCGGGCGGAATAAACCATGATTTGTAGGTGCGGGCCTCTCCTTCACTGGCACAGAACTCAAAGCTCCTTTAAACCTTTTACTCGCTAGGGTCCACCCGCTTGCAGATCCCTTAACTGACCACCATTTAAGGTAACCTGCCCCTTAGTCCCGAACACTTTCCAATCATTCTCATTTTCTCTAACCGAGATCCCCTCAGCTCTATGAGCGGTGCACCCATACCGATGACAAATGGACCTCCTTCGGAAGTTCACATTTTGACATTTTGAACAAATCCAATCACCAACATGCAAAACAATGATGCCACTGCTACGGCTAGTGCTCCCCTTAGTGCCACCATTGAAGCCACCCGTAGAGCCGCTAGAGCCAGCTCCAGTGCTAGCGACGCCATTGAAGCCACCGCTAGATGCCATTGACCTAAAATCTGCAGGTTTTCTGTTTATAGTTCCAAAGAAATTATTAACATTGGCAATTGTTTTTGTTAAGGAATTCCTAAATATCAAACAAAGAAAGATAAAGGTACATATAAATAATTGCCATTATCTTTACAATATCAGGGTTTTTGCATTTATTGAACTTACTATACATATTAGAGCCTTTCAATAGCACCTCAAACATGAGAGCTTGCGTTATCATCATCCTCATCATCATCATCATTATCATCGTCATTTCCATGTCCATCTATTTGGAGTTGGCTTTGCGAGGTATTTTTTCAGTCTCAATTACTTCACAACCCTTTCTAGAAGCTTTGCGTGAGCACCAGCTGAAAGTCCATAATGAAAAGAGCCTGTTTGGGATGGCGGAGCTGAGCTGGTATGTTATTTCTCAATACTTCACCCCAAGTCTTTTGTTAGTCTTCCTCTCCTCCTTCTTGCCATTTTTATTGTTTTAAACCTTTGTATAAGGGCGCTTTAGGTCTTCGTTGACATGCACAAACTATCTCAAGCGACATTCTCTAAATTCTCTTTTATCGGAGCCCCTCGTGAATGTCCTCTTATGCACTTGTTCCTAATTTTATCCTTTCTTGCAACTCCAAGCATCCACCTAAACACACACATATTAGCCCCATGAACTGTCTAGTGGGTTTTTGTTGCCCAACAAATTGTACCATATAGTAATGTGGGTCTTACCATTGGTTTGTAATCCCTTAGATCAAAGTAATGCTTGTTGATCATATAACACACCACTTGCATGTCTCCACTCTAGCTACCCTACATTGATCCAGTTTGAAATGCCCATGCCCTCGGACCCACCATCAGGTTATATCGTAGAGCCCAAATACCAAAATCCATGACAACTTGGCACTTAGTGGTGTTTTATTTTGACCAAATCATCCTCCAGGCTTCGTGGTCACTGAACTTGCACTCTATGGACTTTGTCTTTGTTCAAATATCTTTAAATCCCTTGATTCCAAAGTCTTTCTCTAAAACTATGCAACAACAGAATGCGATGTAGCAAGAAAACATAACCACAGAAAATGAAAAAAGACCCACAAAAATCAACGTAGAAGCTTCAACTCTTCATCAAATCACATGAGATTACATCCAATCACTGCCCTAGGTAGAACCAAAACTTTCCCATGTAGTTTTGCAGGCTGGCATGTTGACATGGGAACTATGACCAGAATAAAACGAGAAACTTCTGAAAAAACGTGGCATGGAAGATTCGATCAAAACCTTAAGACGGCATTATCTCCTTCCAATCCAAAAGGCTAAAATGGTCACAAACAAAAACAGTTCCAAACCCTGCAGATTTCAGGTCAATATGAGGTCATTTGTTGACCTGGCTGACGTAAGCAATCATGGCAAGGGATGATGGGTTCAGTAGTTAGCAATGAGTTCTTGGTCTGATACCAAGGAGTTAGGGTTAGGTATATAGATTTGGGGTTTAGGTTTAGGGTTAGCGAAGAGAGGAAAGAGAGATAGAAGAGTGAAGAATATGTAAGGGAAAATGACTTAATGAGAATAATTGCTCTCATTAGCCTTTATATTAACTCCACACTAATTCATACACACCCATTATTATGTAACACACACCAACACTAATAAACATTAATAAGACCAACGGGAACTTCTTTGCTAAGTTTTGCTTATGAGAATAGGCACCCCGTACATCATTCCGAAGCTCCATAGTACTATTCAGGTACATGAACGAACAACTTATAATGGGCTGCATAGACTGATGGAGCCAAGTCATCACAGTTAAAATATCACACTTCCAATCTACATGTTTAGGATCTTTAGTTTTTGGTTCAGGAATAGTACCATTGACATAACCCAATTTCCTCTTAGAGCCCAATAACATAGTTGCAGATCTTGACCACTGAAGATAATTATTGCCATCAAACTTCATCGTGGTAATTTGAAATCCCTGCTTTCAGCACCTCCACCCATATTATCCTTAATTTCTTCCATTAGGGAGTACTCCTCATCGAAACAGTTCAATCTCAATGAGATCAAGCAAGGGCAGGTTGTAGAACCTTCGACACCTCCAAAAACACACCACTACACAGAGGAGGAGGGGGTCGAGTTAGATTGGCTCATACCTTCATTATTATTATATATACCAGCACTTATGATAGAATTGTGTATGAACCACTCATACATTTGCATATGAACCACTCATTATTATTATATATACCACCACTTACGATAAAATTGTTTATGACTCACTAAATACGTACATATATGCTATATGGACCCTAATAGCACACCAAAATAATATGACGTAAACACCACCACAAGCCAACAGGTGATATTATTTTGGCACCATGTGTTGATTATAAATTTATTCTTCTCAGTTGGCATAATATCGGCAGCAACAGAGAACAAGAATCAGTAAAATAGCCGTATTTGAGGATTATCAACCTTTTTGATAGCTTCATTAACATATATCAAGAAAAACGTCTAGACTCTGGTTTATTAGACCGAGATATAACAGGTTGCTGTCTATTTGTTTTTTTCACTTTGAAAAAAGGTTTAGCGATATTTAGTGTTATAAGAGCTTAATGACTTGTCCTATACTAAGATACTATTTTTTATAATTGATTAATCAAATTTTATGTGAGCATGTTATGAATATCTCTTGCCACAGTTATTTTTATACTCTTTTTTTGTCCGTTGGTTCTTTCCACTTTAGCAATATGTGTGTTTTGATGCATTTGTTTGAATTTATATTTAGAACGAATACAAACGAGGCATCAGTGGTTGGAACTTCAATATTGAAGATGTGAAAGCACAGGCTTCACTGGTATGGAGATTTCCTGTCTTTTTTTTTCTTGCTTTGGAAAAACCCCTTCTGCAACTTGTTTGGTCACAACATCCAATTTTATTAATCTATTTACAATATTAGATTCAAGATGATGAAATTGTTCCTGAGAAAGATCAAGTTGGAATCTCGAGTTCTTTGGCTGGGTTTGACAGTCTGCAGGAAAAGCATTCACATTATTTGCCCTCTTCTGTGAGCAATTCCTCTAATGATGATGTAACGGATAAAGTAGGTCTCAGATTTCAATCCACTGGGATGGTTGTTTCCGTGGATGAGGTTAATTAAAGTTTCCCAGGATTCCTAATGAAATATGGTGACTTGGCAGGAAGATGATTGTGCGATGCAGACAAAGCCAACTCCCCTAGCATCACTTGGCCAATCTGTGAATATTCTCAAGTATTTCTCTAACATGGATGCTCTTTTTATTGATATATGTTTCAGTGGCGTTGTTTTCATGTCCCTTCAGTACTTTAATTTATAAAATTCGTGTACCATTAGCACCTGTGTTGTCAATGGTGCGCCTAGGCCCTAGGCGCACCCTCTGCGCTTGGGCCTCATTTCGGCGCAGGTGCAAAAAGGTGCGCCTAGGCGTGCGCTTTTTGTGCCATATATATGAGTTTAATAACTTATAAATTGACAATTTATATAACTTATAAGTTATGTAAGAGTTACTCAATTGTTAGTTTATTAGTTCTTGAACCTACAACCTCAAGATTGCCTCACCTTGCACCTTCCGTTGAGCTATAGCCCCAATCCTACTTGTTAGTTTAAACTCATTTACTTGTTAGTTCATTAGTTCATTCTTAGATAGTTATACTACTTGCTACTTGCTAGTTTGTTAATTTTTTTTTGTGTGCACATAATGTTTAATTATTTCTTGTATTTCATATTTGTTGAATGTTACTATACATTTTATGCATGCTTATATTTAAAAAAAATAAAATAATTTTAATTATATTTTAAGAAATTTCATTGATTATTAAAAAAAATAATAAAATAATAAAATATACTATTTTATATTAATGTATAAATATATAAATACATTTAACATATAATAGTAAACATATATAAAAATTAAAATAAAAAATGCTCCTTTTCGCCTATGCCTAGTGCCTTTGACAACACTAATTAGCATAAAAGACAGCATTGGCTTGTCTCTAACTGTTTCCAATCTTCTTTATTTCTTACAAGCTCTTTCTGATCTCTTTCTTCAATATTTGCTAACCTGCTACAGTCACGAGTTGCCTCCAACTATAGTTTATTACTGTTCTCATTAATATAATGATGCCAATTTTCATTCTCCAGAGCCAAATGTGAGAGATCTGAGGATGAGGCGAGTATTGCCAGTTCAACTTGTGATCACAGTAGCCTGCCGAATGGTTCACAGCCGCACATCAGTGACAGCGAAAGTGATCTGAGTGAAAAGATTGATTTGGATATTGTCGAAAAGCACATGGATGGCATGACTACTCATTATCGTCATGAGAGAAAATTTTCAAATGGCAATGATGCGTCCGACCTTGTTCTTTCCTCATTCAAAATCAGGAGGTTTGATATCAGACTAACACTTAAATTTGTGTGTGTTGACAATCTTTATGAGCATAATTTTCGGAAAGCAGTTACCTTCTGTTTGAAGATACCTACTAATCCATGATGTTTACTTGACCTGCAATACCTTGCTAATGTTTTCTTTTTTGTGATCTCCGTAGTAACTTTATCTTTCTCTATCCTTTTGAGAATTACACTTATGGTTCGAGATTTAAGTGCTTGTTATTCTTATTATTATTTGTGAATCCATTTTTCTCCATAATCATGTTACAGAAATCTTAGTTGAAAATCGCTGTTGATTTCTCCTTCCCTTGTTGATGATTCAGTTAATGGTGAAATTTTCTTTATTGTACTTTTATGTTAGATTGTAGTGGAGACTGTTAATTATTTCTCCTTAACAGTCCTTAACAAACGAAAATAATTGGCTATATTGTGTGATATATCGCAGGATGAGTGGAGATTGGAAATTCTGCGGAAGACGTAGACGTAGACGGGCCTGGAGAATCTGGGGTCCAAACTTTTGAAACTCAATATTAGAAGTGATATCAGTCGCTGATACCAATATGCATCAGCCACTCGGCACCAAGGGATATAAAATCCCTTATCTCGCTGATACACATCGTAATGCTTGCTAGCATCAACTGATACGTAGGGGATCCTTCATATCAATACATATCACTGATACTTATAGGTATTGACTAGATACCCCAGGGGATCCTCTTGGGTGTTCAGTGCCTCTAGGATATCTGTATTAGTATTGGGTGATATGCGTATGTAGCTGATACATATTGTTACCAATCAATAGTTGAAACTATGCCTGTCATTCCATCCAAGGAAATAATTTGCACGGGGATGATGACGTGGCTGATGGGATTTGATTGTGTTGTTTGGAGGTCAGATGACGCACCTATTGATGCCATAAATGCATGAATCGATGGGGTTTTTGTGTGGAGTCTATGGATTAATGAGGAAGGGTATGCACATGGGAGGTGTTCATGGAAGTGGAGAAGTGGTGACTGTCTGTGACCATGAAAATTGACAAATAAAAAATGTGGTACAGTGATGACCATGGCAATGGAAAATTATGGGGAAGGTGGCGGGTAAGGAGTTCATTCATCTCACGACAACACAACTCTAGTAACAACTGAGATGAAACTACCTACCTTGATGGAAAGTGACTTCTGGTCCGATCTGGTAGGCGTTGTGAGTGGCAGGATGTTGACCACAACCATGGATCAAAATCTCGGATTTTCGATACGTTTCGTCCAATCTCAAAACCGATGCGTACTGGACAATGCGTATCGGTTCTGGACAATACTTTCCGGTCCCCCCCCCAAAAAAAAAAAAAAAAAAAAACAACAAAACCGATAATTTGAAATTATCGGATGATAATTACAAATTATTGTCCGATACGAACGATACTTTGAACGATAATTTGATTGTTTTTTAAGGGGGGCGATAAAAACCCAATGTATTGTATCTTTCAAGTCCAAAATCGATACGTATCATCCGATACGTATCGGTATCGGACGATATTTTGATCCATGACCACAACTCATAACAACAAAAGGAATATTATAATTTGAGAGACCCAAGAACTCAAGGGATCACAAGTTCCCCCATAAGGGGATAAGATTTTGGATGCCTTGTCATGAAAAATGACATTGCTAGGAACTTAGCATTTCAGGGTTGATGGTTAATGTTTGGATAACTTTAGTCATGAGAAAAGGAGGCTAGGTATACAACTATACTTGTCTTATGGATTGGACTAATACGATAAGCATCCATCAATTGTCAATTGGTTTCTTTACTGTGTGATGACTAATCATTTGACACATGTTTGTGTGAGGGTCTCACCTATTATTGGGTAGTCTAGACGGAATGGAATTACCTTTTCGATGGAGTTGCAAAGAATGTATTGCCTCTTTGAATTAAAAAGTTTTAGAACTGAGAACCCTTGGGGAATGCCCCTTGGAGAAGCTTGGATGTTTTCTCATTGGATGAAGTGCTTAAAATTACATTGTTTTTCTTGTGTCGTCTTTATTAGATCCTACAAATACCAGAACATCACAATACAACATAAAATCCATACTAACAACACTCTTCCTCAAGCTGGAGCATGGACATCTAACATGCCCAACTTGACCACAACATCCTCAAGAATACTTTGCCCAACAACTTTTGTTAAAATGTTTGAAAGATGTTGAGAAGAAGATACGCCAATGAGCGTCAGAGATCCATCCCAAACCTTCTCCCGAATGAAATGAATGTCCACTTAAATATGTTTTGTCTTTCATGTAGAACTGGGTTGGATGCAATCTTTGTGCGACTTCATTATCACAATGAAGCGGTATAAAGTGGCTAATGGGAAATCCGAGTTCAGAAAGAAGGGCTGACAACCACAGAGCTCCCAAGGAGCATGGGCAATGACCTTATACTCAACTTATGTGCTTGACTTGGAGACAAGAACTTGCTTTATTACTTTTCCAGGCAACCAAATTGCCTCCGGAAAAGGCACAATAGCTGGATGTAGACTGTCGATCAGTCATGGAACAAGCCAAATCCTAATCGATGTATGCAGATGTACTCATACGCCCATTGGAACGGTACACCAAGCCAAAGTTCAGTCTGGACTTGAAGTACCAAAGGATGCGATGGTCTGCAACAAGATTCTCAATGCCAGGAGCATGCATAAATTGACTCACAAGACTATTTGCAAATGTGAATTCTGACCTGGTGAGAGTGCGATAGATCAGTCCTCTCACTAATCTTTGCTGCTCCTGTGGATTTGGGAGCAAATCACCATCAGGTTCATGTAAAAAGAGAGTTTGGTCCATTGGGGAAGTGGTAGGCATGCATCCAAGCATTTTATTATTTTGAGTAAGGCAAAAGCACACTTCCTCTGACAGGATATTCCTTTTCTCGACCTTGCAACTTCAAGCAGAAGGAAGTATTTAAATTGCAAGCATTCTATAATCTTTGAGTAAGTCAATAGCGTACTTCCTTTGACAGAGGAATATTCCTTTTCTCTACCTTGCAACTTCGAGCCCAATGAAGTATTTAAAGTTCCCTAAGTCTTTCACTTCAAAATCGATCCCACTTACTTTTCACTTTGCTAATAAAGACCTGATCATCTCCAATGAGTATAATATCATTCATGTATACTAGGAGAATGGGTGACCAAAGGAGCATTGATGGATAATGACCGTCTGACTAGTGGGACACTTTTCATGACAACACTATTGAAATGCTGATACGATGCGCTAGGTGACTGCTTCAAACTATAGATTGATTTTTGGAGTCGACAAATTTGCCCTATCTCCCCAAAAAACAAGAAGGCAAGGGGGATCCATTTATACATCTTCAGTAAGATCACCATTGAGGAAAACATTCTTAATGTCTACCTGAAGTAGAGGCCAATCTTGTATGGCCGTGAGAGAGGAGAACACACACTGATGTCAACTTAGCAACGTGGGAAAAATGGGCCTCATAGTCATGCCGTAAGTTTGAGTGAACCCTTTTGCAACCAACCGGACCGCATATCAAGACACTGAGCCATTAGGGTTGTGTTTCACTGTAAGCACCCATTTACACCCAACTGTCTTCCAACCATCTCCCAAGTATGGTTGATTTGTAGAGCATTCATTTCCTCAATCATTGCAACTTTCCAGGATGATGGTCTAGAGCAACTCAGACAGTATGAGAATAGTTATGTGTCTATGGCGGAGAGAAATGCCCTCTAGAAAGGAGATAACTCTTTATAGCAAAAATGTTTTGCAACAGTATAAAGTTAGAGCATCTCCATTCCAGCTCTTCAAATCCAACGTGTCCCTTGGAACGACTACTTCTGGTATTTGAAGAGCCTCTTGCCGCATTCCAACCCACTCTTCAAATCCAACGTGGATTAGAAGAGTCGGTTTCACTCTTCAAATTTGAACTATCACTATTCACTCTTCAAATTGAAATAAAATCTTATTTTAATAAACATTTGACCGTTGGAGATAGAGGAAAGGGGTATTTCTTTTTCTCTTCGAATAAAAAATAGAAAAATTTAAAATATTAAGATTTGAAGAGCATGGTTGGAGAATCCCACCACCCTCACCTCAAATTCCAACCCACTCTTCAAATGTGTGCCACATCACTAGTCCAACGGCTAGTTTTGAAGAGGTGTTGGAGATGCTCTTAACACATTTCCGAACTCGCTTCCTAAGAACTATATGAAATCAAGGTTAGTAGAAGCAACAATAGGAGAAACATGAGCAATTAAAGGAGATGAAAATGAAGAAACAACAAGGCTAGTGAACTTACAAGAGTGAAACATTGGGAATTAACGGAGATGAAAAAAAAAAAAAAACGAAGAAACAATAGGACTATTGATACTTACAAGAGCCACCGGTTGGGAGGATTGAGGGGTGGTGTTGTAGAGAGAAGGCAATGCCATCTATACCGAACATAGGTAATCACCTCTTGCTTTTGTTGCGATGGAGATGATTGCAAATCCAGGATGACAAGGGCAAAGAAGGAGCTGGGATAGGAGTGAGACGATCCTCAGAAAAATAAGCCTACATCCTCCAAGGTCACATCCATAGATGTGTAAAAGCAAAGTGACTGAGGTTCATAACAACAATACCCCTTGGACACACTAGAATACCTAACAAAAGCACGTCAATGAACCTTATCATCCAGCTTCTGCTGTGAAGGACGAAAATCTTGAGCAGAGCACGTGTGTCCAAATACAAGAGGCTTAATGGGGAACATAGGATCTTCAGGTTGAAGATTTTGATAAAGAGTTTGAACTCTTAAGATCCAAGTTGGAGTGTGATTAATGAGGTAACATATAGTTACTAGAGCCCTAGACCAATGGGTCTTTCATACATACATACCACGAAGTAAACACCTGGTCAATCCCATAATATGTATGTTCTTATGCTCCACAACACCGTTCTATTGTAGGGTGTAGGGACATGAATACTGATGGCTAATGCCGTGACACACAAATAGTCATCAAAGGATTGAGATGCGTACTTGCCTCCATTATCGAATCTCAAAACCTTGGTATCAGTTTCATACTGATTTCAAACCATAACATGAAACTCCTAGAATTTGGAAAACACTTCACTTTTGTTTCTCAATAAGTATATACATGTAGCACAATACAATCATCAATAAGAAGCACAAAATAATGAAATCCATCAAGAGAAGGACCCCAAACATCATAATGCACAACATCAAAAGGTAAATTGGATTTATGCATATGAGAAGGATAAGAGTTCCTAATAGGTTTGGATACTTCAAAAATTTCACATTGAAACTTCATAGATGACATACATGTTTAAACTCAGGAATCATGCTGCATAAAGTTTGAAAATCAACACGACCAAGCTTTGCATGCGACAAAGACGGTATCGTAATTAACATTTATAGAAAAAGGAAAAACAAAAGAAATTTCTTAGTTCCATTACCAACAATCGCAGTATGTGTACTAAATTATGCATCGAGAGAATAAAGGCCACCTCACTCAACACCCTTACCAACAATGCTCTTTGTAGTAAGCTCTAGAAAAAAATAGTGAGAAGGATAAAATATAACACAACAATTTAACTTTTTAGCACTACTAATAGAAAGAAGATTAGTAGAAACTAAGATGCATGCAATAGATGAGAAAAGAGAATATGGTCCCTACTCCCAAAACTGGGGATAAAGAAATCATCGACAAACTAAACCTGGGAACAAGAAGGTGGTGATGAATACAAAGACAACGCTAAAACCCTAGTTATGCAATTTTGAAATCAATTTGAGATTTAATTGAGCAGTGAAGATATATAAATTAATCCCAAAACACATAAAATATTTAATAACTTTATTAGGGCAATTTAATTGATTAGATTTAGCGTCCTTTAGCATATGAACTTTCCCGATCGAAAAAATTGGTCTAAAGATAGACTCTAGTTTCGATCTAGTTTAGGGCACCAAGCGACGAACTCAGTGTTGTCTCTTTGCTCCTTGCTAGGGTTTGAATAACTTAATGCCCGGAGGGTTTATATCGTTTAAAGGGAATCCACAAATTAGGGTTGGGAATTAGAAAATAAAATCCTAGCTACAATATAAAAAGAAAAGATATTTTTGGGTTTATGGGTTTTCGATAGAAGAAGCAAGCTAAATAAATTACCTGACAATAAGAAAAGATAAACAAAAAAAATATAGAAGATTCAAGGAATCACTTCAAGGATGATAATTGGCTTCACACCAAACCGCACGCGGAAGAAGAATGACTCCTCTAATGAAAACTCATCTCAAGTTTTTTAGAATTTGCACAAAGCAAAACTCATAAATTTCATTAATCATCAACTATCTTATAAGAGATTGACAATGTGTATTTATAAGCAAAAAATAACCATTAAAACTTTCTAATCCAACGGTCATAATTAATTCCATCACTAACTCCTTTTTTAATTACGCGACCACTTTTGAAGGGCCAAACAATATCCGATTGATACGAAATTAGTCTTGTTTGAAAGCTTATCGAAGTAGCTTTCCAAAAAGACAAGTATCGCGCAATTCTGACATGTATTGAAGGAGTTATGACCATTTTTCTAAGGTTGCACTGAAAGTGACGAAATTAATGATCATATGTCACATATATGTGCCTGACCCTAAATAATTCAAATAATGAAACTAATTCTAAAGAGAATCACTTACCAAGAGAATCCTACTGAAAAAAGAAATTAAGTCTAGACAAAATTGTACACTAGCAGAACCCGGGTCAATCTCGCTTGAGCGAGGTTAAAACTTCGGGCGAATATGGACAGAGACTTGTTCTTTTTCTGCCCTCTTGGTCTTTCCCATGTGCGCGTCTCCCATATGTCGTGCGTGTGCACATGGGCCTCCGAAACGCTTCAAAGCTTTGAATTTCTTTTTGCACTTCTTATACACCTTGTAGCGTTTGACGTCCCCTTCAGTAACCCTGAGATTCATCTGTCATATGGTCAATAACTCCCGAGTCAATGACCCAACGAGGAACTGAGGGTGTCATAGTCGCAACAAAAGCAGAGGAGATTAGGATATCTGGTACCTCAGATGAGGATGAGGGGCCTGTGATCAGCTGAAGGTGCCTTGGCAGCCTCAAGCTTGGCGTGAATCAGCTCACCCATCTGGGATTGTAGGGATTCAGAAGATCACCAACAGAAGCTTTCAGATAATTTTTACTTCGATTGTGGTCTTTGTGTCTGATGCTTCACACTTGTTTTTGCTACAACCCAGTTTTGGTTCCATGTTTTTGCTACAACCCAGTTTTAATTAAAATTGAAACAATGTGGTTCCATGTTTGACGAAGCACAGTTGTTTTCACTCACAACCCAATTTTAGCTTCATATGATGGATTTTAATCAAAACTAAAACTGGGCAGACTATATATTTGCTTTGATTGGTAAATGTTGAAGTGTGAGCGGAAATGAGTGGTAATGAGCATGCATCTGAACTTAGCTCTATATTCTAGCTTATTATAAAGGTAATGTGGCATTGGAACACTCAAAGAAGAATGGTCCCCTATTATGGGCATCAGCTTGATCGACAAGAGCTTCTCTCAACTTGCATATACAAAATTTTAGTACATAGGATTTTTCCGAGTAGGACTTGAACACAGCCCTATATTTCAATAGCTGAATGGTTAATGTTTTTTGGCATTTTGAAGGACCGTGACAGTAAAACCTCTTTCTGTGTCAATATTCAAAATCAAGTATCATTGAGATAAAGTTTATAATTTCCTGGCCTATAAAATGGTGTACCGATACCCTACAACCCAGAAATAGTTTCTTCTAGTTGATCTTAATATATATTTTATTAGTTTTACAAGAGAAAATGTTGGTCTCTTGGTCTATCTTTTATTCATATTTTTAAGTTAATTGCTATAAATGCTGTATAGAGTTGCTTGTGTTATTTCAAGAAGGCCATAAACTCCGTAAATTAATATCTGCAGTTATATGATGTGCTTATTGTTCTATAGTATCTCTTTAATTTCTCTGTTTCCCTTTCATCGATGAAGCATTTTTCTTCTGTTCTAAGAATTCTTTTTAACACCTTCTATAACTGATTCAGCGATAAGCAATATTGTCAACCCCAGAGTATGGGAAATTGCAATGAAGGAGTTGTCTCTCAGACGCTAGAAGATACCATTTCTGAAACTATTCCTAAAGCTTCCAAATTGGCAGGCATGTACAGAATGTTTTTGCTCGCTTCCCTATGATCTTTTCATGTTAAAGTTATTTTCTTCATATTGTTGCTGTGTTCATAGTCCAAAATTCGCGAATTTGAGGTTTTGCAAATTATTCACAATTGTTTTTTAAAAATTCGCGAATAAATCACAATTAATTCCCAAATAATTCCCGATTTTTTCAATAAATCGTGATTTTTAATAATTTTAATTTTTTTAGGTAATCTTATTTTTTTTCTAATTTCTTTCTCCCTGATTTTTGTCCAAATATTTCCCCAAACTTCACGAATTTTTCCTGAATTTTCCGAATTTTAACGTTGCCGCACCCCGACTTAGTGACTATGAGTGTGTTAAGGAATTTACTGTTTCCCTAACTTAGCTGATGTGTGTTGTTGCAGCATCTAATGCTGATGAATTAGATGAAAAATCGAAGAAGCCAGTTGTCCAACAAAAAGGACGCTTCAAAGTGACTTCAGAAAATGTTGAGTCAGAAAAGGTGAAGTGGCTATCATTGTTCTGGTATGATATTCCATTTCCAACTTATTTAAAACAAATTATTACATTTTTCTTTCAGGTGCTTCCATCTCCTATACTACAAAAGAGTCACAGCATACAGGTTAGTTGTTTTTAAAAAAAATGATTGGGCTTCAACTTTTGGTTATTTTCTCGTCCTAGTTTTCAGATAATAAAATTGGTCCTCAAATAATGCAAGACATATAGAAAATCCTTCTTGTGCCATAACTTTATTACTTCTGTAGATTATTTAACACTGACCTTTATGGAGGTAGACAATCTAAGAACCTGATACATGCCCACTGCTTTGTGTCTAGGTAACACTGGTGGGGACTAATTTAGGAGGTTGATGGCTGCGTCTCACTGTTTCGGAATGTTTAATAAATAGATCAATAGTCCAGGACCTGACTTTCTTTATTAGCCTAGTATAAATAGTAAAAGCTCAAATTCAATTTTCTCGGATGAATAGGGTCACCGACTGTTTTCACGCGTTTACCCCTACAACCTCTTTTCCCTCTCCAATGTAGTTAAAGTTATAATTTGTTTTACATCTCTAGGACATGAAAACAATGTTGTGACTTTTATTTGTGCGACATTTTCAAATTGATTTTTCTTTTATATTTCGCGATGGATGATTCCGTCATCTATAGTCTAGAAGAGTTGCCAATTGAAGTTAAGATCAGAGGTCTTATCTTCGATAAATATTTTTAACTCCCAATTTTCTGTTTTCTTCCTTGGCCCTCAAAATAAGAATTTTCATATATTAGTTTATGTTTGTTTGAGTTTATCGTTCTTTTCCGAATGCTTTTTCAGGGGAGCCATCATGTAATCAAACAAATTGATCTTATTGAGAAATCAATTTCTTACTCCATGGATTTGGGGAGCAAGAGAACAATAGCCTGATAAAAATTAGGTTCAGTCCAATTTAAGTGATAACTCCGGTGCCAGATAGAACCAACATGATTGGTTCGATAATTGATAAGGTGCCCAGTCCATTCAATGCTAGGCATAACGAGTATAAGGACCTCAAAATAACCTCTTTTCATCCTATGAATTTAAGGTGTATGAAATCTCCTATTTGATTCTTGGAGTTTTTGGTTTTCGTTTTATTTTTCTCCGTTCATTCGGATTCCTCGTTTGATATTTTTTTTCCGATCCTCCCTTTCCTAGAGAACTAAGAGAAGGTTTTCTTTGATGGATTCCTTTTTGGGTTTCTACTTCATCTGTTTCTTCCTCACTGACCTACCATCTTCTGTTTGTGAGGTTACTTTCAGCATCTTGTTGATGATAGGCAGCAGCAGAAGAATTTTTTTTTGTACTAATTTTTCCACCCTTCTTGATTCCGAAATTGTTTCTTCTCATTTCCCCCCTTCTTTTGTTTTTGAGACTTCTTTCACTTTCTTAATGATAATAGGTTGTGGTATTCTACCTAAATAGTAGACAAAGGCGCAGATAAGTTTGCAAAATATTTTAGTAATCTGTTCGCTCCCCTCAGAAACTAAAACCTATCTACATGCTCACTGCAATTATTTTCTAAGAAAAATCAAATGTGGTGTAAAAAAAGCTACATAATGATGTACAAACAAATTATCATTACTGATACATAAATACTACTGGATAACTAAAGTAAACAGTTTGCTATTTTGCCTTGTAGATATGTGTTTAATTCTTGATTATTGGACCTTTGAGCATATTTCAAATAGTCATAGAGAACTCACATTTCCTTTAGTGGGTAAGGTATATGATTAATTGAACAGTAATTAACAACTTGCTGGGACAGCACATTTTTAACACGGATTACACCAATTTTCAAATGGCATAATCCAGGTCTTTCTAATATTTGCATTTTGATAAATGCAGAAAACTGATTTGGATTGCCCTATTGACGTTTTTATGCTACGTCAATGGTGCAAAAGTTGCATATACCTACTTTTTACGTATTGGAGTTTAGTGAGAAGCTCTTTTGCAGGATCCACTTGTACAAACAGGCACTAATCATTTTTCCTTTGCAGCTGGTGGCCACACATGATCGGGAGGAGGAACTACTGCAGGATATCAGTGATCTGCAGTGGAGGTAGTCATAATGAGTGTAAAAGGATGTTTGACAATGTGGCTATGATCGAGTATAAAGACGAATACAAACCAAAAGTTTGTATAGATCAATCTGTCTTATATCAGTGCACATGCCCATCAATCTGGACCATCCAATCAACAGGCCTTACTTGCAAGCTATGGGATTTGTAACCGCCCAATGGACCATCCAAGATATGGGATCTATTGACTATTCTGTATCCTAATAGGTGCCTGCCTGTTGGGCAGTGCAGTTAGATTGCTGGCATGCGCACCGATCACCGATTGTGATTAGAGTTGGTTTGTGCGAGTTACTTGTTTGTATAAGACTCTCACTGGATCTTTCAATGCAGGCTAATACGCGCTCAGGACGAACTACAGAAACTTAAAATGAGAAATGCTTTGGTAGGTCCTTGACATTGCATTTTCCATATGTTTGGCTCTGTATTTTATTAATCCTTCGATCTACAAATTACTAACACTCTTGACCAATCTAGGTGTGATAGAAAATTTCGATTAGTCGCAGTTTCTAGCTAGGAAACTGATTCAACTCCACCACTAGATGAACAAGAAACAGATGAAGATCGAAGATTTGGACGACTTGGGCAGCATTCAAAGATTTACAGGATTTTTTGTCATTAGTTGGTTGTTTATGGGGATACTTTTTTATGCCCCTAGGTATTTACTAGTTTGCAAGTGTGGCCAGCTTAGAGGTTTGAAGTTCGCTGAAGGCTTGCTCTCCAGTTTTTTCATCAAATTTGTGCATGCATTTTTAGTGTTTGTGTATATAATAATATGCCTTTGTTCAAGTTTGAATTAAGTATATGCATATGAGAAAATGCAGAGAGAGAGAGAGAGAGAGAGAGAGAGAGAGAGAGACTAGTCACACTACAACTTTGATCTTTCACCGATTTGGTGATAAAAATATCCGTGATAAAACTAAGACCAATTGACCTCTTTTGACTCCAATTGATTTCGTTATATGACAGATCCCATTCATTTGTGACCGACGGGTCTCAAAATGAGAATGATCAATCTCTTTTCAGACTGATCGGTCTTTATACAAATCAGGTATATTATGATAATTTCAAAGTACTGTAAACGTTTTAAAATGCACGCGTGGTTTTAAATATCATAGGAGACTATACGAATTTGTATTGGGGCCCGGCCAGGTGAGACGTGAGAGTTTTTGCACCTTTTAAAGCCTTGTAGTTATAAGGATGTATTATATATATATATATTGTGTATGTGGTATTATTTGGGGTATCATGTAGTCTATGCGGTGATCATTTAGATTTGATTTTTTTGCATCAAAAAGCTATTTTTATTATTCTACTACGAGCTTACGAGCGCCACCAAAATGAACAATTATCATGCCTTATCCAAATTTGTTTCATTTCTTGCCCTTTTAGGTTTGTGGACCATGTGGGGCAAATATGATCACATGTACAAAATTAT